>OZ001260.1:25611899-26811899 GCA_963924015.1 Macrophya annulata
TAGTAGATAACACGTACAAATAGATTGATCTAGTCATATTGTGGAATAAATTGATGAGGTATTTAATCTCGTTCATTCATAGATTCAGGTTTTAATAAATTTAAAAAAAGTTTGTCTCTAAAAACAAAAATTCAAATTAGTCCATTTTTTTTGTCTCTCTCTCTTTTTTTTTTTGTCCTCGTTTTTACATCGAAATTTACCCGAAAACCTCGACTACTGTACTTTCTCACCAAATTATCAAACAGCGAAATTGATTTTCGATTATCATATTATTCGCAATCGATAAAGTCAACGTTAATTCTCTCTATTTGCTTTTAATTTGAAGATTTTTCTCTAATATGTATCGTTTTTTTTTTTTTTTTTTTTTTTATACTTAATTAAGTTTTCTACTCGATCCCGAGGTGATTAATCAACCCAGGCGTCTGTTACAAGTGAGTTTCTGTTCAGGCTGCACATGTTTATGATCAGTTTGCAAATTACGTATAGATACTCAAACTAAGTTTATATTTTCAGTATATAGCTACTACTTAACAGGAAATTCTGATTCCTGGGTTAATCCTATACATTTCGTAAATATGGTTTTTGTTTTTACGCTGATCCCCCCCCCCCCCCCCCCCCCCCTCTCCCCATTTTTTTAATGAACCGCTAATAATAATTACCATTAAGCGAGTAGGCAGCCGGGTTTTTCGTGCCTTTTTAATATCGCAAAGTAATTATATTTCCATTACAGTCCAAAAAGGATGAACACAGAGTGTTGTTTTTAATTTTATTTTTTATTCTTTCGCAAAGCATCGCAAAAGTTCACACCAAAAAATATTAAAACCTTACCTTTTTTCAAATTCTATGATAAAAACTTTCAAAATCGTTGCCAAAATTCGGTGAGTATAAGGAACTAATCAACGGAGAAATGCCAGTAGCTGGCACAAAATAATACACTTTAAAGTCTTGAATAGTAGATAGAAACTATCTAGAAACAATACATCCCCAAAGCTTGGACGAGGTCAACTCCACCCATTTTCTGGGATGAAGTGCCTAAGGTAGTGAGCAAAGTGTTCCTGGAGTGCACTGCCGTATACAAACAGTTGCCTAATGGGCTCTCTGCACGTTCTAGTCACATTTTATATGGTACATTGCAGTATGAAAACGTATACGTCTAGATAAAATTGCACTTTCTATATAACTGTACGAAAGTATCGACAGATATAGAAATAAATTTTACGAACGAATGGTCTTGATCATTCGTTGACTTTATCTAAGCGCGATTTATGTACTTCCATATCAATTGTAGATATAATCCAGTGAAGAAAAATGACGAACAAATTTGAAATGATAGTAATTAATAATTGATTGACTTATAGTTTATATTGGCTTCACTTTTGGGATGAAGAAATCTGAAATGCTGTGGGATATTTTTAAGCAAGTGAAATCAAGTATTGCCATATTTTTTATTTTATTTATTTACTTTTTTTACAACCCTATAATATTTTTCACCCTTTTCCCAAGTGATTTGAAAATTTGAAATTCACTGTTTACGTCCCTTATTCATCTCGCTCTGTGGGATCAAGTCCCTTCGGTAAACCTGCATTTTATTTTCTACCAATCTAGCGGAAAGCAGGAAAGTCAATTCTCTTGCGGTCTTTGAAACGATCACTTACAGAGATTACACGGTAGAGAACCAACGAAGAACCGTGTCTCTGTATTATCCACCTACAATATTATACTGCGGTAACTACTCTGTGAATTAAAAAATAAATAAAAATAAATAAAGAAAAAAAAAAAAAAAGAGATAGAAAAAATTTTCTTACCGTTCAAAGTGTGTACCTAATTTTTAATAACTACGACTAAATGTGAATTTCGTATTGTAACAAAAGGACCTTTCTTCGTCAAGCCATGCAGTATCGAGCGAGACTTTATCTATAAATAGACTTTGCGGAAAGTCGGAAGTATTTAACGTTTTCTCGACAAAGTTTTAGCCTCGTGAATGGTGGATAGGAGTAAAATGGCTGCTGTTCTAGGAGCTAGGGGTTGGAGTTTAAACTTGAAACAATCGTCGACGATGTAACGGCCAGGGTATGGCCGACGGCAAAGCTGATTTCCGGTAACCGCCACAACGTCACACTTCTGCTTTTCCAATTCTCTACAAACTTCACCGTATATGCATACGTATACAATAACCAACATATATGCAATGCATAGATACATCCGGCATACTGAAGTTATAGGAATCGCGCATTTATGGAAGTCAGAAGTATGATAGATATAAGTAGTAAATCGATGCATCGACATATGCATACGTTACGTTTATAAACTGTGATATCTTTGGCAGACAGTATTGTTTTTTCTTTTTTTTTTCTTTTTTTCTTCTATTGTGAAGAATTGTTTGGATTTTAAAAATCAGAAATAAATCAGCCGGATTGTCACGTGCGATCAACTCGTGCAGGGAATTGTGAATTTTATATAATATATCATAACGTAATGCGCATGATTATACATGGAACATGTTATTATCAAGAATATACGTGTGATTATCTTTAAAGCTGATCAAAACACGGAATAATTATTCACCTGAACGCGGTCATAAAATGCAGTTTTTATTTTCCGCTCTACTTACTTCGAGCCAATCCAGGGTGCCACTGTTTTTCCACATTTTTTTTCCTCTCGTACGAACGTCATCGGTACCATCGATTCCATTTTTCACTTATTTAAAAATGCATAATCGACACCCTATAGATTCACCATTTATATATATATACCTACCTACGTTGTGAAAAAGTGGATGGTGGGTTGGTGGGTGAGTGAGTGAGGGGGGGGAATGCTTTTTTCTCAAAGAGAGCTTTCAAACTCTTTAGTTTCGCTTTGACAAATGCTGCAACAGTCGTGAGCTGGATTAAAGTGGTAGGTGCCTATACTGATTCTGATACCTGTATATAGTGAGATTAAAGTAGTCTAGCTTTTCTACTCAGGTCCGAGAAGTTTTCGCCGGTAAATTATTCAACAGAAAAACAAAAAAATAAAATAGACAAATCAAGATTATCCCGATTAATTTGAAGTAACGATTATTCAATCAGTTCAAAGTCTATGTCTCCTCCCCCTCCCCGGTTTGAACAGAGATGTCAGCGATTGGTAGAATTTTTGCGAGAGGGTTGCGTTTGTCAGAATTTTTTTTTTTTAATTTTTTTGTTTTGTATCCTAGTAAATTACGTGATTTAAATCCGAAAGTAACTCCAGTTTCTCATTTTTGATGTTTGTGGCAGCTGTTATATCGCGAAGTAAGGGAGGTTTTATTTTTCTGTCTTTTTTAAAGAGACTTTAAAATTGAATTGGGAATGGTGAATCAACCTTTTGAAGCCCACATACGCTCACACGATAAAACGTATAATCAAAGAGAATAACCCGCGTACCATTTCCTGGTGAAATTCACGGGGACTGACTCGCAGTGGTTGTCCAAACCTGTAAATCAAGTAAATATATTGTTAAATATAAATATAAATATATATGTTTGATGAAAGATATTCTGATACACGAGTATATCCACAAGGATAGGGACTTTGTACAGTTAGAAAATAAACTAAGAGAAATAAATAAATTGAATAAATATGCAAAGAGAAATGATGATGGAAATGAACGCAGCTATATAACAAGGCGACAAGAAACTGCTAGAAGAATTGAATTTACGAAATCGGCTTGTCTTTATAATTCCATTAGTGAACAATTATTATAATCCGCTTACAGGCGTAAGGCAGTCCGCAGAATCGCCTTGTCGAACCAGGGTCGAAAAAAAAAAAAAAACTGTGCAAACAGCTGCTGGAGAAATTCATGATTTTCGACTCTCTTATAGTTTCAAGTATTAGCAGCAACAGCAGTATCAGCACAATACTTGAAGAAAATTTTTTCTACACTGGGTATATATACTTTTTCTTTCTTTTTTTTTTTTCTTAACTTTTTTTTTTTCGCTATAGAAATTTTTACTTTTTTTTTCTCTCTCTCTCCAACTTATCGCATTTTCTACGTAAATTTATCCAACGTAGTAAAACAGTGATAAAAATGCTTCTGAATTTATGACTGAACTCTTGACGGCTTCGTACCAGCTCGTACTGCATCGATCGAACGGGATAAAAATTCTATCAGAATATATAGGTATATATCCTAACGAGGAATAACGTAATTATATAGAACTTGAAAAATTTTTGTGTGCGAATAATTTTTTTCTTTTCTAATATTTTTCCCCTAATTTTATATCCTCGTAATTATTTTTGTACGACAAAAGGAGCTATGCGTGTGAAAAACGGCGCGGTAGAAGTATAACGAAAACAAAAAATTCAATGCTGTGTTATCTACCTATACTTACCTACCTACCTACCTACCTACTGTTCTTTTACACCAATTTTTCTTTTTTCTTTTCCTCAAGTTCAGTAATTTAGACGGAAGAGACTGGTACAGCTCTTTTTGTACACATCAAAGAGATTATGCGAATCTCAAGTACGAACGATTGTTGTCAAATTTAATGGGTTTCAATGGGAAAAAATAAAAAAAAATAAAAACTCAAGCACTTATACATATACATCGAAGGATAGCGAGATAGGAGGAAATAAAGAGCTGTCTGATAAAGGTACTGGACGAAATTTATTTCTATTTCAAATAATAAAATGTTCTCATATATCGGATGTTACGTGTCAGATTTCTTCTTAAATTTTTTCTAACACATTATTTAGACTCGATTACCGTCTGCACTCGACGGAAACGGAAATTCATTTCGGACTCGATGAGATAAAAACCGATATTATTGACCAGGTTTAAAAAGGTTAAAGTTTTGATCAAGATGTACATTTTTCTTAAAAGGAAAACTCGTTTTTCAATTTCGGATCTCCGAGGTTATGGAACAACTCGTTAACTCGAAATCTGTACCTCATAATCTAACATCCGTAGCTACTTCTCGAGATATTCTAGAGTCTCAAACTCTGTTGTATATACATATAAGCGAAAGCGCATTAAGACGGATAAGTTATACACAGCAGTGATTAAATCTAAACCAGCAGTAGTTTCGTCTTAGCGAAAATTTGAAAACGAATTTCCAAGTCAACCCTTAGTCGAGTAGGTATATGTATAGCACGATGTCTCCTACACTTTGATATTCAAACACAGAAACACTACAGGGGTGAGTTAACTCGTACATTGATATATGTTCCTACCTACCTACCTGTCTTAGTACCATAAAGTCGCTTAGCTCTCCGCAACCAAGTAGTCCAGAAGAACAGCGCCAAATCATCCCCAAAGAGACACGCGGTTGAACGAAGAACTAGCTAGGGGTTGGAGCCACAGTTGGTTGCGGGCCGCAGCCCCGGTAACATCACGACGCGTCGATCCTTCTTAAATTCGAATTATTTACTCGGTATATATATATATATATTATATATGTATACCTATATGTATATTATAATAGATATGTTTTTGAATGGATTATTAAATCTGTTGTATGTCTACAAGGGGGTTGATCATTAGATTTTATTTATTTAGTGCGCGGTTTTAGTTTTAAACGATATTAGAGATTCAGGGAATAAGATAGAGAGAAAGAGAGAGAGGAAGAGGGGGGTGAGTGAGAGAGGGTTAAATATACCAGATAAAGAAAGAGAGAGAGAAAGATAAATTAAAGGTATAATAAATAATCGGGAGGGAATGATTTGAAGAAATCGTTATTCGAGGGAATGGGAAAGGTCAAACGGTGCTCGTAGTCTCTGCAGACTGATGAAATACGGATTATCTGATTCGAACAGCGCACACTGAATTTTTGAAAAATAATTAAAACTTTTTTTGGAAGTTATAATTATTATGGAAAATAGACGGTTTTAGTTCGTCGATATTTTACTGATTATTTAATTTACGAAACTGTCTTATGATGTGGGTAAAGATACTTTAAAAGTGTAAAAAAAAAAAATTCTTTTTTTTTTGTTTATCTTCATTTATTTTAGATCTCTAAAACTCTATTCTGTGATTACGTATAAACGTTAAGCAATAATAAATACAAGCAATCATATAAATTAGTGCTATTATTAAAAAGATACACGCATTAAACAGGAGAAAAATAATAATTAATATATACCAATTATACATATGCTACAGTGAATAAATAATTACCATAAATCTAATGAAATTGGTTTTAATCAGTTTTACAATAACTAGACAATAAAAAGTTGGCTCAACTTACTCATTTTAAATTCTATATTATTATAGATTCTAAAGTTTTTTAATATAAAGATTTCAGCTGTTGTGCTACCGTTCGGTATATCGTGGCCATGATATTATTGAAATTTTCTTATATCAGATAAGAAATAACGGAAAAGAGAAGAAAAAAAATTTTTTTTTTTTCATTCTGAATTGCCGATTTACGAAACAATCAAAGTCAGCCTGAAGGAAGTCATAAGGAAATATATAAAACACGAATTCAAACTATTTTCAACACGCATACCTACGATTCTACGGATACAGATAATCGTGAATAACGAGCTCGTAGGCCTTATTCGGTGAAAAAATCTCACGCGTTTTATATCTCGATTAGACAACCTCAGAAACAAAAAAAGAAAATAAAAAAAATTTGTGTTAAAGAACCACGACTGAGATAAGTCGGAACAGAAAATTGTTAAAAAAAAAATTTCTGGGACAAAAGTAATGAAGAGAAAAGAGTCAGGGTTGTTTTCGGCAGCATAGATGACCTTGAGTAAAAGTTTGTACGACCGCGTGTCCGTCAGTCGGTCGTATCGTGGTACGTTGATAATGCGAACTTCGGGGTCTCGTTTGACTCGGAAAAGGTTGGGTCGCGACCTCTTCAAGAAAGTTCTTAGGTGAGGCTCGGTTTTCTAGTTTGTGTTACGTCAGTGTGCTTGTTTCTTTTATTTTGAATTAGAGAAGAGAGAAAGTGAAAATTGAAAAAGAAATAACAAAAAAGAAAAAAATTGACAAGGAGAGAAACGAAAGAAATAAGAAACATCAATTCTCCGACGAGATAGTGACGATCGTTTATTCATTTATAGTGAAAGAGTTAAGTGCGACGCTTTCACGATTACGAAATTGCCATGTGTACTTTTGAAAAAACGGATCATCTTTTGCCCGGGATTAATTTCTCGCGGTGCAGTATCGGCCGTGGAGGAAATAAATTGGATTCGGGATGCTGCAGGCAGTTATGCTAGGCAGTAGTCCCGGTCGTGGGAGAGGAAAATATTACCCAGCGAAAACCTTTCTTAGTCATCGACCGTCACCCGGCCTTAAAATGAACCGAGGTGAACAGGAAACCCTATTTCGACAAAGCCGACAACTCACTAGGATTGTACCTTCCCGTGAAGATTTGGTCCTCAGCGTTCTTAAGTCGCCAATCAATCAGCAACAGCATCAACATCATCACCAGCATGAACAACAACACCAGCAACAACAACAACAACAACAGCATAATCATCCTCCTCTCTTTCCTAGTCATCCCCAGCAGCATCAGACCTACCAGCATCATCACGCCAACTGTCAAGCTCACGAAAATTATAAAAAATGCAATAACCCAGGTATTGTTGGATGTTAAGAGTATAGGAGTTTCGCGGGATTAGGGAAAAGCTTAAATAAATTGAAAATTTTACGCAGATGCATCGCGATTTCGAGAGGTTTAATCTTAAGGGTTTAGAAGATGAACAAAGAAAACTGATAGAACAAATTTATCACGAGAAAAATCACCAGTGTCCAATAAAATTTTACTTTCTCCTTATTCGATTGCAGAAGTTAATAATAAAGCGTAAAATTATTTTGAATTTCGTTTTTAAAATGAATTTTACAAGCGTTGCCCAGTTACTTTTTTTTTGTATCGAATAGTGCATAACCGACGCTTGTGTAACCGAAGGTATATTCAGGTACCTACAGTGATAAAGAAAAGCTGTGGCATAGAGACAGAAAAGATTGCCCTAGATTTCGAGCACGTAGTCTAAAAAGCTTTTCAACAAAATTGAAAAAAAAAAACAAGAAACAAAAAAAATACAAAAAAAAAAAAAAACAGAAAACGGTACATAGCAGCTGTTTCCGGTTACCTGTTTAATCTACCGCAAACGAGAACTCTTCGAGAGATGATGCTGCGTGGATTACGTTCGATAAAACCTAATGATAGATCAAAGCTGGCGTTAATTATTATATTTATTACTATATGTATCGCTTTGATATTGAGTTAATTAGAGAAATCCAATTAACCGAAAACGGGGGTTGGATTTAAAATTTATTTACATCGGTTTATTGAATTGGGAAAGTAATCTTACAAAAAAAAAAATAAAAAAATTTCGATTGAAAAAAGAAACACCGAAAAAGAAAGAAGAAAAAATAAATAGAGAGAAACAAAAATTTAACTAAAAGCTGATTTCCAACTTTCTTATCTTACTCGTACTGCGTATCTTTAGTTCTTGAACTGATGTCAGTTGACGAAGGCGGTAAAGGAAGACGTGGTTTCCGTAGTAAAACAGCATTTGCAGACATTGGTATATAGAATTGTTGAAATTATTTCAGACCTTTCTATAAATAGCTTTTGAGATAATAGGGAAAGCTTTCAGTCGTCTGCAGGTTACAGAATCCTTTATCAACAAACCTCGGGTTTTTGGACGGAAATTGTAAATTTGCTTTACGTCTTATCGGATATTTGAAATATCTATACCTACCTACCTACATATCTACGTATACGTTTGTCAGGAATCGAGACGATGTATTTTTTGAAGGTAATTTGTTTTTCGCAATTCAACCATATTTCATCGTAAAGATTTTTGGCATCAGTTCGCAAATATTCTGGCGAAAATATCGTTTGTCTTATTTCCTTAGTTTTTATGATTAGCTAAATTCGTCAACGAAAGAAGATTACTTTATTATTTGAACGAATTTTTTTAGGAATATATCGGGTAGATTTTAACTGCAAATTTTATCATCGTATTAAAGGTTTTATTTTTAACCCATAACTGGTACAGGCATAAAGTCTATCGGTTGTTATATGAAAGGGTTGATTCAGGGATAAAAGAACAGAAAAACAGGGTTTTTAAACCCGTGAAAAATCCGTTGATTATACGAGGTTCAAGATGAATAAATAATCTTCATTCCCTGCATGGTAAACTTTAATCTGGCATTTGAACGGGAATCTTGTTAATTATGTACTTAGTAGGTACACAGTCATTGTCAAACAGTCTTTTACGAAAGGGTCCGAATATGGAATGTGAAAAACAGTTCAAACAAGAAGAAGAAAAAAAGAAAGGAAAAAAAAAAGTTAAAAAGAAATATCGAAATATACGGGGAGGTCATGCGAATACAATTAGTTGATTCAAGTTAACTTCAACTTTACGAGACAACGAGGCTTCCAGACGTCAGAATTTACGATATGACCTGGACTCGGAGTTTCTATGTCAGGTAATCGAAACTTTGCGTAACTTATCAAGTCGCTTTCTGTCATCTTCGAGTACCCAACTTCCACTTCGTCGTCTAGAAGTATCCTTCGATCCCTCAAATCGTTGATTATGATCAAATGTTTCGGGTCAATAGATCAACATTTCAAAAACAGCTAAATTCCAATAAACTAGAAGAAGGATTAAGATTGTAAAATCGATTTCTCACAAATTATGTTGCCAAAAACGAGAACACAGAAATACAAAAAAAAAATAAAAGATACTAATTCAATCGTAGATCAGACTCAGTACCAAAGCTCTGTACAATATGTTATCGTGTTGCAGGTTGTGGGATAGATGGTTTGTTCAAATTGGGTGTTAATTTAAGCGTGATCATCGGTAAACATATCGCATTAGCATAGTTCAGGTCTGTTGATCCGTCTGCAGAGACTCGGAGTGTTTGGATTTTCAGTTTTAGATTAAATACAACCGCCGGATCGCAGAGTATTTCTAAATTAAACTTTTCATCCGAATGCACTGAGGACTGGTAAATCTGTTCTTCATCGTGGCTTCGGAATTTGACGAGTCAGCTGACGGCCTGTCCACACAAAAAGAGACAACCGAAAAAGTATATAAAACGAAAAGCAAAGAGAAAAGAAAATAAAATGCAACAAGAAATTCAATTTCCGGATAGCTTTTCATCTGGTTTCTGTTTCATTGGGTATAACAGCCAGCCCGTTGCGCATCAACACTCACCAAACTCACCGTTTCCAGATCTCAAATGTCAATCACGAAACAATTTTACAGCGAGTCTGCAAGCCAGTACAAATTAGATTTCCTTCACAGTAGCAATTCCTTTGTTTCTGATTCTTCGATTAAATAAAACAAAAAAAAAAATGAAATAAATGAAATTGTGACTCTATTTCTGTTTTATTAAAGTTTCGAAAAATCTTCACCTAGTTTCATCGTTTTGTTTTAAATTTCGAAAATCTACTTACTCTGAAATATTTAGGGATTTATAAATTGCTAATCGCAAGGGATGAGTCTACGGCGGTAGGGATTAATGCGTCCTACTTATAATTTTGCGGTTAGAAATTGAGCGAGCCGCTAAGACAAACCGTGTTACAATTATAAACCTTGACGGAATCAGAGCAGAATAAGCTTGTTTCAAAATCTTGTTATTTACAAAAAGTAGGTACCCACAGTTTTAATAAGAGGTATACGAACAACTTTCCACCTTTCCACAAATGGTAAATGTATACGGAGAACTTACTCACGTTAATTTAAGTCTAAAATCGCGATTACGTATAGGTACCTACTCTAAGAGACTAACAGCCTTATTGTTTTACTCTGAATCGAACAACGTTCAATGGACAAAACACTCCTTCCTTTAAACACGCTTGAGTGAATCGATACAAAGTTGTGAAGAGCTTAAACCGTTCAAGTAGCAAATCGATACATACCTATACCACAGAGAATAACAATAGTTGCATCCAGAGTGCAGCCAAATTGAATTCTCACTGAATTCTCTGAATAGTTTAGATACATACATACCTGTACATAGGGTATACTTAAATTTAGATCATTGGAAATATAGAATCTTCACGGTTATCTGTCTGTTCATTCTCTCGTGAATTCTACTTGATTGCCTTTTTACTCATGAGCTTTATTTACTGAAGTTTCCTACACGATATGGCTCGCGTAACTTTTACTCAGTTATACTTATTTAAAAAACTTTTCCAAGTATATTACCTCGGTAACTACAGTAAAAGCGCTAAATGACAATTGGCGAAACTTTTCTTCTGGTTACATGACTTCCTTGACATTATACATGTAGGTACGTTTACAAATAACTCACATATTATATCTATTATTGAATTTGTTCAAAAGTATAAAATAAATAATTCGATTAACTGCAGCTGTTAGAATCTCACGTTGCATCTGCGTAAGTACTTTATGAATAGTATAGGTGAAAATCACGTTTCTATTTTAAACCGATAATTATAATAATAGATGGAAAATATTTTTCTGTAAGAGAAATCTTCGACGATATCATCATGTCACGTACGCTTTTTTCAATTCTTATATTTAAAAGTGAGTGAAGATTGAAACTTGGTGTAGTTATATTCTCTCAGAGTCGATAATGGGAAGAGAAAAGCTCGAGTAAAAATGATAGCTTTTTTTTAGGTGGTATAGGAGAGAGCGAGCGTGTTGTGATAAAATATCCAAAGTGAATTTACTTCGCGAAGTATAAGGTATACAATACCATATATCTAACTCTGTTTAAAATCGAAGCTTTAAAGCTGTAGGGTGAGGTAAATCTGTATACCGGTAATATATTTCGTGAGTTAGAAAAAGGATAAGAAAAAAAGAAAAAAAACATTTTATAAACCCGAATCCAAACCCTTTGGCATCAACTGACCTAAGAATTCTCAGGTCACGCGTTCACCAACGAAAATCTTCCCCGAAGTAAGGAGCAGGGTTCGCGACTGACCGAAAAGAGGTACAGCGCAGCGGCCGCTTATGCTGCTCTTCAAGGCAGCGAAGACGAACTTGTTGGTGGAGGTGAGACTGAAGATGTTGCTTTAAAGACACCGGGAAGCGAGACTGAGGATACAGACAACGGGGGTCCAGACGAAGAAACACCAAGCAGGTTTACCTTTCTGCGAAGATTTCGCACACCAAGATTCGGCGAAGCTCATCATAAACGAGTACCGACTCCGATGAAGAGGAAACATAGAAGAAAGAAAAACGGCGAAGACATTATCGACGATACTGTCGACGATGGAGTCGGTGAAGAACCTAGCACTAATCAGAGGGGCGTCCCTGACCCATACTACCCCATATATTTACCCATAGATCAGGCCTTCAAAGCGAAATATGTTTTTCATCATAAAAAGGGAAAAACCTTTCAGGAACGATTGTACGTCTTCCTCGAGCATCCCGGAGGATGGATTTGTTTTGTCTACCACTTCAGTGTGTAAGTAAATTTTTTTCTTCACAATAAGAAATTTTATTTTTCATTCGATTTTGCTTGGTTTTTCGTCACAAAAAAAAAACACACTGCGATTTCTGTATCCATTTAATGGTATAATTAAGGGTGGCTAACTTACCCTCAGGAACTTTTATTATTATTACAAAAAAAATGTGCATTTCTTTGGTCCCCGTAAAACAATGTCGAGTTATAATCTTGCAGAGAATTTCTTGCTCAATTAATCATCGAAGCAATGAAATTACATCAAGATATCATTTGTCAGATAAAATCTGAGGTTTTAAAAAGTCGAAGAGTTCAAAGTCCGAAAATTAAGATCTTCTGTAAATAAAATCCTTTTAAATCCGTCCCTCTTCAATTTTCTCTCTCGATTATCATCCGAAATCGACCGTGAATAATTGATACGTTGCTTTCGAAGTTGAGGTAAAAAGATAAGAAAATAAAAAGAGCGTCTTTAATATGCAAAATTTATTCCTTCATCCATAAATGAAAAAGAAATTAATAAACAAAAAAAAATAAAATATACGAAACTGGTTTCACTTAGGGGTAATTCTACCTTCCAATCTCTCAATAACACAAAGCGTAATCGATCTCATATACGTGCATAGAATTCTCCGAATACATGAAGTCGGTTTATTGTTGCTTATAAAAGCAGCCACTAGGACTTCATTATAGTTACTAGTTTTAGGCCCAATTCAGTGCGAAAATAACCGAAATTTTCGAATAAGAGACATTTGAATAAGCCCAAATTGTCCAAAGATTTATAGTCTTACCTGTCCTTGTACTTTCGCATGTCTTTGGTTCATCACCAAATAAATGTTATGGTCGTTATACTGAATGTATGGTTGATCGATCCAAAATTATATAGCTAACAAATAGATATAAGAATTAAGTTCTTGTATCTTTAGTCAGAAATTGCGATATGGATAACTTTGAAATTTGGCAAAAATTATTCAACATTCGTATGATGGTTGTATCTTTGCTTGATAATTATTAAACGATGAAATAATTTTTGAAAAAACATTTAAAAATCGTTACTTTTAATGCAAATAGAAATTAATTTTTTTCAATTAACGTATGTTTTTTAATCATTTACCTCGTCATGTGCAAAAAAAAAATTTTTAGGTATATACAATTGGAAATTGGTCGTTGTGATAATTATAATATATTCATAAGTGATTATTGTTGAAATTGATACAATTGCCATGTTTTGAATCACTTCGTTTCTATTGGTACAAATTGGTTCTCGATTTCGAGTAGTGGTTCGTGTTTTGTGTCGGTGGCTCTTACCGCCTACCCCGTTGACGAACATGTTTTGTGAAAATTATTAACCCCTGGGCTGTTGTAGTTTCCTATAGACTTCGCCCTTCCTCGTGAACAGTAGATATTTGAAAATTCATTCAAATTACTCCTGTTTTATTTTTAATAGTATGAAAAGACATATAGAAATAATACAAAAAAAATTTTTTTCAATCATTCAGACATCTATTTATGTTGCTGTAATAAAGTTTCGTGTTTAAAAGAGATTTAAACGACCGATAAGAAATTCAAATCTGATCGTTTATCAAACTTCTAAAAAAAGGGTAGTCTGTTACTCATTTCATTGTCGGTAATAAAAAAACAGAAGAAAAAAAAACTTTCGAAATACGTATATCAATTGGGATTATTATTATCCGATATGGACACGAAATTGTGAGAATATGAAAATCACTATTCGGTTATTCACGAAGGGACGATCTGCTTAAATTAATCAAAATCAGTAAATAATTAATGCAGATCGACTTTATGCACTTACAAATTATACATATCCATTCTGCACTTGCGAAGCTACTGATGAATTAATAAGACAATTGCTCACCGGTAGCCAAATTTTAATAATTAATAATATTAAAAATAGATCATAAATGCATGTATATAATTAAACAGTTCGTTTTTAGAATTTTCAATACATATATATGTATATATATATATTCATACGTGTTGTCACGATTAAAATAACGTTTCCCTCAATTTAGTTGAGTGACATTGCGTTCTTATTAATAATTCAGGTCATCATTCTCGTTCTTTGTTAAATATTCAAATTGCGAAAGGCTGATCGATAGCGTCTGGTAGTTTGGCAAGTATAATTATTATATACCCGGCAATGTAGATGTGAGGAAGTTTGTTACCTTTGTAATGATCGGTTAAAAGAAGGTAATTTTGATAACTTTGATTAGCTTGGTATATATATATACATCACAATATCGCAATACGTTAATGGATCGAAGAAAATACTATCTGTAACTTTCTTCGTTATTCAACGTCTCACAAGTCTTGTTGAAGAGTTAAATTCATGGGCCATTTTATTTTTTTTTTTTTTCAGGTCGATCAGAACTCTAGATGACCTAGAATATAGCAGGTGTGTCAGGAAACTATAATGTCGCTATATACATATGTATATGTATGTATCTACCCTGTAGAGTAGGACAGAACTAAAGCCTAGCGGGATCGCAATTTGTCTCCTTGACAAATTGCTAGAGAAGGAAAGACAGAAGAGAAAAAAAAAAAAATACCGAAACAGAACAAAAAAAAAAAAAAAAAATGACCATCGATTCTTCGTCAACCTCAACAGCTAGAACCTTGACCAGGAGAAAGCGAGTGACCCACGTCCTGTAGTGTAGCGTAGAGTATTTCGATTTCCGGAAATTGATTTTCAACTAGGAAGTTAATTATTTTCCAAATTTCATTTGCGTATTTATTATTCAAATACTTTCCCCGTTTATCGTAAAACGGTGTTCTCGGTATCTTATCGATCTTTTCAGATTAAATTATACCAAGTTGGCCAGATATTTGCATTTTAAACAAAAGCGACTACTTTAAATTGAGTAGAAAAAAAAAGGGGAAAAAATTCATTTCCTCTTTTTTCTTTTTCTGTACTTTTCTTCAAATTTTCGTATTCGAAAATATATTTTAATTGTTTAATTTTTATTTTTTTAATCAAATTCAACGGCAAGTAAAACGATCCGTGTATGCAAAAGAAAAATATAAAAAATCAAATAAAAGTTGTAGAAGCTTGTTGGGGTATAATTTTATACCATAGACCTAATCACGAAGAGGGTAATAAAAAGAAAATTTGTGGAAAGGCTCGGCTCGTCGGGCTTCAGCTGATAGAATTGAATATGAGACGTAGGGTGGATTGGGTTAGGTCGTGTTGAGCAGGGTCGAGTTAAGTTGGGTATAGCCGAATTTCCACGGCTCGTGTCCCTTCCGACGAAAAGAAGGAAAACAAAAGAGGGCCTTGCGGTCATTTTGAAAAGTCATTCTCTAGAAATTCCATTATATTTTGTGGCCACTTTACTTTGCAACAAGGCGAACATTCATCAAGGGAAGTACCCTCCATTGAGACCTCGAAGGTGCTTATACAAGCACTTTACAAATCAGATATCCTCTACGTCGTATTCATTCCTATACCCATAAGGATCGTCTGACGACGATATTCAACCAACTTTCGTTATCACCACAAGATTTTCTACCTTTTCACCAATTGCCAAGAACCGGGTAATACATCTTCGATATATATACCGAACTTGCGATCAATGAGTCAACGGCAAAGAGGATCTTACTTGGTCCCAGGAAGCCTGTGCAAGGGTCGATTGAAGAATGAACTACGAAAGGAATAAATTATTTCGCAGCAGGTATAGATCCTCGCTTTTCTTATTCCCATTCAGAAATTTTTCTTATATTTTTTTTTCTTTGACATCTGTATCAATCTGTCTGGGTATAATTTTCGTATAAATTTTGTTTCTAATACAACGATCCAGGTGTATTGCCTAAATTTTTTTATTAGTCAAATAAAACTGGCCTGAATTTAGATAGATCCAATAACGTTTGGCTTTTCAATATCTGTCTCTCCCTCTGTCTGCTTAACCGAAATAACAATAAAAATAATAACATAAAGTCAGTTCCAGAGACCGGTAACCACTTCGAAGAAAACTAAAAATTAGAATTAAAGGGATAAATCGTTTTAGAGAAAAAAAAAAAAAAACTAACGATGTTTTCTAACGGTTTAATTCAAGGAGGTAGGGTACCTCTTACTCGCTTTGTATAAAGTGGGCTTTCAAAAGCCTCAAGAAGTGAACAATAAGATTTTCGCAGTCAAGATCATTTTGAAATTAGTTTGATGGTTTACAGGTTGAACTTTCTTCGTTCAGATTTTATTTTTATTTTTTTTTTTTTTCTTCTTCCAATTAGGTAGAAAACAAAATCCGATTTGTCTTTCGATTAAATCGCTAGTTGTATCTGTAACCTGTTTTATTTTTTTATTTTTTTTATTTTTCTATTTTTATCGAAGAAGTGGAACTTCGTTGTTTCGTTGATTGAGCCGTTGCGTCGCCTCGCGACGACTGTGACGGAACCAGCTTAGGGATTTGACGTTCCATATGCAAGCACTCAGCAAATTGAAGTACGACTTGAAGGCTAACATAAGTTTTACCGTCCATTTTCACTAAACGTATAAGAAGTAGGTAGGTGGATAGGTAGACGTATACAAACATACATTAGGGTGGTAGAAACTTGGATAGAAGTTTGTAAATTTTCTAGATTTTCTTCTCATTCTTATTCTTAGTATTCTTATTTATTTTTTTTTTTTTTTCCTCTCAGTTTTATCCCAGTGAGAATTCTCGCCTGGTGAAAAGCTGACAGGTGTAGAGCAATAACAATACCTTTCACCCCAAACAAAAGCGTTCTTTATTCATAGCGATTCGTTCAACGCTACGCTTTTGGGAATAAAACGGTAGTAGAGGTATCGGATTCCAAGATAGATTCACGATACTTTGACCCTCCAGTATATAGATCGGATATTTTCAATGTTTTCTTTATCAGTAGGTTTATTGTTTCAGATGGCAATCAAGCTTTACAAAATAACAATATCTTCTTACATTCACTTTTTTTTTTTGTTAAAAAAAAAAAAAAAAAATAAAAAATAACAAAAAAAAAATTCGAGAGCTTTTTTTTGTCCGTTAGGGGATGAATAATTTCGCAAGTTATCTTGCCATTTCAACTTCAATTTATAATTGTACAGAAACAAAGAAATACTCGGGTTTACGAAATTTTCAAACCAAATGAAGAATAACTACCTGGAGAGTTCGGTTTAATTAATGCAGACTTTGCACAAAGGTATTATTTGTGTTTTGGGTTAGAAACTTGGAGATGAACAGTTCACGTTCTCTCAAAATCCCAAGGGATGAAGGATAAAGTCCCTGGGTATGATGAGAGCAGAATGCCAGACGGGTTTCCTATACTTTAGGGATGGATTGCAATTTATCCGAGTTTCTCCTCGGGTAAATAGCTCACCCAGTTAACTCGTCGATAAACAGATTACCTGATTGCCTCTTCATTACTCGAATTTATACTCACTCCCTGCCAAGACACCCCCTGATCAAAGACGTCTTGGTTGTTATCGGGGGTTACCAACTAGTTGTATGTATGTATGTACATACATACCTACCCTTATGCAATTAGTATTTAACTAATTAAGTAGTTGCTTGAAAATTGTTCAAATCAACAAACATTTAACATTCGGTTATGTATCTATGTACACGCAATACATATAAAAATAATTAATAAAGGGAGGTTTGAATTAATCAGTTATTGGCAAATAAAGAAGATAATAAAAATCTTCGATTCTGTTAAATTAAGATGTGCAATTTTTTATTTTTTTTTTTTTTATTTTGATTCAACTTTTTTTTTAATTCTTTTCAATTTTATTTCGGGTTAAAGCTGTACCTACGGCACCGCCGTTTGCTGCGGATCGATTTTTGCCGTTTCAGTTTTTTTTACTACTCAGGTTGTTATATCCTCGCAGGGTGGAAAATTCCACGCGAAGGATGTTCGCGAGCTGTTTCGTTAATCTATCCTTGTCACGCGACTCGCTACTTACATACAATGTATAAACGTATATATGTACATACATACATACTATACTACGTGTACGTATATACGTACAGAGGTAAATATCTACCCGAAGACTGAAGTAGTAACTAGCATCAGAAAATTTCATGGCACGAAGTTGATTGCGAAAAAAGAAAAATAACAAAAAAAATAAAAAAATTTGGAAAAAACAAGAAAAAATAAAACAATGTGATAAAACAAGATGAAATTAAGTTACGAAGGAGATTAAGCACGGGTGAAGGATGGTCATTGCCTTCCATGAAAATTACAGTATGACGTTATAAATTTGATTGATCTTACTTTTAATCAATTATTATTAATTATATTATACAGAAATTATTTGATTAATAATCACTTGATTATGCTAAAGTCACTAATTAATTAACTACCGAAGTATACTATACCACTAGAGATCATATCCGATGTGTGTACGTATGTACAACAACCTTTGTATATACCTATATGTACATACCTACGTACCTATAGAGGGATCGATCCCCTGCTGTAAATTAATGGAAGAACATTATTTCAGTCCTCTCACTCATGTCTCTCTATCTCTCTTTCCGTCTTATTCTCTCTAAAATTATTGTAAGACTTCAAATGATTTTAATATTTTCAAAAATTATTATTAAATATTAAAAAGGGTTTATTTTTATTGTGATTTTGTCTCGTGAGAGAAATTTCAGAATATTCCCACTATATATGTATATACGTTTCGTTCAGAAATTTTTTAACATTGCAATTTTCTGACGGTATAATATGATCTGACTTTATTGCCACTACTATGCACAGGTTTTTTCTTTTCTCTATTCGTTATAAAAAAAACTTGTCAAGTGCCTATTACCGTACTATTAAAATTTAAAGGTTACTCTTATTCCTGTAGGGTACTTTTTTTTTCTTTAGTTTTTGAATTTTTTCTCTTTTTTAAGCTGCAGACATTGCGCCTCTATTCTATCCCTCGGTAACCGCTCTACATCGTAACCAGCCCCAAGTGAAACACAGCTGAGAGGTTTAGACTGTATAATTTAAAATCCTAAAAAAAGATTGAATATTCAAAAGACACATTAATTATCCCCCCTTCCCCACGTTGACTTAAAAGTTGTTAAAAAAAAATTAAAAAATGAAAAAATTCAATTTTTTTTTATACAACTTTTCAAAAACTTTGAGATTAGAAACACGGAGAATTACGTCTAACGAATTTTTTCTGAAAATTTATTAATTTACTATAGATTAATACAAGAAGAAGAAAAATATGGTATATAGGAATAAGTTCTCTGCATCAGCATCTAGTATCAGAAATATATATGTATATATTCACGATCAAAAGGTGGCCGAGTTTGGGTTGTTTGAACTACCGGTATTCGGTACAGTGTGTTCAGAGGTTGACACGAGATATTCTATGCTAAGTATATACGGTCAATACTGCCCCATCCAATTTCCCTTTGACACTGGCATACAGAGTAATGTTATCATTACTCGCTTGTCCAGTTGTGGTCGATTATATTATAACGAAACACGAGGAATATTAAATGTATATATATGTATAATTTATGGTATATTTAACGAACGTTGTTGGTTATTCAGTGATATCCAAAATTTTCGATAAATTAATAAAGATAAAAACCAAAAAAATGAGAAAACAATTTCTTTTTGTATTTTTGTTTTCCGTTGTTTTTTTTTTTTTTTTTCCAATCGTTTATCAACGAAACCTTATCGCATCTATTTCATCGAAGTCAAAACTTATCATCAATTTTATACTTTTTCATACCCCTAATTCACGATCGGTATTATTAATGTCGCGTGATCATTCTAGTCCATAATTTACCTTCACAAACGAAGGAAAACAAAAAAATAAAAAAATATAAAAAAAAAAAAAAAGTCATGGATTGCTTTTACTTTAAACTTTTTACTATAGCAGATATTAAACAGTAGATCGTTGCCTGGTTAAGGGACACTTTTGCCATGAAATACGTCCTTGTTCAAGGGTATTTTAAACCCGTTATTTAAAATTCAAAACATCTTTTAAATAATAAAGTATGCCGCAAAAGCCGGTTGCGACATTTCGCCAACCCTTACGCAGGTATATCGCGAATCTAAAATATTTCCCAAAGTCTATATGTATGTACATATATATTGTTGTCGGAGGGTATGGGACTGTGTACATGTCCTCTTTAACGGTATTTGTTTATAGCGGTTTCCCTTCATGTTTGTCTATGTATTTGTTCAGCGTTCGTTAAACTGGAGGACCGCTTTGACCGAATAGGTAACAGAGTCCTGTGGCCGAAAACCCCTCGAGACATATATTGCCTTTTTTTCTCCTCCCACATTAATCCCGAGCTAGTTTCGTAGTTGTTTGCCGATTAAAATCGGATCCACAAAAGGCTAAGCCAGTGAGTGCGGTGTGTCCGGTGATAATCGATGCGGATCGAATAGCCTTGCGGAATTGTTGAAAATTGATTTAGCCATTCAACGATATGGAAAACTATTTTTACGCGTCATCGAATTATCAGCAATATCTATATCTACTCGAGGGAATTGCATAACTAGAAAATTTCGTTTTGTTTTTCGATAATTATTTTACCACGTAGGTACTGTTACAGATTCGTTATTAACTTTTAACACGTTTTTCTATTATCCAGGTAAAAAGTAATCCGCTTTAATCCAATGTGGCCGACATTCATCGGTGTTTTATGTTTTATCCCATTGTCATTTTTTACGTTTTTTTCAGTCCCTTGACACATTTTGTCAAAAAATATTTGCTATTATTTTACAAAAGATAAATCGATAATATGATTGTCGGTATCGCAATGAAACGTGACGATAAAATGACAGAAGTTGTTATCAACTCACTCCGGGGACTTTGTAAGGGGTGAAAACAATTCAGATTATCTGTAACTAAATCATTCATAAAATTCTGAATTCATACCTTTACAAACTCGCGATATTTTTTCTCTCATTTCTCTTTTACGTTTTATATTTATTTATTTATTTATTATCGTTTTTCCTATCACGGAATGGGGTCAGAGAATTTTTGTTTTTCAATTTTTTCGTTTGAAAATGACTCGCCAATAATATTATCGGATTTTTTATTTTTACAATTCGTTTGTGAAAATAGAACCCGGTAGGTATTCAGTATTTGTCTTGTTTCTGTTCATATGTGGGATATCTCATACGAATTTCAACCCCTGCAGTATATGTGTCGTTTTGCATATGACGCCTGCCCTCTTGTATTCAAATTGCATACTTCGTCAATCAACCCTTCAACCGCGAGTATATAGAAAGGAGATAAATAGACAAGAGATAGAAAGAGCTAGGTTAGTATAGGGGGATGAAAATTGAGTCGCAACGCGTTATCTGACGCGTCCCGTCGTTTCGTCTACAGAAAAGACGAAGGTAGAGGTGAGGTGTGGAAGCACGGGGGTTGTTTGAGATGAGTCGAGTACTAAAGAGCCAAATATGTGACGCGAAGGGTGGCTCCTCGAACTTTACATGGAATAATGGATTGCGCCAAAGGGTGTGAACAAACTAGGCTTTCGCTTTCACCTTTCTTTTTATTTTCCTTTTTTCTCTTTTTTTTTTTTACTTCTTTTCCTCATTTTTTTCCTCTCTCTCTCTCTCTCTCTCTCTCTCTCTCTCTCTCTCTCTCTCTCTCTCTCTCTCTCTCTCTCTCTCTCTGTCTCCTCTTCTCAGATTAACCATGCATAAATAATGAATTCGATGTTTACGGAGGTGATGGAGTCCTTTATTCCTGCCCAGTAACTTCCCGCGCTCGATGTAATCCGTCAAAAGTTAATGTACTAGAATCGAATAGCCAAAGCATCGATCATCCATACCTGATGTTCCCGTAAAATCCTTCTTTAGACCAAAAGAGAGAGAGAGAAAACAAAAATAAAAATGAATAAATTATGTATAAACCTGTCAAGAAAAATATTTAATTATCGAGTTGGTTATATCCACAACGTATCTGTTTATCGAGTACTGTTTGAAATTTGGAAAATAATAAACAGGTAATAAAATAAATTCAGGCTGTATCTTTTTTTCTTTTTTTTTTTCTTTTTCTTTTTCGGAAATACAAGCGAATTTATTTCGCATAGAATTGTGGTTTATCGATATACGCTTTGATGTGTCAATGATAAGTGAATGAGGTACAGATTTATACGAGTAATGTCAATCGACTAGCAATAAATCACATACTAGTATATGGTATGAGTTTGCTGCATCTGTATTTCGAGTTGCAGGGTATAGTATCATGCTGCTCACGCTCGGTCCTGTTTCTATCACGTACTTAGCGAGGGTACATACTGATCTATTGCTACAAGGGCTTTTAGAAAGCGTGATTTTATCTTTTCAAAGAAATTCCTACGCAGGGCGAAGCAAATATCTCAAATTTCTTCCTTTAGTACATACATAGTAAATACTTACATAAGAAGCTGATGCTTCTTCTTGCTAAGAATTTCATTTCGGAGAGGATAAACTCGCTCTTGATCTGAATCGACAACTTTATATCACGTAAATTATTCACCTTCCATTTTTCGAAGTTATACCATATTTTAATTACGATTTTTGTTTCTTCTTTTTGTTTTATATTCATTTACGATTGCTTTGAAAATTTTGTAAGATCAAATTTTTCTCCGCATTTTATTACCCGTAAGTATCGTAATTCTAATTGAAAGAAATTTCTCGTTTATAAAAAGAAAAAAAAAAAATTACTAAATGACCTGCAAAAGTTTCTGAATGATGGTCCTTTCGCATATAGAAGGGTATATATATATATTATTGGGGTTCGTTTATCACCCAAAAACTCGTAAAGTTTAACAAGAAATATCTGTGTCTATTTCTGGCCCGTATTGCCGGAAGTTTGTAAAGAAAAATAAGAAGAAGAAACACAAAAATGAAAAAAAAAATAAAAACCTTGAAATTGAATTTTTTATTTTTTTTACAAAACCCTGTTTCATTTCCGCTCGGTTATTATACCAACACGAAAGGGAAAATAAATATTTGTAAATGAGTATAAAATGAATGAAAAATAAAGCAAAAAAAAAAAAAAAACATAAATAAATAAAAATTATATTTTCCTGTCATAAGTAAATTCTCGCGAGTATATGATCGGCTTCAAATTTTAAGTCATTTACCTAGTATATAAATACCTTACCAAGTTATATACGCTAGGTAATTTTCGAGGCTAGAGATATATTTTTTCTTTTATTCTTTTCTGTTTCCGCATTTAGTAAGCTTAGCTTTACTGGCTTCGCTGAAAAAGCATCCGTACAACTCGAAGCGGGATCATCTATTTAAAAATAAAGAAAAAGAAGAAGAATGAAAAAAAAAAAAAATTATTCATTTCCAGCTTCAAGTATATAATGTACCAATGATTTATCTAGGTGTTAATTTATTCACTCAATTTAGGTATAATATATTTTGATCGACCACGAAAGGATTTATTATTAAAATATATTTCAATTGACGTTTTTCAAATTGAATTTTCATTATAATAAATAATTTAACTAATTGTTTCCAATTGAATAATTAATGACGGGATTGTAGACTGTGTTTTACAATTTAAACTCTACCTGCCACAATTTTAGTATATTTAGACTAAATTTAACGTATTGCAAACTGAAACAACGCTAATTATTTATTCACCGGTCAGAGTGATCCACTAAGGAAACTTCGAGGCTCTTTCAAACCCAAAATATACCTATATACATATATATTTTAGGTGGTTCTAGTTCTCAGTTTAGAATATAGCAGGTTCCAGTTCTGAAGGAATTAGAGGCTGATCCTGACTAGTGGCCAAGGTCATAGGGTCAAAGGGTCACACAGGTAAGACTGCGGCATGGCAGGAGCAAGCCTCTGACTCCTTGCTTCCGGCTAATTTCCTGACACTTCTCGCGTGCGGTTACACCCCCGCTAATAAATGGATAATTGTTATTCTCTTACAGTTGAGTCACGGCAGGTAGAAAATTCTCTTTTAACAATTATATCCGCTTTTCGAATTTCACAATTCGAATTAATTTTTAGCTACAAAAAAAAAAACAATTTAGCAATAACAATGCCAATTAATTACAAATAATACGATAAACCCGGATTATTAAACCGTTATAACCGACCCTCAACATCCCTCTTGTATAATTCTCGTTGTAGTCTTTGTGACCGGAAATTCGGAGAATGGTATATATGTCGTTTTGAAAATAATTTTCTTTTAGGATATAATTAACGATTTACTAGGTAACTTCATTTATATTTGCAGTAATACCTGTACGGATATTAAGTAGAATAATTCTATAGCTTGAACTTCTTCAAGATATCGTGTTAAGAGGCCATAATGTCTGTGGATATAACTTGGCATAGGTATTATACCCATATCCTACGACTAACCTTACCTAACATTATAATCTAACCTACGGTCGACCTTTATCGATCCATTATAATACATCATTTTATTTTTTTTTTTTTTTGGTTTTTAGTTCTTATTTTTAATTTTTTACTTTTAATCGAGCAAGAGATCAAAGAATACGTAATTAATTATTTGAAATTAGATCAAAAATTGAAAGATAATATTTTGAATTTATGTATTTTTATTTTCTGTTTTTTTTTTTTTTTATTTCCAGGGAATTGATATTTCCAGATATTATACATTTTTATTATAACCGTAGAAGAGACTCCATATATTATGATGGAAAATTTCAATTCTTACAATCCCGGGTCGCGGTAACCAGCTGCTGTATGTATGTAGTATGTATCTACCTACCTATTTACCTGTCGGTTACAATTCCTTGGAGAATTTCATTTTACCAAAGCAACGTTATATACGATCAATAATCGAGCAACAGCTCAGAGCATCAGCTTGAAGTAAATTTGGATAATTCTTCGCGTTATTCGCTGCCATCGTAAATAAGGGTGTCACCGGAGCTTTGGCTGTGAAATTGAATTAACTTGTCAAAAAGTCACGTCAAATCACGTCACGCTTTTTGGTAATATAAATAAAAACGAAATAAAAACTATAAAAAATAAAAAACTAGGACAAGAATACAAAAGATTGTGTCACTTGGGAGAATTTAGAACCTAATAAATTATTCGCATATAGATCATTTTGAAAAAAATAATGAAGAAAAAAAATAGCCCAAGTCTTCCGTGGGAGATTTTTTTTCTTTTGGATTTTTGGTTTTTCGACAATTTTTAACAATTAATTAACCTGTAGCTCTCCAGCTTTTCGGATGTGTTTTCTATCGCCTATGGGTGATCCGTTAAATGTGACGAACGACCTCCGGGGTCTCGTTAATTAATGACGACAACCTTTTCGGAATTTATAGGTAAAGGATAACGCGTTATATCCACGTTGATAGCGGTTAAACACGGCTGATTAATCGTTTGACCAAACTTCGAAAATATCCAATCATTGAAGCATATAATGTTAACACGTTTAACCGAAATAAAAAATTAAAAATGAATCAAAAAAAATGTTTTAGTTCAATTAACAACGTGATAATATTATTAAATTTTCATTTTAATTTTCATTCTATATTTTTATCATGGAGATTGAAGGAACTGGACTTTACATATTCACGAAAGATAACGCCGCGCGGAGACCCTGTATAAGTATGGGTTTGCATATATTGTGAAACCGCTTCTTATACCTAAAGCCTAGTATAAAGTAAAGGCAAAGATAACAAGTACATTTATTACATAAATATTTAACAGCGGAAGGTATAACGAGGCTGGCGAAAGAGACTCATCTGTGAATCACTCTGGACACCAAAAACACCGAAAATTAACTAAAAAAAAAAAAAATAAATAAATAAAAATAAATTTATAAAAAAATACTTGAATTTTGATTTTTGTTTCAGGTTCATGGTCGTTTTAGTGTGCCTCATCTTCAGCGTATTGTCGACGATAGATCAGTACAGCAATTTCGCTAACGAAACCTTGTTTTGGATGGTGAGTAGACATTCAATTTTAATTAAGATAACGATGAATTGACACTTCCCCCTAGATAAAACGTCTCATTATCTTTTGTGATTATAACTTGAGTCGTTATTAGTTGTATTAGTAAATACCCAGCCCTAAATTGAAGGGTGAGAGTGAGAAAGGTTGTAGTATACATTTCCCCTAGAGAGTTAACTGTATAACGTATTTATTATTGATAAAACATAAGGCAATTAAGGATATACAAGATATGAAAAATGACGAGCGTTGGTAAATTATTTATGGCCACTTTTTTACCGTTCTAATAAATCTAATAAATCGAATAAATAAATACTCTTGATTGTTCGCGGTGTCATATAGGTGGGATTATTTGACCGTTCATTTATCACCGTTAAGACTTTGATCCTTCTCTCTCTCTCTCTCTCTCTCTCTCTCTCTCTCTTTCTCGACTATTTCTGGAATCCTGAAATTTCCTGGTTCTTTCTTGTTCTTCTATTTCGTTCTCTGTACATATCTTTCTCTTTATTTTTCCGAGGCAAAAGGAAAGTGAGATATATTGCAGCTAGCTATCGTTTTTGTCCTCATATATCTTCCTGCGACCCACTCCATTTGTTCAACTCTTGTTCTCCCGCGATCCGTGAAACGATGTTCCTATATATTTCTTTGTCGATAATTGGCGGTCGTCTAAATGTCCGCTTAAAATCCAAAGCCCGTTTTTGATACGATCATAGAAGAAAATGTGGACAACAAAATTGTCAGGCTGTCATATAATATGTATATATACGGTACTCTAAAAAATGAAACGATATTTCGACTGATTGTAAGCACAGTAATTATGGGATTGCTGCAGCTTTTTATATATATATATATATATATATACTTTCTCAGAAAAAATAACGGGATGCTAATTTCCGGCTGCCGGTTTTAGCGAAATGACAAATACACATCCCCAACGTGTAACCGCATGCAAGTGCATTTTAATTAAAACGCTAATCACGGTGAGTCTTATTTTTCGCCACTGCGCTCTCGTATCATTTTTGTAATTAACCTTTTCAGAAATTACCATATGTGATGCGCGTATATATTATATACAAATATTATACAGAAATATGTGGAAAGAGCTTTATTAACGCTAGGACGGATCGATTGTTGGACGAGCTTTTTGGTAAAACTGTTTTATATAGTTTTTATTTTATTTTCTTTGCTATATTTCAAAAGCTAGTTGTTTTTTCAGTAAATTCGTCTCACTGTTCTGTTAACGTTCTCACAGCTTAGTATAAAAGTGCTCTTTGCGTAAGAAAACTGAGCTTTTCGGTTGTGAAGATAGGACAAAAAAAAAAAAATCGATGTCAAATAAACAGGGAAAACAAACAAAAAAATAGAAATTTTATCAACGTCCTTGTTCAGTTGCTCTTTTCTCTCTCTCTCTCTCTCTCTCTCTCTCTCTATCTCTTTCTTTTTTCCTCTCTCGATTTCGAACGAAAATCCCGTCTCCTCGAGGTTCTTCGAAAGCTCTTGAAAAAAGAAGACAGTCGACATCTGGACCGAATATGGAAGCTGCGCTCAACTGAAACCGACCGAAAAACCCAAGAGGCAATATCCTCGGTTGTTCGATATGCGCCACCTTATCGACTAGCTTTTATTATATTCTTGTCCTACGGTATGCGAAAGCAAATATACATTACCAAAATCAAATTCTCTTACATTTTGGTAACAGGATTTTGAAAATGTTGAGGAAAAAGAAACATAACACACATTTTTATCAATTTTACAAAAATTCATTTACAATAATCATCGGCTGTAAACCACCCTTAAAATTTTTACTAATTCCGAAATTTTAGAGTAATTCCAACTCCCATTCCCTACATCTAATTTCAGGGTTATTTAACCCATCGGATTTAGGTATCCTTCACGAAGGGGTATAGCCTAATGGTTTCTTTTTTTCTCGAGTTTCTCCCTTTCTAAGTTACTCACCGTTTTAGTCTAATTCGTTGACTTGTTTCGAAACTATAGAGGGGTGCCACATTTAATTACTCAAGAAATAGTGACAATTCGTATCTTCGAAATATAAAAGGGATGAACGTTATAAGACCGAGGAATCATAGTCTAAAAATTATTTTATTCAGAGAATAGTAATGGGAACTATTCGATAAATAAAAGCTTGAAATTGGATTTAAATTTTTCTCTGAAGTGTATATATATACGAATGTATGTGTAAGTAGGTATCCACTCAAAAGCACTGTCAGTGAACACAGGGTTCTGTTTCGTGGGTCGAGGGATTTTGTAAAGAACAAATATTGCAGAAATGCACAAGCGCTTTTTATTTGTTCGTATTCCTTTATTCGTTTGTTCTCCTTTTACCGTATATACATATAGTAAGGGAGATAAATAAAGAACGAAACGAACAGAAGCGGGTATACCAAGGTATATATATATATATATATATATATATATATATGTTGTACAATTAAAACGCTCGCTGTTAAGAATATAGAATGGTATGAATAGCGAGTGAAAAATTGTAGAAATATAAAATAAAAATTCATTTCAAATTTTTGATGGTTTTTTTTTAAATTCTACTATCGGGAAAATAAATATAGAAAAAAAAAGAGAAGAGGTATGAGGTAATAGAGAAATGCTTAAGTTACGAACCGACAAAAAAAATACAAAAAAAAAAAACAAAAATAAAAATCTGAAGTGAAGACAAATGACGGTAGTCGAAAACGATAAATCTTGGTTATTACTTAAAGTGGTGAAATTTCACCCATCAAGAGAGACCATGCTTCGAATGAACGACTCTTTCATTGATTCCTACTTCTTCGATAAATATATAGCTATTCGTATCCGAAGTATATATATGTATGTACATGTATGTATATAGTATGTGGGGATGTAGAAGCTCCCGCGCGGATATATTGATTGCAGAACTCCTTCGGGATGGCTCAACGCTTCAATAGTTTAGACTTTGTACTTTCAGAGTTTGGATGACGAGACGTAGAGAACCTTAAAGAGAAAGAGACATTGAGGAATGAAAATAGTCGATTCTGTATATCGTGGGGTAAAAAGAGGAGCTTTGAATGTCTGAAATCCTTCGTTGAATCACTACGAGTCAAGTCAGTCAGCGTCTTAAACAAAGACGTTGGCGTCAATGCGCGATGCGAAGAATAGAATAACGTCTTTCGAATTTTGATGAGAGATAAGAACCAAAAAATAAGAAATAAATTAATTAAAATTAAACAGATAAATTTAAAAAGAAGAAAAAAATTTGGAGAAATATAACAGAATGAAAAGAAAATGTGCTGAATGTTGAAATTTTTTCGCAATGTCAAACCTTTTTTCGCACTGACTATGAACACGCGTTTATTAACTCTTAATTTTGTAGATTAGATCGATTAATATACATTAGCTTCAAACTCAGACCGATATTTCATGCCAGTTGCGATCCACGAACGCGATACGAGGGGTATAGCCACGTTATAGTTGATTGAGAAGACTGAAAAATGTCGGAAATGAAAAAAAATTCTATTCTTCAACTAATGGACTGAAAACTATACGTACCTACGTGTATAATGTCTTTTTATTTCTCTTGCATGCATGTCTCATCAAGCCCGCCGATTTAGTCCCTCACGAGTATGAAACCCGGTTAATAAAAAGGTCGAGTAACTTCGATTAGCGTTATCAATCCCGTCATACTCCGTTTACTATTTCTGCGGAATTAGTACGGATTTCGGTCCCAGAGTTATATTTAGCGAATAATTAATTGATGTACTTTAAAAATCTGGTAATTATAAAACATGTAGTAGAACGATCGACTAAGAAGGCAAGAGGAAAATTATGAGCAAATAATTTTAGTCGATATATCGATAAAAAATAAAAAAAAAATCCCCGTATCTCGTTCAGAAATCGTATCGCATATTTTCAACCCCTAATTCAATGCTGTCGATTTTTTTTTTCTTTTACTTTTTTTTTTTTAACGAGGTGTTCCGAAATCTAACGTGGAAATAAAATGTCTGTTATCCATCGATCGGGTAGGAATATATGTATATGTATATGTGTGAGTATAAAAAGTTCGTGTTTGAAACCCATTTTATTTTATTTTTTTTTCAAGTCTTTTTCTGTCCTCACATATAAAGATATTAAATTCATAAAAATTAGGAATTCGCGTGGATTCAGTACTCGTTGATATTCAGGCTCGTAAATCAACTATGATCTTACCTATTCGTGCGAAGAAATACTAAACCTTATTATACTAAGACTATGGCTGAGGGCTCCCTTTCTTACGATCGTTTTACTGTCATATTTCTTCTTTTAGCGGGTGGGTCTATCAAAAAGACAGGTTACACGCGACACGCGACCTGTTGACGCTTTTGCTATTCCCATTTATCAAATCTGAAGAAGAGAGTAGATCTGATCGTGGAGATAAAATAACCGCTAATAAATTCGACGGTTTAAATCGATGAGAAAAATGACTCTTATAATTTTTTTTTGTTTTTTTTAATCGACCATAGGTAATTATAAAGGTGAAAAAATTAGAGTAGGAAAAAAAAAAAATTAAAAATAAAAATAATAATCAAATGACGTGGAGGTGAAAATTGTGGTATGCCATTACCACAAGCCCGCTATTTCCGTTCGCGGATTTCAATCAACCTTTGTCTATTGCAAGAGGCACAGCTGGGGGCTCATGAGGATCACGAAGCCTGTGAGGCTCCCAGCCCCGAGGCAAGAGGAGGCAGTAGCAATAGGCATGAGGCCAGGAAATTTTACGTATTGCATATTCGAGTAAACGTAGATGTAGGTACATACGTGTATTATAGTAAAAGAGAAAACAGGATCTGTACAACTTTGCGAATTTCAACGAAAGCCGAGTTAAATAATAATTCTGGATCAGGCTAATCGCATTGGAATAAGAGTTCGAGAGCTGCGGATTTTTTAGGTATAAGGATTTTAAATCAGGCTTAAAAAGTGAAGGATATTGAAAAACGAGTGTTGAATAAAAAATATTATTTAGAACTCGTATCTATAGGGTCGTTCACAGCTTTCGGAAATGAGGATTTCAAGTCGATTTTCTTTAAAGCATATATACATCATAAAATTATGGCTTTATATTACCCAGGAGAAAAATAAGAGAAAAGATCTTTGAGAGAAATTTCAAAGTTTTATTTATTTTTTTTTGTTATATAAAGTTTTTGAACAAATCGAATAACGATCATGCCATTATCTTCATAATTGAAAAAAACTTTTGCTAGACAAATAAATCAGTCAAATTGGCTTCCCATGTTTCGTTAAATTTATTAACGTTAAAGTTAAATTTAAAATTTATAAACGTATAGAGTAACGTTGTACTTTATGCACATTGAACAAAAGTTGAATAATGATTAAATTTTCCAATCGGGATAATCTTGATGGAAGTTAAAACTTTTGCTGAAAATAATAGGTTTGGTAATAGTTTTATTGAAATACTTAATGTTGAGAAATATAAACTTAAAATATAAACTTTTCTCCTGATATTATATCAGTCGAAGCTATACGATGAGCAGGCGAGTGCAATGGTTTTTAAATTATTGGAAGTCGATAAAATATGCAAAGGGTATAGAATCTGACTTGTAATATCGGATGTAGGAGGTACATATCGCAATTCTCTTGTATTACAGCTATAAGACTCTTTGGATAAATATTTCTGTATATAGGTACGAATGATTCGTGTTCTTACAAAGAAAAAGAAAAAGTAAAAATAAAAGTAAATAAATAAAAAAAGAAAAAAAAAGAAAAGAAAAGAAGAACCAACATCCTCGTGTCGAAATAAATCCTAACGAATATAGGAGGAATAACGGTTTCTTCTAAATCTGGGGGGAAAAAAAAAATAAAAAAATAAATAAATTTACTACCCGAAAAAGAATCAAAGACTAACATTCTCCCATTTTTCTTTATTTTCAGGAAATATGTCTGGTAGTATTTTTCGGGGTCGAGTACATAGTCAGACTTTGGAGCGCCGGATGCCGTTCAAAGTACATGGGATGCTGTGGCCGTTTTCGATTTATAAGAAAACCAATTTGTATAATAGGTGAGAAGGCGATTAATTAAATCTCTCCTCTTCGATCCCGATCGAAATTTCCCAATTACCTCATTTAACAATATCCCTGATCCCCCAGATTTGATAGTAGTAGTAGCATCGATGGTGGTCTTATCGGTCGGAAGCAACGGCCAGGTTTTCGCCACTTCGGCCATCAGAGGTATTCGGTTTCTGCAAATTTTGCGAATGCTTCACGTCGACCGTCAAGGTGGAACGTGGCGGCTTCTCGGTTCCGTGGTCTTTATACACAGACAGGTGAGTGACAGTTCGAAATCTCCCTAAAATCTCTCCTTACCACCCCCCGTGGAGCAGAAGATATGTTAATATTGAATTCCGCAAACGAAAATGCTTCCAGGAGCTGATAACGACGCTCTACATCGGGTTCCTAGGTCTTATTTTCAGCAGCTACTTCGTGTATCTTGCCGAAAAAGACGCTGTCGGACCCGATGGAAAAACAGACTTTTCCAGCTACGCAGATGCGCTGTGGTGGGGTGTGGTACGTTTTATTAAATAATATTAACTAATCCTCAACCTCTTACCCATAGATATCCAACTATATTGAATTTTAACAAAATACTAACCGATTACCTCATGATAATACAATATATTACTCCTACGTTACCCAGATGTTCAAAGTAATGGTATAATTCATTCCACTCAAAGGTTTCATTACACAGTTCATCGGGCCTTTGCCTCAGGCTTAATTATTCCGTTCATCCACTCTAGCCTCTTTGTAAATGTGTAATTGTATCTCCGAGATTCAAAAATGATTGTAGAAATATCAGATAATTTGTTTTTTTCCGTAATTAATGTTGTTAGTAAATCGTTAATTATGATTTTTGTTAGAAAATAATTTTTCGGGGAAAGTTTGATAAAATTACTGAAATTTGTTTGAATAAAATTTCGGTGTTTTGATGAGCTGTGGAGATAGTCGAAGTAAAGTTTGTTAGAGTCTGAATCACGATTTAAAAACGAAAAAAAAAAAAAAAAAAAAAAATTGAAAACTGCGATAAGGCACGTGAACGAATGATTGGATTTTCACGTTCACGTTTGGTAATTTGTTATTTTTTTTTTTTTCAGATTACCGTAACGACGATAGGCTACGGTGACACGGTGCCACAAACGTGGATGGGAAAAATCGTCGCGTCATGTTTTAGCGTATTTGCAATATCATTTTTCGCCCTTCCTGCTGTAAGTAGAAAAAGAAAAAGGAAAAGAAAAAGAAAAAATTGAAATGAAAAATTCATCAAGTTATAAAAATTGTGTCTAAAACTTCGGGAGCTAAAATCCTACGAAAGAACAGCAAAGCTGAAATATACTTAAGCGATGAAATAATTCTTTTTATTCTTCAAGGGAATTCTTGGCTCTGGATTTGCTCTAAAAGTGCAGCAGAAGCAGAGGCAAAAACATTTTAATCGTCAAATTCCAGCGGCAGCTATGCTGATTCAATGTCTTTGGCGATGTTACGCTGCAGACAAAGCGATAAACAGTGTAGCTACTTGGAATATTTATATCAAAGATCCTGCCCCACCTGGACAACCGGCTACACCACTTGGAAAGGTGAGTTCAAATAGGTTAAATATATATCGTCTAGGTGTTGACCGTAGTTCTTAGATGTTGGTTGGTTGATGTTTTTAGTTGCTTACGATGTTCTTGGCCGTTAAATAATTTATTGACAAAGATTTGATGTTCGATTATATATTATGATTAATTCATGCGATATGAGACTGTTTGAAAAATTTTTAACAAACGAAAGAAGAAAAAAAAAAAATACAAAAATAAATAAATGAAAAAAAATTTTTTTCCAATACCTGATTTTTGAATATACTTTCGTACCGTTTCAAAATTAAAAATATACTATCATTTTTTGATTTTTTATTCAAAGGGATATCTGACTGTGTATTTATTATTAGAACGTACAAAAATTCTGGTCAAGAACAATAAATACAGTGTCCTAAAAACTGATACATTATTAATGGTAATTTTTAATTAAATAAACTATCAACAATACGAACCTGACAATATCACTCATAATTTATCAAATTGATATTCCTCTGGTATTACATGTATAAATATTTGATAAACTGTGTTACGAAAATGAAAATTATACTATCAATGAGAAATTTTGGTAAATATAATAAATTCATTGAATTCCGTGCGGCTCGGTTTGCGATAATTTTTGCGTCACTTTTGATGGGTGCAAATGAATCGAGGATTCGCATTCTCTCCCTGACATTTATCATCAAATCTCGATTATCATATTTTTGTCAGCCGCGACAAATAACGATATAAACACCAAAAAAAAGTGTGTGTATGAGGGTGGGTACAGACGTCTGAAGTGAACACTTGAAAATGGAAAAAAAAATCTAAGATCTAACATCTAAGACTAAAAACTTAAGACTTAAGACACACCGTAACGACTATCTGCTTCCATTCTTCCATTATTTTGTCCGGTTTAACTCTTAAGCGACCGTAACGCCTAATCGTTGTCGTAAACGAAGTATTCACTTAAAAAAAATTTTTTAAATTGTTAAATTGTTCTAAAATTACATATAGGATAAAAATTTAACCGAGTATACACATATTATAATTCTTATTCGTGTTCATGAAACTTTGTTGATTAAGAGATCGGAGAAAATTAGCTTTAATCTATCATCGCGGCTGTAGAGATATTAATCAGTGAAAATAAGGCTGTCAACTGGGCTTAGGGATGGTCAACGCGTATATGTATATAATGTGTTTCGTTAATTTGTCACTCGAATTTCCGTAAAGTCCTATAGCTAATGTTTCGAGTTGAAATTTCTAGAAGCTAAATATAACTGAGATGAATACAGAGGGGTGCACACAGGTGTTGCTACTCATTTTATGGAAGAAGTTATAATTAATAGCTCTAGACGTTAGGGAAATCGTTGCGATGCTGGTTTCGCCCTGCCTGTACGTTTCTTTATATTTCTCGGATGTTGTGAATTGTGAATATAGACGCGTCGTTCGCTAGTCTGACAATTTCATATTTTGAAAGAAAAATCACTGAATATTTCTTTTCATCTCGTTTTTTTTTTTTTATTTTAATTTTTTACAATTTTTTTGGTTGTTTTAAAATATTTTTTTTATGTCACCTCAGTTTCGTCGCGCTTCACGATGTATATTACATACTTACTCCATTTCTCTTCTCTCATATTTCATATTGCGATATGTACGAATCTTCAACTCTTGAAAAAAACTGCTTTCCAGAACTTTGAATTATCATTCGTGGTACAATAAATAAAACAAATATTTATACAAAATAATAATAATTATCACGTATCTATATATAATGATAGAAACGTCACACCGTATACAATTTTCTATTTCTATCTTAATTTACAATTTTCGAGTAGTATAGGTGAAGGTAAAAATTTTATTATTATTTTCTCGATGAGTGTCGTTCGGTAATCTACGATCTTACCGATTAATCTTGAACTTTGTCGAATTTCTCACGGCTTGATAGCAATCGAAGTAAATTTTTCTTTTTTTTTGTTTTTTCTTTCACTATTACGGTTTTAAAACAACCTTTTCTTCGAATAACAAATTGTACCACCGACCAAGTATTTATATATATGATGATCATAAAAACTTTTGCCCTGGAAGCCTCTGAATTGGGAAAATTCTCTATTTAATTCAGTGAATATAATTATCGGTATATGTTTGGTAGGTGACTATTGATTTCTGTTTAAAAACAACTAAAAATAAGCTCACCATATCTGGAACCAGTTTCATAACTATCGTCATTTTTTCTTTGTTTTTTTTTTTTTACAAATAATAAGGTCACTGGGGTTTTACACTACTCGTGATCAAAAAATTTCAACATCGCGGTCTATATACCAGCGTATATTATTTTAGGGACTTAACTATATAACTGGAAAACATCGAGGCATGCAGGATTATTTGGGATAAACAAAAGAGAAATAAAAAAATACGAATGGTCCATGACGTTTATCATCCCTGGGGGTAGAGCCGGAACAAAAAAATTGCTAGGCGATATCAGCCTCCTTTTTTTATTGTATTTTTAGATTCTTTTTTTTCCAATAATTCGTGGAATTCAAACTCGAACCAATGTGTAGCCTGCCATTGACCCATCAGAATGGTATTTATTTTTCATAATTGAATTTGTTTCTACCCTAAATTATTTTTTGTTTCTTCACCTTTGCTTTGTTTGTGTTTTTTTTTTTTTGTAAATTTGTTATGAACGTTCCGGCTATACCTATATTCGTGACGTGCGAGATCGGATAATCGAAATGTACGACGTTTGTTGTTTATAATTTATTCGAGAGAAGCGATATCATATAATTTTCAACAAAATATTTCTAAGTTTATTTTTATATCCACATATTTAGAACTTTTATTAATGAAAAAACTTCACCAGTTTTCTCGATATTATATATTATGTATATTTCTATTTTTGCGTTATAATTATCTATTTGAACACATCGTATACCTAAGGACAACTTAATATTTTTCCGTTATTTTTAGGCAACATTGGGTAAATAAAAAAATTGACGTTTTTATAATTAATTATTATGAACTTAAACTTTGCCATGTTGTAAATATAGAAAAAAAAAAGAAAAAAAATTGAAATCAAAAGCCACACGTATTACGGGTGATTGAAATTTTTTTTCAATTTTTTTTTTTTTGCATTTTACTGCGCATTTGTGATTGCTATCGTTATAATAATTGCGATGGAATTATTCATTTTTTTTTTTTTTTTTTAATTGTTGCGTTGTGATTGATGTCATTAATATTATTATTATTATTATTAATATTAATTATTATTATTGTTATGATATATTGTTGTTGTAATTACGTGTAAGTATTAATTATTTGTTGCGCATTATAATATTATATACTTATAAAAAGACCGAGCTGCGAATTTATATACACATAACTTATATATTATACATATATGTATTTGCGATTTTTTTTTTATTATTATTTTATTTTTTTGAATCTCCAACCAAATATTTTAAAACCCATTTGAATAATTAAGCTTTAATTTAAAATTGTATTTTAATTGTTTATTTGGGGATAACATTTATGAAATATCATTAATATATATTTCAGTTGATTTGTGTAAAGAAGATGGTATGTAAATTGTTTAGATTTATTTCAATTTTCTAACTCTCCTATATATAATAATAACAATGAATGCATGTTCATTTACATATTTCAAAAAAAAAAAACAAAAAAAAAAAAACACTATCATTTTTCTTATTTAACACTCTTAAACAATAATTATAAAATTCGAATGACAAATGTACATTTTTCAACCACCACTGCAAAAACCACGAGGCAATACCATCTGTCAAATAATAAAAAAAAATAAAAAAAAAAATTCAAACCAAACATTTGATCGAAAAGAAATAAAAAAATAAAATATGTAGAAAAAGATCGAAAAAAGCTGTTTTACTTGAAAAAAATTCTTTAATAACGTCCAATTATATATATGCAGAGTATAATATGGAAAATTCAATTCGTTAAATGGAAATAATTAGTCATGAGGCAATTATTTAGCTTTTAAAAATCATTTTTATTAATTAATAACAATTATTGCATGGATCTGCTTCGTTGTTGCAATGTGGATTCTGTGAATTAGCTTTTGTGTATACGTGAAATTACTGCCAGTAAACACAACATAAATGTTTATCTCGCTACTCGTTAATCACTGTTTGCTATTTGTTATATTTATTGTTATTAAATTATCATAAATATTAACGTGAAAAAACAAAAAAAAAAAAAATAAAAAAATTCTAGTGAATTATACTGTTTGCAATTTTCTGATGGGATCCTGTGGTCGTTGTATCTATTCTCTGTCAAATATTTCAACTTTTATATTCATCTATTTTTCGGACTCAAATATACCTACCAAAATTTTTAATACCGCGTTAAAATTTGAACAGACAATAAAAAATCTATCATTTTTATTTTTTGTGACATAAAAATTGACGTAAGATTTACTACATATTTACAATCATCTATGCACACACACTACTCAACGTGTTTCTTCCAAATTTTCATGCTCACAAATTTTGCTTTTCTGATCTTGATGCCAAAACTTTTTTTTGATATTTTAATACAGGATGGTTTCTTTCTTTTCTTTCTTTCTTTTTTTTTTTTCTTCGTTTTATCAATATTTAATATCTTCTAGAAGCATGTGTACATAATTATAACGTAGTAAGATACTACTCGGCTGAGATCTTGAAATTGCTTTTGAAATTCTGTCTCCGTTTAAGGATAAACTTGCTTTGACTAGCACAAATAACTATTTGGCAAATCAGACCTTTTTGCTATAATTTAAACTAGAATTAAATAGCTAATAGCTAATCGAGGGCTGTGCTTTTACTATTCGTTTTAATCAACGTTCAAATTCGTTTCAAGTCCTGATCCTTGTCCTTTGGACCAAAAAATCTCATACCCTTATCTAATAAGTAGTTAGAAAAAAAAAAAAAAAAAACAAATATCGACTCGAAACGAATTTGAGCCTTTTTGCACGTTTAAAAATAGTAAAAACTAAAAAAAATAAGGACTGATAAAATGTTGATAAAAAATAAAAAATAGTTGAATAGCTACAGAGAATCGAGAGAACGCAGTGTCCCATCGCATTGCAGCTTTGCGGGTTGAAAATACCTACATAATATTTTCACGCAGTCGACTATGTTATTAATTTTGTTGTCGACTAATATGAGAGTGCAGAAAATCGATTCTTGGCTTTTGGATGATCGAGGGTCATTTTCTTGTTGAGTGATGACCGTTAACCGCGACCACACTCCGTAGGGTAGTGCATGTTGCGTTGAACGTGTCATAATGGGAGGGCAACGGGGGTTCAGTCTCTTATGATCCAGGTGGCTAAAAAAGCAAGCGTTCTGAAACGGCGAAAATCACGAAATCGGATGGAGGTACAACAACCACCACAAAATCTACCACCACCACCCCAAATGTCCGGGTGCTCGACTACAGGCGGTACTAACGACGTACAACGTCGCGACAGCGAGGGTGACGTAGTTTTTTATATGGAAGAACCTAAGGCGGGTACGCCGAATCGAGCTAGACGTGACAATCGGTAAGTCATCAATTTCTGGATACACGAAATAAACATATATATGCGATTATTTATTCTCATTTTTTTTTTCTCTCTCCTTATTTTATACTCGTTTCAAATTTGGAACTATAATAATATCTCGATTTTGGCGGTAAAAGTAAAATAAATTGAAAAAAAAAAAAAAAAATTACTTATCAACGTTAAAATTTTACGATACTTACGGATTATAAGGAATTTCCGTGACTCGTTGGCGTGTAATTCGGTCGTTTGTCTCTAGATTTACGTGCGGTGAATCGCAAGTGACTGAATACGATTGCTGAAAACTTGTGTAATTTGGGTATAGATATATACCTACCTAGTCGATTCACGTGGGAATTCCCAGCTCTCCCTCATTCCTATGTATTTTATACTACCTACCCTACCCTATCTATATACCTACCTTCTTACCACGCGTCAGGGAGTCACGGTGCATCATCATTCACTGACACTGAACTAGCCACTTTTCCCGCCAAGAGCAATGGATCTTTTACCGTGACGGTGTACGTAGTGTGTTTCCGGTTGGCAGGGGCAGCCTTTTCACATCGCAGACCAGTTCGGTGACGGAAGCAGCGAGCGATGAAATTGACATTGACATCGAAGAGCCGCAGCGAGTGACAACGTAAGTTGCGATCTTCGTTGTTTTTTTTTTTTTTTTCTTTATTTGTCAGAGTTTCATGTCTTTTCGATAAAAATTTCATTATTATCCAATTTAGTTTTTTGGATTTTTTTCTTTTTTTATTTATTTGCTCAACGTGACTATCAAAGGCTTTTTCAGCTTGGAGAATCGTTGAAAAACTCGATGGAGTTTCGTTGATTCGAAAGTTGAGTGGAAATATTTTAAAGAATACCGTTAGGTCCCCAGATTATGATTATGAATAAAAACCAAAAGTTGAGAATCGATGATTTAAAGAATCGCGTCTGAAGTGATCTCGTTCCGTATTGTGATCAAAGGATTCATGAGTGTCAGGGAAATACATAATATAAAATAAAACAAAAAATTCTGGCTTTCAGAGGCTTTCGACAAAGAGTCAAAAGTCACTTCCTGCTACCCTCTCAACGACGCCTCAACTGGTACTTGTCAAAAATTCGCTTCCCTTACGATGAGGGATGAATGAATGGAAATTAATAATTGAAAAAAAAAATACATTTCAACCGAACATTTCTTGACAGTTTTCGAAACTGTAGACGAATATGTTCAAAATTTGTAATACTGAAAGCGTGAAAACGTTCTACATTAAACTTTATGTATTATCATCGATCGCAATTTATCTAGAGTCTAGACATATAGATATATAGTCTAGCCTTCTGCAAGTTGCACGGGAACTCATGAACTCCGGAAATTGAGTCTGGAAACTGGTGATGCAGTAACGTCCGTTCAAATTTTTAGAGCTATACGAATATATATTATGACTTGTTTTAAATAGAATATAATTTGATGACGATATTTCATAAGGTTATAGATGAAATTATGAATTTTCTTCAACAGTTATCGGAGTTTTTGTAAATACAAAAAGAGGTTTTTCTTATTTAAGAAAAACATGTTTCATATCCGTCACTTTGTTTGACAGTACGTCCTACTCACTTTTGTATTTTGATTTATTCATAACCGAGATGGGCAAAGACTTGGCAATATTATAAAGACTCGAAAAGACAGAGAAGAGGCAAAGCTTAATTAAGAGCATATCTTCAGGTTGAATAAAAATGAAAAAATCAAAAAATATTACTCGGCTTATATTTGCTTCAAAAAATATTTGACTTTGTAAGCAATTGGATAACAGCTAAATTGCTACTACGGGGATTTAATGACGAGAAAAGCTAAGAATTTGTAGAAAATAAATTTAAGAAAATAGATACATATCCATGAGGTATATATTTTTTGAATTTTTTTGCCTTTTATTGAAAAGAGTTTTTAACCCTCTTTACACGATCCTTGTAATTAGTTAGTGACCGGATTCGTGAGGATGAATAAATTAAAATCTTTGAATTGATGAGAAAGTGGTATAGAAAAAAAATTATAGGGGAGACTATGAACGATTGATAAATTTTTGAATGAAAAAACTGACAGTTACAGAGTAATCTTCATAAATCTCAGCTTGCTATACAACCAGAGGGGTAAGATTTGCTATAAAAAATAATACAACAAAAGGAGTCATAAGGTGTTGGAGAAAACTTTTGTAGTTCAAACTTCGGGTAGGAACATTAAGTTGGTCTAAAATTAAACACTCGATTTTTATTCGATCTTTCAATGATCTCGAAATGTGTAGTGAAATTTATAAACCGCAAATAAATGTTTATATCATACACGGCGTATATACCTATGGCTAAATTAAAATACAATTTTTACCATCTAGGTGAATAATTAAATAACAAAGAGTGACGAGTATTGTTATAAAAATTCATGACCTCAGTTTTGATGTATACACTAAACTTCTCCTTTTCATTATGATTAAAGTGCCTTAACTTTCTAACCACTTTATTTTTTCCTGTTTTTCTTTTTTTTCTTTTTTTTTTTTTTTATACTCTTTATTATTCATAGAGTAGAAAAATCTCCACCCGCTTTGTCTGATGCTTTTCGAGTAAATGGCTCGTGATAGGGAAGATTGTGAGGTACCATTTCGCATCATTCAAGAAGTGGATGGGAATTTGCATTCTGTTATATATTTTCTGCGGTCTTGGTAGTCATGCTCCAAAGAGTAAAAAATTAGCTGCGAAATAACCAAAAAAAATAAAAAATAATAAAATAAAGTAAAGAAAGAAAATTTGCAAAACAATCGTGCTGCAGAATGTTATAGAATAAGCACGCCTGAGAAGTAATGGGGTTAATTGCAGATTGACGGAAGCCCATCGTAATGCTATCCGGGCTATTCGTAAAATAAAATATTTTGTGGCTCGGAGGAAGTTTCAACAAGCAAGAAAACCGTACGACGTACGAGACGTGATCGAGCAGTATAGCCAAGGCCATTTGAACATGATGGTCCGAATAAAGGTCAGTTATATGTCATTTTTTTGTCTTTTAAGTATTTCTCTTTCTCCCTATTTCTCTCATATCAATCGATTGTCAAAAAATAAATAGCGATTACTTTTCGAACGGTTCAAAGACATGAACTCTAAAATAATCCTAAAGCGAGTAAAAAAAAAGAAATTCGTTGTGAAAATTTTTGGTAAAAACTAATGTAAAAGTAGTTAAAAAATTTTTACGATTAATACAAGGATGATTAAAAGTAAAGAGTTGAATGAGGATATGACCGCTGCAGTAGGTATTATACCTATATGTATACGCGTGAACAAATTTAGGTATTTAAAATCCTCTTCTTTGTGCGAAAATAACAATTTATTACCTTAATTATAAAATGAAGAATAATCGCTGCTAACTGGTGCTATTATACTCGTGAAATATATTGTTTATGAAGAGGATTTTGCACGATGAAGAATGATTTTGTTTCTTTTTTTTTTTTTTTTATTTTATTTTTAAAAACCAGAATGAAAATTGATGAAACCGGATTTCCTTATATTAAATCAGTTTTTTTAACCGCAATTCATTTCATGGACTCACTGATTAAATATTTTGTAATAAATATTTTATTTAAACATTTATAATTAGATTTCTGTAGACAATTAACTCCATCAGTATATATCAACTAGCTTCTGTATTTACCTCGATCTTTATATTTTTCATATGTTGAAGGAGCATTATTATTTTTTTTCTCCTAATTTTGCCGATGAATTTAATAATTAATTGCGTACAGAAGGAATAAAGGTTTTATTTTTTATTATTTATTGCTGAAGGTAACAATCGATACGTAACAATAAATCCCCCTTGCCTAACGAACAACGAGCATATGGGACAGAGCATTATAACTTTATAAAAATTTGCGATCCACCTCACAATCTGTCAACGAACAATGCACCAGTCACTGCATCAACGGACTGTCTGATCCAACTGAAATTTCTCGCTTACAAAAGCTGTCAGTCAAAATTCATTTAGAAATAGTGTATACATATACGTATGTACCTACTCGCTTTAGCTGTCAGATCCTAATTGATCATGATTTATTCAACTGTCCTTTTTTTTTTGAACTGATCCCGATCCAGCGTTTTCAATTTTTCGTTTTTTTCTTTTTTCTCTTCTATTTCATCAAACGAGCAAAGCTCGTTTTAAAATTTTAACTTCACAGTACGTAGTACTGTTTTGAAAATTCCAAAATTTCAAATAATATTTACATACATAATCTACTCGTTCTCCAAGATGGAAATCTCACAAGTTTTATTTCTGCAGACATTTCGACTGATCAAAGAGAATAACGAAAATTTTTATTCCTTTATTTATAACGTCCATGTAGTAGACAGTCCAAGACGTCTAACGTACATTCCTTTATTAGTTTTCTTCAAATCCTATAGCTACCAGGAGCAAACGGAATATATATTTTATAAAAAATTTATAAGAAAAACTCTACGTTGGATAAAGGGCATTGATATATTTCCTCAGTAGAAATTGATTTTCGTTAAAACTTCTCTAAAACCTTTAATATTTATTATCCCGCATAATACATCCTACATCTAAAGCTCATTTCTATATATTGATTTCTATCCCTGTTACAAGTATTAATAGTAATATAATCTCGAACCCGAAACGTCCAGATCAACCTGACTGGCTGTTCAAAGTTACGCATTAATTATTATACCCATAGCCATTAGGATCGATCTTAAAATGACTATTTTTAGAAAATTAAGAGTGAGGGATGACACGAGTTCATAAATATTATAGCAATTATTAATGACCTCGCGTAAAAGTGGACAAAAAAATAAATTAAAAATTGATGAAATAAATAAAAGATAATTTCATGTTTTATTGAAATTTTCATTTATGATTGATCGTCAAAAATTTGACCGTAGGAGTTGCAGCGAAGACTTGACCAGACTCTAGGTAAGCCGGGAAGTTATTTGGCAGGAATCGACAGGGCAGGAAATGTGAAGCCGATGACCATTGGCGCGCGTTTATACCGTGTGGAACAGCAGGTTAGTTGGAAATCGTTAAATTTATTTATCATCTCTCCGATGCTTGGCGCTACCTGGCTATCTCTTCTTGAACCTATTCCTTTCCCTCATTCCCTCATCTCCTTTTCTTATTTCATTTCTAAGAGTTAATTCTCAATACATATCATACATACTGAGAACAATTAAAAAATAAAATTAATCACGATGTACTAAAAATTGTGTGTTATTAAAATGGGAAGATTCTAAGGTTTTAATACACTAGTTAAAATTAATATTCCATAAAGAACCTGGGGCTTTATGTAATTGAAGACATTTTAGCCTTTGGAAATATGAAAATTTTGCTTAATATATGATGATTTGCTAAAACAGATTGCAGGGTTAATATTATTACGTATAGTAATAATATATCTAGTTAGGTCATAGAGTTCTTGAGATATTAAAGCAGCTCTTATAGCCGAGGATGAGACGCATAAACTGTACGAGTATCCGACGTTTTGATAGCGCTCGAGGTTTAATATCATGCTTAGATTAAAACCGGAGCTTAAACCACCATACGTCGCTTCTAATAATCGTAAATATGTACATGGTACGATCTACTCGAGTATGAGAATACAAACACAAACATCATCACCGTATGTATGTACATGAAGATGAAAAGACGCATTTAATAGGGAAGACATTAGCTCCACGTTCATTCCTTTGCAGGGTTTTATCGATAAACAAATATTTCAATAAAACCTTTTTCAAACTATAGTCTACGAATTTTAGTAAGCGCATTTTTTCTAAAACACTGTAGCACAATTTCGGGGCTTTATATCTCTGAACATGAGAAAGTTTGATATTTGTTCTCCACTCGAAAGTGAGACTAAAATTCAACTCGGTATGGCGGAGGCGTGCATACCTCTTTATGTATACGTGTATAGTAGTGGACAACGGGTGGCGAAGAATAGCTAGAAAAACGAAAAATATACTGATGAATAGTTTGGCAAGAGTTGAACGAACCCTTTCTTTGAAGATGAATTTTATTTCTTTATATATATATATATATATATATATATATATATATATATATATATATATATATATATATATATATATATATATATATATATATATATATATATATATATATATATATATATATATATATGTATATATATACAAGCGTCCAACTCGCTTTAGGAGTCCGAATCTTTTCCCAACCTGCTCCGCACCCTCTTTTAGCTATAGGTAGAGGAACAAACGCGGTGCATCAGTGCAGCAGTTCAGCAAGCAGCAGCAGAGAGGCAGCATTGATACGAATTTTTCGTTTTCGTCGCAGCTGTCGGTGATGGACAAAAAGATGGACCAGCTGGTGTACGTGCTGAATGCAGTGGCGCACAAGCAGCAAATCCCATTGAGGAGCATAGAGGATGACGTCTAACGGAAGGCCTCTTCGGCGTCTAGTTCGCCGCCAATGTTCTCCACCGTGTCTTCGGATGTGTCCTTTAAAACATCAGCTACGGTTCTGCCCAAGCTCACTATCACTACGGTTACACCTGATATGCTTAGCCAGGGCTATTGACACCTTAAACTCAAATTACGCGCAACTATTATAATATAGTCAGGATAATATCGGAAATGATTAACTCTTTGGAGAGTTGAAAATTTTGAAAATTAGCTAAAGAAGAAAAAAAAAAACAAAATAAATAAAAGAACGTCATTTCATTTAGTTATTTATTTATTTGGTTGTTGATTTGTTGTTTTACGATAAGGGATGAGACTGCCCTGTTGCAGTTATGGACTGATGTGGTTTTAACGAAATTTTTAATATTTCAGACATTTTTCTTTCACCTTTGTAAATAAGATATTACGCACACTAAGAATTATAGAGGTATAGTTATTTTATGATATATACATGCCACACGAAAATCGATTTAGAAATATGATGATACGTACGTCGTAAAAATGAGATCAAGGGCGGTAGAAATTTTTAATTTTTGTTGTTTTTTTTATTTTTAGTATTTTTGTTTCGTTTCTTTTTATTTTATTTTATTTTTTTTTTTTCAATAAAAAAAAAAAAAGATGAAGAATATTTAGAATCTTACCAAAATTCGTCGTAACAATTTAAGCACCCTTCCATATTATACATACAAATAACACTTCGCTAAATTTTTATTTACATCTACAGATATAATTATACATGCAATCGCGCCTGCATAAAAAATCAATATGAATAAAATTATGTATAGATAATAATAACATATATTAGGTGAAAAATGAAAAAAAATAAAAAAAATAAAAAATTAAAATAAAAAAAATATTCAATTCTAATAATTTAAAAAATAGTTTATAAGTTAATTTACTTGTAAAAAGGTATTAAAATTTAGTGTTGCACGCTGCTTGCGGGGTATATTCGTTGGCAGATATTTTTTATTGAAGTAAAAAAAAAAAAAGCAAGAACAAAAAAAGATTAAAAATAATAATCACTTGCTAAATTTATGATATATTTTGGTTCTGCTGGTCGTGGATCAAAAAAAAAAAAAAAAAACAAGAAAAAAATAAAAAAACAAAACGAAAGAAATTTTAACGTGTGTTTCTTATTATATTAATATATTATACATATGCAATTATTGAAGCTGTTTTATTACGGTTGATTAAACTTATACTAGTAGATTTAATAAGAAAAATAAATGAATGAATAAAGAAATTCATTAAAAAGTAAAATTTAAAATGAGAGAAAAGAAAAATGAACGATTAAGAAATTAAGATATTGAAAAATTAAACAATCGATCTTTAATTATATAATTTAAAAACGCGATATGTTAATTCGACGCGAAAACTTCGCACAATTATCATCCACGGATCCAATAATTATGACGGTATATTGAAAATAATAATTAAAAAAAAGAAAATAAAAGTAATAACATATATACATATATAATATCAACGAATATAAAATCGGAACTAATTTTCTCGTTTTATTTATTTATTTATTTTTGTTTTTTTTATTCGCATAATGAATTTTATTTTTAATTTTTTTTTTTTGTTTTTAGTTCCTGTTACTCACAAATATATAATCAATAATTCGGTGCTTATTTCTTACAATTATTGGCAATTCAAATCGATAACACTGTTAGATAGAAAATCGATTCATTTAATCAATGTTCGAATTATAATATATAAAATTTGCACTATATAACACGTTATACACACGTTATATATCTACTTTAAACAATCCCTTGTCACAAGGCGAGCTACGAGGTATATTCGTATAATAAGCGTACATACATACATACATACATATACCTACATACAAAGATATGAAGTTAATTGATTAAAACTCGAGCGTATATTTATATAAATAATTAAAGATATCTTAAAGAAAGAATAATTAAAGAAATTTAATAAATCGTGTAAATTAATGTATAAAATACAATCTTATAATGGTAATATATATATTTAAAAAAAATTTCAAATAATAATAATAATAATAATGATAATAGTAGGTATAATATCCTACTAATAATTTAATATTTCGCTATGTACGCAGGATATATATATATATATATATATATATATATATATATATATATATATATATATATATATATATATATATATATATATATATATATATATATATATATATATATATATATATAAATACACACATAGCATTTCTTTTCTACAAATAGTAGTTATATAGTATACCTATACGTATATTTTACAATTATTATTCTCTACTACCCCCCCCCCCCCCCCCCCCCCCCCCCCCATATATATACATATACTTGTATAATAAGATATTTGGCATTCTATGAAAAAAAAAACGAAGCCATTGAGGGTGTTTCTAATAATACTTACTTACTCAACTAAAATAGCCTGAATAGATACTATTAGGGTCCAAAATATAAAACCTACATATATATATATATATATATATATATATATATATATATATATATATATATATATATATATATATATATATATATATATATATATATAAATCTACACAATTGAAATGCTATTCTTTTAGTATACGAGGAAACAAAAAAATATACTTACAAAAAAACGCAAGAGAAAAAAGAATAAAATTTTTTTATTAAAATAAAAAATAAAACCTAAAAAAATTCTCATCTCTTAGCTGAAATCGATTTTTGATTCGACAAAAAGACCATATATAATTTGATGTAAGATCGTGTATAGTAGCCTGTTAATAAGGTATTAATCTCCGGGTATAAAAATTTATTATACCTATATTAACAATGCTGTAAAGTTGTGCAAATATGTAGCTGCAGGCAAGTATAACTGGAATTAGACTGGAAATTGCTAAACGTTATAAATATATATGTGGCAGAATCAATTATTGAGGTCAATGAATTTAAGTGAAAGTATATATCCCTATTCAAAATTTATCCGTAACAAGCTCTCGGAGACCACCATCATGGCTCGCTATAGTGCACCTATTTATTACCTATAAAAACACTTTTAAGACTACCCACTATAGGTATAGCTTATGCCTTGCGATAATGGGCAACCACGTATAGGTATTTAATTTTATGCGGAGAAAGATATATAATTGTATTGCCCGCGGTATGTACTGTACCATACATTTTTCTCTAAGGTATTTCATATTGAATATATTTGAAATGTTATCGGGTGAAGTTAAATAACTAAACGATCGCCGCAGAATTTATAAAATCAATTCATAAATTATTGGAAAAATTTATCAAGATATAGATTTATGGTCTTAATTAATTAATATACGTCGAATCAATCGTTGAGAGTATATAAGATTGGTATGTCGACTTTTAGGGGGAATGGCGGAATTTTTATATACAAAAAAAGTACTTTGAGAATTTTTTTTGGGAAATTTGAATTTTAGTTATTATACTTAAATTGGCAATTGATAAAAGATGATCAATGATTCAATGATTTTTTTGGAAACATCGTTAAGCTGATAGTATATTTCATATGATTTTGCCAATTTTTTAAATAAGTTCTTTGGAACTTGGTATAGCCGCCATTTTTGCTAAGAAACGATAGGTATATGGTCCAGCTGAATTAGGAATAATCGTAAAAGTGTATAGCTAATGAACATTTTCTAGCGTGGCACTGATTTTCTTATATATCTTTATCTTATCGCGTATGAATTTAACTGTTTAAATATATGCAAAATCCCTTGGTGCCTATCACTTAAACTTTATATAAATGGTAACTAACTAAGTCTATTGTTAGAAAGATTAATTTTTGAAAATTATAAAATCAACGTTTCGAATAAATATATATTTAATATATAATTACAATCCTCACAAATATTTTGTAAAAAAAAGAAATAATTCGTACTACAAATTGCGTTTAAATTTCTGTCGTCCAGATTTCGTCTCATCCGAATGATTTCAGTTCTTAATTTTCATTTTTCTGGAGAACCAAAAAAATTGAACCAATTTTTGTCATCTTATTATTCATTTTAATAATTTCACATGCGGTTTAATCGCGTCAACCTCAAAGTGGCTAATAGGTACTGCGATATCTATTCAAATTAGTGAAAAACGAAAAATTAAAAGTTAGAAAATTGAAATAAAAAAGTTATAATTAAAAATACTAATCGAAATTCTATTTTGTTTCTATGTCATAAACGTAAATAAATTGACTTAGTTGCGTTAAACAGAATGTTCTTAAATAATTTATCGTAATAATTATACAGTATATTTATCTCACGTTACTCGTTATTCGTTTAATATAACGGCGTTGTTGCTTTATTAAATTTGAAAGACAAAAATAACAACATCAAAAATTTTTAAAAATACTAAAAATATATATATAAATAAAAAATTCCGTACAAACTCGATTGTAATAATCAATATCACCCACAAATAATTGCTTTATAGTTATTATTTTACACTCGTTAAAAACACAGAATAATATAATTATTCAAATAAAATTATTTAGTCAAGTTTTTATTATTATTTATTTCTAGTCACTCCGCAGTAATTAGCATATTATTATTATTATTATTATTATTGTTATTATTATTATTATTATTAATTTTTTTCAATTATACTCTTTCAAAGAATCTCACGCAGCAAGTAGCGTTCGCGAATCGGCCGAATATAATAACTATCCTATATATGCGCGTTATATTATATTCTATAATTGTAAATTGAAAATTTAAAGAATTATTATACATATATATATATATATATATATATATATATATATATATATATATATATATATATATATATATATATATATATATATATATATATATATATATATATATATATATATATATATATATATAATATATAGGTATATATACATATATATGTACTCTTTCAGTTAAATCTTATTATATTATATATTATAATATATACATATAAAAATATGTTTAAGAATTTATAGCTCGCGTATGTATAAAAATTTACGAATCGATCGTCTCATCGATTAAAGTGAAATTTGATTATTATATAGTAATTATATCGTATGATATCTATATACCTGTATATTATTTATTAATAATAACAATAAAAGGAACAGAAAATAATCAGAAGTGAACTGCAGTAATAATAATAATAACAATAACAATAATAATAATAATTATAATAATAATAAGAAAAAAGAAACACAAAACAAAAATTGCAACAACAATGAAGATATAAAAAATAAAATTTTTATTAATAATAATAATAATAATACTGATAAATAATAATAGAAATAATAAAATAATAGGTATAAATTATATACAAAAGCTATCTGCTATCCGCAGTCTAGAATGTGATATCGCTCGACCTATATGATTACGAAATTGTTAGTTAATTATTTAATAACTTATAGTTGACGAAGGGAGTGAAATTTTCATCCAAATCACGTGATTGCCTCTCTCTTATAATCCGTACTCTAGATTCCGGATGTCATATTCACGTTTATTACTTTCAAGTAAAATATAATATAAAAATCAGAATAATAGATGAAACGGAAATGTTTAATTTTTATTTTATTTGGAAGTAATACGTTGATATAACATCTAGCAATTTTATAATATCGATATATATGTATATGTATATATGTATACATGAGTATATGAATATGTACAGTAATGTGTAGACATATATGTATATATCACGATGTAGTATCTCTCTATCTATAAGTCTGTAAATTTCTATTAACTTTATAATAATGAGTTCACGATGAAAATTTGAGGTTGAGATAATATAAGTATATTAAATTATTGATTATTGAACGAAATGTGTAACATTTTATTCAACTATATAGATATAATTAAATTCAGAAACGATTCTTTTGTTCTTTCTATTTTTTTTTTTTTTTTCAAAACCTCTTTTTTTTCTTCCATCAAAATTACTATTTGAAACTTAATCTCAAATTTTTGTCGTGCCTGTCTAATGTATAATAGATACATAATTAGCTACCTGAACTTTTCTATGCGCAATATATATTTATATGTATATATATATATATATATATATATATATATATATATATATATATATATATATATATATATATATATATATATATATATATATATATATATTCATATATTTAAAAGATTAATTCAGCAGTAAGAAATATATTTAAGTACCTATTAATAATTATATACAATATATTATTATATTATCCGCAATTCACAATATTAGTATATAAGTACCTATGTGGTATACATATAAGTATATCGATCGCGCTGTAGTCGAAATTTAGTGGCGTTGCGTGTATAACGTTGGCTTACAATTAGCCGATAAGATAGATGTGGTTTAAACATAAAAAAATTTTTAAAAATGAAATGAAATAACAAAAAAAAAAACACACAGAAAAAGAGAAGAAAAAGAAAAAAAGAATAGAATTATAAAAACTAATAAATTTAATATACTTACCTGGGCCCAAAAAACCCTTAGCGCACCCGAAGAATTGCAAAATGGCAGAACGTTTGCCCATTTCCGTATTTCAAAGTTCTTTCAATTTAACAAACACATATAACGTACAGTAAATATTTAATTAATTGAAAGAAATATATATAGCTGGTATATGATGGTTTATCATTTTGAAAGAACTTTTTTAAAACGGAATAGCCGGGCACGTTGCGTGCCTATATTTATCAAAATTAATAAATTATATACATATTCGATATAGCAAGCAATCTGGACCAATCGTGTATTTTCTAAATTTCGACACGTTTTCAAATGTATCCAATTACGAAAAGTCTCTATCTCTATATCTCTATCTCTACTCTAAATAATATCTCCTCCTAATAATCATATGATGAATAATAATAATAATAATAATAATAATAATAATAATAATAATAATCATCATAAAAATAACAATTGATTTTCAATAATCAATTCTTCTATATGTATATATTATTCTACGCTATAATAATATCGTATCTCGAGTATAATTTATAATACCTAATTTCAAGGCTGTAAAAAGTTTCGTGATCGATATAATATGAATATATTATGTATGTGTATATAATATATATATATATATATATATATATATATATATATATATATATATATATATATATATATATATATATATATATATATATATATATATATATATATATATATATATATATATGTATATGTGCATAATGTAATTGTACCTATTATACACATGTAAACTATAAAGGACACGTCCTTAGTATTGAAATAACTCCCACGAAAAATGATATTCAACAGCTGATCTAAATAGCAATATTATTAAAAAAATTTCTCAAGTCTCAAGAGGTGATACATACACTATAGCGTAATGCGATATACATACGTATACACATGTATATATATGTAATATCTTCAAAAACGCAAAAAACAAAAATAGCAACAACAAAAACAAAAATAACAATCTTTATTAATTATAGTATATAATTATGTAATAAATATATCATATACCTATTATATATTATATGCGAGTGACCAAGAATCGACGACCTTATTTTACGCTACAATCAATTAAATTTAAACCAAGAAACAATTATAATATACCAGACCAAATTATTCCTAAATCTCTATACTACGATACGTATATATATATAATGGGTATACCTATACCGTACATTTATTACCACTTATCCTAACGTCTCTACATATACCTATAAATTTATATATTTTCTGACAAAACATCGCGACAAAAATTACTTGAGAATTTATATTCGCTCGAGTTTTTAATTTTTTTTTTTTTTTTTTTTCAAATAGTCTATACATATACATATATTATTATAATAATTGACTTCGTATGCTTCTGCGACAGTGCAGTCTTCGTTGAGTTAATTAACTTGACTTTCAAATCTACAAATTGATAAGGTTATACATTTATTTATAAAGAAATGTACTTATTGTACATACCTACTATCAATTTGGCGAAATCACCGCTCGATAGAATTGCCGTTAATAAAGAAAATAGAAAAAGAAAAGAACGAAAGAAAAAAGAAAAAAAGACACTAACAATTATACTTAAAATACTTGTAACAAAAAAAAAAAAAAAAACACAAAAAAAAACTCAATCATATCACCGTAGTTGCCTATACTAGCCACTAGTAGTGTCTCGTCGATATTATATAAATATATATTATTAATATCAACCTGTCGAAATAAATCACGCTTACAGCAATTTGAAAAATTTCCTATAGGTATAGTCGTCCCCCACTGTACTTATATTATTAATATTATATCTAGTTAATGACTAAAAAAAATATATCTATATATAAAATTATCCAAACTGCTGTAAGCGGTCATGATAAAAAAAAAAAAAACAAAAAAAAAAATAAAATAAAATAACTCTGTTCCTTACGATTATTATACTATACTATAATTTTACATATAATATATGTATTCTAATATACATATATACACACATATATTGCGTACATGTATTGTATATAAAACTAACAACACAAATAAAATAAGATAATGTTTGCTAATAAATTATTACACCATAATAAATAATAATAATAATGATAATATAATAATATAGCGACGTATAACCGCAAAACATACATATATATATTTACCTATATATATATATTATATAATATAAAATACACAACCTGTCAAATATTGTACATTTGTGACACTCATTCCTTATATTAATAATAATAATAGTAATAATAATAATAATGATAATGAATAACATTAATAAATAATAATAATAATAATAATAATAACAATATAATATTATCATTACGAAGTAATAGTATAAAAGTTCAATATAACGTAACTGCTATTCTCTTCAAAAGTCATCGTTTTTTATTATTATTATCACCACCACTACCGTGATGATGATAATTATTGAAATCGTTATCCCCTCCGATACCCACGCTCTCCTTTTCGTTCCTCGATCTCTATTTCACAATTAGCATGATATTAAGTAAAAAATATAAAGAAAAATGAAATTAGGTATATATACTTATATAATAAAATATATTATTAATAATATGGTTATTCATTTATATTCGTAGAAAATAAGTGTTTGAGATCGTTAATTATTACATATTTTTATATATATATGTATATATTTATCTATTCATTCATGCATTCATTCTAGTAGCATGTTAGATTATCTAACTTCTGTATATTATCTCGCTTTTGAGTAGCGGCGATTCGTGTCAATTAGAGTGCACCGTACGCTCAATTAATATCCTATTATTAATAATGTTATCGTATATATATATACTGGGTGCAACACGTCAACTATATAGTTATATAGTTGAATGCGTTCTACTACCTTTCCCGTCTTATTTTATCGTCCTATTTGCATACGATGACATTAAACGAACTAAGACTCTGATGAAATCATAAACGTTTAGGATGAGGCCGTCAATAATAAACATTAAAATGATAAAAGAAAAAAAAAAAAAAAAAAAAAAAAAAGAAACAAACAACAAAAAAAAGGTCAAAAAATCAACCGTCTCTAAAATCCATTTAAGGAACTACAGAGTAATAAACATTCATAACTCTTGACCACTAATTATTACCTGTGTAAGAAACGCTCGTATTCATCTTTTCAATATGTATATACAAAAAGTATTGTACCTACAAAAATCTTCATTTCTTCATTATACAAAACGATATACGAAGACTATAAGTCATACATTATAATGTTGAAATATCTGTAATAAATTATAAACAATCGCTATTGTTTCTTTGAAATATAACATTATTTTTATTTATCCATCATTATTCCATAATTTTACTATATGTATATGCTATAATTATTATTTCGTATCGTCATCGATCGGACCCGAGGCTGCGAGGCAGAGGAATGAATTTATTTATTTATTTATTTATTTAACTTCGTATCATTTTTTTCTTATTTTTTTTCTTCTTTTTCTCATTTTACGCGTGACGGTTATCGTGTCAGATTAATATGCGTGCGGTTCGATAATTTGTCACTACATCAAACGGACCTTCTAATCCAATCAATTCATAGATATCTTCGGCTATGACTACCGTGTTAGTTGGTGACCGAGCAGGGTCGCACTAGATATTATATAATACCATGGTCATTTCGAACCGTGAAAAATTTATTAATTCATCACCTTAAATTCGTTTAGACGTAGTACATACGTGGTTTCATTCCAATGCTTTGAACCGTTAGAATAAATTTAAAAAAAAAATCACTAAATCTACTAAAAATAATAAATTAAGTATTTTATCATGAATATTTTTATTTAAGTTCAAACAAATTGCCTAAAAAATTGACGAATCGATAAATAAAAAAATATATAAAAACTAAATACAGAATTATTTCTCAACGGAATTACCACGCCGACGCACCTGGTAGTACATTCTTCTACGTTCTTTACTTAGACGTGTGTATATACATATACATATGTATAGAGTATAGTAGTTGATTAAAAAAATACACGAGGCGTGGCCGCTCAGGTACGTGACGAAAAATTAAACTAGCAAAGAAACCCATGTTTTGACACACCTGAAGCTACCGTCACGATTTAAAGCTATAACACGTGTTCGGTGGTCGGAATTAGTAGAGATAACTATAATACTTGACGGTTCTAATCAGGCGTTTAAAAAATAGCGAAAAAAAAAAAAAAAAACGATTAAATGGTCGGAAAATTTATGTATGCAATTTTTTTTTTTTTTTTATCGCAGGCCTTTTTTCCCTGTCTTTTATTTGGTCCTCAATCTTTCTTATTCTGCTTCGATTTTTTACCGGAGAGATCCAAATCCACGAATATATACTGGACCGTTTATCTTCAGCAAAACCTGATTTCGGGTGCGTCCCTGAGTCCTGGTACACCTGCTCTTCGCCTTATAACCTGTCCCGACTCGACGCTTCAGTCCCTTCGCCGCGTTTACTACCTCGCGGGGTTTCCACGGTTAACGGTCTTCTTATCTCTCTCTTACTTATTATTTCTTGTTTCTTCTTTCCTCCTCTTCACTCTTTCCTCTTTGCTCTTTTCTCTTTCCTCATCGTCCGGCCAGCTTCGTTCCTGTCCTTTCATACGTAGAGGCTACGTTGTGGCCATCCGAGGCCATAACGAACGCGTTAGGCTGGGTCAGACCTTAGATTATCTAGATGGACGTCATACGCCCACTCGTCCCTATAGCTAAGTTATACGAGTGACTCGAGGGAGATTTAAATTTCGTAACAAATATATGTATACACATATACATATAGATATAGCTAAGTCATAAACGTGTAGTTATTATAGTTTAATCATGAAACCGGTAGTTGTATTTTTAAACATGAAATAAATCGAAAAAAATTCAAAAACCAAAATTTTCATTTTTCAAATTCTATTTTCAATCATAATTCTCTTCTCATCTTAGAGTTAAAGAACACGTAGTAGGTTATTAATGAACGTTGACGTATTAAATTTCTTTAGAATTCATTGAAACGCAAAGCAGGGTCATGGGTCACGTCAAAACTTCAAACTCCCGCAGTGTCATACCAGCTTCGCGAGATAACAATTGAGGTATAAAGAATAAATTTGAGAATACGGTGTAGGTATATACATTATGGTATGAAAAAGTGCTGCTCCTGAACGAAAATATTGTCGGATATCTGGGTACAATTTGTCAGAAAATCATCACGTGTCTAATAATCATCTGCCTTTAGGCCTTTCGTTATTAATGCACCGGTTAAATCTTCGCCCACGTTTCTTTTTTTCAACTTTATACTCGCTAGCTCGCTCGGTCATGATCAGTTCTTGCTACTTTCCTAACAAGTAGCATTATCGGATGATAACAGATCTCGAAATTCTATGGAGATAAATAGAAAAATAAAAAAAAACAGAGAGTGAGAGAGAGAGAGGGAGAATTATACGAATTTAATTAACTATTACGAAAGATTAATTAAATCGTTGCTAAATAATTCTATAACCGATTTTAATACGTTCTGTGAGGTTTAAATCAAATAATAAATCGCTGTTTAAAAAATGATAAATCTATCTTATACCCGATATAGGTAGGTAGGTAGGTAGGTAGATAGGTAGGTAGGTATGCATGTATGTACGTATACCTTTTAATAAGATTGATATCAACCGGTTGCCAGAGGTTATTTGAAAACATTATTGGAAAGTGGTTAATTAAAATCGAAATATACATTTGCGTAACGGAGACAGGATATCAAAAATCGATGAGTTATATATATTTTGATTAAAATTCTGTCCAATACTTCCTTTCTAACTATATGTACATTATACACCTATCTACCACGATTTTAATCGTGTCTTTATACGTCCCAAGTTTAATCACCGTTGAGTGATTTATTTATCAAAATTGTGCATCAATTATGTCTAAAAAAAAAAATTTGTTGAACCGTAAATACAATAAATAAAAATAAAAATTATGTATAGGTATGCAAACCTCGACTCGAATCATTTTTTTACTTCACTGAATCAAAGCCACCGTCAAGTGTCTTGTACATCGGTCTACCTGAGCGCGTGTATCTGTACCGATCGTAAATCAAAGGACGAATTATATCGATTCGATATATAGTCAGGAATTGCGAAAGAGAATCGGTTGGAAAAGAAAGGATTGCGGTTGAGGGTGGAGGAGGAAATAACATAAGTATCTCTATGGCATATGGGGACGATGGAGATTCGTGTATCGAAAGAATAAGAACAAGGAGAAGGAATAAGAAAGAGAGAGAAAGAGAAAGAGAACACGCGCGTACATTTCAACTAAATGTAAAAAAACGGAATGCTACGCCGCGAAGACACGCCTTAATTGCATTTAATTAATCAAGTCCGTTGAGTCCACGAACTTGATACTCGATGCGAGAGGATCCATTGATGAACGTCGGTGGTCGTATACTCGAGTGTCTGTCTTTCGGGCAGAAACATTATGGCAAAGAGATCGAGGGGAAAGAAGAAGGGATTCTTATTGTTAGTCGAGGCGCACGCCGCGAACGGATTCCGGTTTCTTCGATTAAAACGCCGCTCGAGAATTATGCCTTCCGGTGGCGTCTCTTATTCTCCTCTTCCTACTACTTCTTTTTCTTCTTCTCCTCCTCTTCTTCTTCTTCTTCTTCTTCTTCTTCTTCTTCTGCTTCTTCTTCATCTCTTTTATCTTTCTCGTGATCACGATCAGCTCTCTTACTCAACCATCGCATCGAACAGCTTTTTTCTTTACAGAATATTTCCCTACTGACTGAGATTGTTCGTCAGGTATTATTCATTCGTTTAAATTTAATACGTCGTGTAATTTTGTTCGGTAAGTAATTTTGGCATTTATTTATTTATTTTTTATTTTTTGCCAAATTTTTTTTTTCAACTTCTTTTACGAACACGGCATAATAAACCTCGTTCCATCTCGCCTTCTGCAGTTTCCTTTCTCTCTTTTTACTCCCGGGGTATATAATATACGTTTTTTTTATTTATTCATTTTGTCTCTTTACCGCACGCTGAATAGCTGCTGCCTAGAATCGATCACGTATTCCAAGCGCATTGTGTCAATTCCAGTTTACCTGATGATAAAAAGTACAAATGAAATGAAAAGAATAAATAATCATAATACAAACAAAAAAAAAAAGGAAAGATACTCTTTTTATCAAGCGCCGTTCGAGTTCATTCACTAACTCGTTCTCTTGACTCAAGATTTGCGGGACGATATAGAGGAAGGATATTTACACTTTTACAGTGCCAATGAACTAGGAGGAATCTCATTACGACTAATTAATCGGTTTTCATATGATAGTGGCAATGCCCTCAACCTCCTCTGTATCCGCTCAGGGAGAGGGATAAAATAAAAAAATAAAAAAATAACAAAAAAGAAAAAGAAAAATAAAATAGCCGAACAGAATGGAAAGGAAATTGGAAGGGGGAAGCCTGCCGATCGATACGCCAATAATCGTACCGAGAGATCGAGCGCCTTCTTCGAATAGAATATCGTTTGTCGGCGGCCATCCATTGTAATGAATGTCAGTCCCGATCGAATCACGTTATGTTAAGTTGGGTTAGTTTAATCTCACTCATTCACTTCAATACTTATATACCCTTTCCTTATTTTATTTTCCTTTACATAGAATCAATCAGTATAATTTCTAAAATTCTCGCCAAAAAATATAAAAAAAAAAAAGGGAAAGAAAAATTCGCCGATCGAATTGTGGATCAGGTTTTATCGATTATATATTTCGATAATTATTTCCATATCATTTTTTCCATACCTACCTACCTATCTACTTACTTCTTCGTTAACGTGTATTACGAGACACGTATATAGGTATAACGTCTGAGATAGAATCATTGCAGAATGTTACTTTGATCAGAGTAGATAGATAATAAATTGAAACCCGTTTTGACTGTAAGAAAAGGAAATCGTATCTTGCGAGTCGTTAATTGCACCGTGTTTATACCGGAGTTGAATACGACTCGACAATTAGTTATGCAAATGAACGTGGCGAAACTGTTGTATACATATATCTGCCAGCTCTATCCTACAACGTCAAGTATTCACCTCGATATATAAATTTCAAGAAAATACCGCTTCATAGCTATAGATTTAATAGATACTGATATTCGTTTAATCAAATCCATAATAAATTATAAAATATTTTATATACTTAATATTTCATTATAATTTTTCTGTTTTTTGTTTTTTTTCTTTTTCGCGCAAAGTCGAGTGTCACACGGTCTGCACGATTTCAGATTTTATATAATCTATATCCTATATACCAGCGTGTAAGATTAACCTATGAGAATTGCCTCGTAGAATTTGCTCGTGCTAAGATCCTGGTTATGCGATAGTCTGAGCGCGAGACAAATTGAAGTTTTTCACCGACGAACCTGTCCGCCGTGGTCCGCGACCCCGTCTTCCACCTTCCTTCTGCCTGTCCTCCTCGTCCTGATAGCGTCTCTCCACGATCCTGTTTGCTCGCTTATAACTGCAAGCTCCAAGCTCCGCGAACTGCACCAAGCCCGTAAGATACTGTACAGAATCATTTTAATATTTTCTATATACAAGTGGTTTTCTCTTTTTCTCTCTCTCTCCTTCTCTCCTTCTCTCTCTCTCTCTCTCTCTCTCTCTCTCTCTCTCTCTCTCTCTCTCTCTCTCTCTCTAAGGCGTTGATGCATCATTCGCGATTCTATCGTATATAACGTACGGTGAGAGAAAAAGGAGTAAAAACAATTCTACACGTCTCTGAAGGACTTTGAGGAAATGAATATTCCTGGATTAAATTGCATCAAGGAATAAATTTTTCTTAAAATAAAAATTCAACTTAGAAAGCAAGAAAAAAAAAAACCATTTAAAAGAAAAACAAAAAAATGAATTAAAAACCTGTACCTACATATAATATCAATAAAGTTGTATGACGTTTGTGGTTGGGAATGCAGGAGGACGATATGCTTATCTCTCGATCTTTGAATGGCGATCCCAGTTATTATTGTGAATTAATTAAGCATATCTACAGCCTATATACTCTGTATTGAAAATCTTAATTACGATAATATCGAGTTGATTTTTGATCTGTTTTTATAATAACGGTAAAATGTAAGACACAATTATTGTTATCACAGATTTGTCTGCACGGTTATAAATATATTGTTATGTAATTTATTTCGATAATATTAAAGAATCCTAATAATTTACTTAACGTAATAGAATGGTGAAGTAATATCGAAAGAAAAGATGCTATAAAATTGAGGAATTTTTTTTCACCGTTCGTCTAACGCGCGATTCTTAACTTCCCAGGCCCTGCCAGGCCCTCCGAGGACCATGGTCGCCAAAATTCCTCTTTTTTCTTACAACTCTCCATCGTCGACAGCCGTATTAGGAAACCTGCAGTCATTGTACGCGGACCCGCGATCGCACTCGCGCTTCTCTCAACGAATAACCGGTGAAAAAAAAGACAAAAAAAAAAAAAAAACAGAAAAAAGAAAAAAGAAACCCCTTAGCAAATAAGAAATACACAAGAACTACGAAAGTAAAATATCATCCCCATCCTCATCCTCTTCTCCCCCTCTCAACCACCGAAACAACTTTCAGTAATTATCTAGACTGTATACCAAAATTTTATTTGTAACTACGTAACGCTTCGCCGAATATTAAGGCAGCTATCTAAATCCTCCTCGTTCATCGAACTGATTAAAACGAAAGTTCGCAATTATTCTCATTTATAAAAATCATTAATTTGTCAATCGATTAAAAAATCAGTTTCCGTTTTCTTCATCGCGATTTAAATCGACTAAAAATAATGTGAGATACTATATTAAGGTCTGATGAGAAAATTGAATGAATGAATGAACGAATGAATGAATAGAAAAGATACCTAGGAAAGACAATGCATGTACTAGTAGGTTACATACGTTGTGATTCTAATATCAGTGTAACGTCTTTAGTTGAACTCTTAGATGTTACCTGGAAGGGATAAAAACCCGTCAAGGTGAGCGAGAGAAATGCATACGTGGATGCGTGTGTCCGTGAATGCATGCGTGCGTGAATGGGCGTATGCATGAATGGGGGGCCCTTACGCACTGGGTGCGTTTGGAGTCGTGGCACGACCGCTTTAGCCTTTGGCCGTGTGCATCAATGAAGTCAAAAAGAGCTCGTGTAAAACGGTTAATTATATAGTTGAATTGAGTATCTAATATACGGTTAGTATCTACCTATACAAATCGACCCTTATCATATATATATATATATATATATATTCACGTTACAATATGTATACCAAAATTAAAATTAAAATGTGCTGTAGCCTGTCACATCAAACAATTGAAATGAGAAAAAAGATAAAAATAAAACTTATAATAATAATACGAAGCTGTAAAAGGATAATCCATAGGTTTTATCGGTCATCAATTAAGTTAATTGGTACCTAAGCCTAAACGTGTGAGGTTTATTGTATCACAATGCTTAGAGATCGTTTGATATAACCAATTTTATAGACGTTCTTTGTTAGGCACTATCACTACGATTTATATAATTAGTTTAATTTCAATTAGTCAAATATGAAGTGAAAATAAATGAAATTATTTTATATACTATTGTATACATATATATGTGCATATATACAGGTATATACATATATGTATGTAAGAAATTAATGAGTTAGATAGTTGTTAAGATATTATACCTACCTACGGAATATATACTTGATAATAATTGATGTAGGAATTTGTTCATTGCAGGTATATATTACTTACATATATCTATGTATACTATAATGGTACAAAAATAGGAATTACCTATTCGATAACTAGTTGCAATATATCTGGTAAAGTAAAAATTATATCCCGCGGAGGTGTTGCAAATAGAATATTGAATAATAATAATAATAATGATAATAATAATGGTTATAATCAACGCAGAACAACGGAGTATAGACGGTTAAGCGACCCACGCAGCAGCAGCAGCAGCAGCAATAGCAATCATTCCATCAGTTGCATAACATTCATCTGGAGAATAGATAAGCTCCTAGCCATATAGTCCTCTATACGTATAATGCAGATTGAAAAATAAAAGGTTTTCGTTGCGTTGAATAATGATAATTAACGAGCGATTGTAATTTGTGTACGAGGGTGAAGAAAGTAAAGAAACCAAAAAATAAAAATAGTAAAAATAGAAGAAAAAAAACGTATATATAATATGGTCAGGATACTTGTATATATAGGCATGTAGGTGTACATACATATTGATGATAAGATCGGGTTAGAGGCAAGTTATTAATAACAATATATTTTTATTGTGCGCTATAAACAATTACGATCTCTTTACAATATATGAGCCGATATGAGCATATTATAAGTATAATGAGATGATACTAGGAAGATACTAGATAAAAAATATTTTAATACCAGTATGGGACGGTTCTTGATATTACATTATATATGTATGCTTAACGGCGTCCGATGATAAACTCGTTACTTTACTTGTATGTTCATTTATTTATTTAATTTATTTATTCATTTTTTTTTTTTTTTTTTTTGTTTTTTATTTTTTAATTAGTATATATATCTCAGCGTGGCAAGATTACAACAAGAGTTACCCTCGCAATTCTGAAATGAACTTGTACAATTAATTTTAAAAACTTTATTTGTGATTAGAGATAGTTGAGATTTTGAGGAAAACTGAACCAAGAAAAAACAAAAGAATATTTTGTATTTCATTACTTTTGGTTTTATTGTCGATAAAGCAAAAATAGTAGCAAAATAATGATTGATGAGGCTGTGAAAAGTACGAGGGTAACCGTAAGTCAATAATATAATAAAGTATACGTATAATGACAATAGAACATGATTTGATTCAACAAGAGTATAAATAAGACTAGATTTCGTTAGACGGTATTAAATAATTAACATAATTTCCAAAAAAAATTAAAAAAAAAAAAAATTTTATTTTATTTTTTATTTTTTATAACAACGAAATTAATTCAATCTCACTCTTCATTCTCACAAATGCACTTATTATATATATCTTTATATTCTTTATTCTTTCGCATTAAATTTTTCTAATCTCGTATTTATATATATATATATATATATATATATATATATATATATATATATATATATATATATATATATATATATATATATATATATATATATTTATAATTTACAAAAAATACAACGACGTTTAACAATTAATTAAATTCGATTATTTAATCTAAAACATAAATAAAACTTGAGTAAAACAACATTTACAATGAATTGCCTATACTTTACAGGAAATTCAATTCTTTTTTTTTTTTTTTAAATACCATTAGAATTTACCTTTCTCACTTTCACTCTCTCTCTCTCTCTCTCTCTCTCTCTCTCTCTCTCTCTCTCTCTCTCTCTCTCTCTCTCTCTCTCTCTCTCTCTCTCTCTCTCTCTGTTTCTCTTTCTATCGAGTACAACGCAATTACACATTTCCTAGCAATCGAATTTCTCTTACGTACTACGTAATTACATATGTCATGTAGGTATATTTGAGTCTCCTATCTTTGGCACAAGGCTACATTTTCATTTGTAGCAAAGATTTTTTATTTTTTTTTCATAATATCCGGCAGTGCTGCCATAGAGATTTTTCCCACTGAGGGCTAGAGCTTTTAAAAATTTTAATAGAAAACAAAAAAAAAAATCAGTATTCGGGTTAATTTGAATTTTATCTTATTTTATTATTTTTTGTTTAATTTTTAATTTTTTTTTAACGCGATTACGCACCTTTCCCTATACATCGCGTCGTAGGCATACCAAACTATATGTACAGTATATTAGTTTCACTTTTATTAAATGCACTATGTAACGATATAAGTAACCTCGACATTTTTTATTTTTTATTTTACTATTACCTGCTCTTCGAACAGCTGCACATATACAATATATATTAAAAAAATAACCTTTTTAAGTATCTCTCGCATCGACAGATCGAAAAATCTCCTTAAACCTTTTAGGAAAGGACTACGCTTTCGACTGCTGTGGCAGTGTTCTTACTTTTTTTCTCTGTTCTAATAATCGATTGAATTCAGACCGATGAACAGGGGATAAAAAGACACGAGGATTAGATAACAAAAAAATAAAATCAACAACGCGCCCTTTAATTACCTTCCTCAAGTAAGCGGCAATGATTGTGGTTCATCCAAAATCGCTGGTGGTAGCTCGACAATGCCAGTTGGTAAAACGTGGGCTCCAATAATCGGTGATTCCCTATCGCCATCTCCTTCAATTTCGGTTTCTCCTTCGGCTCCAGTAAGCTCCCTAACATTACCAGGTAGGTAATCTTTCCAACTCCTGAATAAATACCTGGTAAACTTTCTCAGTTGACGAAATTTACAATAGGTAGCACCCTCGGCTGACTCAAGCTGCTGTGTCTGGATCAAAAATCCCTTTTCCTTGAATGTTTGCTCGAGTTTTTCCCTCTGAAGAGACTTTCTCGTTTTTCTTTTCCTCCTTCCGTCTTCTGGATTAGGAGGTCGTTGTCCAGGAGGTGGTATCCTCTCACCAGCAGCGTTTAAAAATGCACCAGCCGAAGATCCCGCCTGACCAGCAGGTTGCTGAAGAGATTCTCTAGGAAAGAACTCGTATCCTCTCATACTTTTATCACCAGTACCACTATAATATCGAAAATTTCCTCCTGAATCAACTGAAAGACTTTTCTTCTCTTGTAAACTTGGTTTAGCACCCCCAGTAAATTTAAATTTACAAATGCTAACCTCGGTCGCAGGGTTATTATTATTCTCGGTTGGCATTGGGGGAATAAATATCGCAGATCTCTTCCTTTTTGTTGGTTGACCATGATTTCCTACAGGACCGCTTCTCTTCGGTCTAGGCGATTCCGCCGCAGATACAGGCTGTTGAATATTCGGTGTAGTAGCCGGTGGAGGTGCTAACGCTGGGACAGTAGCAGGCGAAGGTGTAGAAGCGGGTGACTTGTTCTCTTGTAACATAGAGTAAATTGATTTTGGAACGATTTTTTGTTCCTTTGTCGAATGTTCGGTAGTAGGAAACCCACTGTTCTCATTCTGCGCCATTTTTTGGTAATACAAAAACTGGGATTGCAATGCCATTGGGTGAATGAAGACCCCGGCGTTCGGCCAGTAGACAAAACCCGGGTTTGCACCGATAACTGATTCGTTGAGGTTATTGTTGCTACTATTATTATTATTATTATTATTATTATTGTTATTATTATTAGTAATACTATTATTATTATTATTATTATTATTATTATTATTATTATTATTATTGTTTACTGGCGCGTCGATTGTCCGAGGATTATCCGAACCTTCTATCGGAGAACAGGCTCCGAGGCATTCAACCTCTTCTCCATCACTGGAACCCTCGCTTTTCACCTGCCCCGACTCGTAAACGTTTCCATGTTTCCTTAAAAGTCGTATTTTCAGTTGATTTAAATCCCTGATGCAGAGATTTAGCGGTTCATCTTGCTCGGTTGCTTTCGGATTGTCTGCCACCGAGTGATTCCTTCTCGATTCCTGAGTCAATCGTTTTTCCAAAAGACTGCTTATCCTGTTCTGTATATCAGTCCTCTGGAAAGACACTTGTGCCGGTTGATCTCTACTCTCTAATTTTATCCTCGGACTACTCAATTGCTTCCTTTCTTCCAATCCAGGTGTACCGGGTAAAATAGTTCCATAATTTTTATAAATCAAATGACATATGTCAGCCTTTTTTGGCTTTCTTCCTCTCCTAGGCTTACTATTGTCCAATGTGATCTCACCCATGTAAGGAAGATCCGAATACTTCATCGGGGGTCGCGGGGTGGGTTGTGTTTGTTGAAGTGTGTGATGCTGGGAGTGAGAATGTTGATGATGATGATTTGAATGGGGATTTTGATGCTGATGAGGATGGGAATGAGGATGAGCGTGGGGCGTCGAGGTTATAACGGAACGCCTAAGTCCTGGGGTCTGAGGGCTTAGTGTTACAGAATTTTGACTCGTTACTACAGGACACAGTTCCTGCTGCATTGCAGCGATGCGTTGAAGCCAGCCATGCACATCGGTTATGGGACTTGGGGTCGAGGTTGATGTTGTTGGCGCCGGACTAGGTGCCATAGTCTCTTGCACCGGTGTAGGTGGTGAGTTTAACGCCTCCTGGGCAAGTGCGGCTTCGTAATGGTCCAGGTACTCGGGTGGTAAAGCTTGATGATGAAATTTGAGTTTCCATCGCGACTTCCTACGACCCCGACTGTAATTTAGAGAATGATACCCTGAAGCTCGGATTTAAATAGTAACTATGATCGGTTTATGAAATTTCGATTAGAGATAAGTTCACCGGTGAACATTATCAATCGATTTATGGACTTCATCGATCAGACTGCAGTGCAGTACTATTTTACTCTGTATAAGATAATTATATAATCCGTTCGCGACATGTGGAAACTAAAGAAATAATCTAAGAAACGCGCGAAGAGACTAGGGAAACAACCGGTTGGTCAATGCACCAGTTTTATCACGTGATCACATGATCGAACCGGTCGAATCAATCAGCGTGTCCAGCCAAGAATGAAAGCGAGCAATCTCACCTGGGCCTCGCCCTGCTGCTAGTGTCCTGGGCGGGTTGTCCGTCCGTTCTCCCCATCATCGCCTGGGTTTGGACCTGGACTTGTCCCGGCCCCCCGTTGGGCAAGCCGCTTTGAACGGCATGCGTCTCTGCCTGGGGACTGTTCGTTGATTTGTTAGAAGAGAAACGATGGTGGAGTGGAGTGGAGTTGAATTGAGTTAGGTTAGGTTGGGTTGAATTGAATTGAAAAATTCTGCGGCAAGGTGACTATAATTAAGGCCCCAGCTTACCTCGAGGAAGTCCTCCCTTGTTCACGTTCTTCGTCTTCCTGTGGTTCCTGCTTCACCGCCATGTGACTATTGCAAAATGACTCTAAAGGGCTAGGAAGATGCTGAAGAGGATGTTGATGATGCGATTGATGCTGCAGCTGGGTTTGCTGATGGGATATTTCTTCAGTTGGGGTCCCGGTGTCTATCCCCGCAGACGTTGCTCGAGGGGCGACTTCCTCGGTCTGCATAATGCCCCCTGAAAAACAAAAGATAAAGAGATCTTTGTATCTTCTGGATCTTTATCTTTCCACTAATGATATTATCGGCGTTGATTTCATCAGTAAAAGTTTTATCGATCTTCTCATCAACCGGAGGCGGAATTGCGGCGGTACTAGACAGACGTTTGGTATATCGTTTAACGTTAATGAAAGTCTATATCTAAGAAATACAGCTGCAGGAGAAATTATGATAATTAAGAATTGCGCAATTTGATATAAGAGAATTTCTTTAAAGTCGCATCCTTTCTTCACGAATTCCGCACTAACGTTGATATCTTTGAGTATCGTGTAAGCCCATTGATTTATCGGTTAAAAAACAGATGTTTGTATGGCTGAGCGGTGAAGTCCATTAAGGATTACGTATTCGTAGACTAATTAATCCGGATTAGTTTAGGGATTATATAGGAACGTTTAGTAAGCCTTCGCACGAAGTCTGGATGGACCCGGGGATACGGGAAGATACTCGATTAGTCATCCCATTGTGGACTGGGAGACCTTGGCGACTCGGAAAGCAGAGGAATTTATAAAAGGAAGAATAACATCTGAGTCTAACCGAATATCAAGCGACTTATACAACCCAAAGGAAGACAAAGACGGGCTCTCAGTCTGCCTGAGGATGAAGATGGCATTACCGGGTACCTCCACTGCCACTCTCACGGATAAAAATATTCTCGTTCGAAAATAGACACGGTCACACACAGTTCTTCGTAAGCCAACATCCTTCTGCTTAAAGATCTTAAACGTGCGCGTGCCCAAGAACCTGCACACCCGCAACTCGTCCGCCTTAATTGGTATTTCTTGATCGGGTTTCACGAACCGTGCAGCAACGTTAACCCGTGCAAACTGTTTCTTCATTATTCATTACAGTTTGTCGATCAAATTAAATGTTTCAATTATTAAAGAAAAAAAATTTTTCGCATACTTCCAAAATTTTTCTTTTCAATTTCTCTTATGGTATTTTTATTTCTCTTTGATAATTTTGCTCTCAACTATGAATTCAATCATTGCTACATTTTTAAACTAATTTATATATACATATCTGAGACGGTTTGTGGCCGTTGTGTAATCTTCTAAATTTTTAAACTTATGTAAGGAAAGATATTTTTAAAATAACATTATATTATTATCTTTTGGTTGTGGATGTAGATACATAGGTATAGTAAACTTCATTGAGAGAATAGCAACTCAGTGAGTTAAAATAATTTTTAACAAAAATCTATTAATTGACTCTTTAAATTCTAAACCGACTATTTCTATTATCAACAAATGAGTCACGTGATTTTCTTATCGTATTTATAGCCAATCTCTTTAGTCGTCTTTAAATAGACCAATGAATTACACTAAGACCTGTTCCAAAGTTCAAAGTAATAACTTGTATAAATTCAACTGGTTTTAAAAGCTTTGACAATAATTATATCATGGCTGTTATAAAATTATGATAAATATAACGAGACATTATAATCATCGATTCAGCAAAATTAAAATAAAAATCTGTAAAATGTCAAAAATTGCGTTTTTCTCATTTTCTGACCATATCTCTTTTTTTTTTTTTTTTTTTTTTTTACTCCAGTCTTTTTCTTCCTTTTCTTTTCGCGGTCGTAACTCACCACCGGGGTCCATCCGACTGACCCCGGTTCTCATTAAAACCCGATTATAGAATGTTACAAGCTGAATGATGCAGCCGCACGTAACATACAATTTATTTTTTGGCTATTTTTAGTGCTTGGCGTAGCGCCACTATTTTCGGCTCTCTCAAATTTCTCACTCCATATTTGGAATTATGATGATGCTTTGAAATCTATCGCTATTTCTTGCGAGGACTAATGCTTCGTACCACGAATTATATACGGACTTAAATCAAAAGACGCAGAGTCTTAAGAGTTATAAGTAAAACGGCGAGATAAATCAGCCGTTATTAATCATTATAACTTAACGTATGAATCGTAATAGTAAAATTGTACGAATGCGTCAAAGAAATTCAGACGAAAATTATACGAAAATCGAATTTCTGAATAAATGAAATCGAGTACCAATTGTAATAAAAATAATGAAATCGGCAAGTGGAGTAAATACGTATAACCTATAAGTGCAGTTAAGAAATACGGAAACGATGGTGAATAATTCCGCGTTTATAATAGTTTAGAGTAAATAAAAGTAATGACTAAGAAAATTTTTCACCGGATAATGTTATAGTTACGTATAGATATTATACCTATACCTATTCGCCAGGGAAATCAAGATATGAGGAATAATAATAACGGACAAGAGTTATTAAAGTATGAATTAATTATCGTTATAATCTCCAGCGTGGATCTCGCTAGTCTAAATTAAGTAGCGGTCATTAAAACTGACGTAAGCAAAAAGTTTTACTATATGTATGTGTTAATTGAAATGGTTAAATTTAAATCTTAAAAAATTGAAGCTTTATAGTTATTCGTTTTTAATTTTTTTTTTTCCTCCTTACCTGTTATGGGAAAATTGCTTTCGGGCAACATGAACACGATCTGTTATATCACGTTTATATGTATATCGATGATATTATAATTGTCTGCAAGAGAGTTCTCTATACATATATTAATTAATTAATCAACAATAACTTTGATCTATAAATTAATAAAAAAAAAGGAAAACTAAAAAAGAAAACAATGAAAATTTCTTTTCCAACGATTATGGTATAAATATTTAAAATTGTATATTTAAAGCACTTTTGTTATAAGATTATCACAGAACTGGTGAATAAAAATTTACTATCATTTTATTTCTATAATAAATTTCATTTTTTAATTTTATTTTTAATTTTTTTAATTTTATAATTAAATAAATTTTGTATATGCTTTTTGACGTTATCCAAAATCGTCTCGAAAATGTTTCAGTTTTATTATTTACAGTTTCTCGGGAACCACCGTAAATCCTAATACGTGGGTGGGCGCAGGAGTATTATAGGTACGGGTCGGGGTACGCGCGTAAACATTTTTTTTTTTTTTTGTTATTCTCTTTTTGAAAAGTCACGTGGTTAGCGTGTTTTCCTAAGAGGAAACAAAGTGACTTTAGACCGTAGGGTTTTGAAGCACTTTTGGCACTGTTCAACTCCGGGGCGCGCGACCACCAACCCTGGGGCCGTCTCACGACGCCCGACGTCGCGGCGCTGGCGCGAGGTGCGGGAGTAAATTCTCAATTTGGGCGGTTGGAAATTCGAGATTGCCCCATATCGGGAGGTGCGCCGTCGCAGAGGTGTTCGGGTAATAGCGGGAGAGAAACGCGCTTTTGCTGTTCTTCGCGCTATGCGACGAGTTCGTAGGTATATTTAAACATCGAAAAACGGCGCAGGCGCAATATTAACATTTTCACGCTGCGCCGGAATGGAATTAATGCTTTTCTCAAAACTTTAGGAAAAATTTCAACCCCACCCGCGCATTCCGGTAACCAACCTCACCAAATCCAGGTATCATCTTACACACCAAGATTTCCTCCTTCATCTCATCCCTCCCCTCTCTCCTCCCTCTTCATCTCTCCTTCAACAATTCATCCCTTACTCAATTGCAACCATAAAAATTCAATCAACTCCTTTCCACCCTCAAACGAAAAAAAAAAACAAATCAGAAAAAAACTTAAAAATTCTCACTAAGCCTATACACTCAGGAAAAGAGAACGAATGAGCGAGTTGATTGAGTAAAACTGACTCTCGGTCTTCAATGAACGTCGGAAGATGTAAGAATAGTCATAGCCCATAGCCATGGGAGTATAAATCCTAGGGAGACTAGACTAGTTAGTAGTTTGAACAGATGCATAGAAAGATATCACTGACCGATATGAGGTCCATAATTTCGGTTGATTTGGAAGAAATTTTTGGTCCGTATCTTATACACGTAAAAGAATTTTTGAAATGTGTTTTGAATTTTTGATAATGTTAACTTTTGCATACAATATGTACATACATAACTATTTCCTAATAATAGCAAGGTTGTTAGAGTCTCTATCATGGACACGGTGTCCGCAACTTCGCTGCAACGTTTGGGCACCCGCGCCAAATAAGCTCTAAAATTAACGGCTCTCTATTGGTATTCGGTATTACAAGTGTCCAACTTGTGTCCAAACGTACATAGTATTGACAATTTTTCACCTCGGATATGAGATGAAAAAAATAAAATGAAATTCGTAAGTACCTACTTTGAGACTTTTTTTTGAAGCTTGCTTATTGTTAGGTTAAAGTTAATAAAAAAATCATCGTTATATCGGATCAGAATATGAAATGAGAATTGCCTTGAAGGAAATATGGAGAATTTTTAGAAACCACAACCTACCTTGAAATCAACGATTCTTGCTTGTAACAAAAAGTCGATTAATTAAATCAGCTAGGTAAATATTTTTCTTAAAAAAATATGAACCTGTCTCAGTTTATCGATACATGTGATCGATAAATAAATCGAGAGAAGGAGGTAAGAAAAAATAAAAAAACGACCAATTTTTTTTTTTTTTTAGCGATATTAACTGTCATCGATGATTGTAATCGTTCAGACTGATTCTCATATCCATATAACTTGCGATAAAATCAAAAAATCTTTTACGAATGGAAAGCAGTTGTTGACATATCGCAGCCAAGTATTGGGACACATAAGGTGGGCGGGTGGGTTTAACTTATAAGGAATATAATGTGGTTACGCCTCCACGTCTCGACGCACACTATAACTATTAGTTTATGTAGATATAAGTATGTACCTATATAAGTTGCGTATATATTTGTATATCTACCGTAGACGCGTCTGCTGTAGTTTTAATTTCGCCGAAAATATCCAGTAGTTGAATTATTATTCGCCGATAGTCGTACCATTCGCAATTCTTAAATGGATGTATATTAAATACAAAAAGACAAAAACGAATATAGAAAGAAGAAAAAAAGAAAAAAAGAAAGAAAAAAACAAAAAAACAGACCAAAACAAAAAATCAGACGATATGTATCCGGGTGGCAAATACGAACTTCGAGATCCCGTGGGACACGATTTTGGTCACGAATTGATTTGGCATTCGTGAACGGCAGTTAGCCTCGATCGACCGTAAAAAGGCGAGTGGTAAAAAAAAAAAAAATAAATAAAATAAAAAATAAAAATAAATAATAATAAAAGAAAATAAAAAAAACAAAAAGGATTTCTACCGTTCAAACGAAGCCCTCTACAAGGTGGTACCTATATACCTACCTCGCCCACGCGGTTTTCACAGTCATCAGAGTCACGTAGCTTAAATTTTAATGACTGCAAACCGCCGCTAACGTAAGAACATCCTCCTCCTCACTACTAATGTTGTTGTATATAAGTATATATGTATAATGTATATACATACTCCAGGTATAATAAACGGGATTCTGCACACTCTGGTGCATCCTTTTTGTCCTTTACTTATAACATACATATATACGTGAATGAATGAATTTTTATTCTCTTTGACGATGCTGCTGAGCTGCTGCATATCGCCGTTTCCTTATTTGTATATATATATATATGTATGTATACAGACACATATGTGTAAAGATGGTAAGTATATACCCATTCAATTATGATAATTGTATATCTTTTATTCAAGAATTCACCTCACCGTCAAGTCAGGGGAACATTTATTTTCTCATTTTTAACATAAATTATTATTATGATTATTATTATTATTATTCGCCGATTACAGTATAACCGCAACCTTCCCTAATTTAATATCGAATATATACACGCTATGTGTATGTATATATATAATATGGTATATACCTATATATAATAAATAAAACTGCAGGAGATTCTTTTCAGACTCTCATTGGCAGCCATGATGTTTCTTTAATTTACGGATAGTACGCGTTATATTATATACCTATACAAACGACTGTCTCTTTTAGTCGGCGTGGGAGATCATGGAAAGGACTCGAGGGTGGGAGTCTGGAGATTGTTCTCGATGGGGGTTTCCCTCACGTTATATGGAATAAAGAGAGGAGATTCAATCCTCCAATCACAAAGCCGAGAGTCACTATTTGATTGATTGATGTTAGCAATTGTGGGAGGTAAACGTGAACGAGGGGATAGTAGACACAGGCAACACTTTACGGGGAGTTTCAATAACGCACCATTTGCCGTTATACAATGAATATATACGATATCCATATACATAGGAGAACGTAGATATACATATAATATAGTTTTAAATTTTACGGTTTAATTTTCTCCAATAATTTCTTCAAATTTCACTTCAATTCTTTATTTACTATTTCACTATTTCGACATCCATCAATCATCCCCTAATTAGATTCAAACTAAAATTCTACTACATGTATTATGTGTATATAGTGTTTTCGACTGGATGGTAGCCAAAAACTTTTTCTTTTTTTTTTTTTTCTTTTTTGAATGCGCAACATTTCTTCGGCTCGTCGCGTCAAAACTACATATCGTTGATATAACGGTGTATATTTATAGATATATATATATATATATATATATATATATATATATATATATATATATATATATATATATATATATATATATATATATATATATATGTATATATGTATATAAGCTATGTATATTATGCCAGTTTCAAAATTTCCGTACAAATTTTCCGCACAGCTGCAGTCACTGTGCATTGTGTGCAAAACAAAAACGGATTTATCCAATCTCCTGACAAGTATATGTTTAACTCAAGAATAATTTTAGACGAAAATTATTTCACCTAAACAACGAAATAGTTCTTAGATATATACGTATGAAGGATTTTTATATAATTTAAAAATAAGCGTTCTAAGGATTCTATTATTACCACACAACATACGTAACCAATGATCTGACTATAAACAAGAAGAGGAGGTCTGTTATTTTTTTTAACTTTCAGAGGTATACCGAGAAAAATGGTAAACATTAATTTTTTTTTTTTTTGTGGTTTTTAACGGAAAAATGTTTTCTTTATTTTTACCGAATTTTGTCGCAAAAGGATCTGCGAATGCGAAATAAGAGGCAGCTTATTTTTGATGTCTGGAATCGTTGTGAAAGTACGTATATGGTATATGTGAAGCTGCTACGAGGACAGGAAATAAGAATTGTTAAATCTGTAAGGTCTCAGAATAGATATCCTGTTTCTGAAAAGGTTTGGTTCGGTTAAAAGAAATTTTTTACTTTTTTATTTAAATTTTTGTTTTTTCTGTTTCACGGGGTCGTAGAGGCGATTCTTTATTGTAAAATAAAAGGGATGCCTATACGGGACCGCGAGGAGAGGGTATTTGTGTATTTTATAGCAAAGCGTGCGCTAGATTTTATATTTAGGATGCCATCGTGTAACCCTAGAACTACTGAATTAGGTTGGAACGAAAATACGAAAATACACCCACGCAAGAGCAACAGAAGTGCGGCTCCATCAGAAGACTGGTCACAATTCTCGAGCCTCAAGCGAGCTGCTGCTGCTGACTATGTTATACAAATCGATTCGACACCTTTACCCATACGTTTGCTCAAAGCCTTTAACTGCAGCTTTCTATTCCCATTAATGATTAGAATATCCATACAGCTTTGTAAATTTTTTTTATTTTATAATTTCGTTTTTTTCTTCTTGAATTATTCGCGCTGTACAACCGTTCTCTTTCTCTTTCGATCTCCGCACAGCTAGTACAGTTGCGACACTTCCGGTTTCCTGTTTCCTGTGCAATTACCCATATACATATCTCTCTCTCTCTCTCCGTATCTTTTTTTTTCTACTTTGCTACAGATTGATCCGCAATTAATATTACGCAATTTAATAGTAAATATATATATACAGTTCACTTGAGATGAAACACGTTCGGTGTGTAATAAATTCTCAACAAATTCATTTCGTAGCTCATTTAAAATGCATTAGTTTGCTCCATGACTATAAGACTAGACTAGACTACACTAGACTAAACACAAAATGTTATATCAAGAGACCGAAATTATACCGAAGTTGTACACGATCGTAAGGTTAAATAGGAAACTATCATACGTATGTACATACGTTACGATATCCGACTTTGTATAGAGTATGGTATAGGTATATGTATAGTATATATATTATAGACTTCATAGATAAGAAAAGAAGAAAAAAATAAAATAAAATAAAATAAATAAATAACTTCTCTCCTTGATAAATTACAACTCATCTATTAGTTAGGCTAAAACGGTACATGCACCACTCTACATCGTACCGCAAACTCTCTTTATCTCTTCTTACCTATTGTAATATCGATTACCTATCGTGTTCACAACCATTCGACGATATAACCTACAGCTCGAGATGAATTAAGATCCGAGATAAACTGGCCGGCTTCTAAACCATTGTTAGAGTCACGCTGGAACGGTTCATATATACGTCTAGGTATATTTCGTGTACATCATAATGATATGATGGTTACTGTATGTATACATATATATATACAAATTGAAAAATTGAACCTTTGAGATCGTTTTCTTCTTTATTCTGCAAGACTTTTGACCTTAACTGTATATACCTATACATAGAGTGAATTTAAAAAAAAAAATAAAAATCCTGAGTATTATAATGTTACGCATTTTTGGATGAATGAATGAATTTCATCAAGAAGATTGGAAGACGGAAGCTGTTAGACTGTGGCCAGAGATTCTGTGGATAGATAGGCAAATGGGATTGTCATGCCAGTCGTTTTAATTAAGAATGATGGAATAAGAAGTGGAACGTGGAATAGTGGTGGCATCCCAGAAGTCAGTGGGGCACGTGATAAGTCACACCAGACGTAAACGGTATGAATAAAACCAAGTCGATGTATGTATATGTGGATAATATATGTGTTTGTATATAATATGTATGGGTGACGCTGTTAGAACCGATTGATTGATAGCAGAATGTCGTTCTTGGCAAAGTATCACGGATGACATTTAAAGAAATTAATTTTCCGTACAGCTGCAGAAGGACTTGAGACTCGCTAGATCAATGAATTCTAAATACATAGTTTACACTCGATGGCAGGCTTTGTATATACCTTTCATGAACGATAAATTAACGCGAATGGATATAAAACGAAATAAATAAATAAATAAATGAAGATGAAGATGAAGTTGAAGAGAAAGAAGGGGAAGAAATTTGTGTAGTATATCTAAACGGCTTTTGACGTTTATTCAAATTTGACTAAAGGCAATGTGGCGCGAAGCTAAGACTCGACTATATCTTCAGACATTCCGTTCCCACAATCCTGAGGTTCCTAGTGTCGTAATACCTCGTCAAAGCAGCCAACTGCAACGGTCAGTTGACAATAATGTAATAAGGAGTCCAATCAGTTCGTGTCACTTTCTTTAGAATGAAATAAATCTTATGCCAAATATGACTTAACTTCAATATTTTCCGTTTTTAATTTCAACCAAAAATTTGGAAAATCTATGATAAAACATTAGTTGTGTAATTAGATGAATCTTCGTGCTAAATTGTCAGTGATGTAAGCCCGTTGTCTGCGGCCAATCTACAAAGCTTATACCTGTTCTATTTCCGAGTCACATATACGACCGACCACACCTGTTTTAGCTTTATTTTCGTAACCAAAAGTTTTGCCGCAGGGTTTTAAAGCCTTCTGGTGTTTCCGTTTGTAACAAGACACCTACGTCAGAATTACTTCTGTGCATGTATAAATATGTGTGTGTGTATTATATCTATGTAAAGAGGTAAAAACGGCTGTGTATACACATGACGTAGAATATGATACACCGAATTTGATTAAGTCGTGTCACCTTGCTTTTAAAATTTCGCTTGACCCGCGAGTCTTGGGTCCCTGAAATAATTGTGAAATCTTTAATGCGCCTAGTCGTAAGGCCAAGAATATAAAGTCTTCGTAATTATTTGACTAATTATGTGCAATTTGTACTTTCTTTATACCGATGTTTACCTATTAGCTAGACTACCACTATGTCACTATACGTGCTCCTTATTTTCAACCATGGTAGCGGATATGTGCTGAGCGAAATGACACGTTCACGCGGTCGCGTGGGTGTTTTTACGTATGACAAATCTCTGACTGTCTTAGACTCGCTTCTCGGCTTTGATTGAAGATTTAATAAAGAATAACTGCTTTTAGTATCTGCACGACGTGCCATTTGTTTGCTAAATGAATATCGATATATTTTTTTATTTTTTTTGTGTGTTTAATTTGGAATAAGACGTAAAAATCTGAAATTAGAATTTTTGGGGAAAATAAAAGAAATTTAACAGATATTCAGTAGCTAGCTTTTGCGGAGTTAAATTTAGATATTTTATAAACCAATCTGCCATCCCTAGAGAAAATTTATGGTGGATAAATTATAGTGTACTCGTATTTCAGCATTAATCTCTACGTACTATTTCGGTTTGGTAGATTTAAAGTCTGCGATATATAGTAAATAAGATTTTTTGTTTAACACATTTTAACCCCGGGTCTCAAATCTGAAAATTGTTTCATGCTTTTTGGTTTAGAGATTTCAGCTTAAAAATTTTAATTAATCATTTCAGTTGTCTTAATAACTGCAAGTATATATAACAGTCTTATCTCTGCAACCTCGGATATATGAGTAGGTATATACGCATACCTACTCGTTTAGCGAAATGCGTATCACGGATATACCTACCATGGTGTGCAAGACCAAGGCAACTCATTGTCAGATATAAACGACATACCCCCTGCATATGTGTTAATGTTAGTAACACACAAAGGAGTAATTCTCTCCCACGATTCTCGACACACAATGAGGCTTGATTTATAAGATCCTGCGTTTCTTATACGCCCGTCTATTCGCGGAGTGAAACATTGTTGTACATATCACACTCGTGGATATAGATATAATACGTATAATGCATCGAAAAATTGAATTCTTTTAAATGTTTTTCGTGAAATGTTTCGTGTCGAAAGTGAACAGGCGACTGTTGATCAAATTGTGAAAACATGTGAATTTCAAGCCACGAATGTCGAGGCTAGCTGATAACGATATCTCTACAACTCACGGCCGGATGTTTAACAACAGGATGTCGCATACAATCGTAATAAATTATTTTAAAAACAGGTTGATAATGCGGTAGTGAGAACCTATTTGTCAGAATTATAAACGTGTGCATGTAAAGGAGAACAAGTAAAGTATAAGATAATACGAAAATGAATGAAGAAAGGTTTAAATTTATTCTATACAATTTGGTCCGTTTTTAGCTGTTATACCAAAATATATTTGTGGTTTGTGTAAAAAAACATCTCGTCGACACGGGTATAACCGCGGACTGTTGGCTACCTACAACCTGTACTACGAATACTTACCCCCGGGCATTGGAATCGACAATGTATTCTTAGTGTGGTGTGCACAATGTACATGAATGAAACTCTCATTCATGCGTGGAGCAGCAGCAGTAGCAGCAGCTCGGTCAGACCCCCCTTCAAAACCCCCTTTAAATCCCCCTCGAACCTCGTAAGGGAACTGGTGGCTGGCAGACACGTGATCACCATTGTTAATCGCGGTCGGCGACGCGTACTGCCGACCTGAAGCGTTATTTAAGTTTTTTTTATCTGGGCGCCGTTCCCTGGACGCCGTTGTCGCGCCAGTGCCGCCGCCGTTGACCATCTCCAGGGAAGGCGGAAACATAGAAACTCGTTGTACGTGGTCATACGACGTCTACTATCGTACGATACGGGATCGTGTCTGAACCTGAAGTGATTGAAGCTGTAATGGATCAGACGAGGACTGAGGAGCGAAGTGAGGTCCAGGAATTCTCGCGTACGTTGCGACGGGGTCGGGGTCGGAATCGGGTATATCTTTAAGCGCCACGGCGCTCATCTCCTCAAGGAATCTAGACTTAACATTATTTTCTATTTTATTTTTATTCTGAAAACTTTAAGTACGTGAATTGCCTCCGACTATTTCTCAACTAACGAACCTTCTTCACGCGTTACTCATGGCATACAAATGCGGCATATCGCGTTATATGGTAGTGTGATCTGAATTTTATATATTCAATTAACTCAATCGACGGTAGAAATAAAAATCTGATAGTAGTATTAAAATTCCCCGAAAGTCTGCATCCTCGATTTTAAAAACTTTCAATCAAAGAACAGCAAAGGTTCAAAATTCCGAGAGACTGCAAGACTTGAAATTCACGCATGGAGTTTCGTGCCTCTCCTTAAATCTTCAGATTCTTGGACTTTCGGGGTTTTTAGTTGTCTACATTTCGAACTTTCCGAATTTTAATATCCTGAACTTTGACCTTTCTGATAATTCGAAATCGTCTGAAATGAATTCGTAGTTTTGACTGTTCGGAACTTTTTAAATTCGAAACTTTAACGATCGATGATAATTGAAGATGAAAATGAAAGAGGATTAGTACAGAAGAAATAAAGAAGGAAAGAAAAAGAAAAAAAAAAAAAAGAGAAGAGAAGAACTTGTCGAGATTTTAATGCATGTAATGAACGAGTGAAATTTAATCCTGATATGTGCTTAAACAACACGGTAAACTGTAGTTCAGTAATCAAGTATACGACCATAGCTTCTACTCGTTCAGTATATATCTAAGTGGTATCAATTTTCATATACCAAGGTATAGAATTAATTCTCACCGTGTCCGGGTACACATACCTCCCATGTATGTTTCTTAAAAATTTGAATAATAATGCTTCTCACCTACGCCGCTAACCTGTTATATAGGAATATATCGACCGTTAAATTATTATTACTGGTCAAGAGCCAACTAAACGATAACATACAACACTATCAAAAATTTTCTACTTTATCTATTTAAAATTTAAATCAAATCTAATATATTTACCCATATACGTCACTAGTAGATATACCTTAGCTACACCCAGCAGCTATATAGATACCTTTAAAAAAAAAACCCTGAAAATATTTTTTATCTCTAACATAAAATAAATTCTGAAATTTTTTTTTCAAACTGATATAATTATCAACGAATATAAACTATAGCGAAAAATTCTATCCAGTTGTATGCAGCTAGCTGCAGTGTGAGTCAATTCGACATTTAGAAATCCACTGCAAGTCGACTATCACGATTTATTTATACACATATATTACACATGTATGTAGACAGGGTTTCTTATCGCTTTGATTCATTCAAGATGTGTGGGAGGCTCGCAGAGTCTAATGGCCGAACAAAAGCCCTGTATACCGTGCACCGTGCCACATATTTTATCTCTGATCCCGTCTGTCTGCGTTCATGTAGGTATCACCAGCTACTGCAGCTATACAATGATTATTTAAAAGCTTTATACATTTCAGAAAATTTTGATGAAAAAAAAAAAAGAAAAAAAAAAATACCTTCGAAGTAATGATCGTGAGTGAAACTTGACAAGATTCAGTCTTCGGTGTGGTTTTGACATACTTTTTGGAGTAACCTTTTAAAAAATAAATTCCTTCGATCACTAGCCTATAGGTACATGAAGAAAATTCTCTATAACACATCTTTTAGATGATTTTTAATATAATCTGCAAATTTTTATACATAGCTGCGGTGATGTTTATATATTTATATATAGGTATGTATATAGGTAAATTTGTCGGAATGTGGCTGGATGTAAAGGCTGTTTAAGATTTTTCATAATACGAATGTGAGGATTATGGCAATAAATAATAAAAGGCGTGTTGAATCCCAGTCAAATAAGATAGTAAAGTTGAATTTTCTGGTTATATTAGATAGAACGACGAGGTACTGATACATCGTACAGGTATGTATTCTATACACATATTCCATATGGTAGCGTAATATTTTAATACCTTTACCAGAAGAACTGGCTACCACTATAATATACCTACGTATTAGAGGTGTACGGGGCGAGTTTCTATATCGTATCCTACAATACTGCAATAATAAAATTACCCACGCATATGAATTAGAATATGACTAGATGATAATTTATGTAGAAATTATTCATATAGACACGGGCATATGGTAAATGTGTCGAGAAGAAGAAACAAGTTTTCGCCGTCACTCGTGCGCAGTTCTTTCGTAAACTAGTATATATACACACGTTATATATATATATAGATGTATACATATATACTTATATATAATATAATATAACATAACTATACGGTGTAGAAAAACCTCGTGAGAAAGTATAAGTATATATACATATATATATATATATAAATCATAATCGTATTAAAGTTAAGATTAGAATTCAGAGAAATAATTTTTTTTTTTTCTCTTTTCTTGCAATATTGTAATAATTATATAAATTTATAATGGAATTTATTTATTTTCATTGACTTTTCCTCTGATCACCGTTCGCCTGACAGCAAATCAATTTACGTATTCATATATGCGTCGGGGGATTTAATTAATTTTAGTTATTATTCTTTAAAAAAGAAGATAAAACAGAAAATTATAAAATTTTTCACTGTATATAGAATATAATATTTTCTGACGAGTCTGAGTAAATTTGTTTAGCGAGGGCATGAAACCCGACGATAATTGTATGACTCAGAATTGCGCAAATTACTTTGCGAACTGCTCTCTGTCTCGACCTCGTAAAATAGTAGTCAGTTCACGTTCAATTTAGCCACTTAATTATTCCCCTTTTGGCACAGAATCAAAACGGCCTTGATCTTTGGTATGGTGTAAAACTGGAATGCGGTAACAATCTTCATCGCAACAAAATTGCATTAATTATATATGTATATAGGTATATATATATACAATATAAAGTTTATAAACTTGTTCCTTGTTTTCGAGGAACAGGAACAGAAACAGAAACATGTAAAGTATAAACGGATTCGGAATTTTTATCTTTAGTGAATCAAATTTTGAACAAGCTATAATTAGTTAAACGCGATCGTAATCTCCGTATCTAACATAATTAAAGCTTGTTCAAAATTTGATTCACTAAAGATAAAAAAACAAAAAAAATACAATAAAATAAAACAAAAATAAAATATAACACAGACAAAGAAACTTAGGAAAACGTGATTGATAGATTTATTTCACAATCAGCTGTCGGTAGAGATGAAGGAAGAATGATTCACGTGACTTTTAAAACTTTTCTATGTTATACTCGTATACTTATACGCGCGCCAAATTGTCATCGCGGTTAGGCGAATGATTTGAAATCTTGATACGGGTTTGATACGCAAGCGCCCAAAACCGCACAGAAATTTATTAACTATGAAAAAAATGAAAATATAAATTTTTTTTTTTATATCATATACGGCGTGTTTTGTTACTCACCATTGGGTTGGGATCCATACCGGGTTATATTCAGCCTGCTAGTTATTGCAATAGGAAAAGTGTTTCTTTTCCCCGCCCGATCGTTTATAGATCGCGGAACTAAACACGCGGTAAAACCATATACATTTTATATTATATACGATTATCACAATACGACGTTGATATATACACAAAATTTTCACTGACTGTTATAATAATATCGTAGCTCGTAGTTATAATATATTGTATATTTATTCATAAACTGATAAACACAATTGTTAATTAATTATATGATATTATTGTTTACTTTACACCGAAATATATTTGGCAAGTAATCAGCAACGACGATATGTAATAGTATAGTATATAACTTGGCAAAAAATAAATACGAAAACACGTACATAAAATTTTATGTAATGAAAAAAAATAAAATAAAAACAACATAAAACGAATAAAAATGAAAATTATTTATTTGAAATAAAAAAAAAAAAAAAAAAAGTAATAATAATAATAATAATAATTCAAAACTTAATTAAAATCCTTTGATTTGATATTATTTTTGTGATATCTGTATATCTATAATGTACGATGTACACAGTATTTTCAAAAACGTTGGCACATGGATAAGAAGCTTTGGCGCAAACGCAACGGAGAGCCGGTACAGTTTGCGTGCGCCAAGAAACGAGGGACGTTCGAATTGTGTTGAATTGTGTTGTCGAGTTGACGAGCCGCGGCAAAAGCAAACCAAGGGGAACAAGAGGGAATGAGGGGAAACCGAAGTCACACGATTAAACACGACTTAAACCGAAGTTTACCGAGACGGCCGACCAGCTTCAGTCTTTTACCATTGGTCCAGCAAGAGGTTGTAGAAAAAACGATTTTTTTTTTTGTTTCTTCATTTTCTTCTCCTTTTTTGTTTTGTTTTTATTTTTCTCTTTCTCGGACGCTGCAACACGTTTTTACGCGACGAGAAACTAACAAATCTTCACGCATTTTCAACGACCTTTCATACTTCTCATCATTCATTCAAAATACAGGGATAATAGTTATGTTTTTTTTTCGGGGAGGGGGGAGCTTTCTTTTTACTTTCCGATCGAATGCTACTAAAAAAAAAATGTAGTAAAATAGACAAACACTCCTTAAGTAGATCAAGCTCTGGTTTGAACTTACATCCAGAACGTTTGAACCTTTAAAACAAAAATTAGTCATCGATCACAACTCCATGGAATACATATTCGATTAGTCAACGCTTATTTTTGAGCGACGTGACTCTGCTGCAACATTGTATACGTGTACATATACATATACGTATATACACATATACATACCTATATTGGTAAGATTTTTAACGTCTGTAATAAATCATATCGGATTTCGTATCATTCGATAGTGAAATTGACTCACTACACTACACTACACCGTATAGAATATTACAGTAATTGTACACAGTGCAGGATCGATAGAAGTGGTGCAGTATAACGAAGCATAGGTGCACTTATGTATTGGCTATCATTAAATAGTTACTCCTTGGAATGATACCGCTTCATAGGTAATGCCTATCTTAGTTTACAGCAGCGAGAGAAATCCTTTCTCGACATTATAGTAGTGTAACCACTACCCACCTATATACATTATAGATATACATATATATATACATAGCGTGAATATATCACATGGGAAAATATAAACTGTTATTTATATACGTATGAAATAAAATACGGATTCGCACGATAGCTATATACTACGGTCATAAGCTCTATGCGCTTAGATATAGGTACAATATCTCATCTCTTCTTGACGCACCTATAAGTTATACTAGTATGTAGATAATTTGTGAGATTACGATTTTAAACGATATTGATGATAAACGAGATTTTGCAAATTAGTAGCAATAAAACGATAAAGAATTTTCAAAATTAGAAAATAATATATACTATCACGTAATGAAAATTGTTATAATCATACAAAACGATGAAGTGTATATTATATATATGGAAACAAATAAAAATCGACTTCATCCGCTTTCGGATAATGGGTCGGGTAGTTAACCAAGTAAAATTACTTTCATTAATATCAATTATCATGGCTATATACCTACTTACTTCAGTCGCCAACGATTGCAGTAGGTATATTGTACCCTGCACCGGTTTTTAAATATGCATGTGTAGGTACGTATGGTCACAAATTTCAATGCAATTATATCCATAACGGTTTACGTTACGATGTTGAGTAGGTATGTGTAGAAAATTGTTAATGGTTTTAGTGTTTTCTCTCTTTCTATAACAGCAGTTTCGTATGATACTCATGGCTCTTCTGATTTTATGCAAATAAGGAGATAAATATAAATTCTATATTTATTAAACGTAAATTCGTCATTGTAGCGGTTTTTTTTTTTCCCCTTTAGTCGGATATTATGCGTGTTATAAACATATAAAAATAAAATATCGGTTGGAATTTCCATTGGTATCGTTGGCATTATCAAGAAGAAAATTTATAATTATCTCAATGTGGAGTTTGACTTCCTTTCAGTGAGTAATTTAAAAGCTTATTCCCTGCTTCACACTATAGCTCCACTGCGGTATTATAGATAAGTATCCGCGATTCAACCTTTAGACAATAATTATACCCACAACGAAGACGAGCAGCCCCGCGGCGCGGTTACGAGACTTCCTTTACAGTCCAATACTAAAGAATTGTTTTATGTATATATCATTTACGTATATGTATGTATACATAGATACTTTACGTATGTACATACATACGTAGGTTCATTGCTGTTGCTTATCTAAAATTCTCAGCTGAAAGCAGATGCTACGTTAGCGGTTTACACGCACGTGATGATCGTTCATGCGTGTTAATAACGCACAAGCTTGCAGAGACCGCGTGGGATATCTGAAAGGCACGCCCTTTACTCCACGTCATTTCTCATTACGATCTTTACAGTATGAATTAAGAAAAAGTCTTACATTACCCGCATCGTGATTGTATGCACACACATTCATCATTATGAGTTTTAACTTTACCCCAAAAGTATACATCTTAATCATATAAGTAGAACGAAAACAGTTTTTCTACGATATATACTCCTCTATCATGTCCAAGAGATCAGCATCCGTAACCATATCCTGCAAATGTTATATCCAATATAAAAATAAAAATCATATCGTATAACATCTATAGACTTCTATAGTAGGCGATATCACGTGCATACTTATATCGTACCTTACATGTAGGTAGATAATAAAAATTCAACAACATTCTATATCTGCAGCGATCAGCGAACCACGACGATTGTCAATGTGACAGAAACACAATCGTACTTTGTCTTTAAACCTATAGGAAGCTACGTTATTCTATACGTTGTCTCGATTCTCGTTCTTTGAGCTCAAGCATTGCTCGGTATGACTACTAACGTAAATGTAAGTATACATATCGTACTAACAGTACGTTGCAGGTGTACACCGTAGTTACACGTATGTACGTATGTATGTACATATCTACATACATACATATCTATGTACATTGTATAAATTTATCTGGGCGTACGTTGCATTCGAGCCAATATCGTTAGCCACTCTAAATTTAACGACGTCCATTAATTATAATCGAGAAAGTGTATATCTACGCTGATATACACCGCCATTATTCATCACGGAACTTTCTCAGCTGGTGCAGCAGCAACAGCAGCACAACCACCACTACCATCATCAGCAGCTTTCGTCACAGAAAAACAACCTTGCCACGGCTAATAATTCATCTTATATACGTATTTTAATCTCAGACACAAAATTTATGTGTACACAAATTGTAATTGCGCTATTTACGTTATACAACAGAATATCGAAACCAGCAGATTCGATATACAATTCATTTTCAACAACAGAGTCTAATCATCAAATAATTCTGCGAATTCAAACGAACAATGACATCTACTTACTGAATTTTACTCATCAATCTTACCTTCGAATAAGACTACGTAATTGAATTAGATACGAGTGCCGAATTTTGATCTTTAGAAGCCAAATTCAAACGTTGGGTAATTCTAATCAGTATCCAAGACGGATTTGCCAGTATTGCAATGAGTTATTGGTATCGATATATCTGAGATTGGGTATATGTGCAGTGTAATGGTTAAAATAACGAATCAAGAAAACTGGTGTGATTCGTGGTCCACTCAGTGGCGGTTGACCACTGAAGCGGAGAACAATTCAGCTCACACCTGTTGCTCTTTCAGTTCTCGAAGTAGCCAGAGACTCGCTCACCCGTGGCAATACCATCGGCTTTTTACATCTGACTCATCCGTTCCAGTGCAAAAACACCGTAATGTTGTCATAATTCGTTTCATTGCGTCGCGATGACTAACCACGATAACGCTAACCACGGTATATACGAGATCGCATATATATGAACCGGACGTAAATACATACATACATACTCAAGGTATGAAGGTAGGTACCTATTTCTAGTCCATAGATGCACTTATATTATTTATGAACTTGTTAAGTGTTTACTAGAAAGTTGGGAAATTTTATTACACGTTATTAGTCTTCACTAAAGCGGAACATAATTTTTTTTTTCTCTTCATTTTTATTTTTTTGTTAAATCATATTATGTAGTTAGCATACGACGTTAAATGCATCGTTCAAAACGGCCGACATGGTTGACCTATTGATAACCGTGAAGAATAAGAAGCTCTCGGAAGTAGAAGAGACATTCGATTGCACTGGACGAGAGAGGAGACTATCGAATAGGATGATCGTGCCATAAGTGTGCATGTGGTGAATGATGTGCATGTATTTATATATATATACTTATATACATATATATACATATATATGATGAGGACGGAGAAAGACAGAGAAAATTGGTTCCTCCGCCCATAACTTGACTTTAAACGGTATAATTGAGGTACAGTACCGCTCAACGAACTCCAAGATTGGCATTAATTACCGGATAGCAAATTTCAAGTTCGTTTAACTACGTCGAGCCACTCAGCGAGCCACTGTCTAAAACGATTAAACTGACAATTAAACCTATACCTATATACAGATTAACAAATGTGAAATGATGACGGTGGTAATATTGTTCCTTACAACAGCCAGTTTAAAATTTGGTCATGGAAAATTATTCATTTGTCATGCTCACGATTGTTATTCTTATATATTCCAATTCTTCTATACCCATTGCGTTATAACGATTCTTATAGAGTTGAACCTTTCGACCTATTTTTAACCGTAATATATCCTGTTTAGACATTATATCGCAATATAGGTATAAGACGCGGGTCCGCCTGTGGCAAGTGGTCAGATGAATCACAACTAATTTCGGGAAAGTCATTCTGTAACTGTACAATCTGCATGATCTTCGATGTGTCAGACAATATGTGTATAATATGTTTCGCGTTGGTTTACACTGCCGCGAGTTCGAGTCACTTTATAAGGTATTCCCAGAAAAGTTAATAAAATTATGTAGATATATGTAACAATGATATTAGTCATGAATCGCGAAGAAACAGTTCCACGTAGTCCATATTTAAACAAAAATGAAATAGAATAAAAAAAAAAAAGTATAAGAATACAGAGAAAATGAACAGTGTCTTTTTTTAGTTAATTTCTCCGTCATTTCCTCCCGTATAAAGTCCTGGGAAGATTCATATCTCACTCAATCTCTCTCTCTTTCTCTCTCTATATAGTAGTACAATTTGTTTGCCAATTTGAAAATCAAATGAATTGTACAACCGGAACGAATAAGAACCTATGGGGTATATATATATATAGGTATATGTAAAGATAAGCGTATTAGGTAAGTATTAAGGCTTGAGTCTTACGTCTTACCTGAACTAAGGATAGGTATAAAGACGGTTTGCAGGTAAGGTATTGTTGTTGCATTTGGTGTGGCTTGGGTAACGAGTCAAAGAGATTGATATATCACGTCGTATACATGTGCCCACGTCGAGGAGACATGCTGTAATTGGACAGCTCGGCGCAGGAAAGGTCCACCAAGCAGTTCATGAAACGTTGACAGATACTGGAAATGCACAAAGCAATGGACGTTTTAAAGAGTGCAATTTTAAGAGCTGATTTTTACTCCCCCAGTACTCAGTAGCCCCGACAATCCTTGATTGGTTCACTTACCTTCACTTTTTCGACAACTTGAATTTCGAACTATAATTTATTTTATTCTGGATTCACGGAATTAATGTCCGTTTATATTGAATATCGAAGTTTCACTCTTTGTATAATCAACGGTCTTGTAGAAAATTGGAAAGTTTAAGTGATAAGCTCGACATGCCTAAAACCAGAAATACAAATTCATGATCATATGGTAGTTACACACGTCCAACTCCGGACACAGGTTCTCGTTTTACTTCTGGTTCTGGTATAATCTACTAGCTAGGTATTATAGGTACGGGTTTCTTGTGTTATAAGTTCAAAGTTATAAGTTAAAAGTTTAGAGAACCGCTTCGCTCTCACGCTTCGTCGGTTGCCTCGCCCACGTAAGGTGCATTAATATGTCTAGAATCGTATGGACACTGTATCAAAACGCCGTTATTAACGATTATCGACTTCGAATCGACAAAATAATCGTTGTTCTTGTAAAAAATTTAATGTTCAAACCGTATAGATGTTCTCATATCTTTGTACAACATATATATATTTTTTTTTCTCATAGGTATAGGTATACATTTTTATTATAAACTCTCTCTACACGCGATATCTCCGTACGTTTGACCAATTTTTTTATTATCAAATACAGATATTTACCTAAATAGAAGAAAAAAAAAAAAAACCTGTTCAAACCGGAAATTGTAGTACGTAGGCGATAAAAAAATAAATAAATAAATAAATGAAATTATGAAAACAGAGAAAAAAAAAAAAAATTCTACAATCTAACTGGAGATAAAGCAAACCATACGAGGGACTTGGAAAGTGACTTTAATTATCTCGCAATTAGGCAAAGTCTGCCGACTAATTGATCCACGCTGTCAAATCGGTTCAAGTTATCTTTAGGACAAGCGAGGGGACTTCGGTGCTTGAAGGCATTGCCGATCGCCATCGTCCAGGAATAAGACGACTACGAGGACGTCGACGAGCTATACGGGTTATCGAGACTCTATCTACACAAGACTTAGATTTGACAGGTCGTGGGCGCGACGTTTCGTCGCCCAAACTCTTAGCGCCGTCCCAATTACGGACGCGAGTAGACGAACATCTCGACTGTCACGATTCCTTACTTTAAGATCTTACCTAGCCACGTTTTTACTTAATATTCAAACTAGCTGTACAGGTAAAAGCAGATGCTGCTGCACCTCGAACCACGGAAGTCCAATTACTTAAGTTCTGTTTAGGAATTCATCTCTTTCTCACGAAGTTAAAATTCCTTTCTAAATTAAGTCGCTTTAACTGTATAATTACATTATTATAAACCCTGAATGATAATTAGACTCATACATACATACATAGGCATGCGATTTTTTTATTTACTTATTTATTTATTTATTTTATATAAAAATATACGTGCGGTATGAAGTTTATTGCTTTTATCGACAAATGAAAATACCATTTTGGTTTATTTTATTCTTCTGATATTATTTCTTCAGTTATATATTACAAAGGTATATATATATATATAAAGTGCACGCGGAGTGCACCAGCGTCTATTTTTTCGCCTGTATAGCTTCCATGTTCGTTCCAGGCTAAGGACTGGTTATGAATGGTAGCTGGAAAGTATAAATTATAAGTATACGTACATAGGTAAGAATAAGAGTGGAGCATGGAAAAGGAACGAAGAGTTATCGCTGCCATTGTGAAGCACTTTAAAGAGACTGGCGTTTGTTCGTTGCTGTGGTATCTGCAGCAATGGCCATTAGTAAAACAATACAGCGTTATCGAAACTTGCTTGTTAACCTGACGTGAATAAAGACTTGAAGATTTTCCCCCAACACATCTAATGACTTTATATCTTTTTTCGTTATACTTAACCATATTCAATTTTTATTCATCATTTTAATCCCCAGTAGGTATACGGTCGTAGGTATAATCCCGCGCGTTCTATAAATCATTGGTACGTGGCTTATTAGAACTGTTTGACAAAATCTTTGAATTTTAACGTCAAAATATTATCTCTGTACGAATTATGCTAATCAATGTTCTCTCTTCATCGCAGAAGCCATTCAGACTGCAGGAACTAGTATTTCCTCATTTTTTAAACATGAGTCAAATCATTGCCAAGTATTATACCTACTCCCGCCGTATACCGCATACGGATTTATATACATGAACCTAACAAGCTCGTGTAGTATTCCTTAAAGGTATGGGTTAGGGGTTCGGTTAAGTTAGGTATAGGGACTCTGGTTTCGCGTGGGTTCGGAATGTTTGGGTGCGATCGCGTTTTGCTGAAAACATAGTGCTCAAGTCCGCCAGGTCGTCGTCGACCATTACATACCTATAGGTAATATTTTCGCAATTTCTTTCCGATTTTCATCGGTTATTGTTTCTCGTGAAGGACCGGCCAATGGCACAAAAGCGATAAATAGAAGTCCGTCTCTTTCCAATTTGCGAAAAAAGATTCAACGTCTCTTTTCAATTCAGAGTTCACAGCGATGAATGATGAAAGGAGCTAATTGATCCTGCGATTTCCCTCTATGTATTCATGAAAAAAAAATTTGCAACCAAGCTGCCCCACAGGTCGCACATTGACACGCTATGCGGGAACCGGTGTATAACGAAGCCGAAGCGTTAGTATCTATTTATAGAATTTGTGCAAACTTGTCCGCAACTCTCAACTGCAGCGTACAAGCCTACGTATATTCTCCGAGACCATGCAGTTCGTTCGATTTGTAAAGGCGTGAAATAAATTACTCTTCATGCAAGCAAACTTCCTTACAGATGTAACGAGTTTCCGAAGACGGCGAAGAAGACCATGCTAGATGGCCATACCACAGTCGTTATATATACTTTCTTGGCTTACGTCTCTTACAAGATATATATTCCACCTAAAAAGGATTCCGAAAATGCAATTCAACTGCAGGAACTAACGATTACAATAAATTAACGTTTGTATGTATGTATGTTACCTGTATGGTAGGTATATAATAATTGATGTTATAATGGAGATAAATAAATGAATATAATCCCTTTCCTTTCCTCCTCTTTGTTTAAGTTGTATTATCGTAAGGAATACTATCGCTGTCAGTGCCATTCGTAATTCCTGCATTTAGTAAGTAAATAGTCTAGATATATATTTGCGCCCGTTTAACATATCAACTGGCTGGCTTCATGCCGTTTACAGCGAGCTTCGGAATAAATAGATATACCGCGCTTATAGGTATATACGCTGAAGTTACATACGGTCGCAGAATTGCACGTCAATTCTATGCAAATACCGTTTTATCTGAGATTATTGGACGGCAGCTTAAGTGGAACGCGATTACCGACTATTAAGAGATTGTGATTCTTGGAACGAACTAAAGGATCCATGTTCCTGAAACGGCTCACCACGAATCCAATTCAGATCCGCTTAAAGAATTTCGCAGCATTATAACACTCGGCTGACATCCAGTAATTACATACATACTTACTAATACATAAACCATTTATACACGTATAGTATATATGCGTATGGTATTCATCCACGCAACGATGCACGGGCAATATACTCTTTATAATTAAACGATTTTTTGCTAAGTACTTTCGAAACATTTGACATCCAGAGCTTGGGATCAGCTCTGCATAACGAATACTATGTAAAATAAATGACGTACTTATATACCACGTGTATGTATGTATGTACATACATACATACGTACTTCGTATACCATAAGTTCGTTGAACCCCATCGTCTCTACATAAAGCTGTAAGTTAAGAGACGCTCAACGTTTAAAGGTCAACCAGACTGCACGATCGAAAGATCAAATTTCCCCTGGCATTGGCTCGCTACTACATAAATATAAGTATACTCATGGGTAGGTATATATTTTTGACGCTAAGTATATTACCTCGGAAAATAAAATTCAGTTTTAGTTTCATGGATGAGTGTGGTATACGGTTTTTTTTTTTTTTTTTTTTTTTACATTGACCAGGTCAGAATGAGATATTCTCCAAGTAAATTGTGTCTAAATCGATCACGAGGTAGAAGGAAGCATAATTTCTCTCATTGGCATTTGACCATCAGATCGAATCCCGTGCAAATGTAACTTTGAAGGGATCTTAGATTCTGATCTGTGGATAACTCGAAAGTCAAAGAAACAGACTTTGTTCGCTATAACTTGTACGAAAGCAAGTTTTCTCAGTCTATAAATTCTGAAAAACCGTAAAGATCCTGTTCTCCAAACTGAAATTAGATCGAAAACTGCATATGGTGGGACGAAAGGCTAATCGTATATAGAAACATAGGAAGCAGTTGGATAACAAACATCATCCAATAATAGATTCTGTGTTCTTTTACCTATCTATATATCCTGCCTGACATATTTTATACCAATGGATAAACACTTTCCAGAATAAGACTGAACTGATACATAATAAGCCGAACAAGGGTAGGTATGTATGTACATTTATTGAATACAACAAAGTCGATTTTGTTGTTGTTTTTTCTTTTTTTTTACTTTACTTTAATTTCACGTCTATTTGTACAGTGGTTGGTACAGCATCAGGTAATTCGATTTGTTAAGCCCTTTTTCTTATTCCTCTATTACAATCTCTGAAGCTATTTAGATATGGGTTTCTTTCGCACGTTCAAAGGAGTCCGAGACGCATCCATAAAATCTAATATTTACTAATGTATATATATTATACATATAGAGATAGTTTCAAACATGTATGAGTATGTTGATGCAGGTATACGCGGTACAAGAGTAAGTACATATAATATATACACTTCTTAGTGGCAGTCTAGCTGACGCGAGTTCCTTGTTGCGTGCAGGATCGTCCCCCTGCAGCAGACAATGTGGTTGGCGTCGGCAGAGCGTTGTCCATGGTCTATAGGTACACGGGAAACGGGTATTGCAATACGCAGATAGACAGTTACCAGGTACTCGCTCTGGCTGGGATGCAAATTTCTCGACACCGGAGGATAGTTGCAGCGAAGACTGAAGACTGAAGAGTCAAGAGTCCGTTGGTTAGGAGGATGGGAGGATGAGAGGATGAGAGGCTACAGAAGATATAAGAAGGACGTCGCGGTCGCGTCGCATTGCGAACTTCGCGGATGTCGCGGATCATGACGCGTGGGCGAACGATGTCCATTCAATGTACAACCACATATACACAATGCGTATACGTATTTCTGTATTATACCTATATATGCGTGTAATATATGGACACCTATATATATATAACGTTCGTATTGGCTGCCCATAGCCAGACCTCGGACTCCGCGGGGATCAAGTATACAACTTTCCATATCGAGAAGTTTTAAAGCTGCACCTTAGTGGTGGGATAACCAGGGGCGCCTACACGCCTTCGACGCGAGACAGCTAAATAGAGGCGGGAGACTTCCCTGCCTCCAGCGGGCAGTCAAGCAGCCAGGTGAGGCTTGTATAAGACTGAATTTTCGTTATTTCAACGATGCCATCTATATACCGGGTGTTTTCGGTTACAAGCCTCTGTATATCGGGTTGCCTGTCTCCTGGTATTGTACTACTCAACCGATACCGGCAACGGAATTACCGGGTTCCCGTGGTAACTTGATTAGGAGTTCATTAACGTTCAATAGCGTTAAACCTCATCCGGCTTATAGTTTTCAGGAATAGATGGGAAAATTATGAGGATATAAAATTGTTTTTTGTAATTAAGAATGCAGATAATAATTAAGGTAAAAATAATGATTCTTATCCGATGACTTGGATTGAAATTGGACGGGGTACAGATTGTGGAACTGTAAGAATTTGAGGACCAAAATTTATGCATCAGAGATCCAAATCGCTTAAGTAGTTACGAAGTTCATGGGATTTGTTTTCGAAGAGGGTTCATGAGTAATTTGAGGATTATCGTTACATAGTACGGATGGAAAATTCGGATTAATAAAAAATATAAACATTTGTGACATCGCAGTTGTATACAATCACGAAACAAGTATAATGATTGGATCACCGCAGATTAAACGGCTAATCCCTAACGAAAATAGACTAAAATTTATAGACACTAAGCAACAGACGATAATCATCATTCGCTCAAGCACATCTCTTTCAATAGGACGGGTTTCGCTCGAGGTGTATCAACGATGTTTAAATTCGAATTAGAATCTGGCCATCTGCTTTTTAGCCACAAGACGAAACCAATAATCATCATCTATGTACAATAGATGAAAGAAATTGAAAGAAACCATTAGTTTTACGGTTTGTTCATTAATTATAAGCTAGTGGATAGCTAAATACTTAATTAAAAGAAATCCAAGTGTAGAAGATGAGGGAGAGTAATCGAATTTGAAATTACAGTTTGAATTTTTATTCACTTAATCCAGCTTAATCCTAACTATTAAAATCAATTATGTACAATTTATACAATCTTATATCTCTGCCATATCGAGTAATGCATTGAGATGAGTCGGTGCCCAGGTGGATCCATTATGGCATACAAATACAACATTTCTATCAATGTACGCTTGCACATTACCGACTTTATAAACCTGCTTCGCCTCTCTGTATCTGTTTGGAATAGGCATAAATAGAATTCCTCTTTCTTCACAACGTTTTTGTATCAAGTCTTTAAAGCCTTGCGGAATTTGTGACGCGGTTCTTACGGCCTCGGCAATTCTCTGAAAGATAATCATTTATTTATTAATCAAAGTAATAAACGTTAATTTTTTATCCAATAATCCGATTCACGAGAACAGAAACATCAATATTTTGTTATTCACGATTCAGAAAACTAAATTAAAACAAAAATCTCACCTCCATTCTCGGCTGAGTAGCTGGCACAGCTGGTGGAATAACTGTTTGAGTTCTCTCAAGGTTCGTCAGATATGAAACTTGCTCCATAGCGCCAGGCTGATGCCCTTGAGGGACTGCAACTGCCCTGTTCATCATGTCTAAAGCCTTCTTGAAGTATTCTAAACATTTAAAGTTAGGTAAGATTAGATGTGTGTCTGAATAATCCAGAATTATACACTTAACTAGGATCAAAACAGCATTATTCACCTTTTATTTGCGGCTCTGCCAAAAGTTTATCGCTCAACATTCCCTTCCAGCCCATATACCAGTTCGTAACTTGATCATAATTAGGCGAATGATTCAACCAAAGAGCTAGAACTTGGAGCCACTTTGGGAAGAAAAATTTATCCAATAATCCCGCCATAGTGTGAATAGGCAGCATCTCATTCCACTCAAAGACCCAGTTCCATTGATCCAAGTGTTGTTGATGTGGATTGATCACGAATTCGGCCAAAACTACTTGGAGTTTAGGAATGATGTTCTTCACTAAGAAAGCTTCCATGTCTCCTTTTTTAAACACCTGTGACCAAGGCTGTAACATTAATCTTGCAGATCTGTCCGAAGGATGCCATCCTCCCAAAGCAGAACCCAATTTACGACGAATGATTGGATATACTGCTGTGTCTAGGCGATTTCCTGTAAAAATTTAACAGAATAAATATCACAGGATATTTATTACCGTTTTCATTAGTTCATTTCATTCGGAATCAGGGATTCCCACCTATTAATGGCAGCCAAGGATGAATCCAGGTGTGAATTGGCACCGTGTCTGTCAAAGGATTCCATTCTTCAACTTCTAGAGTCAATTTGGGAAGGACAAGTAGATCCAATATGTTCTCGAGTATCCATCCAGGCAGGAGAGGGATCCATTGCTCAAGGAGTTCTACTAGAGGATCTGGTTGCCGGCATGCCCACTGTCTGAAAATTAAACAAGATAAGATGTAAGTTAAAACTTTACAAGTTGGAAAGAAAACCTAGAAAGAATTACGTTTAACTTTTTAAACATTCACTCACTGTACAGCGCCTCTAACCGACGGCATCCACGCGTTCCAAACGAGTTGATCATAAGGTTGCAGAGCCCCAGTTTGTAGAGTGCTTCGTCCACTTTCTAAAATGTTTTTCCACTGTCTGAACAATGGAATTGGTAGTTTTGGTTGTGACAATGGATTCCAGGTGGCCAAAAAGTCCTTTACTTTAGGACCTACCAAGCTGGTAGCCAGCTCCCCTAATTCGTACATTTTATACTCTTCATAATATTTGTCTTGCAGATCTTTGAAAGCATCGGCAGTTTCTTCAAGGGATAAGTCATTGGTTCGATCCATCAATTGATCGACTATAGTGAGTACATTTTCTAGAGTGTTTATAAGTTGTTCGTGCTGCTCTACTATCTTTGACAAGTTAGATTTCTCAGCTTCTAAGGCTATAACTCTGTCAGACATGTGTCGCGTCCGTCGATCGTTTTGGATGATGTCTTGTTCGCATAAATCTACTAGCAAATTTAGATTATGACGAAGTTCGGGAAGTGCAAAATTCACACTTGATTTTTTGTCAATTGTTACAATCGTTTCATCTGGGCGCTGTTGACCTCCACCTATCGCGTGGTAGCCGCTCAATACGCGTTGTTCAGGCCCAGTCATGTCGATTACTTTTACTTTGCTCATTTCGGTATTAGTCTGAATTTTTCTGCTCGGTTTTAACTTGCCATCTTCTAGGACTTGGTCCACGCTACGGTAATAGTATCTCACTTTTTTCTTATTTACAGTCTCCCCTTTTCGCCATTGTGATAATTTGGCTTTGAACTCTTTCTCCTCTTCCAGATCTTCATCCTTCTTCTTTTCAGGTACTTTAGCTACTTTTTCAGGACCATAGGCACCGATTGCTCCCCTACCTCTCCGGAGATGCGCTTCTACAGGAGCCATTATACCTTGCAATTTTTTTCCCAAGCCTTTGCCAGGCTCAAAACCCATCTGGAAATTGAAGGTAAAATCAATGATTCGTTTTATGAAAAGGTAACTTCATAGAATTCAGTTTTCTTATATTATGTTTACCTGAAGCAGGAGTTTGGCACCGATTCCTTTTGTGTGCATTTCCCAACTGCCAACTCCTGATTTTATAAGCGTTGGGTTAACTGGAGCTCGTTTTTTTCTCAACCCAGCTATGTCGCCTTCTAGATTTAAGGAAAAGGATGGTTTGGCTCTTGCATAGCTCGGTCCTTCGTCTTCAGAATCGCTAAATACGGTAAAAATTCACATTTTATTTAGTGCAAGCCACACAGGGGTTTAAAAAAAGTTATAAGGATTAAAATCCATATACCTAGAACTGTTTGGAACGTAGTCAGCATCTCCTCGTCTTGGTCTACCACCCTCGTCGTCATCCTCTTTATCATCCTCAGACTCTTTTGTATCTTCTTTAGGTTTTCCAGCCTGCTGAATACCACCGGCAACAAAGCTTACCGGCGCTGTGTAATTTTTAGGCCCTCGATTAAATGTCTTGAAAGAAGGCCTTGCCGGAACTTCTTCACCGTCGCTATCGTCGGCCCACATACCTGATTCATACGTTGAATAAATTGATTAAATATTTGAAAGTTGAAGTAGATAAGAATTAACAATTTTTAAAGAATTTTAAGACTGTAGTGTTATCGTTGATAAGCTGAAATGAAGGGTTATCATTATGTCTGAGGTTAGAATATTTTTTTACCAAGCATTTGTTGTTTCTTGGACATTTTTCGCCGTGGGCGATTGATATTGAACTCATTGTCTAGGTCGTAGTCTGTTATTTCAAAACTCTCGACTTCGTCTTCGGACATGTTGACCGAATAATATCTGTAAAACGTAAGTAAAACTTTTTAGGTTATATCCAACCGATGCAATGTGTTTAATGTATATTGTTGTAGATATTTTTGTTACTTACGTGACTGAGAGGGTGGATTAATATGTGATCAGTAGCAGCGTTGTACGAGTATAAAAATCGTTGGACACTATGATTAGGTAGAGTATCTCAAAAGTTAAATTGTAAACAATTATGACAGAACGTTGCGGGTAAAACTATTACTATGCTTATATACGGAAGCCCGGTCGTGTCAACCATAGTCATACTATGTCGGTCAATAAGATCAGCATTTACAGACATACACTGTCGGTAAGATCAACAACTGCAGACATACACTGTCGATAAAATTGGCGTTTACCATGGATTGCGTCAGGCTCGTACTTGTTCGTGGCAAGCGTCAGTCGTTGAGACTTCAGTCGCCGTCGCCGAGTATGTATCGATAATCTGAGAGAATTTGTCCCCCTCCGTTCTAAATCATATTCAGCAGAAGTGAGAGTATTTTCTCGCGTATTCCGAGTAACTCAATGATAACTTGAATGTTAGGAAGCAAATAAAGAAACCGGATCAACTGTAATGGATATATGTTTAATTTCTAGAAATAATTGTAAATTGTATATACCTACATTACTTCGACAATGAATAATATTGTATTATTGATGCAGCAATAAATTCTAAGATTTACCAACAATCGATTGCATCCTTATTTTATACCTTTCCTTTCCTGCTACACCTTATTTCCTGTATCTTGGATACGTTATTTAGATTTCTAGAAATTTTAAGTAAAAAATTAGGTGTGCCTAATGATATGCAATCTCAATTTGGTCATCGCATGAATGGCGTCCGGGTTGCACGCAACGAGGCGCACGGGGACAGTTTAAAAAATGGCGAGGGACAGTTGGGAAAAATTTATAAGATCAGAGTTTTTATAATTTTAAGTCGGTGAATTGCTCCTGGTATCAGGAGAACATCTGACCTGAGGAGGTGTGCTGAAATTTTTGGCGGGAAAAATCAGGAGCATGTGTCTAAGCAGGCATGCATTCGAATAGATGTGTCTCTCTGCATCTCTCATTAGCTTACAAAATTTAGAGTTTTTGAAATTTTAAGTCGAAAAATCGCTCCTGGTATCAGGAGAACATCTGACCCGAGGAGGTGTGCTGAAATTTTTGGCGGGAAAAATCAGGAGCATGTGTCTAAGCAGGCATGCATTCGAATAGATGTGTCTCTCTGCAGCTCTCATTAGCTTACAAAATTTAGAGTTTTTGAAATTTTAAGTCGAAAAATCGCTCCTGGTATCAGGAGAACATCTGACCCGAGGAGGTGTGCTAAAATTTTGGCGGGAAAAATCAGGAGCATATGTCTAAGCAGGCATGCATTCGTATAGTTGTGTCTCTCTGCATCTCTCATTAGCTTACAAAATTTAGAGTTTTTGAAATTTTAAGTCGAAAAATCGCTCCTGGTATCAGGAGAACATCTGACCCGAGGAGGTGTGCTGAAATTTTTGGCGGGAAAAATCCTGGTCTTATATCTAAGCAAGCATGCATCCGCATAGATGTGTCTTTATATGCATGTCTCATTCGCTTACGAAAATTAGAATTTTTGAAATTTTAAGTCAAAAATCGCTCCTGGTATCAGGAAAACATCTGACCCGAGGAGGTGTGCTGAAATTTTTGGCGGGAAAAATCAGGAGCATATGTCTAAGCAGGCATGCATTCGTATAGATATGTCTCTCTGCATCTCTCATTAGCTTACAAAATTTAGAGTTTTTGAAATTTTAAGTCGAAAAATCGCTCCTGGTATCAGGAGAACATCTGACCCGAGGAGGTGTGCTGAAATTTTTGGCGGGAAAAATCCTGGTCTTATATCTAAGCAAGCATGCATCCGCATAGATGTGTCTTTATATGCATGTCTCATTCGCTTACGAAAATTAGAATTTTTGAAATTTTAAGTCAAAAATCGCTCCTGGTATCAGGAAAACATCTGACCCGAGGAGGTGTGCTGAAATTTTTGGCGGGAAAAATCAGGAGCATATGTCTAAGCAGGCATGCATTCGTATAGATATGTCTCTCTGCATCTCTCATTAGCTTACAAAATTTAGAGTTTTTGAAATTTTAAGTCGAAAAATCGCTCCTGGTATCAGGAGAACATCTGACCCGAGGAGGTGTGCTGAAATTTTTGGCGGGAAAAATCCTGGTCTTATATCTAAGCAAGCATGCATCCGCATAGATGTGTCTTTATATGCATGTCTCATTCGCTTACGAAAATTAGAATTTTTGAAATTTTAAGTCAAAAATCGCTCCTGGTATCAGGAAAACATCTGACCCGAGGAGGTGTGCTGAAATTTTTGGCGGGAAAAATCCTGGTCTTATATCTAAACAAGCATGCATCCGCATAGATGTGTCTCTATGTGCATGTCTCATTCGCTTACGAAAATCAGAATTTTTGAAATTTTAAATCGAAAATTGCTCCTGGTATCAGGAGAACATCTGACCCGAGGAGGTGTGCTGAAATTTCTGGCGGGAACAATCAGACGCTTTGTCACATGCAATCTGCATTTCATCCATGTAATATCCGATTTAAGATTGCATATCATTAGGCGCACTTAATTTCTTTCGATGTAAAATTCTTGTAAATCGAAAAATTGCACCGTACCTTTTCATAATTATTATAATTCACTTACCATATCAAATATCTGAAATAAAGAGTCGCAGGAAGAGGAGAGTGGAAAATAACGAAGTAATTTTTTATAAGTATATGTGGGCATTTATTGCTGTAGGATCGATACAATATTTGTCATCGTCAACGTTATTGTAAATAAATAAATTTGCATATACGCATCGCAAATCATCGAGTATGTCTTTATTCGCTTACTGCTATACAAATTCTTATAGTACAAACCACATTTTGTCGGATAGAGATTTTTCTCTTGATCTTTGTCTAGCAGTTGCGCCAGTGGTTCGTTCGCCAGACAAATATAACCCAGTTTTGAAAATTCACATACTTCTTACTACTTACTGCACAGTTGAATACTTACTACACCTCGCAGTTGAATAGCTAAATTGAAATTGCATATAGTAAGATGCAATTATGAGATGGCGTTAACTGAAGCCAGAGTATAACGATTCAAAATGAACATAATAAATAGTAATAAAACAATATGATTATTCTCCCATTACTCAGAAGCTGTTTACATTAAATAAATAACAATCCAGATTAATAATAAAAAGAATCACTTTTTATTTATCACAACTACTTTTTAATATTCGCGTACAGTTGATGAGGCGTTATCGCAATTCCGAAAGGTGTGTTGAATGCAACTATTGTTTATGTCCTCTTTAAGTTTTTGACGAAGAGAATAATAACTCACGGAACCATAAGCGATACTACGACTTACTCCGGTCGCTGCCTGACGGCGATTGACACCGGACTGCGCCGAACACCGGTCCCTACGGGTAAGTCCGAGCGTGACGCAAATCCATGACGAATGCTGATTTCACCGACACTGTATGTCTGTATTTATTAATTTTGTATACCAATAATTATCTACAAACTAGCTCACAGCATTATTACATACATTTGTATGTTATACAAATGTGATTTATATGAAAAGATGACACGTATCTCAAGTAGCAAATAAAGAAACTCGATTATTTATTTAAAAAAAACAAACAGATTGCCGCCCGAAATTGGTTTATGGGGTGAAAGATGGTAGCGCCATCTAGGATAGACGTGACAACTACGTGCACCATGTTGCACGCAACCCGTATTACAGGAATGTAGTACGGGTTGCCTGCAACATGGTGCACGTAGTTGTCACGTCTATCCTAGATGGCGCTACCATCTTTCACCCCATAAACCAATTTCGGGCGGCAATCTGTTTGAATTCTCCGCATCGTAATGTTTATCAATTAATTATCTTTATAAGATGTTTGAATAACATTTCATTCCCCAATATTAAAGATTCCGCAGTTGATTACGCGCATTATCTTAATATAGAGAAACTATAATACGTAGCTAAAGCTTAATGAGATCCTTAATGAGATCCTTATGGAATTGAAACTATTTTCAATATTTGTAACATCATACATTATATAGGTCTAACAATGATCAGGATAAATATTTTTACAACCCATAAATGTCCATGAAATATATATCATATATTTATTTTTACCAACATTATAGCATATAGGTATACGACAAAGTGGGCGTTTGCCAAAAGTACAGATATTCTCACAAAATGTTTAAAAGAATTCTTTATTCTTAACTCCTTCATATATTATTAAATATGAAAACCACGAACTTAATTATTGCCATCAAATCGTCCGACTATTATTATACTCATATCATAGGTCAATAATTCTACTATCCTGAAGTTTTTCCTTTTTTTTTAGTATAAAGTATATGTACCTAGGCCCCCCACGGGTGTATAATTATATACGATCAAATATTTATTTTAATCGCATTATGCACTCTGTTAGATTTAAAAATTTTTCTTCAAGACGTACTAGATTGCGAGATATGTACGCCAATATTCGAAGATATTCACTTGAAATAATCTATACTTTTGAAAAACACTAACTCGAAAACGAAAGCACTGATCTGCATGTTTCTATAAGTATACGCGCTATAGTAGAATATAGCACATTTTTATATTGCTTAATCTGCACGCTACTCCAATAAATTGCAGTCTAAACTCCCGCATTCGCCACTGACATTACTAAAACATTGTTTATACTTGCTGCTATTTTTGTTCTATAGTTATTGATGTTTTAGTTTCTTTATACCTAAACGTAATAATTGTTATACAAATTTTCTATGAGGTTTCTATATTGTAGAATCTATGTATTATAATCTATCATTATTACAAAATAAGTTTTCCCAGAAAAAAGATATAAGAATATCATGATTAATAAAGGTAGAGTTTGAAAAAAAAAAAACGACAATTGAAAGAAAGGGCAGAATGTCAACTTTGAAATCAATTTAAATTGATATAATCAGATGGTATAAGCAGCCAACAGAATATCAACAATCTTGGTCTTTGTGATTGCATGTTTTAGTTATAGCTTAATACAGATGTCGTTATATCATAGTTATTTGGTGTATCATCATATATGATTATTTATTATATCATATTCATATGGATATATTCAGTGACTGTCTTTGGTAGAAGATATAGTATTTAAGTATTTATGAATTCATATATCTGTATGTAGCAAATTCATTTATTTTATATTTTTGGAATTTAAAGAAGTTAATTCGACTCTGAAGATCGGGTACTAATTTTGTAATTAAACATAAAGAAGCACGTACTGTAAATGAAAGAAAACTGTATCAATTTTATATAATATATACACACCTGTATTTATAAAGAGAAAGACTTAAATTCTTCGTCAACTATTATTCATACTTCGAGCAGTCTGATACAAACTGAACATATTAGCATAACACTCTAAAATATATTCAAATTTATTATAATAATGATAATAATGATGATAGTAATAATAATAATAATAATTATTATTATTATTTTTATTATTATACCTGCAGGTTTGTCAACACTTACTATGTTTCCAAAATATAGTTCATTGCCAGACAAGATTATGCACATTATCCATCTTGTTCGCAGATTAACTATATCATTTCATTACAAATTAAATAACAATTAATAAAGAAGAAAAAGTAACGATCTAAGTATATGTATATGTATGTATATTACAATTATCTATTTTCGCTTTGATATATATTATCACTGTAACTGCAATTGAAAAGTACATCAATGAACGTTACATTTTACCTATAAACTCAAGGGACTGAAATCAGCATGAAGTATCAATTTTGGATTACATATATTATACATTTAGCCACATTTCAAAATAAGGTATAAAATGATTTTAAAATATGTACTTGGAATTCTATACAGTTTTTATCAATTATCGTGTTTGTTGTGTAGAAACAACAAATATTGTCTGACATGGCACTATAAGTGAATGTATTAAGGACAAGAATATATATAATATATATATATGTATATATAATATATATGCATATAGTACAAATATGTAGGACTAATTGATAATTGATATTTTTTTTGAAGGTAATAATATATGTATATACTATATCTGGCAACAGTAGTTGTACATGTATAGTAAAGTCGGAATTAAATTCACCTATAGTATTATGATATTAGATTAATAAAATTTGACCGTAATATTTTTACAAATCATATCTAAAAATATAAATTGCAGGTAATCTATGATAATTTCGTAGGATATATGTATATGTTTACGTTAATTTGCTTAATATAATCATAGAAAATAAAATAAAAAATAAAAAATACCATATTGTATAACAATACTATATAAAGACTATTCAAAATATCCAATAGTAAAATATACATTGTAGTATCATTTTTAAATGATCAATCGCTCCCTCCCACATTTTGCAAGTTGATTAAATATATTTTTGATAATTTTTGTATTTATCGCATTAACAAACTTTTGCATATTTTATTACAGTACTCGACCAACATTTTACCACCTATTCAAATAAACTTAAAACACTGTAGAAATATTGGCAGAAAATTATTCAATTACCTCCTGCAAAATTTTTCTAACATTTTACAATCTGCAACCATACAATTTTAGCGGTTTCATTACAAATATTTAAAGTTCGAGAATTCCAAATGATTAAAGGTAGGTCAATTAGGTATAATCCACTTACAAATAATTATTGAAATTAAAAAGAAACAGTAATTGCGGCATCTAATAGCGATCAGATTTTCATTCGGAGGCGTTCAAGGATAAATAGATCATTTTTGACTAATGAAATCAAGTTATTTCAGAACATAGAGATCTATGAATTTTGATTAGGGATTCTGCACTTACTTATACTAATAGGATGAGATGAATTCACTTTCTACTATTATACCCAAGGTAGGCAAGCGTAAGGAGCGCAACTATTGTAGTCGTGTACGAATGGGAGAGAGTGTCTGCCTTTATGTCAGTGGTGACGTGGTGAACCCGTTTGCAGTGATGCAGATCCGTGCATCGCTTGATTACCACTGCCAGTAGGCTGATTTAGATATTGCTGTTGCTGCTGCTGCTGTAATTGTTTTCGTTCTTCCATTCCAGCAGCGAGATACGAAAAGACACAGAGAACTGCGTAGCAGATCTGATCTGCCTGTAAGATTCAAAAATGGCATAAAAGTCAGTGATTTTATATTATTGTGTCAATTTGATGCTCTACTCTGAAAGATTTGCGTTCAAAAGTGATATTTTTTTATTTTGTGACTGAACCATAAAAGTGAAATAATGTATGATTGAAAAATATGGATGAGTGTACAAAAAAAATAAAATATATTTGTATATAGGTCTGTTCATGCCTAATATTGTTTAAAGATAATCATAAAAGGATGTTAAAATAAAAGGAAACTTACATTCAAGAGACAAAATTAAATATGTGTGTGAATTAATTAGCTTCATGCATTGTTGTATCAGATTGATCAACAGTCTGAGTCTCGGCAGATAGTTGAGCGGCATGAGCAATGGAGAAGATTCTGTGTAAACAGTGAGCCGCTTCTCCTGCCTATACATGTGTGATAAAAAGTTGAAATAATTTAAAAAGTGACTAGAGAATTAATTTTTTTAGCTGAATATACAAATTAATAAGTTTAAATCAATAAAATATATGTAAAGAGTACTCTTCATCACTGTATTAAATGAGTTGTGTAAAACGAATGAGAACATATAATATATGATTTTAATGTAGGTATGGAAAGGATTTAGAAAACACTTACCAATTGTGACTTATATTTACGTTGAATTACTTGTCTAGTTTTAGGATCTGTAAATGAAATAAAATATTCCATTATCAGTCATTTACTTCATTGTCAGTCTTTATCATAAAATGAAATATAATCTATTGGGTAATTTTAAGATTACTTATCACTATTAGAGAATAATTTTCGCATATAGTTAATAGAGAATGTTCTAAAGAGATATTCAAAATTAGATGTTGTATATAATCAACGTATAAAACACTTACTGAATTCTTCCAAAACGAAGATCCCACCCTTCTGAGTAAAGCACTTGCGGATATGATCGAGTCTTACAAAAAACTGTAATAAACACAATTATTATGCATTAGTGTAAAGAAGTGCAATCTTCCTAGTGCTACCATGCAAATTCTAGGTACCACTCAACGGTGTGAAGCATATTGGATAAAATACGTTCATTGAAAGTTTGATCTTTGATATAGATAGTAAATTTTGTATTGAACAACCATCTTCTGAACTTTATTAAAAGCAGCGCGAAAGTTGCTCCGCTCTGTTGATTGAATAATCAAATTACTATAAAACATTTATTAAATCCAATATGGTAAAAGCAGGATTGAAGAGTCGGCTGTGAATATATTAAGGTTGATTGCAAACACATGCACACGCAGAAAGCGTGGGGAATGAGAGAAGAACAGAGCGATGCAAGCCAGTAGCGATATGGAACAACATGCATTATCCAAACAGCAACAGCAACAGCAACGGCAGCAGTAGCATAGCAGCAACAGCAGGCAACTCTGGAGATGGCCTAAACTCATCTTACATTGTTGATTGCTTAGCGTTGAGAGTTTGCTAAATGTGCATTTATATCATCTAGTTTAGTGGTGGACAAATATGTCCCCGGTAACAATGCACAGTTACAGTTTAGTTGCAGTATATATATAGTATTAAATGTATAGTATATAATGTATAGTTGATATATTGTGTGTTAGTAATAGTTGAAACTAGAAACATCATGTAGCAGTGCCATGCCATGAGTGTGAAATTGTAATATGTAAGTTTAGTATGTTACAGGTTTGTTGACTGAGTAGTATAGGTATAAAGAGTGATCGCTGAGTTAAGTCATAATAATTAGGATGATAGCTCTAGGTAGCACCAATCCACTGCTCTACTAGGTGATGGGTGAAATGATCAGGTGGTTTCATATGGAGCAAGAAACAAGGATAGCCATATGGATCTTAAGATTGGGTGACTGTAAGCACTCTGTGAAATTTCATTTTTTGCTGATATTTTACCAATACATAAGTAGTTGTGTTCCTCTGCGCATCAATCTTATCAGAATACTAATAACATTATTTGGCTGCAAGAAAAATTGACTGGTTCAACTTGGATGATAGCTTATAAACATGCCTCTCTTTAGATGAAACTTATTACAAATCATTTAAACGGCAAGAATAATAAGTCTGGTAAATACACTTCTCAAGTTCCAAAGTTGAGAGTGCAATGTATGACGCTGATGACATTTCATTTATTCTGCATATTGAAATTTGGTAAGTATTTAGTAACCGAGTGACGTGTCCCAATAAAAATCATAAAGAAGAATAGATAGGCGGTATATCGACTGATAACAAACACTGCATTCAATTAGCTATCTGTACCATTGCTTTATAATATATATCGTTGATGTGGTATGTCCATTATTCGCTGAGACAGTAAAGTATGATGTATATTTATATTTCTATAGTAGTATGTTCCTAAGCCCTGAATTTTTAACTATTACTTGATAATATCAGCAGAAACATGTGTATCATGTGAGTAATGCAGTCTCCCAGTCTTGGGAATGAATAACGTTAAGTTAGGGATTAGTGAGGCACTACGGGTGTCACTACGTCTTGGTGCTATCGGGGCACACACTCTCTACGGCCGCACTCCGAAAGTCCAGTATTTATATTCATATCGTTAAAAAAGCTTTGACGTAAAACATGTTTGTTTATAATGAACAGCATCTCTAACACTCACGTCTCTGCCTCTTCTAGTACCAGCATTGTGCGCAGTTTCTGGAGCAGATGTGTTATTATATTATAAAGAATGTTATTAATGATTTACACAAGGTACTTTATATAGGCAGACGTTTTATAACAGAATAAAATCCCGCACGATAACTTTACTGGTACTAGGTGAGCTCTATGATATTGGACGGAACATATACCACAACTAACATCAATCAATATGGTAGGAAAACAGTGAAGTAGACAGAGCAGATCAATTAGTTAAAATGCAATCTGAGAATAATATAACAGTGGAACACGACTAAAAGTAATGGTGAAATAAATAAGCATTTCCGGAACACGGCCAACATTGAATATATTAATCAATACTGAACTGGTAACAAACAATGAGTTATTGAGATAATACCTCGAAATCCTGTTTACCCAGCCAGGGCAATGTCGACAGACAGGACAAGAACAGAAAACAGAAAACATAAAATTAAATCAATTAATATGATAATACAATACGCATTAGTATAACTTTCACTTTAAACAGGTCATTTGACAAAATAACATAACTGTGCGGCATATATTATATACAGTCGTAATTGCCTATTGTCATGGCCAATCTGTAATATTCATTGTTCAAGGACCATCTCAAAAGTTCCCTAAGCTGAGAAAAGTCTATCCTCTAGCGCCATATATGCGATGAGGCACCAAAGTGCACAGCCTAATAAGCCCTACCTACAACTATAATACCACCTATCTCGTAATACAGTCATCCCGTACATATTTATTTATATTTATACGGGGTAAATAGACTTTTCTCGAAACATGACCACGACAGATAAAAAGTTATCAGACTTATAGAAAGGTATAATATAGCATCCAACATTCAATACAAATCATAATAGATGAGAATAGAGTATGGACAAATGATATGTTGTATTATATTATTTTTTTTTTTTTTTGATATATAAATCCTTAATAATTATAATACAGATAAAAGAGACTGCAGCTGCACATCGAGCTCCATGCAAGAAAACATTGAATAACGCTCAAACAAAACATATCCAACATAATACCAATAATAAATTAGAATTGTGAATTGTGTCCTGGCGATAATATCGATTAATTACCATATCCTAAGTATACGTATTCATTAATTTAGTAAATCACTTCGTCGAGCAAAGGAAATCATATTATATTCAATAATAATAATAATAATAATGATAATAATAATAATAATAATAATAATATAATGCAAATTATGAAGAGATTTGATTTAGTGCAAGTCAGATTGAAACAATGTATGTACTCTGCAATCTTCAAATACTATGTATATATTTCTGCTCAGTATCCCGCTGTCTTTTAACGCGTTAAGACCATCGAACAATGAGCATGTAATATACCACGGTATTTCTTATTAAGGTTTTTTTTTCAGATCCATAGATAAGACTGAGAAGATACGTACAGATACAAATTAAGCAGATCGTGGTGGCTATAGCGATGGGAGATAATATTGAGTGGTCCTTGCATCAATGCAATCAACGAAAAACACAGAGAGAAAAATCAATAATTAAAAGTATACAGACAATAAGAAGAGATAGGGTGACTATACGCTCCCTACCCTTCCACCCCCGGTCCAACAGTTACCTAACATCTTTTGAATAGAATCATCTTAAACAAACCGCAGTAGAATAGATCATCATTTCAGTCCACTAGTAACTTTTTAATTACGGTACATTGGTCATAAAATATTCGTGTATACCATCCAATTTTGATCCGCTTTAAATCTGCACGTGTTTAAAATACTCCTAGTAAACCAGAATCATCCATTCTACTATGGTCAATTTTTGCTGACTCAATCGGCATAATATATTCTAATTCCATGGATGGGAGAACACAGAACTCACAAAGCTATGCTAGATTGAATGTGTCAATGTTAATAATGTTTGACAAAGTTGTGGAGACATGTTGTAGTATTGAAGAAGGTGCGTGAAAGCTGATTTGAATGTCTCTTTATTTTTGTCGGCTTTCAAGGAAAAAGTATAGTGTATTGTTTGCGGAGCAAGCAATATAAAACTTCTACCACACTAGACTGATCGGCGGTTTTGTGTTCAACACATCCATATTCTGTGTTTAAATTATTGTTGAACCGAGGAAAACGATACTGCCAATACGGCTAAGTAGGCTATTGAATGTAATTTAGTTATAATTTGTATTGATTGAGGTAAAATATAATAACTGCTGAAATAAGTATTATTCAATATTAATTAGTCAGGGCAGAAAATGTGTCTAAATAAATTGACAAGATATACCTAAAGGTGAAATTTAAATAATATAACTAGCTACTATGAGACGAAAATATTCAAAATCTTAATCCAATATATTTTAGCATTACATTAATGGTTCAAAAAAAATTTTTTTTAAAAAACAAAAAACGAAGACAAGAAAAGGTACAAATTTTATGTAGGTACGGAAAATTTAATTTAATATTGCACTATGACATATTACTTTAAGAAAATAGATCGTACCTTGCTATTAGCGAAGAGTAGACCCACGCCCTCCATGCATACTTGGAGAAGGCCTCCCTCACCCGTGCGCATATCTTGCACAGGAAACTCACCACCCAATTCTACGCCAGAGCCAGCACCTCTTCCTCGTTGGGCCGCCTTCTCCATTGCATCTTTGATACAATAATACAGGTCTTTACACTGAAACAGAAATAAAATTTAAATAAGATTTCCTTTAATTGTAAAACCAAATTCCTTATAAAAATTTGGAATAGATTATCTTACCTTTTTAGTGTAATATTTATGCAGTTGTGTTTGTCCTCCGTTCCGCCTCCACAGACAGAGAACCTTATTTTTAGGACTATAAGTCATATTAACCAGACGCTCGTACCACCATCGTTCAACAATCACCCCATTCACAGACCTTAGTACAAGGCCGTCATGACGAACTTCTAAAAACCGTAAATCCCCTTCGGCATCGACACCTGCATGAACAGTAAACGACTGACGATGCATTTGTCGAGAAGTTAAAGGCTTGAGATCGATATCATTGCCGTGCTGAAAAACGTGACACAAAAATGTTAATATTTGTTATGTCTTGTCAAGTTATACATGTTAAATTCTATAAATTGATATACTTACGAGATTAGTCATTTGGTCTAAAAGCTGATTAAGCTCTTGGCTGTAAATAAGCCCGATATGACTTTTACCCAGTAATCGACGAACTTTACGCTTCAGTTCAACTTTCTCAACGTTTAGCATGACCAAAATTGCCGTCAGGTTGTGCAACAAAGTACACAATAATCTATCCTCATCATGCTCCAGCCTTCTTCTCTCACTTTCACTAAGACTCTTGTACCTGTGGATAATATTGCGTGGTAATACTAAGATAATACTAGAAAACATGCTTTGCGATCATTAAATAAATACTGTGCAAATGTATGTTTTCGCTGCTCAAATTACCTCTCCATCATTTCTCCAGGTCCTTGATCCATTCCCACCATATCACGTTCCTGAGAAACGGCATCAAGGAATGCATCCTCCCAAAACTGCATCTGATCCCAAAGAGAAGATCTCTCTTTACCCAAAAGACCTACAAGTACATGAATAATTTTATAATAGTATTGTGCATTTAACAAGTTATGGTATTTAAAGATATACCTTCAAAGAGATAAGTTCGTGCAGCTTCTGGACTCGGTGTTGTAACGGTTGGAACAAGACTCCCTCCATGGTACCTGAATCCAGTACTCAATGATGATTTACTGGACCAAACGCTTGCAGTTCGCTGTTTACTCTGCCGTGGGAACTAAAATACAAGAAACGATCTACTACTTATCTGTAAGTGTAAATAATGTGTGTGGTAAAAGCTGTCGATAAATGATGACTGTAAATAGTAGAGAGGTCATTTCTAAATAAATATATACAATATTTTTCTGGTAAGAAATACTATTTTACACTGCTGATTGAAGTAAAATGACTGAGATTATTATTATTTTTTTTTTTCGTGAGAAATGTACATATGATTTATTCATGATTGTAAAATTTTAAATATCATGCTAAGCAGCATGCTATTTATGTACAAGCACATCTAATTGAAACTATACATATGTGCTAGGCTATGGAAAAATGAGTTTTAGTATATTGTGTGACTCACATTGCCTTGCTCGACCTCACTATCAGAGACGGTGCTGCGAAAAGAGGCCTGATGTGCCTGTCGAAATGCAGGATTTGTGATAATGCTGCCTCCATCAGTTGAAAGGGCTTCGCTGCTTCCTGTACCAGCACCACGCCCTCCCTACAAACATAGCGTGCACTGCTTGCAGTCTAGCTCATTCAACACATTCGCAAGCTCGCCGTAGTGCGACCAAGTAAATATAACACTTATATTGAAATGCTGCGGAGCATATGTGGTAACAAGCTGCAGAGTAGGTGGAGATAATAAACTGAACGAAAAAAGAGTATCCTATCTTGTTGTAATTAATAAACTATGAACAGATATTTACAATTATTTGTAGATAATGTTTCACACTATATTATTGCAGATCTGATCAAAAGTCATAAAAGAGATCAAATATGATACTTATCGTTGAAATATCATAACTATGTTTTATATCTTGATTGCTGCTGAACTGTTTACTTGGTCACACAATAGCCAATACAGATATACGATATTTATGAAACATTTAATGTGTTAGTGTGTATAATAACATAGTTTATCATTGGCAAGTATATTTGTTACATATGATCCAGATTTCTACACAGATATATCCCATTCGATTCGGGCAAAATTGTATTATCTTTTGAATTCAGAGCTTTGTAATTGCAGGGACAGATCCTTTTTTTGTATATCTCTTGAAATTGAGAATGATTCACAATAGAATGTGATGAAATGAAAAAGTATTCATTGACGGGAGAGAAAATTAAACAATCAACACATTGTTTTAGTGGATCACACACACAGAGTGGCATATTAGTTCAGCCCACACAGCATGCGTATACACAGAATATGAATGACTGGACTATAGGACCAGATTAAAAAACAATTAGCAATGGCGTACCTCTGAGTCGAATGATGTTAATCTGCTTAGCAGTTTCCCTTTCTTTGAGAACATATCAAGAAACATATCGGTCGTTGATTGATTGTCATCTCCTCCTGCAGGTAATTGGGGATGTGATGTTTCCAATCTAAGTTGCGGTAATTCTGAGAAAAAAAAAATTATACATTGAGGGTAGCACAGATGATCTTCTCGAAGTATGTGCAAGTACCAGTTTTATTAATTTCTGAAATTTATCATACCTGAAGAGGGCTGAAGGGATGATTTTCTCGACACGTCTGATAGGTCAGGCTGTTTTGGTGATTGTGGAGATCTCAAATTTTCTTTACTACCAAACGGACTAGATGACTGTAGAAACATTAGAACAAGATTGATTTCTTCATAAATCGAGTCATGAATAGAGACAATAAATGAATGAATAATCATAAATTGTCAAATTAAATGTATATACCTGAGACATAAGAGAACTTTCGAAGCCTCCCTCCGTCAAGTCTTTGCTCCAATAATGAGTATGAGCTATTTCCATCAGTTGGAAAACAGATGCCATGCCACCTAGTCCAAAGTTGCTATAAGTATGCACCAGGCCGTGCACCACGGCTTGAAGGCACTTCAGCATCCCTTTATAAACTGGCCGTGAAACACACTGCACAGATGAAAAACATGTATTTGTTAAGTTCACCTCTTTAATACTATGTTCTATTATTATGGAAAGATTTTTATATTTGAATAGAGTATACATACAACATCATCGATATGATCATCCGGGCTAATCTTTCTCTCCAATCCCTTATTTAACTTAGTAACAACAAGGTTTCGATAGCTCTCATCTTCCATTAGTTTTTTCAATCTATTTAATTTAAGCCAGCCTACTCCTTCGCCCGCCAAGGCCTGACTAACAATCTGAAATGTAAAATATTTAGCATTTGATGCTATTTGAAGAACATTGCAAATATGTGGGTAATTTTTCCCGCAAAATCCTTTTCAATTCTAAACAGAATTCTCAGCATGCTCACATCAGTTAGAAAAGCTTGATTGTCACTGTTTGTACTCGATCTCTCGACATTTTGCATTCGTTGTAATTCCTCTTGGCTAGGTCTGTTGGTAGAATGTTTTATCAATGAAGATCTCTCAACCAGACCCTTTCGTCCTAAAATTTTGCAGTACATTTGTATTGTATCACTGTTTTACATCAATTAATTTATTCCTACACGTCTGGATCATACCTTTGGGAAATGGTCCAAATGCCTGAGACTTGTCTTTGGGTTTTTGCGATTGAGGGAGTAGATTAGCGTTTCGATTAGAGTTATTCTTATTGCCTGTAGATAAAAGTATGTTTTCTTTTGATAATTGCCAATTTTCATTCAAATTTCTAATAAATAATTATCATTCAAAGCAAGTAAGATCTCAGCAAATAAATGTTCTATGTCATAATTTAGAATCTGATGCATCTCATATCGACATTTAACTATATTAAATACAAATTTGGAATCCGCAAATAATAATGAAAAATGAACAATAAATTAAATATAAATTATAGTAGCTACTCTAGAAGTGAAGAATATGAAACTCACCGAAGAAATCGCTAAACATGCTGGTAGTTTGTGCAGCTATGCCATTAAGATCACTGCTTATATTGCTGAAAAAGTCACGGCCAATATCTCTTCTAGCACCACGAGAGTCAGATGCAACTAATTGAGTGCTGCTAGAGTCTCTGCGTTGAAGAGGACCAGATGGTGGCGAGGTGTGCGGAGGTGATTGTTGTGACTCGCCAAGTCCCTGAGAGTTGTATTAGTTTATTACGAGGAATATTGCAGAACAGTTAATGTGGACTTAAGTAGATGTTATATTGTTAAGTTACCTTGAGCAACCCTTTTTTAGTGGCCGCTTCTTTGGCACTTTTGGTCAGATCTCCAAACGTGCTCTTTCCCACATAGGTCAAATCATCGAATGTATTTTTACTTACACCTGCAGCAGTTTTACTCGCTTCTAGTGCATTCTTAGATACTTCCTGTACTGATTTTGATGCTTCGCCCATTGCTTTCTTTGTCTGTTGCGTAAGCTATGTTTAATCAGCATTGTATTAAGGCTTATTCTTCAATAGCCGACATTTACAGTTACCACAAACGTTATAAAAATCAAATATTACCTGTTCCAAAGGTGCAAATAGACTTTCTTCTCCAGCCTCATTTATCTTCTCTCTTGCTTGATGTTTCAGCTACAAAAAATAGAGTTGAAGAGACTGTGTCATATCAATATTCTTTCAATTTGACTAAATCGAATTTGACTAAAACTTACTTTGTCCATATGAGCAAGCAATCCATCTTGGCTACTCTGTCTGGTTGTTTCTCTAACTTGTGAGGCAAATTGTTCAAATAATGACCCTTGGGATCCTTGCCTGGTTACATTAGTTCCAGTACTACCGCCGCTGTTCTGTCTAGGAATGTTGCTACTTCCGCTATTATGTCGCTGTACACCGTTACCAGTGGTTGACTGACGAGGTAAAGTGGGTGATCCATTGTTGCTGTTACTGCTTGATTGTCGTGGAAGGAGAGGCCCAACTGCCGATCCAAAGCTTGAAGTACGTGCCAAAACATTACCCACACTTGGCTGGCGTTGAGGCCCAGGACTTAGCGGTGGGACCTTGAAATGTGCGAAAACATTTTTTAATCTATTGAAATCATTTTAAGATGAATATAAAATGCACAAGTAATTTGTGCTCCAATCATGGTAGATATTATAATATGTGGTTTGAGAACCTAGTATCAAATCAAGTGCATTATTTGCTATAAAATTATCATATGGTATTATGTTCTAAGACATTGTATGATACATATTGTACAATCATTTTTCAAAGCCTAAAATGATCAACAAGAATATTGTGACAAAGCATCTCATGAGCATAATTAACAGTTATTCCACAAACAGTTCCACAAACCTGCGACAAAAATTCAATATATCAATGCTAACGCTACTTAAGCACATGTTGAAGTTGCCAGTATATGTGCCGCGCAAGATAGAACGGGATCTCGTCAAGTATAATCTATTGAAATTTGAGATATAAAGTTAATATCTTGCGTCAGCTATACACTTGGCATTGCAAAAAGCGATATGAACTGCGAAAAATGAATATATGAATACAAAAATGAGGTGAGCATGAGAACTGACTCACTGGAGTGACAGATCTATTGAGGCGTGTGGTCCGATGGGGAGTGGTAGGGCGCTCTGTATCACTGGGTGGCGGGGTCACTAAAGACCCCGTTCCACTTCCAAACTGGCCTACAGTACCTTGTGCACTCAGGATCGTGCGAGGTGTAGCGGTTGTCGATGCTGAGTCTGATTCAAAGCTACCTCCCTCCTCTTTATCCTATGATTTCATATTCAATTCCTCTATTAGCAAAAGCAATTATCAACTCGATAATTTTTTTGTTGGAGGTAGCCTAACAAGTGTATGTAATGACATTCGAATGAGGTGCCGTAAGTGCTGATATCTAGTAAGCCAACTAAAGGCACACGTCGCACCAACGCTTTCCAAGCTCGTTTCTCAGTTATATTATATAAAAAAAAAAAAAAAAAAAAAACTTATCAAAAACTTATTATTTTACTGGCAAACTAGAGAAGTAGGGAAAAAACGTGGTAGTTCAGACTTATTCGAATGCCAACTCCTATTTTGGCACCCTTTTACTACCTCATTATTAACATCCTGTACAAGATTGCTACGCAATAGAAGTTGGCAAACTTCCAGTCAGTTCTATATCAGATTCAAGTTAAGCAAAGCCATATCTATACCCTAAGGGACCGCTCTTAATATAAATAGTGAAGATTGTATACTGCGCATTGTTCTTACATTATCACTTTTAGCAGCTTGCGAACCCTCTTGAACTCTGGGATTCAATTCGAGTTCGGAATCTCTGTTGAAACTGGGACTGCTCAAATCGCTATGACTAGATGACGTACTCAGTGGACTCCCAGGTCGAGTTGGAGGATCCTCGTCAGCTCCAGGATATTGGAGAGAACTAGGCGGATTGTAGACATTCTTTGGATCGACCGAAAGCGACATAGGTTGCGGCTGCGTTGCTTGAGGACAATTGTAGCCTGTGTATCAAATAAATGTTATGAATATACATGAGAAAGTCTCTGGCATCTATTGAATTATTAAACACAAGTCAAGCTTCCGACTTACTCGGTGAAAGATCGGAAGAAACCATTTCTGAGACAAAATCACTGAGAGAAGAATAAGAAGAACTTGTACTCTCGGCTCCCTCGGAATCAGACCCACTTTCATCAGTTGGCTGGTTTTCAAGTTGTTTTAATGTTCTCATTGCCCCTGCCAAAGAGCCACCCGAATCCCATACGGGAAAGAATATTGGTTCTAAACTGGGTGCATACCACCGTGCCTTATCACCAATTTGAGTTGGATCAAATACTCCAGTGTGTACTCTGAGGAAAGCTACATTGCTAGGAGTGAGGGACCACTCAGCTAAAAACTCGACTGCTTGTGTTCTCGCAAATTTATTCAAGAAATTACTCGTTCGCGGTCTTGATCTCAAGAAGGAATTAATCTGAAAGGCTACAACTGGCCTGGGATAAAGTCTCAAGGTTCTCGTATGCTCGGTAAAGTTTGCTAAAAGATTTTGAGAGTTGAAAAACCGAACCATCGCAACTCTCGTCGCGACATCGACAGAATCTACATCATTCCCGTAAATAAATGGATTAAAACCAGGTGATGGGTGGGGTGTTTGTTTTTGTGTGGAAGGTGTAGGACTGATTGACGGAGTTAAAGATGGGCGATGAGGACTTGATGTTGATGGTGTTCCAGGGGAATTTCCAGCACTATGTTGACTGTGTCCACTGTAGTCCATGCTAGGTCTGTGCCGTGCTGACGAAACACTGCAAAGATTGTACATAATTATTTTTCAAGAAAAACTGACTGAATTTGGAAGCCTGCGATCTTCATAATATGCATTATTTTCTGGTCTGTAATATACCTCAGAGTCGATTGATGAGATGCAGAACTTTCTCTTCTGCTAGGCGACTGCATCAAAGGCTGAGGCGAAGCGTGTTGCGGAGATGGTTGCTGAGGTTGCGGAGTTGACAAGCTTCCCATTGCCTAAAAAATTATTTTTTAAATATTTCGAAAATACAGATGAACGTTTGAAACAATATTCTGTTTTTAACACAGTTTTCAAAGCAAGCTAGCAATTAAATATGTCAAAACAATTTCAATTATTATTTCGACTCATTGAACTCATTGATTTGCATTTGAATTAGCTATAATTTTTGCTTAGATTTCATGCAGCATGCATAGAAAAATAGTGTGATATTTACACCAGCTCCCACTTGGTCCATGAGTTGCATTGCCTTTAAAAACACACGGTGCAGCAGGAAATTTATAAAGTTCATGTCAGAGTAGTTTCACACATGATATGCATTAAAATAATACTAAATGTGAGATCCATACGGATACAGTTGAAAATATCAGTGTTACAATAGAAATGATTTATGACCAAGTGGAGAAAGAATGCTTTCATTTTACAAATTCCCAACATAAATTGTTCATTTCTATTACTAACCTGTTTCAAATGATTCTTTAAAATTGTACCCTCCGGTTCTGGCAGCGCAGGTAAGGTATCACCCAAGCCACTAGGCGGTGTTATTTTATTGCTGTCTAAATCAACGAGCCAAATATCATCAGGCATTCTGAAGTTCTTTTTATACATTAAGAAAGTTGCAGGAATTCCAATAACAAATGGTGTAGGAGCAAGTAGTAGTTGTTCGGCGCAGCTCATACATGTTGGAAGCAATGGGATTGCAGGAAACATATATTCCAACGGATAGATCATGGTAACAAATGCCATCACTGACATCGACAAAGCGTTGTAATCACGGGACTGTAAAACGAGCTGCAATAAAAGCATTATTAATAAACAGGTTCGATTGAAAAGAAATTGTTCTTAACAATTTTAAATTCAGTTCCGTAGTTACCTTATGTTCAAGTAGAATGAGCGTTAATACTTTCAAGCATATATCAACACCCAATAACTCCAAAGGTAAATGTAGCGGAAAATCAACCAATGAAAACCTCGTGTGATCAGGCAAAGCAAAACACAACGGTGGCTGTAAAGATGGAGAAAGTATCTCAACTTCTACTCTAGTCTTTCCAGGAACCGGAACAGGCGCACTCAATAGACGTAGAATCCATGTCTCAATTTCTCTAACATCATGGAGTATGATTAACGGAGTGCCATCAAGAGCTTGACCAGTAAGTGCGCTCCACACTGTGTCTCTGTAATAACATAGTTTGATTATCCCTTTGTCTGAACATATCAAATAAAATTAGAAAACAACATATTGAATAAGGACCAGTACCTGTTGACTTGTCTCGAAGCTCCAACTCTTCTTGGCGAAGAGCTTTCGTTGCATGCATCGATTATTTTTTTAAGAACAAATAAGCACTCTCTGAATATAGAGAAAAATGGATGATGAGATATTATGCAGAGAGATGTTAGAGAATGGTTTCTCACTCGCTGAAAGAGAATGAATAATAGTCAATTACTGGTATGAAAAAGAAACAGCAGTTAATGATTTTTGAAAATTTACCTGGCGTTTTCTAGATGCTCTAGGAGAAGGAGAATGACTACCTCCACTCTCACTATCTCCACTAGGAGCAGTTACGCCGAGTCTTGGGGCATGGGAGGCATGAGGTGTGTCTGAGTCTCTCCTGCTAGGGCAGTCCCTTTCAGAATCGCTTGGCCCCACCGCACTGCTCCTATAGTCGCTATAAAGAACAGCTCTAGATACAGTCGCATAGTTACAGTTTGACAAATGTATTTATGAAGGATGTGATAGAGCTGTGAGTATTATTTAATTTGAGGTGATCTTTCTTTATTGGAATTCGTTCTTGAAAGCACTTGAAGCTCACTATATGTTTGATGAAACGCTGAGAGGGTTCGAACGGAAATGATAAACTATATGAGAAAAAATTATGATAAAATGCCGTTTCACCTTGAAAATGCAGAATCCGAACTCTTCTCCATACTCTTCCTCCAACTTTCACGACGAAAAGTTGTGCTGTGCCGATCTCTTCTTCCAGTTACACCGCCTCCTGTACTTCCGCTACGTTCTATCGGTCGGTAGAAATTCACGCATATTCCGTAACGTGTTTTTCCTGCGAGATCAGATACATGATGTTTAATATAAAATCAATAAGATCCATACAGACCCAGAGATCATCCTATTGAAAAATGACCGGATACATTCGTAGGAAAGGATTTAAAAATTCCAAGCTCCCTCAGATATACTGAATCCCTATTTACGATCCTGTGGGAATTACGAAGAGTTTCTAACGCCTATCTCAGGATTTTTAACAGGGCTGAAATATAAACTTACCGGAATCTTTATCAGTAAGAGTGAAGGTGAAAGATGTAGCTTCTCGTAAAACTGTGCGTTTAGGTCCAACGTTGCTGCAGCCTTCTGGTTGACAAAAATAAACCATGTCAAGAGGCAATGGGAAATCCTTGTGATCTTCGACAGGATATCTGCGCAGCAGCTCTGGAACCTGTGAATCACAATGCGAATATTTATTATCGCGGTGAAACGTCGAGGGGAATAAATCGAATAATATGATCATTTATAATTAATTTACCTGCACAGGCTGGCGAGAAGCTGAGGGTGGTCTGGCCCCCACAATGGCCATGTAGTCGACCAGGCGGGGGCACAGAAATTTTTTTTGAATATCCATTCCTGTGTTTGTGATAAGCGTTGTCACCGACGTATACACGTACACGTCATTCGAGCTTTGTGGTTCAAGTCAAGCTTGTCTCTTAATCGAACCATCATTATGTCATTTTTCTCAGAATTCCCTAAAGCTGTAAAGAAAAAATTTCAAATTACCGAATGATTCGCAAGATATTTTTATCGGAGTTGAAAACAACAATATTACACTGCGGTCTCACAATTACATGAATTTATAATCTTCAAACGCGTAGTTGAAGAACTTATTTAAAGACACCGTATCTCTGTGGTTGACCGTAATTGTCACTGCCCCAATCTTTCTTTTGATTTATCTCATACATTCTTATAATATTCGTAGAGTGAATGTTTTTTAATTAGCAGTAAATTAAAATACAATATATTTTCGATATTATTTTAAGGATTCAGTTCTATCCGCACCGGAGGCGCGGTTAAACATTTCTGTTCTTCATTGAACAGAAAATCGATGGAAAGGACGTAATCTCCACGAACCTACACCCCACCTATGCTCACCACATTCTGCGTCTGCGTCTACAAAATTTCCGACGAAAACCACAACCTTTATCACTTTGATTTGTACAAAAACAATAATTATCTTTAACGTGTATACATATACACCTATATGTATGTAAATAAAGCAGATCAAACGACCAAATAACATTTCGTTCCCTGCATTATCTTTGATTATATGTATAAACATGAAAAAATTTCATCAACCGAATGCGATATCTCTTTGGCAACTTGATTACCTATTTTTATGAATGCAGAACATTTTTTTCTTTCATCTATTAGATAATGTAACGAAAATTGGGAAAGATATCTATAATCCGAGGTTCTGATTAAATAAATAAACATCAATAGTCTTATAAATCTGTAACAGGAAGGCGAAGCAGAAACAGATACTGTTAATATAACAAAAAAATAAAAATTAATAAATAAATAAATTTATTTTTTGTATACACAGCTAAGGATGGGATGAATAGCAGCTTTGACTCGGTCTTCAGTATCTTTTGATCTTGTATAACAATGACGCTAATTCGAATAAATCTTTGTAAGGTAAAGCTGGATACTGGGTATCGTTAAGACTTGATATGACAGAAAACCGATAAAATGTAATGTCCCGAAATACGGAAAAATAAAATGAAACAACAAAATGTACCGCAACGAGAGATGAAAAACTGAGTTTCTTTAGTATTAAAAGCCATATAATTTTTAGGGATGTGGTCGATCGTTAAAAGAAAAGTTTTTTTTTTTTTCTCCATAATCAATAATATACCAGAACGTCGGAGTTCTGAACCCTTTGTGGGAATATGGGACGTCAGGGGAATGGGTTTGGCTAGGAAAAGCGGGGCAAGAAGTGCGAGGAGATTGGCGAGGGCCAAGGACACAGCTTTCAGCGAGATGCTGAAACTGCGCTTAAATCTCAGAGGTGATGTTTCAGCGTAGTAGTTTCCCGGGAACCCGGACTCGATCCCCCTTCTCCCGTTCCTGATCCCCAAGGAGTAAGTAGATTCAGACACACACCGGTGGCTCTAAACTCTCTAAAGCCCGAGTTGCGGAGAAAATAGGGACTTAAAATTCAACGGAATTAAAGTACCTGAACGCAAAATTCGTTCTGAAACTCAATTTTAGCCTCGAATTTAAACGAGAATAAAATGAGCCAGAATTTTCGGGGATATTATAGAATATAAAAATAATTTTTACGACCATCAGTGTACCATGTCTTCATTATTTGCATATTGAATAATTAAATTAACTCCGCGGAGCTTAGCGTAAGTGAAAACAGTCCTCGGTCATGGTCAGACGCCACGGGCTGACCCTATACGATTTTACTATTAAACGTACGCGCCTCGAGAGCGCGGTTTTTCAAGAGTTTATCGTTACTAGAATTTCGCGAGAATTAATAATTATTGAACAGTACATTTTTGATAGAAATTTGCAGCGATATAAAATAAAAATATTCATTAAAAGACTATACCAAAAAAGAAGCATCATTTAATCCTGGAGGCACATCTTTTTCAGAGATTGTGCGAAGTAGATACATATCTACATACGTCAGACTTTACAGCTTTCTACTTAACAAATTTCGTCGCGTGAGGATTTAGGTGAATGCGTCATGAAGTCAAGATCTAATTTTGTTTATCTAGCATACGTGTCTTGAAATTATATGTATTATACATATGTATGTATTTTTTTTTCTAGTGTTAAAGAACAATTTTTATTGATTTCTAATCACATTGTTTTCTCTCTTGTATATTATATCAACGCTCTCAATCCTGGGCTAGCCTTTTGACCTCTATTCTCTTCTAGCCCTTGTTTGCAATAACACTTAAAGGCGAACATGACCTAGTTTTATGAGGCTATTACGAACAAGAATGGAACCGCTTATAATTGGGTCAATAACAGCAATTTGATTAACAATTACCCTAACTATGCTTCGAGCTGTATATTACACCTTTGGAATTGAATTAAAAAAGCGTTGTTCATAAATACATACTAGAATTATACATATATACATTTTTGTATACAAATTATACAACAGTATATATAGTTATATATTATATATCTTGTTATACATATATTAATTAATTCTCTTCGAATAACAGTTTTATATAATATTATTCTTACGTAATTCGCGGATTTTCTTGATAATAATGGACATTGATCGATTTGTCCGTTTCCCTTCCATATATTTATATAATAACAAATAATATTCCCTTGAAATGGATCATTCAGTAATTGATTAAATTTTCAAGAAATGTAATAAATTTGAGCAACTGATATTCTGAAGATGGGTAAAATCAAGTAGACCGTATACGGTATACAGTTTGGCACCTGTACATACCAAATAAACAAATAATTAATTTAGTTCCATTATGGGAGCTGCTATAGGTGCACATGTGCGTATATATATATATATATATATATATATATATATATATATATATATATATATATATATATATATATATATATATATATATATATATATATATATATATATATATATATACACACCTATGTGCTTACATATACCTACACGGGTTATCACTATCAGCGGCAGTATCAAACTATAGTAGAAAATGTACAAGACGTACGAGTGTATAAATTACAATAAGATTACGACAATGGAACAGATATTAACTACTGTTGTAGAACACATGAGTTGAGGATAGAATATATCACAATTAGAACAGAAAAGTTTAAAAACATAAAATTGAACATCTTAACCATGATGTATATATAAGGCGGCAATTTGCGTCACCGTCAACCGCGTTTGATAAGAAAAAAAAAATTACAGAATAACCGGTGATATGAAAAGCTCAGAAATCGTTCAGACTCGGAGTCTTTTCTTTCGCGCTGAATTTCCAAAATTCTAAATATTAAGTAAAACTGAAAATCTGTTCAGTAAATTTTATTAAAATGAAATGAAATAAATAACAAACTTACGAAAATCTTGCGGACGTGAACGATGTACATGGCGAGTAACTCGTAGGGAGACACTTGTTCGCCGCGTTGCGTTGCGTTGTATTGTTCGTATCGGACGATACTACACCAGCGGTTGGCACTAGTAACACTGAGTACTAAGCGCGTGCAAAACGTTGGCTATTTCCCTCCCGCTTTCGCAACCGAGTTATATCCCTCAGTCTTTCTTCCTCACACCGTGTGCCCTCGTTGGCTACTGGAGAACCTTGCCGGATCAATACCTAAACGAAAAGCGAAAATTAGAGCAGGATGAATAGCGCGGGTGGTTTTAGGAATCTGACTGAGACGGAATAAAGGATATAGGTAGAGCTTTTTCAAGGCGCGCGCGAATCCTCGTGACGTATATACCAGACGTGTTACGAGACGTACATACATACCCATACATACTTACACTTATTCTCTACGTTTATATGTATATACTTGGATACTTTTTAAGATTATGTATACATACCTGGATTCCCGCCTACAGTTTTTTTCGTTTTTTTTTTCTTTTACTATCTTGGGATGATTTTCAGCTAGATATATCAAAGAACTTTCCCAACGGTATAATTAATTATCAAAAGAAACAATTCTCTTTTTTTACAGTCGCCGAAAGTAAACGTTTAATTTTAAAGAATCGTAATAATTAACTAAATAATAATATAAGTATATAGTGGATGGAATTTTTTGTAATTAATTTAGATTTTGTATAAATATGTAGGTACCTATATTTGGTAGTTAAATATCTAATTTTCGTTGTCGTACATTGTGAAAAAGTTGAGAGATTTATATGTACACTATTAATATTTACAATTGATTTTGGGCTGTTTCGTAGACTTCGTGAGATGCCATCTTCTTATATTCTTTCAGAATAACGCCTACGCATTATTATACTATGAGTATTTACATAATGCTTACAGCTGGTCCGTAATGGGTTACGTTTGGATATTGATTCTTATCTCGTGTGTCACTTATCTTTAATCAGTAGGCGAAAAAAGTTGGACAAAAAATGAAAGGAGTTGATTTGCGCAATTTAAAGATTCGTATATCTCGAAATTTCAAATGACCTCATCGTGGAAATTTTAATTTGATTGATTATTGTTAATCCTTTCGAATTCATTCGATTGTATCATGGACAGTTCCAATTAGTCATTTCGAAATTATGAAACCTAACAGGGGAGAAAGATTGCAAGTTTAATTGGAGTGGTTTTATCCCGCAACTCACTCAATTTGGATTCTCTTCTCTTTTGAAATTATAATTGCACGCCGATAGGGTCAGATTTTAATTATTCCCTTCACTTTTGTACAATCTTCTTCCATTTGCTTCAGTAACCAATTTTGATGAACGATAGTATACGTACGATCAAAATGACGTTGAAAAACAGCCAATTATACAAGATTTTATCATAGATAAAAATTTCAACTGATTGTAACTCGGTTATTCAATTAAGAAAATTATTTCGGAAAAATATCATATATTCATATAGTTACAATATTGCAACGAATCTAATATTTGAAAAGGTTGCAAATTGCAAGCTGCAGAAAATTAATATTTATACAATTGGTAAGAGAGATAGTACATACGTGCAACACATGATAACGTATTCACGTGTGACCTATTCGTCCTTCCCAGTGCGGGGGCGGCAGCCTGGAAAGTGTTCTACAAGCTGTATAAAATTAAATCACTCCGTACATCTCCTTAAGCAAATTTAGCAGCTACATATCCTGTGAAGATAATAATATTTGAGAGCTTATTGCGCTAAAGGTAAGGAGACAATAATGTCTCAGGATCAGGAGTATATAATTAATGAAATAATTATAGACGAGCTACGGGGGCGAATAAGATAAATATTATGAGATAAAGGAGCCGGAGCGTATAAAAAAAACTGTAAAATTGGATGTAATGCGATTAAAATATAACGTGGGAGGTACAGGTATGAATTTAAAATCGTTAAAAACCCAAACATCGAATAATATTCCATATATTATACATCGGGATATTATGCTACGTGCAGGCTACTGATTGCAAAAGCTATAAATCATACGGTGACATCAGCTAGCGTCGTGTAAAAGTAGATTGAAAATCGATACTCTTACGCGTAGTCGGTATAATATACGCACTTGAAATAATGAAAAAAAAAAAAACAGAAGGAAGAAAAAAGTGTAGGTGCTGCAGCTGTATGTGACGCACGCTACTATGGACATTTTTTTATGATACTTTTTGATGAACTCTGTGAAAGTCTGCAATTTGCGACTTTTTGAGTTGAATAGAAAAAACAAACACCAAGTCAGAGTCCTTAGACACGTAGAGCTTTCTGAAGGATCTTGTACCTACTCTGAAATGGTGTATTTCAGAGAATGTTTGCGAGCTTTTATAAGGAAAACATTTAATTTCACCGAGCTTGGTTCTTCTTCAATTCTTCTTATTTTTCTTCAAACGCTCATTATCTGAGAAACTCCGTGAAGCATCTACAAATTGGGGTTTTTTTTATGATAAATCAGAGAAAATTGAGAGATGATAAATTTTCATCAGGGGTACTATTTCAGAGTTAGTAGCTTAGAAGCTTTTACATATATTTATTACTTACCATAGACGTCACACCAATATTTTCAAGTATAAAATACGTAAATATATTTATATGAAAGTCACAGGATCGGGTCAAATACGAATAGTCGATACCATGATTTCTGTAGCGTTTCGTAAAGTTTAAAATTCTTGTCTCTGATACGGTAAGCTTTGAGCTTGACATCGCAATCTTCTCGTGAGTTATGCTTCTTTGAAAAAGGGCGAGGGATTTTGTGGCGCAAAATTTATACACAGATCTTGGAGTAGGGGAGAATGTAAGTTCGATTCTGCCAAGCATATACGCTCATATCGTTCAGATGAAACACATTTTTGTTATCTCCAGATCTATGGCAAAAATTTTTAAAATTTAATAAATTCAAAACCCGATATATAAGACACCGAAAACAAAAGTTTCGAACAAACGATTATGTTCTCTTAGGGAAGTAAACACTGGTAAAGAAAATAAATCCGATAGAAAGTTGGAGAAATAATTCGAAAATCTGATAAGCTTAATGCTAGCTGAAAAAGGACGACTAGTTTGAATAAAATATCACGAGGAGAGTTTGAATTTATCGTGCAGTTGTTACGTTTAACAACGTCATGCAACACGAATCTACATGCATGTTTAAAAAAAACAAAAAAACCCTGAGGATTGAATAAAAAAATAAATAAATAAAAGAATTATAAAAATTGATTATTATTCACCAGTCACAACATTTATTTACCCAACAATAGAGTTAACACCCATGCCTAATTCCAATTAAAACTGTATAATAAACTGAGATAATCATATTTATACCTAGTACAAACCGACACTACACCCCCGTATATTAGTTTATTATATATTATACAAATATTAAAGATATATCTATATCAGGTTCTGTAAATATTTGTATTCTTTCATTTTATTTTATTTTTTTTATTTTTAACATTTATTGACTTCAGTTAGCCTAGTTCAATTAAATATTGTTTATAATTTGTTTAAAATTGTTTCAATCAAATGATTTGTTAATCAAAATACTCCGTAGGTATACAATCCTATTCACATAGTTTTATATCTTGCTATTAATTTAATTAAAGGAGATTGGAATACTGTAATACTTGATAGATTTCAATTAAGGCTAATTCTTTAAGTATAATATGTATACACAGAATTAATAAATAATATAATTTGGGCGATGAAAGATAAGAGATAAACGTCGTAAGTAGTTAAGTATAGCTGATGGTAAGATTTTGAAGAATTTTTTATACAAAAATTGAATAAATATCCAAAGACTGGATAGCAGAAATAAAAATTAATAAATAAAATATTCCCAAGGCACGTGGTAAATGCGTAAAGCTTATAACTCATGTAATAGCATGTTTCAGTAAACTGAAACAAGTATTACTAATACTTTTTTATCGGAATAGAAATATTACAATCAAAATAATATGCGCAGATTCATTTATATCAGCAATATCATCTTATTCGAACATAGATTATTGCAATAATCCATCACTGCGGAAACTATTATTGTTCAAAATACACTTGCTAGACATTATTTTGCAAAAATTAAAGATTCAAAACTAACAAGTAACAATATTCTTATGATAAGACATCATTTTTGAGTTTGTAAGTTTCATTTATTACTAAAATATTAACGCAATAATTAGTTTTTCAAATAAGTATAAATTACAGAACAACGCACCTACATTGATTTCTCAAATAATAAAGACAATAGTTGAATATCTATATCCTGAGTATTTTCTACTCGTTTTTCAATCAAAACTCACTTTTACTTCATATCATATCATACATCACATTTATAAACAGATCTATAATTTTCCTAATAATTTGTATTTAATAAATCTTCCTATAAACTCTTGCGCTAAATTCTGTTTGAACATTTTTACATTGTTAAGAGGTAAACATTTATTACTTATAAGAGAATTTCGTTGAGTTTTAATTTCTTTACAAGAAAATTATGGATATGCTGTACATAAAAGGTTTTAGCAAGAAAACAAATTGTTATTTTTGCATAGATCGAATATTAACAAGCACAGTTCTAAAACTCATGTATTTGTTGCAGTTGCAGAGAAAAAAAAAAAAAACCATAAAAGATCATTGGCCGGTTCTCAGACAATTAAATGTTTCCTCCTAAATAAATACAAATTTTTCTGTGAGACTATACATGTTTCTACATCTGCATAATTTTCTTGGATATACAATTTTCTTGTCTCTAAAGACAATGGAATATCACATCTCCATTAGAGATTGTTAATTAATAATATATTATTATTATAATTATTATTTTTATCATTATTAATCATCTACTGCAATCATAAAAGTAGACTCTAAATATCAGAGGTTGAGGGAGGCGTCAGAGCCGTGGTGATACTCCTCGTCTAACAGGGGTTCTTGTTCCACCACCATGTGAACTGCGAACAAAACTCTTCATGCATACCAAACATATACTTATAAAGAAATGTTTAAATAGTTATATAATAAAAATAGAAGTAAACGGCTTACTATGATCTAAAAAATAAAAATCCAATAATAAACAGCTGATTGGTGTTAGTGATTTGGAAGAAGTAGAGAATATATCATCGTTATTTGCAAAAATAGAAATGCACACCCTGTTACATGCACGGTTTAATATTTATCAATTGAAAATCCCAAAAGGAAATCATGCTAAAGATTATTTGAACGTACCTAGAAATTTGTAGAATGTAGAACATTAATTGATCAGTAGATATACATATTGGTAAGGGTTCTCTGAATTATCCAATCTAATGAAAACTTTTCATAAATACAACCTGCATTTTATTAATATACATTATCATTTCATCACTCGAATTATTTTATCAACTGTAATATTGTACCTTACAAAAATTCAACTCTACCTGTATTATGTGATTATATAAGAGTATAAATATTTCATTGGTTTACATCTACAAACACTAAATACATTTTTCTTTCGCTCTGCGATTTATACCAATAGAAAATAAAAAAAGAAAAACAACTCGACTGATAACATTAAATAACATACTTTAATACATTTCGTTTCATTTGTAATTCACATTAATTTGATAAATATAATAGAATGCTAAAAATGTCATTTTTTTGTTTTTATATATACAGTGTTAGGTATCACGCTTAATGTTATATACAAAGACTTCTCAGTAAAGGAATAGTGCTATTCTCAAGTGGGTTACTAGTCGGGTGATCAAGAATGAAAAATGACACTAAGTTCCATTAATATTAACAGGGAAAAACTATTCTTTCAAACATACGTAATACATTGTTAGCTTTCTGATCTGGGAATTTTATTTTCAACCTACAATAAATTGTTATTAATACGGATCGACCGTATTGAGTTATACGATTTTATTACAACTTTTGTGTAAAAAATTTTTACATTGTACGTATCTCTCATAAATAAATACAGGTACACAAAATATGAAGAATAAGAAGATGGAGTGAATTCTAATTGTCATTTATTTGCCTGAAATATTTTCCTCATTTTTTTTGCTTTCAGAGAAAAAAAAAAAAAAAAAAAATTCATTATGGGAATATATTTCTTACTTTATTCTTTACAACTACAATTACTATGTAATTCACTCAGATCATTCAGAGAGCACATTTTGGATATAAAATACTCTCACCTGCTAGTTTGTTATCAAATATATGCTGACTAGAAGACTGATACTATACTGTCAAAATAAGCTAATGAAAGCAACGAAAGGTTCTAACATTGAGAAAGTAATGTACGTCACTAAATCATATTGCTTATCAGCCTGTAAAAAAGCGAAAAGAAAAAACAAAAAAAAATGTAACACAAATATACCTGTTCAGAGACATCTGTACAAAAAGAAGCAAGAAAAAAAATAATATTATTTGTCATTTCGGAAGAAGTTTTATGCAAATTAAAGCATAATTATTACTGTTCATAGTTGGAATCTTTTTCTAAGTAGGTATGTACACTTTCCTCTACATGCTTTTGCCATCCCCCAGCGAAAAAGTGTGGAGAGAAAAAGTTTTATATCTTCAAGAGAAATTATCACAGCTCAAAAATTCCAACGGGATCTTACTCTACAACTAAAAAACTTCCGAAAATACTATAGTATACTTGAAAAAATAGAGAATTCATTTTTTTACCAACGATTGAAGAAAGGGAAATAATTCGAAATTTTCAACACGCATAAAACTCTGGAGAGATTATATAAAACTTTTTCTGTCCACACTTTGTTGCTGGGGGATGGCCAAAGCATGTGGAGGGGTGTGTAGATAAGCAATGTCATTTCACTGCTTTAAAGTTTCAACAGGTGCCTGTGAGAATTTAATTTTAAATAAAAAAAATATTGTCCCATTAATCCATAAACACTTTTAACAGTCGACGGATAATAATGAAAGATATAAGTAAATAAACAAGTAAGTAAGTAAGTAAGTAAGTAAGTAAGTAGGTAGGTAGGTAGGTAGATAGGTAGGTAAGTAAGTAAGTAAAGTGAAGTAAGTAGTTGTATCTTAAAAAAAGTTCCCAGTTCACCAAACCTTGTTCACAGCCACCTGAATGTTATGGAACTAGGTGTTATAGATTTTTTGTAATCACCACTCTGTAAATATAGGATATAAAAGCGCAAACACTCACAGTTAAGGAAGATCGTTAAAAGAAATCGAACTAATTAAGTGAAAGCATGCTAAATCAAATATTCAAGCCTGCTTGCAGTCGTTCAATTGTTTAAACAAAAAAAATAAAATGAAAAAAAATACACGACCCATCACCAATTTCTTGTAACAAACTAGCTTCTCCGCTCCAATTAATATCTTATATAAGAAGATTAAAAAAATGAGTGTTTTCTTTGATTTACTAATTTTCATCTTGCATATGCAAAATTGTATATGTAATTTCAAGAATATTAATCGAGACGGTTGAGATTGAGCTTTACAGAATTTTTACTCATTACACATATGCTTCTCATTTGTACACTTGACGATTAGATAGTTATTTCGGACTATTTTAATCCTGCTGTTTGATGTTTACCCCATACTTGAAATTTTATTAATACAATAAACAACTTAAGATCGATTTCGTAAATAAATTATAACTCATTTTTCAATGCTAATTGGTTTGGAGACGAGCGTAGTATAACGTGATAATGAACGAACTGTGTGCCTAATGACATTTTATATATACAATGATATAAAAACGATTAACGATAAACTCCGATCTGTTGCATCTTTCTTTCTTATTTATAAAATGTATTCATACGGTACATTCATTATCACGATGTAGACTTAATGGTGTTTCTTTTGCAGTCTATTACGTTGAAGCCTGTTAGTACCGTTTTTCTCGGTGATGGTAGACGCCTGTGTGGACCCAATTCTGTGTCCTCCCACTGGTATCCTGAACAGCATGATCTTTAAATGATCACAAATTTCCAAACAAACTTGAGAACAATATCGGAGCAAGTCCAATGTCACCCAAATCTAGAACAATCAACGCTATTTTATTACAGCTGGTAATCATTAGTTGAATTATTTTATACACCTAGCAGCAATCAATTCTTGTAATTTATGCTACATTACTTGCTAAATGAATTTCTTTTCGATATCATGTAACAATGAAATAAAACTTACTAAACAAAGCCAAAGAACATAATATTCTTTGATAAAAAAGTTGAAGTACTGATTGAGGAAGAGCATTGCAGGTCCGATCAGTGCAGTATCCAGGTATTGCATTTCATTTTTGGTCATATGAGCAACCTGAGGAATATGGAGATACGTGTTTGGAATTATTTTCTCTCTTGTCTGGCCGTTATCTAATGAGATTGATACAATATGCTTACCACGAGCCTATTAGTCACTTTTGCAGCGACCATACCAAAAGCAAGAATATACAAGGCGGGGTGATTCTCGTAGACATGCTCAGCGCTTTTTCTATATATTATAAACGCTGGCACGACGACAAAACTGAATGGGATGATCGGAGACAATACTGAAGTACCCTGAAAAACGATTTTCTACAGTATTCTGCACATTGAATGCCTAATTAATTAACCATCTATGAGCTAAAAAGCTAATTATTATTGATTAGCACATTCCAAGTCAATACATATAATTAATAAAAAAAAAACATAATATGAATGCATGCGTCTGAGTTTGAACTAATCTTTATTTGAAACAGATATTAGTGGAACATTAATTTGACTTTACCTCGCAAAAAAAATCAATAACTATGCGTGAAATTGACTTTCTTTTATAAATAAATTTAGTTTCACTAAACAGAACTATAGATTAGTTGAAATTTCTGATTTTCCAGGCAAGTAAAGTTGATAATTGTCATGAAGGACTTTCATCAGATAAGCATGCTTATAAACCGATTTCCATAGCGCTATACATAGTTATATAGTTATTGAAGCAAAGCTATTTGGAGTGATTTTAGGAATGGAGAAATTTTGAAGGTATGATGCCTGGATCTCGAAATATGGATGAGGATTAAATACAGTAACAATTTATGTATATACGTAATGCGTGGCAAAGAAACATTAATTTGAATAATACAAACAACGCTGTGATACAATTAATTTAAATTATGGTGCAAGACCTAGGCCCAATAGTAAATATGAAAAAATGATGATATTTCATCGACTCAATTTGCCAGCATAATAGAAATTAACGAACTCAAATTCATTTGAATACCTAATGCCTAAAGCACTGCTTTCAAAAATGAATCGTGTCTACAAAAAGGTAGATAAGAGTAACGAAATTCTAATTATTGCACTCTGAGGTATATGTTAACATATCAATATGACTATCATATTTACATATATTACATACTCTGTTTTTTGACGATTCACATGGGCCTAAATCAAAGTAAAATACAACTTGTGCACTACAACTGGATCCAACTTTGCCTTGGTTAACTGACTTACAGCAACGGTGGAGCCATTTTTTCCGACACCACCGGCAAGAATGACAGACACGCTGCTCTGCGCAAGCAAAACAGCGATGCCGACTGCTGCCCACAAAGGAAACACCTTCACCTCTGTATTAATGTATGGTAACTATACGTTTGGAATATACAACCGATGGTTAGTTAGTAGAGAGATATTGACGTGCAATGAGTACAAAAGTTTATTCACTTTGATTCATCAAAGATAAATAAAGTTCAATTTTTACAATTTAGATACATCGATTTTCAAATGCTTCCGATAATATGTTTTCCCATGACACACCATACATTCTTCGATTCAATAATAATAAAGTAATATGATATAAGTGTTATTGATTTAATGTGAAAAAAAAACTAAAAAATTAAAATTAACTCAATAGCAAATATCAAATAAACTTTGTTGATTCTAGCAACTCCGAGTCATGTCGATCATTTTAAAGCTCACAAATCGTATTTTAATAATGAGTGCAAAATTGTCTTCATAATTTTAGCTCAATAACGCCGAATATTGAAACGATCTGGGAGTATTTAATGATAAGTTTATAAGCTTCGATTATCCGTCAAAATTTTTCATTTCTTTCCTTGAATCATAACACTCACGTGAGAAGTGTGGGAAATGATCCGAACAACAGAGTCTACTTCCAAGTTCATTGAATCAACACTAATGAAAAATGTAATAACTATAAAGACAATGTTATATTAATTTCAGATTCTATAAAAGTATCAATAAGAGGTAAATAGTTCATAAGTTAATTCCTGTTAGAATTAGTAGGTACATAAAAGAATTTTGACTTTTTTTAATACATATATCATAGATTTAATGTGAGTGTGTATTAGCTGTGGTTTTCATTCAATGTATGCATATAACATAAAGTTATCCAATATTCTTAAAAAGTTTCTCCAGTACAGACAAGCCGTTTAAAGTGCACAGAAAAGATCATCATATAACATATTCCAGCAAGAGATGATTGAATGAACCTGGTTAAGAATTGACTGCACCACATTTCTTTCATCTCTTACAGAGAAGAATTTTACAGCGCTTCATCATAGGACTCATTAGTTATTGAAGGCAGTCTCTGAACAGGTAATTTTGAGAAATGGCCACTGTAAATGTGATATTATTTGAGCATCCATCGAATGCAGACGAACATTAGCACTAGATAATTATTTGCAGTGAGAATATAAACATATAAATTAGGTACTTTATTGGAAAAGGCAATAAGTTTTGTGTGTGTTTAATCGTGTTCAGATAAACATGTATAGACATGTATGGCTATTCACATTGATTACGTTTACTAATATCAGCATTACCACAGATAAAGATAGAATACAGAAAGACATAAAGAACCAGTTAATCGCATAACTTGTGATATTCAGCTTTAAAGAAAAGGAAAGGTTGTAATATTGCTGGCTCTGTAGTTCCCTAATTTTAGAAGACCCAGATAAAATATGGGCAAGCACAGAATAGCGTATATAAAATGAAGAAAAGACTTTTATTTTAAAAAGTAAAAACTCCTAAATTTCTGATACGCAATCAGCCAATTTTGATGACTTACTGCAATTGTGGAACCGTTTTTTCCAACACCACCGGATTCAAAGACTCTACAGAATTCAATGAGCACCTTTATGTAGCCTGCATAAAATATCACGCCTACGAAGCTACTGATAGTGCCCAGTCCGAACACAGGAATCTAAACAAATCCATAAATTCTGCCAATTATAGCAATTTATAACAGATTTGTGAAGAAGAGTGTCAAATTTTGTGTTTGCACATTGAGAAGATAATATCATCTTCATGTACTCCGATTGTTTTCGTTCTCTCCTATGCTGAAATAAATTAGAGAAAAAAACAAAAAAAAAAGTACACCTGATGACAAATTTGAGAAACTACTTTTCTATCATCACGTTGATACGAGGATTGTGTGGGCACGTGGCAACTGCTGACTTAAAATATATCATCACAAGCTATAACAATAGATTTTTTTAGGTTTCCTTTCAAATCTTTAAACTATTAGTTATCTGAAAAAATAATTCATTTGCAATTAAGATTAGTTTTCAGTCTTTCAAATCCCCCATATTCTCCTTTGAACTAAAGCAAGGTACGATTTTCAGTTCGGTGATTTTATAATTTATTACAATCGAATTAATCTTGCATTTAAAAGCAGTGTCGAATGAAGCATACGCAATATTATTATTGACTCGAAAATCTAATAAATTCGAAATCATTGGACTTGAAAGGAAATACCCCTGGTTATCAAAGACAAGAAAATCAAAAGAATTTTAAAGTGACATAAGTGAAAAAGACAGAGATAAAGGAGACGAATTAAACATTTGGTGCAATACGATAGAAGTTTTAGTTACATGGTAGGCAATTATTATTTTTTATACCACTATGCAAGTATATATCAAGACAGTATGTTGAGAATAGGAAAGAAGAAAAAACTAATAATAATAATAACTCTAGTTAAGAGTTTCTTTTGGTTACATATGTAGAAAAATAGATAAGTAGTAAAACCTGGAAGTAACGTTGTAACTTCAAATATGCTAATATGTTGGGGTCTTATGTAACGATAAATGTACGAAGCTAGAATCTGATCGTATTTGCCAATAATAATAATTCAGTTTGCCTTTTGAACTCATGTGCATTATGTGATTGGATTAATTACATATTATAGAAATATTTTCACGTTAACATACCAGAGCAATATGATTTCTAAAACCCGACTAAGCATCAACAGTGGAACAAAATTTTGTTCTACAAAAATAAAATAAATCTAACGAGATGAGACGATTCAAAATATTCAGTGAGACTTTAGTACGTGATTAGAATAAAGATTCTTCAAGGATTGAAAGTAAATGATAAGGAAGTGAAATCAAGGAGAGGACGAAACGTGATTTTAAATGAAGTACATAATTGAAACAAATGTTAGTGATACAATATTGTGAGTAGGTAAATTCAGCACCGCTCCTCATGCCATGCAGTTCCCTTTTGCTGCATCGCCAACTGAAAAGTCTAACTATCAAACTTACAGCCACAGTCGAACCATTCTTGCCCACTCCTCCGGTGAAAATCACCGAAAACATGGAATATAAGTTTGCCAATGCACACACGACTGTCATTACGCCTATCAAATATTTAAATTCAAAACCATCAATGTATGGTATCTGCAAGAAACATTATTGTTAGACTTTGCAGATGAGCATTCGCCAAGACAAAATTGTTTTTAATTTTAAACCTTAAAGCGTAAAAAGAACTGACTTCTTTAACAGGCAAGACAAAATAATTACGCTAGACCTTTCTTTCCAATTTAATACAAGCAATAACAACTATTTAAATGAACTTTTGAAATGGTGGCATTCTTAGAAAAATTTTGATATTGAATGCTGAAATTAAATAACATCAGTTACTTGTTGTCCTTGCTACGAATAGAAGAAAAAAAAAATTGGTAAATACATCAAGTGATCAATATATGTTGAAATCTTGTGTTGAACATTGACTTTTTTCAATGTTTGTGTTGCTTCAACGATGAATAGTTGACTAAATTATCCACAGATTGCTAAATTAATTTAATAATGTGATCTTTAAGTTGCGAGTAACGCACAGTGGTGAACCTGGATGCCTTGTGTGTCTTATAAAATTCATAAAAATCATCGATTTGATATATTCTATAAGTTCCTCAAATATTCAAACTACTTATTTAGGTTATATGAGTGTATGACATGACTTAGTAGCCGTTATGCAGTATAAATTAATCATAGTTTATATAAGACTGGAAAAAAAATCACAAATAATAATAAAGATAAATACCAAAAGAAAAAACCTAAAAAAAAAAAATCAAATTAACACGTTCAAAGATTAAAAAAAAAAAATCAAACACTCTTAAAAAATATGGACTCATGAATGTGTGACATGGGCTTTGAAATATTCAATTCATATGTACAACTACAGCTTTCATACGTGATTCGCACAAAATTATATTTGTTAAAACTTTAAATCATATGAAAAAATATTCGCGAAACAAACGACCGACAATTTCTTTGGAAAAAATGAAGTGATCTTTCAACATCGAAGAAGAATATAAAAATATTAATTATATAAATGAGTACAACCTCTATCATCCAAACACTAGGCCCAAATATTCCAGAAATGACGTGAATCGCCATAATCGTGAACTGTGCCTCCGTAACGTCCACTTTTCCAAACCTCAACGTTCCTGTTAAGAAATTGTTCAAAAATTTTCATGAATTTTATAAAAAATTACCATCTCATTCAGACGGCAGTAGAATTATAAATAAACAGTTTGATATTAAATCGTTGATTCTTACCAGAAACATAAGTTTGCCAATGAGCACAATAAAACAGTGTCATAGCACAAAAGCATTGGAAAAACATCCACGTTGGATAATATCCCAATTGTACAGCTATGCACGCAGATAAGGCGACAAAGACTGAAAAAATTAAGAGAAAACCTTGATTATTATGTGAATTATAAATGTGAAATAATTGATTAAATTAGGTATAATGTGATTCTTTATATGTGATTTGTTGACATTGAATATTACCTGTCGATATAGAGTCGCAACCATGATCAAATAGTTCACCTAATGGACTCTGGGTCCCTGTTCTTCTCGCCTGTTTGCCATCGATAGCGTCTAAACTTTGATAAACGAATAGACCTAGAGCACACAAGAGACATGCCCACCGCGGTGCCTGAATAAGAGACACAATACATAAAAGATATAAATTTTCCAACAAGAATTTGAATGGATGCCAAAAAAAAGTGATTTTTTCTTTTTTCTTTTTCTTTCTATCTCTCTCCTTGGACAATTATAAAACCATTCAGACCCTGACAATGTAAATATAGAAGGAAAAATTTTTTTTAAATTTACGTAACGTAAAAATGGGTGTAGATGAATATTTGTAATATTATATGGAAAAGATGAAAAAAAAAAACCGTACTTGCTTGTTTACAAAAAAATAGCGATTTATTGATTTTCTGAAAAAAATTTATCCTCTCAATGTTAATGCCATATGTTGCATTTCCAAAAATATTTCCTTAAGAAGTGAAAGTCGGTTATTTCTGGCTATTAATTAGCGTGAAAGTTGTTAGTGAAAATAGAAAACTTTTTGAGGTTATGGCAAAATGTTATAGGTTACTACGTACCTCGATTTTAGCATCCGGACTGTACCACACGAGGATGAGAGTGGTTAGGATGTTAATGACAAGACCGACGATCGTAATTAGGTTCGGGGCAAGCCAAAGTGGAACTTTACTAACTAGCCAGTTCCACCAGGGTTGCAAAAACGGGTCTATTAAACTGACGCTTGTGCAGTTGTACTTGTGTTCGTTTAGCCGTTTCAGCTGGCCAGGTGACAACAATTTTTCTTTATAAAACTGCATTGTTTTTTTATCAACGTATTCACTTTATCACATAAAATCCTTCTCAGAAATACGATTTTCACATTGATTAATATCTACCAAATGGCTTTTTCTACACTGCAATCTAAATTTGACAGACTGCGTACCCAGACACGTAGTACAACCATTGAGTAAAGATAAGTATAGAGGTGCGAACAGCGTGGTGGGGGTAGGTTTATTTACTTTTCCTCATATATGAACTTTCGTGCCCCACTAGTAGATGGCGCTGACAAAAATCGCCACAGTTTGACTCATACCTAGCAAATGTTTTGTGTTTCATAGCCACTGCGCGTTTTCCCCTCCTCTCACAATACATACGTCAATGCTTTCGATATCAGCTGACGGTGTTATTGTTGTGCGTTTTAAAGGATCTGATACAACGACACACATACATGACGACATGACGAATAGATATTGCCACAAAGAAGATTGAAATACTAAATCAATCTAAAAAATTCTATATATCTCGAGTGATCACAGAATATATCCGGGTATAAACCGAACAAAAACCATGGCTGCAAGTCGTGGTGTGGTTAACCTCAGGTTTAATCAAGACCAAGGTACGATTAATCAAAAATATCTTCCGTTATAATTATCTAAATAAAAATAAAGCCGCAATTTATTTTCATTATCCCTATTTACTTTAAAAATAATTTAGGATGTTTTACCTGCTGTATGGAGACCGGGATGAGAGTCTACAACGTAGAACCTCTCGTAGAAAAAGCCCATTTTGACAATGATTTAATGGGCAGCATAGGTATCGGTGAAATGCTTTGGAGAACGAACATAGTCGCTGTTGTCGGGGGAGGAACAAGACCAAAATTTGCAGACAATACAGTTTTGATTTATGATGATTTAGCCAAGAAATTTGTCCTAGAAATAACTTTCACTAGTACAGTAAAAGCAGTCAGATTAAGGAGGGATAAGTACGCAGTATTTTTTATTGCCTAATCATGTTCTTTGAGAAAATTTATGTGCTTTGTTTCAGCCGTTCTAAATCACTCTTTTATCATTATATCCTCACAGGTTGATAGTCGCTCTGCAAAGAGAAATTCACGTTTTCTCATTCCCTGCACCAACCAGAAGACTTCTCACCTTAGAGACCAGAGAAAATCCTAAGGGATTAGTCGAGGTTGCTACTCTAGCCACGGCACAAAAACAATTGCTTGTCTTTCCTGGACACAAACTGGGCAGCGTTCATTTAGTCGATTTGGCTGCTACTGACGCAGGGAGTTCTAGCACTCCGGCAACTCTCGTTGCTCATCAGGTTAAAAAATAAATTTTACCATTAAAACTTACTTTTTAGAGAAAAATTTCAACCCGAAAACATTTTATTTCGCAAATGGATTGTCCAAACCGATTTTTTTCCCCTGAAAATGTCAAATTTTTATTCATATTCCTATTTAAACTCTCTGATTAATACAAAAAATTTTTAATACAGGGTGCTTTGGCCTGTCTGGCAGTAAATGCTAGTGGTACAATGATAGCAACAGCATCGGCTCAAGGTACACTGGTCAGAGTTTGGGACAGCGTTCGCAGGCATCTATTAGTAGCTTTGAGGAGAGGTGCGGACCCTGCTACTCTGTATTGGTAAAAAGCTTGACAGAAATCTTTGATACGCTTTATAAGATAGATTTTTGTTTAAGAAATCTCATCCTTAAAAGTATTTCCCGTCTTTTTGCAGCATCAACTTTAGCAGGGATTCGGAATTCCTGTGTGTATCAAGCGACAAAGGAACTGTACACATTTTTGCACTTAAAGATACGCATTTGAACCGCAGATCCACGTACGTGATTATCAGCTGTAATTAAGTACACGAATTTTAAGTTCTACTTCTTCTAAATTAAACTTTGTTCATATTTTGTATTTAAACAGATTTTCTAGCATCGGTTTCCTCGGCAATTATGTTGAAAGTCAATGGGCATTGGCCACGTTTACAGTACCACCTGAATGCGCCTGTGTATGTGCATTTGGATCCCGAAGTTCTGTGATTGGTAAATAATATTTGATAAAATTTCAACAATATTTTTTTGTTTTCTTCTTCCTATTATAATCTTTCTGTTGATAATTTTGTATTTTATTTACAGCCGTTTGTTTGGACGGAACATTTCATAAGTACGTTTTTACCGCCGATGGGAATTGCAATAGAGAAGCATTCGACGTTTTTCTCGACGTCTGTGATGACGATTTTTAATTAAAATCACCTATATACATATATGTACATATTAACTACCTAAATATAAGAATCATTTTTACGCTTTGATTTGCGTGTTGTTATTCATTCAATTTATACAATCCATAAAATATGTTTATTCAATATTTTCCTAAAGCAAAAGCAGAATAGCTGAGTTACTGCTAAGATAATTTTAGTCATCATCTTCAATGCTCAGTCTTACGAGATATATATTTCTAGCTGTTTGTTGGCTTAGAAAATATCCTTTCTCTGTTTTTTTCTAAAAAAAATATAAAAAATAAGACATTTTATTAATAATTACGAATTGTTTCAATGTTTTTTTTTTAACGCCAATTTTGATACAGGTGCGTGTATGTATACTTACTGTACGGCTCGGGGTTAATCATCGGCTGTATCATTGCAGGGTAAACAAAAAGTCCTAATAGCCCGAAAAAACCTCCGAGAAACGCAACGTACGTTTTGCCTGTCAATCTAGCCATTGCGGTTAATCAATTCAATTCTTTTAGATCGTTGACGATGGGCTTTATGAGGTTAAGTTGGATTAGGTTAGGTTTTGTCTGGAATAGAAAGGGGGATGTTATGTCATGTCTCATTAAAATAGCGGGCAAAGCGAAATTTATTTACGAAAACAGAAATACTCTTACTGTAATTGATAATATTCAGAACAATTTACTCTATTAAATGTAATTCTGTGTTTATAATCGTATAGACATAACCTCTAAACAAACTGTGGTGAATTACGTATTGCGTACCTGAGCGAGCAACTCCGGATAAAACTTGTCTATATTCGACTTATGGTGTTTGAAATTCTCAAGATTTATTCAGACATTTTTTGAGCAATTAAGAAGTAAATATTTTGCATTGCGGTGTCGCGATATTAGCAAAATGTAAATTTCTTCGTTTTAAGGTAGCTCAGCGCCTTATTGTATGCAACTCGTAAAGCATGAAATCATATAATATAACATTCATTCAGGAGCGCTAAATTATAAGTCGATACATTATACCGCAAGTCGCGACACTTCTTGGTACTATTTTTGCCGCAAACAGAAGTGCGGCAATTGGTATGAATCATGTCGTTATCAATCGTCCGTATCGTGTTTATTTAGTTAAAAATACGTTATAGAGCACGTACGAGACGCATAGGTGATATATGAGTTCGGAAATACTCCGTTTCCTACTATTTATCTGAATTGCTTATCTTCACTGATGGTATTCAGTGTATTTCACGTTATTATGATAAACATACAAAGGCGTACTAGGCACGATATAGAAGAAAAACTGATTAAATTTTTTAATAATCACAAACACATCTTTGGAGTATTCAAATATTTTCCTGGAGTTAATATTTCTTGAAAATTTTTAAGCAATGATATTTCTATTTAAAAACTTCAAGCTCGCTTTTTTCCCTGAATTTATCTATAAAACTCCGAATATTGTTATCAGAATTTATTAGACGAATTTCTATAGCAAATCAGTTCAGAGACTTCTCTTTAATTCGTCAGGGACGCCGTCCGTTGCTAAGTTCTTGCATATAATAATCATATTAAATCTTCACATAACGATTGATGCAAAAATAGCTTCAGTGTGCAGGTTCAAACAATCGATGAACTATGAGGCCAATAATCCCTGATGCGGTGGAGCTTAGGACAACTAGGTAGCACATTAAGGGCCAAGACACGCCAGGCACTCGGTGGTTCCTGGTACCGTGCTTGGATCATCCTGCGACTTCTCCAGGAAACAAATCTGCTTTATAATATGACTTATGCGACGGTATTTGAGAATCATAAATATTCTCTTATTGGAATTGGCATAAAATATAATAAAAAATATCGACGATACAATCATTTATTAAATCTCTGCGGATACAAGGCAAAACGAAACCCAAATAATGAAATTGCTGATTCAGTTTTACATCATAAAAAATATATCAACGTTTTTAATGAATGCTACTGCAGTAGGTAATAATAAAATGCATGATACCACATATTATTTGGTTCGCATGATGAGTATTTAGATTCACAATATACTTACATGTATATTTAGCCTCGATTACAGTATTACGTATAAGGAAAAACAAAATAATATACTTCTGCATACGTTGCACTATTTGCCATGTAATGAAATTAGCAAACAAAGAATATATCAGTTATTTTATTCCCCTTCTGAAACTAATTGCGATAGTTTTTATTTTTTTTCTTATTTGGTATATCTTTTGTGACGGAAAATAAATATTCTTTAGCCATTTCTCAGACACGTGAGGAAAAAATTTAACGATCTTCTCGACTGACGGATACTTTAGTGTTATTGTTACGTGTTTTTCCATGCGCAAATGTGAGATAAATGTTTCCCCGAGCAGAATTTCTTGCGAATTATTATGATCATCTCGAGCTTCAAGTTCTTCATATTAATATCAATATTTCTGGAAATGGCCAAAACAGAAAAAAAAAATTGAGGATTTGAAATAATTGTTCATCCGCACAGTACTTCAGAGTCATTACAACTTTCCAGTATAAAGAATTTACTTATAACGTGTCTTTAAGAAGGTTACCGTGTTCGCAGAACTGTAATAATACACTTACCTAAATAACTGTTATAAAGCATATGATATTGTTCATGAGAAGAGATTTATCTGAAACCATCATTCTAACCGTATCGACCAAATCTCGGCACAGATCAGGTAAGTATTTTCAGTAGAATGTAGATCTGCGACTAGTTTATGGACATGGTTACATCATAAAACGTCTCGTGTGGGCTATAGCTGTAGATAATGATGTCAAAGGCAAGTTTTTTTTCTGTATTTTTTATTTATTTTTTTTTCCTTTAAACTAAACATCTCTATAGGTATAGCTGCATATGTATATCTAGGTATGACCATGTTCTCGATATTTTAAATACCTATCGCAAATATTTAGGGAATGCAGTTTTTAATCGCAAAAAATTCATTAACGCTTATCCAGATCGGAATCTTCAATCTCGTTGTGTATTACATGCATACATGGTCTAGGTATGTTCAACATTTCAATATAAGATTACCAATAGCCGTGTAATAATATATATTATATATCAGATTGCAACTGGCTAATAAAGATAACGCATGTATGCCAGTAGTACATAATTTTTTTATTGTTTTTTTTTTAATTTTAATTTTTGTTATTCAAACACAATTAAATCGACCAATATCACATTCTTTCAATTATTGTTGATCACTAAACTAAAGACACCAATACCGAACGAGTTTACCATTAAATTCGTAGAACCGTGTAGCTTTAGGTAACGGATTTAGCCACTATGGTATAAATTCTTAGAAGATAGTGACTGGTCATTGTACAGTCGTTCAAAAAATGAAACGCCTATTTTCGTACGTATTCTTCGAAATTATAGAATCATTCCTTATAGACCCGCACTTTCTCCCAAGGAAAAAATGATTCCTCGTTAATTAGATCGCTGCAAAATGTTTCCAAAAATTTTGCAGTTTGTTTTAGGTATACACAAGTTTTTATATACTTACCTATGTATATTATAAGAACAATCAATACAACAGACGGAATGAAAATCTCATTTTCAAAAGCAGCAGGATAGCCATATCGTTATCGTGTCTTTTCACAATATTTCAGGAAACATATCGATCAGAATAGTAAACCTATACACTGCAGATGATTATATCAACGATTTGATTAGTCGATCGATTGGTGTGGATTGAAGATAAAGGATATTGTTATATGTCTTCCCTGAAATGTGATCAATGTCTTGAAAAAGAGAAGAAAAAAGAAAATCTATGAATAAATATATGTCATTGTCTAATTGCATGTGTACAGTGGAGTTTATGATGAATAGCCGCTACATGCGCAGCTTTAAGAAGACGCCAGTGGTCCACGGAGTGACGAGTCTGGGGGTGCCTTTCGTAGCGAATTATGGGGGCGGGTTTTGCCGCGGAGTATTGATCAGGGGGTACGTGCGGACGGGGACATTGCCTCCCATGCTGTTGGGCTTGGGGCGCGTATACGAATAAGGGCGATAAACGAACACGCGGTGAAGGGAGACGCCGTCGAGAGAGAGAGAGAGAGAGAGAGAGAGAGAAAGAGAAACGGTGAAACAAAAAGAGAGAAAAAAAAAACTGAACAGAAAGAGAAAGAGAACGAAAAAGGGACGAAGAGGAACAAGGGGAACCAGGGGACTAAAAGCGGGGATGGGCATAGCGCAGCAAAGACCGCGTGCACGTGGTGTCTGCCGACTAAGTACCGAGCCAGAGACCGGCTCACGAGATCCGTGGAGGCGCAGTGTCCCTCAGTCTTAACGCGGTCGCCCTCCGGCTCTGGCTCACCTCCTGGACTTCTGGCCTCTGTTTTTCATCAATTTAGTTGTTTTTCTATTATTTAGAAACAAGAAGAACGAAAAAGAAGAAGAAACAATTCAAAAAGAATAAAAAAATAATAATTTTTTTTTTTTTAAGTACAAAACGGAACTTTTTCTTTCTCTCTTTTCGATCTTGTTTCATCTTCTCGCGGGATCCGGGTGTCGCGGTGCTCCGGGTGTAATTAAAAATCCTATTCGACTGGTCCTGTATTACCGTGGTCGTTACTCACCCCTGGAACCCACCTTAAAGAACTGTCAACGAACCAGGACTTCTTCTGCCGCTGGCTACGGCAAGACATCAAATAAAAAGTTCATTTCATTATACCCCTTTGATGAACGGTAGGTGATTAATAATTAACTGCAACTTATATCAATTAAGAAATTTTCAATTTGAAACTGCAGACGTTTCATAGATTTTATTTGATCAAATTTATCTCCAGATACTGTCGAACGACGATAATTAATTGTCACTTTTGTATTTACATCTTTCTTTTATTTTAATCAACGATCATCTAGATACACAAACGATCGCGATTTTTCATTCGAATTTTAAATTGCTTGTGGTTTAGTTCGGATTTCACTTTGCCCACATCGATAAGTATTTAGGCGAACTCTTTATGGCTGAATGAAATTTGAATGTAGATGCACTTTTCAAGGTTTTTCCAATTACTTATAAATAGAATTTTTTTGTATCATAATTTTACATTTTTTAAACTTGTGGATATATGTAGAAAAATTATCTGTAATGATATCTAAAAGCCACGTGTAGGTAAATGTATAATGTAATAATATAAAAATTGAACCATATCGGTTTTATCAATAATAAAATAAAAAAAAAAACGTCAATTCCTTTATTGGTTCAAACGATTCAACTGACGTTGTATATTTCATCTAATCGCTACAATTCTTAACAGTTAAGCTTTGCATACATACCTATATACCTATGTATATACCTATAGTTCGAATATATATATACATTTAAGATAGAAAAAAAATTATATGGTTAGTGCACCCAGATAAATCCTTCAATCAGTAAACATGATCAAGATTCATATACCTAATAATCGTGTATGTATATGAGTATAGGTAAAACATTTTATGTGAGCATGCGATAAAATTTCAAACTCATATTTTCTTCCCTTATTCTACACGCGATTTCTATATATGATGAAAATTAACGACCGTTTTAGATTCTCTTATACAATCCTAACCGGGTATACCATAATGTATCGATTTATCTATATGTGCGGGTTTATTACCAGTAAAACCACAGCCTCAAGTACCAATTCTTTCATTTTAAATCGTCATTCATCGCGCGTAATTGAATCGATTTAATTATATTTCAAAAACTGAGGGTCCCCTACTGACAGATGTTTCGAGCCCCCTTTCGTCTCCGTATTATACCATATAGTTCCATCAACTTTGCTCCGGTTACCATCTGCCTTTGAATTTAAGAGTAAAGGTTCTTCACACAGGTTTATAGATCCAGGTATAATAAATAACATAATTTTGTATATTTTTAATCCAAAATATGGCAAAAGAAACAATCTTACTGGTATATATGCATCGTGTACACCAATCGTACTAACAACTCAAAAGTCTCACGTCGTACCCTTGTCCATACTCAAACGGACTTCTTGGTGTCCAAGCCGTGCAGGCATAAAGTCATTAAAGAATTTCTAAGGCGTCGGACGACGGCCTCATCTTTTATTTCTCTCTTTCTCTCTTGGATTCATATAGCGTTCTTATATATCGGTATGCGAATATTACACGAGGTATAGATCGTGTGTGCGTATAACCACACGTCGTATTGTAAAGGTGCATGAGCTCGTTTACGTGTAAAGTATTTTTTTATTTTTTTTTTTTTATTATATTTGCAATTTTTTTTCCTCAAATATCGTGCTGAAGTTTTTCAAATTCGATGGCTGGAATAAGCAAGCAGAAAAAAAAAAACAAAGTAAAAAAAAAAATATGTGATTTATTATCGAGGCAACGATGTTTGCTGATAATTATCAGCCTGCAGGTTATAATTCAGTGTTAAACATCACGTGACGATTCGATCCAATTGTCATTTCACGATGAAATTATGACTAAAGCGATTGTACGTGCGATTTATATTAAATTGACAATATAATTCGGCGTTGCATTAACGAGAATAAAATCGAAGCGATAAGAGCGATATCGATGAATATTTACAACTCTTTTTAGAGTATGAAAATTCTGATAAATATATTTACTATAAGTAAGATATTTATTGCATTTGTAAAGACGAAAAGTTAGATAACGATCTTACGTATCAAGCAATATGTGAATATATTGAAAAAATTTACATATCTGTACGTATGTATATTAATTTAGAATTGTCCACTTACAATTAGTCATTATCATCATTCCTTATAAAAACCGCCTTTCAAGTCAGAGTCTCGCGACGCTGATAATAAGATAAGACGACTTCCAACGTAAGACGTGAGTCTGTATACGTACGTATGTGTATACATACCACGTGGACATCTACTTACACAATTTGACGTATATTTTTCAATCAGAAACCGCTTTTTGAAGACTCTCTTTCGTCTAAACTAGATTTTTGGTATTGCTGTGAGTGTACAGAACTCTAAAACGTTTAATGGTTCAATCAATTTAAAAACTTTCTTTAAGTACTCGTACGGAGTTGCAGAGAGCACTTGTCTAAGTACCTCGTTAATTTTCTTTAAAGTTGAGGTAGGTAAAGAAGTTAAAATTAGAAAACTCACGTTTTGAGTATCGGTTCGAAATATAAACATCTTGAATCTTTTTGAAGTGGCCCAATCTGAAACACAGAATTTCTTATCAGCCAAATTTTTGATTAAAAATAATAATAATAAAAAAAAAAAAAAAAAAAAAGAGTTCTTGTTTGATGTTAAATTAGTCACATCGTAACGCGATTCCAAGTCTCCTGGAATAGTGAAAACCATACAATTCTGCATACGTACAACTGCAGTAGTTAATTATTTTTGAAATGATGCCAGAATTCCTCGTTGTCTTTATCCTCTTTATGTTTCCTCTCTCAATATACGTATGTATATATGTACATACAAACATACATACATACACTTATACATATTAGTACAGCTCGTGATGGCTTCGTTGACTGTTACCCGTGTCTTGCGTCCTGCAAGTTAAGGCCTGGAGACTAAACTTTGCAGTTTGCTAAGCTCTTTACTTACGTTAGCTAGCCGACTCAGTCACGCTCCAAAAAGGTCTTATTAATAGTTTACAATTATTATATGAAGCTAACGGTGCTGCAGGAGTCTTGACTATCATGGAGAAGGTAACTCCACACGTCGTTAAAGTGTAATTTCTTTCCATTATTGCACTTCGTTAAAACCGAGCTGATTCAACGCGCGAATTTTTTTTCCATCCAAAGTAACAAAAGAGAAAAATAAATTATTGATTATTTCATATATTACGATTCTAAGAGATTCACCTTCATTATTGTAAAATAAAAAAACCAAAAAAAAAAACGTGATCGATTCATTTTCTGAACGGATGTAATAGTGGTGAAGTATTGAACAGTGATCGATGAGTATTACGACGGAACGTGTAAAACACGTGTAAAGGTATTAAAAAAATAAGTTACGTTATAACCCGGCTTAGTTATGTACTTGTAGGTATAATAAAAGTATATCAAAATAGATTTAAATTTATAATTCAGAAGCATTAGAAGACTGTGTGCTTCTGTATTACGCTCTATTTCTGCGGCTTAATTAGTTCACCCACAACGTGTCTGTTCAAAGACCTACATTTTCTGTATTTCGTTTCTCATTTTCTTTTCACAATATCTTTTTTTTTTTCTATTTTTTTTTTTTTTTTTCGTAAACATTAAGGATGAGATTCAATATCATATAGAAAATAATGAAAACGCAATTATCGCGGCTGAAAGAACACGTATAGATATAAAATGCATCTTACGTTGTTACAGTTTATTGTAAATTCTAATCTCATATATCGTATAAATATTTACTTTTCGTGATTGGTAGATACTATCTGGAATCTTGAGTGTAGAATTTGGTTTTTGGTTGAAACTTAAAAAAAAAAAATAAAAAATAAAAAAAAAATTGTACAGCTATAGACAATTACCACGTGGCATTTTGGGCTCGTATACCAACACGAGATTGGTTCCCTCAATTTGTTTCTTCTTCTTCGTCTAGGCACATGGACGACGGTATGGCCCTTGAAGGGATCTGGTTTCGTGTTCCTGTCCTAGGCCATGCACCAGCCGTTTACATGTGGAGATATCCTCAAGTTGCTCCTGGAGCCAAAGTCTAAGCAGTATGCAAGTCGAGTATATGAGGCTATAAAATAAAAGGAACTTTGGGGGGGCCACCTGACTAAATAGTACAACTAGCTAGCTGCATGCATTCGGAGCAAACTGACTACTATACAAACTAAAAAAACTTTGTAGTTGTTATTTATAAACTTCATGGCTTAACGGAGTCTGCAGGTCTCCACGCATTGTCAAATCATTCGTTTTTGAAAATCCCTAATTTTAGGTGACTGCTATACGGTCACAAAAAGAAAAAAACAAAAAGAAAAAGTAAAATAGAAAAAGAAAGGAATTACAGAAATGGGACAAACTTTGTATTACATATTTTTTACGTATATACACGTCATGTACGAAAGACTAATGCTCTCTTTAGCATCAAGTAAACAAATGGACCAGTGACACTAATTAATCTTATATATGTACTATTTCCTTGGAGCTAAATACTTGCAGCTGTTGTAACTCCAGCTACTTCACACGTTATTGCGAATTTGATATCTGCACAGAAATTGCGGTATTCACAATCCTTGTAAAACCCGTCCAAGATACAATCTCATTAACAAATTGTAACATAAACAAACGGATTAGTTACTCCTTGAAATTTTACAACATTTGATACTACAGAACTTGGATTTCTCTGCTGCATAATTTTCATCGCTTGAAGTTGTATGGGCAGGTCAGTTTCTAAATCAATGTGTGAGACGATGTACACATACACACGCACATATGCACACACAGCTATAATTTATGTATGTTCATACAGCACTGCATCAATTTAGTAGAATAAATTTACTCGAGAAAAATATGATAAAAAATAAAACGATAGAGAGTGCAAAGCAAACTGGCCACCACAACACAACACAGTTCAACACAACTAGAACCTTATTCTGTTATTTTATTCTTGGGAGCTGCTTATTGTTCCTAATTGGATAAACTAGCCGTATCACTGTACTCGTAAAGGTTAACGAACAGCTTATTCTCGAACTAGCAAACAAGACATAGTGAATAATTTTTTTTTTTTTGATATATATCCAGAATTTTCTTACGCAATTTTTATTTGAATTTTCGTTGCATTTTTATTTATTTTTATTTTTTTTTAATGTCATTTGCATAAGATGAAATTGACTTGATACACACGCACGTGTTACTTCCTGGTGAATGATAATTCTTTTATATTTTTATGTATTATATAGATATAGTACATAATATAGTATCAATTACAAACGCCTTCTATTACCTATACCAATCACTGCAGATTATTGCGTAATGAATTAAAACTGTTGAACGAAATCTTTGAAGGTGCTACCTGAAGCGTAGTTCATTTTGCGAAAACTGTTACTAATCTATACGTATCTCCCCTTCACACTTTCGGTCGAGGTAATCACCCGTGACGATAATACCAGAGACTATTAACGTAAAACGGATCTTGTCATAGAAATTAATTTCATTTCGTCTTAGTCTAAACCACCGTACGGTTCTATGATTATTTATTTTACTAAAACCGGAAATTTGTGAATATAGTTAAAAACCTCGTAGGAAAAATAAGACTGAAGTATAATTTCTCACGGACAATATATAAGATTTAGAAAAAATTTTTGGTAAGTCTTGTTACGAATTTATTTCTTTGATATGATTTAGATAAAGAAACTAGATTGACGAGATTTTGGGGTAAATTTATCGGGATTAATAATTAAAAATTGTTCAAAAACTTTACGAAATTTACGTGTAGTAGACGTAAGCGGTGAATATATTGATGAACAGATACTAGATTTGATCATTGAAAGTTTTATACCCACACGCAACGGTGCGTATTCGTCCGTCAACGTTATACGCTATATGTATAGGCGTCGTTGTAATGAAACGACACCCACGATAAAATCGCGAGCTAAGGTATACGCGGTGTCTTCTAACTAGAATCTCATGTATCTTCAAGCATTGTATATAGCTATGTGGACGTCGGTCATCTGCGAGTAAATCCAGCCGGCAAATCAATACATATAATCTTGACATTATTTCACCAACGCAATTTGCAGAGGCTGTATAAGATCGATCGCGTAATTAATTACCTGAGTGACATAAGACGTCATCGTCTATTCAATCAGTACATATCGATATTTAATATTCGCTGATCGACCTCATTCATGGATTAATTATTTCCTTTTTTTTTCCCTTTCTTTCTTCTTCTCATTTTCATTTTAATTTATAATTATATTATAGTTGCACCGTTTATTAATACGGGGTTGACAGAATTAGCACGCGTTATCGGTTCACCGTTTTCTTTCAATTTTTTATTTATTTATTTTTTTTTTTATTTCTAAGCTAATTTAGTTGTATAAGGAATTTTCATCCTGGTGTTTCTGGTAATTACCATTCCTACTGCAGACACGAATATACCGTATTTTATTACGATATACAGCTAGACGCTCATTGCCGATTCCTATAAAGCAGTTGTAGATATATAAGTTCTATTTCTTTCTTATATATGTACGATCTGTTTGCTATTCACGTATGCATTAATTTCTGCGTTTATTTCCTTATTACCGATTCAATTCACGGTCTGTTAAAAATTCTCAATTTAAGATTACGCACGACTACTACACAAATATCTTATCGTTAGGCATATCGATGAATCTGATATCAGGGTATAATTTTTTCTAAAAGAAATGCATATAATCATTTCTAGTTTTTCAGAATTCTTGTTGAAAAATTCCTTTTCCCCATAACGTCGATGCTTTTTTTCTACTTGAAAATAATTAAAGCGCTATTTTTCAAGTGACATCATGACGAGTACCGCATGTAATACGCAAATAAGTATGGGTATGTGTTCAGTACAGATTGGTACCTACCGCCAACGTAGTAATAAATTATTATTCGAAGGATTCCGTAGTCCTATAGCTGCCTATATATCCACTCTGCGAATTGCGTTTTATTGTTATTCAGTCTGTACATCCCGTATTTCCAAAGGGGATCTGCTCACATACGTCTCATACCTGGTTTTATGTTAATATTCACAGATTCGTAGGTATACGATATATATTTGTATGGGTATATATGTATATAGGTATGGGTATAATCTACGTGTGTGAAAACGAATATGTGGGCGAAGACGGCGAAATATTATATATATGTATTATAGTATAGGTATATACTCGTAATCGAGAAACATATTTATTATACCTATATGTTTTATTAGAAATGACATAACACTGATCGTATATAATGTATATATAGTATATATGTATTTTAAAAATTTTTTTTTTGTATATTCACAATATTGTTGCTCAAAAATTTACTACCGCCCAATATAATAATTTTGAAGGTGAAAAAGTCATCGCGTAGGCGATATATATATATACATTCTCGATGATCTTACAGGTATGCCTAAATTACTAATTAATACGAAATAAAATAAACAGGAGAAATGCTTACGGCTAAGAGAGAGATTCATAAATCTTAAATCTCAGGTATTTTAATATGGTCTTAATACCTGTAGCTGTATAATCTATTAAGTTGAATAATCTTATTAACTACAAACAGCTGATATTCATTCATAAATAAATTATTTAAAATTTATTATTCACTATCAGCTGTTTATAACGTACATATACCTACGTATACGCGTTACGCTCCAATTATTTCAATTCTTCGATTACCGTAAAGTCAATCATCGTGAAAATTGACACGCAGCTGCGTGCAGTGTCTTCCAGATATCGATCGTAATGATTTTTTGAAATTTATAGGTAAAGTTACTATTTTACTTGATTCAATTTAAGTTTTTTATTTTTATTTATTTTTAAATCATGGTTCAAATATCCGAAAATATTCTCTATACATATAATAATTATAATCGGTCGTTGGCTGCGAGTTATTTAAACGATGATCAACTCCCGCAGTCAGTATAAGATAGGTATAGTTCAGAACCAACCAAACCAAACTAGAAAAGAAACCGTAAGTCCCGATTTGGAAGTAACTTTACTTCTCCAGATATGGCTCTCCAAATCTTGCCACAAGGAGAACTGCCACAGACCTATCTCGTAACATACACTGTTTCCTGTACAGACAGCTCAACGAAGCTGTAAACACAGATCTACCATGTGTGGGATGTTCTTGTACATAACATTCTCCACAGGGATGATTATCAATGATATAAAATATCATGAAATCACCTCTTCCTGTTACTTTTCGCACGTTATCACGACAGGATCATCGATTTCTATATTTTATTATTTTCTTCTTCGATCTAAGAACGGAGGTAGTAGAAGAGTTCGTCTAAACGGGATCATCAGATTCTCATCACTTTCTGAACAAAAAATCTATTACTTTTCTCATCCTGAATTACGTTTTCGTTTACATTACATTCTTTCTGTTTTTTTTTTTTTTTTTATTTTTGTTTTTCTTTCTCTATGTTGTTATCAAATATCTTGACAGTAATCTTGGTCCAGTCCACAAGATCGTCGCCCATACAAACCAGTCCTATAATAATTCTAAAGTTCACTAGCTGTCAAGTGTTGAGAGACTAGGTATAATATGTTGCGCATGTTTTCCCTTGTTTGCGCGTGGGATATTGCGTTACATACTTGTGTACATCTAGAAGTTATGCGTGCGTGTTACGTATACAAGCGGTCAGTATACAGTTTTACAATAACACAAGGATCGGTGTCGAAGGTCAAGCGTGGGCCCTCGCAGCTTTGTTTCATCGATTCTAATTCCCGTCTACACGGTAACACGTCCGATCTCATTTTTTCCAATACTTATGTTACATATATACTATATACATCGTATTCTAAGAGTAAAGATCCGATTGATTTATACATAGTAAATTATTTACTTATTTATTTATTTATATACGTCATTTGCATCCACGACCGCAATTCTATACACTAAGTTTAACACAAATCTAGATTAATGTGTCTCACCGTAAGGAGGAGATAATGTCACACGCAAGGCATAGCATCGTCGCTGCAGTATGTACCCCCTCGTCACTTGCATATATATTCCTATCCCAACTTAATCTATCATAATTTTTTTTCTTTTATCATTTATTTATACCTATTGCACTATACACACGTGAACACATTATGTAGATATGTATAATATTACAGCACATTCATCGCTCAATCCCCCCGCTCTAAAGATCACATCTTATAATACACATACCTAATGTTAACTGCCTTTTTAACGTTGTTGGAATATTTACACTCCTCAGTAATCATTTGGCAGAGCTCGTGTTCATTTCTTTGTACTTACTGGCCCAACATCTTCAAGGTACTAATTCATCACCACGATCATTGCGAAGTTGAACACCTTTGAAACTTTCGAGTTTAGATAAAACGTGGGATATGTGTCGAATGAAATTCACCCCATACCCATACCCAATATTCTTTTCATTTTTATACGAATATGTCTAATCAATCAAGTAATTAATTAATTACCATTTTCTGTTTCCATTTTTATATTCAGATTCTAACGCGAGGTCGCCCCTCTTGGAGCAAAGCGACTCACCATCATCACCGACGATCAGCGTCTCGTCGCGGCTTTATACGTCGCTTGACGACGCTTGACGTATCGACCGATAATAATCCGTCAATAATGTCTTGTGCCAATCGTTTTCCATCCTCTCAGCATACTCGGTATCGTAGTAGCTGGGGACCAACGTCAACTCCATTATTTAACCGAGCCGATGTGCCAAGACCATCAGCCGAAGAAGAGGAATTCGCTGATATTTACCACGAAAGACTTCACTATGTACAAAGTAGACAGTTAATACCACTTCAGGAGGATCTAGCCGATTGGATCAACAAGACGATCAGTAAGTCGATAATAATTTATATAATTTCATTTCTTCTTCACACGGTTTTGGCAAATTCAATTTCTAACTTTACTTCAGAATCTATAAAATCGTGAGATCCTTATCGGTCCGGTTTGACTATACAGACTCTATCATCATCAATCATAACCCCTAGCTTGTGAAATTTGAGGATATTTTGTAAAACTAAGAAAGTTGTAACAGCTGCTAGTTTATTCTCTAATTATGAATACACAGGTATACTCGTACAATAATGTCTATGATAGATATGAGGATACTTCAAGTAACAACAAAGACGTATACGTCTCTCTATTATAGTAAATGGGAATTTTTTTTTGTCGGTACACAAAGCTGTCTCGATAATGGTTATCCATTGACGGTTCGAGAAAGAGTCTCATTCATCGTAAGAGTATAAGAGGGTCTAGGGTATTCGTGATAGGTAAACGTAAATATGTAATTACATACGTATATGAATCGGCAATTTCTTGCCCGTGGCTTTTACAGTGTTTGTGTAAATTTGTGCAGATATATGTAATTGCGGTGTCTTATATAGTACGTTCTACACGTTCTACACGTCATATACACGGCCCATTATCTCCGTGTATGTATTATCAACTTCACTTATATATTATGTGTGTAGGGACTGATTCGACGTTATTTATATATATTACACGAACACGTCTTTGCCATTCAACGATCGTCGCGTGAGCTCACTGCACTGTAATTAGAGTTTAGAGCAATGAGGCCCTTGGGCTGGTTTCACATTAAACCTTTTGGTCATCATGAGTACATGTTGTATAATCCTTGAATAAAAACCGTTATTTTTCCAATCCATTGACATAGGTAAATCAAAATTTCCAATATCTATAATATGTTTCATATTTTTGCATAGTTTGCATAAATTTCACCAATTTTTATCCCCCAGTAATAATTTTTACCATATTGTTTTATCTCTGCAGTAAAAATCTATGTGATTTATAACGAGATTTTGAATCGTTTAAATCAATGAATAAAGTTTGCATAGAATTAACAAAAGACCCGGTATTGTATTTGGGATATAAAAGCAAGTGTGCGAATTGTTTGGCTAAATCTGCGGTCGTTTGTATTTCACGTATATATATATATATATATATATATATATATATATATATATATGTACATACGTATTATATACCTGATGCATAGATGGTAATACGTGGGTGTGTTTAGCTATTCACAATTACATTGGTATAGGTATAGCTGCTTGTTTAGCCTCCCATCGGAGTTGGTATAAATATAAATGTTAATTGCGATGATAGATAAGTGTACACAGAATACAGATGTGTGTATATAAAAGAGTGTGCTGCAGAGAATAAGCGGTAGGTATACTAAAAATTTCAAACTGGTAAATAGGTAGGTATACCTAGGTATATGTATATTTGCACGTCTTATAGATGTATGTATAGTTTAAACGTTAATAATTAACACGCGATGTGTGTATTTAACTCCCGTGCAGGTTTATTTGCGTGTGAAAAATGAAATTACAAGATATTATAGAAAAAATGTAAAAACGACTGTTTCACGACTCGTTGAACTTGGTCAAGGTACAAGTAATTAATTATATTAAATTTGCAACTAAATATATAATTGCAAAGTCTTAATCCAGACGGAAATTATAATAATATAGAATTGAGAAAACTACGATCATCCCTATCGCTGGGATGTTAATGAAAAGAAGATGGAACAATTATACCTACATGGGTAAATTTTTATGCATATAATCGTATATACGTATAACAAAAAACGAGGCTTTTATATCGTCCGATGAAACCCTCGGTTATAAAAGAACAAAAAGAGTTTGCCGTCGCTTTGTATAGTGACGAGAATAAGAGGAGGAGGAAGAGGAGGATGAGGAAGAGGATCAGCAGCTTTCATTTTATCAAACTATATAAAGCAGTATATATGTATATATAGAGACGTTTTATTCCCGTTTCACATAGTTCTATATGTTATATACTATATACGTATATAATAGAATAAAGATAGAGAAGATGGTAGAGGGGATATATAAAGCCCCGCGGCGTTGACGAGGTCAGCGTCTATAAGTTTATACTGAGGGGTAAAACGCGTCGTTCATCAAATTATAGGATTTGTAACTAGACACGCGCTCGACCCCTGACCGATTTCCTCGAGTTTCTAGGATATCTATACCCATATAACGTGACACGAGTTTGTACCCTACAGTTTCATAGTCTATACTGTAACATACGAGAATGAAAAATCGTTCATCAGTTTCCTGGTGACCTGATTTTCAAATCTAGTATACTCTATAGGTTGAGCCTTTTCCACGCTCAAATCTATAGCCACTACGGTTTAGCTATTATTATACTTCTAATACTAAACTCACACGTTTCCTTTCATATACTAATATGAATCTTATACTTTTCATATACACATGTAGGTACTATATCTATATACTCGTGCTTTATATTATGTCACAATCTTACGCTGTATATATCTAACTATTTTACGCAACGCCCGTTAAAAGACTCAACGTAGAAATATGCACGCGTGACCATAGACAATGTAAGGGGTGACTCCGATTAAATTATATATTCATATCTCGAAACGTATCTAGGTATGTGTAGTCCGGCGATTCGTAAGGCTATGAATAAGTCTTAGAATCGTTGGAGAACTTCAGACTTCACGAAAGAATATGGCTTTATGTTAAAAAAAAAAAATAAAAAAAATGATGGATATAATAAGGGTAGAATTTCGTACCGAGTAAATAGTAACAAACATTATCACATGTTTAATCGAAAGACAAGAGTCTTGCATAGAGTTTTTTTTTTTGTCCACGAGTGTAAAGAATACGACGACTGCATCTTGTAAAAAATACTTGAATGTACGACAACAACGATCAGTGATCGTCTCAAGTTGGAATTGTCAATTACGATTGGTTATCTTATTTCAGAATACGAAGTACGGGACCTTGTGAAAAGAAAAATCGTTTTATGCCTTACGAAAACGAAAAAAAGAAAATAAAAATCAATTTTTTTTTTAAGTATACGAGTCTCGGAATCGAAATAAAATATCGATCACGTTATAGATGTATGTATAAGTAAATAAAATATTTATCAGATCGAGGCCGTCCGCATATATATGAATATACACCCGCATTGGACCCGTGAAAAGACGCGTATGAATACGTACATACATACATACATAGATATAAAGATATATACGTGTATGTATCTGTTCTGGTTTTCTCGGGGTCAGAAGCTGCAAGTATGTGTATGTATGTAACATACGTAGGTATGACCGCCTTTCGTCCTCACGCCAGTTTCCAAATATGGCTAGAATACGCACTGTCCGTACTGCATAAATATAAATATCGGTATATACCTACATATGAAATACATACGTATATATGTATAGCTACATGCATGAACGCATTCGTAAGTAGCTATAGAAGTATAGATATGTGTGCAATCAAAGGCTCGAAAAACTTCAAGATACGTATGTATGTATGTATGTACTATGTACGTACTTTGCAGTTGTCCCTGCAGTCGACCCAAGGACCCTCTTTCAGGAGAATCTCCCTACATGTTATAACGATGCCAATATCGTTATAGGTATACGTATCTATATGCAGGTTTTCTCGGGACCGTGAATAGGGCTGGGATATAATTTGAATCGCAAAATTCATCATGCGCGAGATTTACTTATCCTCGAAGAAGAGAAAAAACATGTAGGTATAGGCTATACATATACTTATACGTATATAAATAAAATTGCATATCAAAATAACTAAAATAAAAATAAAATTATATAAAAAAACGATAAATCTGACTCTTGACCGTGCGTCGTTTTAATCAACGGTCTTTTTCTTCTTATATATACACGCGGGATCCGTTTTAAAGCCCGGATGCCAACCGGGCGAGGACGAATTATGTAATTATTGAATTATGTACCAACTGAGTGATATCCGGTCACCAGTCACTGTGGCTTACATATACATAGATATATAAATATCGCGACGGAAGTAGAGATTATTACCTAATTTATAATAATTCATTTCGAGTCACAGATCCCCCTTCCTTTTTTTTTTTTTTTTTTAAGGGAAGTAAATAGCGAAAAAAAAAATTGCACTAATCATCCCTCTAAGATATAATTCATCATAAATTTTACCCATTTTCTTCTTCTTTTAATAATTATACCGGACAAAATTAAGGGCATGCATATCTTAGCATGATAAAATATATGAAATAAACCTAAATGAAATAAAATATCGATCGTTGGACTTCTGTGGCTGCACGCGGGTGCACCACCGTGTTGTTGACTCACCGGAAGTGTATAGCTGTCCAGCTCCCCCAAGAGCTGTTGGAAGTCCTTAAACCGGCCCACTGCGCCATGTCACGCACCACCGGCGTGTATAAACTGTATTAGCGGTTTAGATTATTTTCGATAATGCTATAGCTGGCTAGATAGGTAAGTATGTATGTACAGCACATCTCGTCGATCATCTTGTCTATGTATATTATATGTAGGTATCTCTTTTACCGTGACTGTACAATATAACATGTAGGTATATAGATACTGCGATGTGAAACAATTCCCTGGCAGATTCGTCTATGTATGTGTACGTATATACCCCGTTGACACGCATATCTTAGAAAAAGATAGAATTCGAGAAATTGGGGCTATGAAATAATAGACCGTGGCGATCGTCCGTCCGTGACTATTATTATATTATTTTTCTTAAAATACGGCCTTATACTATCATTTTCACACCGTGAATCAGATCAAATATACAATTTTTTGCATCAATTTGATCATCACTCGATTTTAATAAAGGACAGTTTTTACAAAATTGGATTGAAATCCAATCAAATTTTGGTATTCATTGTCCTATAGGTTTCTAAACAGTTTCCAGTATTTCTCAGGATTCGGTTCACTAACACAACACAACGTGATATGATGTGATCGTCGATATGCTTGACACGTTTATGTATAAGTATTATTACATCACGGTGTATGTATACTTAGCTATGTACTTAGATGCATAATATATACCTATAAACGTGACTTTTATAGAGGCGTTTGTTCCGGGTGACCGAGATCCTAAACCCGTCACCCCGTCGTTACGAAGCTCCTGATCACCAGCCGGAGGTATAGATCTTTCGTAAAACCGTATCATGGTATTGCGTACGGTATATATTCATGTACCATGAGTAAAATCACGGTTTAACATTCTACGTATCTTGTAATTTTGTGTGTGTAAGTGTTTGTGTATTCGTCTATCTGTATATTTAGTATATATCTAAATACAAAGGCATTATACACGTGTGAGATTGGGCGGGGTCGGGGGTTTCCCTTTGTTGAAGGATCGAGTCACGACTCATGCACGATTTACTGCCTGCAGTCACTCGCTGCACCACTGCACCGTGTCCCACGAGACCTAGACTCTTGACTTTAGACTGCAGACTGTGTAGTGGACTCTGGACTTCAGACCTCTTGGACTTGTGTAATTACCATCCAAACGCAAAGGTCTTGCAGCGTTTATTCTTCGGCACGTATACACAATGCGATATATACAGATATATATACCATATCATTACATTCCGCATCTTTCAGAATTAATTATCATTCAAATTTTACTCCAATACTCATTTGCCTGTTTATTTCTCAACACTGTATCAAAGATCAGGATCAATGAGTCCATCGATTATGGAATGGTGATACATGTCATGTATATAAAATCGTAGTGTGAAATCCCTGAGTTCAAGTTTCGTAATGTCTTTATTCCAGTCAATGGTTACCCATAATTACGTCCGGGTATATAATATGCATGCGTATATAGTTTAATCGCGCGTGACTTTAAACAGAAACAAAAATTATGTAACTGCAGGGTATATATAATAATCTAAGGTATATCCCCCGGAGTCGTTGAAACATTTCTACCTCTGCACAGGAGTCCGTGCATGTAGGTACAATGGAAAATTTATTTTTCTTAAGTTTAAAGGAGCGTCTATGAATTTTTTGCGACTATGAATAACCGCGGATGGTGGGGGAAACAAAAAAAATTAATTAATTAAAAACTTTCGACATCAGATCTGCATTAGCCCACTCATCCTGATCACATACGCATTAGAAAACACCTCGACAACCTCTACCACATTTAAAAACGTCGATCTCGTTTACGTTGGCGTTTGTTTAGCCATTAATTATAATCAAAGAAATTATACTATTCATTTACAACCATTATACGTCCTGCCAGTTTCCTACGGTCACGTCATTTTCGTTAATTAATAGCTGCAGCACACCCACGACAAACGTTGACGGTAATTTTGCGATAAAAGCTGAAAAAACAGACCGATTTTCAATTCAGATATTTTACAAAGTAATTAGTTTTCCTTGAGTATATTAGCTCAGATTTAAATCTGCTTGAAATTTTAGCAGTTTTTTTTTTTTTTTTTTTCTGTTTTTTTGTTTTCCTAACTCTGGGATCTTTTTTTACTCTTTCAGACGTCGACCACGTTACAGGGGAAAACTTTTTCGACGCATTGGACAACGGTGTGGTGGTATGCCGTCTGGCCAGAGTTATTCAGGAAAAAGCGAGGTCTGCCATCGATTCCGGTAGAGTGAAAGGGGTGGGTTTTTAACATTTTATTTAAATATACTTGTTAAATTATGTGAATAGTCATAGCAGTAGCAGCAGACTAATTAGGAGTTAATATTTCAACTGAGATTGAAGAGTGCAGCGCGGTATATACTAGAGTAGAATTTACCCTGCACGTTATATTCACAAGTTCAATTAAACATTTCCTCTCACCTCATTCTCTTGAATATATTCATAATCATTTTTTTATTTTTATTTTTATTTTTCTTTCATACAGCCATTACCAGTTATAAGAGGACGTTGTTGGGACAATGCGGCAAGACGTAGTTTCTTCTCCCGTGACAATATGGAAAATTTTATACAATTTTGTCGCCGTCTTGGAGTTCACGAAAATCTACTTTTCGAAAGCGACGATCTCGGTACGAAAGTTAATTTTTTTATTTCTTATTATACATACCCCAATTTGATTCTGATTTACTTGAATCTCGTTTTTCCGGTTCCTGTTATAGTGTATATAACGTGTTAATCTTGTATCTCTATATCCATGTAACAGTTCTTCACGGACAACCGCGGAACGTTGTTCTTTGCCTTCTTGAGGTCGCCAGACTGGCTTCTCGTTACTCCCTCGAACCACCCGGGCTCGTTCAACTGGAACGAGAAATTGCAGCTGAACAAGAACGCGATCTTCACTGTCTATCAGACAGTGGTATATCTCATAGCAGTCTTGTCTCTTGGCAATTTCAGTCACCCTCTCCAGCCACATCTCCGAGACCACCGGTTGAAACGATCAAACACAGCAGGTAAAAAATAAAAAATAAAAAATTGAAAAACTGTAAAAAATGGTTTCATTTTTTACAATTTTTTTTTCTGTATACGCTCCTCTGTCCAACAGGATCCCACTCCTTTACCCTCCTGATTTATGCGATAGGGATAAAGAAAGGATCAAAGAGACGAAAGGGCGATATAGCTGGGCGTGTTGCTATGGCGGTTGCCAAGGGTTGGTGTACCCATAGCGTACATACATACAAATATGTAATAAATCACGAATTTAGTAGTTTAAATCCGTAAGTAGAAAGTCGGAGTTTGGTGGGTGGTGAAAATCGGGTCTCATTCGCAAATAAATGACAATTGCACAGGGTATTATAAAAATTTGTAAATTGAAATCGATTGATTTTTTTTCTCATATTTTCAAATCATCTGGACGTAGGTATTATATGCATAACGATTGAGGGAAACGATGCTGTTTCCTCCCTACAGGGAAATGCACAAGAGTACTTACTCAGACCGATGAAAACCAGTTCTGTACAGGCATTAGTTTAAAGATAACTAATCACTCATCCTGTTGTTTTTTTTTTGTTAATTTTTTTGTATCCTTCCATCCGCTCTGATCATCCGGAGGTTGCGGGAGGGTTGTGCGTTTCATTAACGATATTGAAGGGGTTTTCTATCCCCGTGTATACATGAGGGTGTTGAATAGGGGTTGGTGATTCTCATTACTGAAGGGTTGTATGAATTAGGGTATTAAAATAAGCGAGATCTATGTACTGTACTGTACATAAATACATATGTATATACATATAATTATCAAATAATCAATAATTAATAAACCTTTTAATTTGTTTTTTCTTTTCTTTTTCATATATTTATAATTAGCTCAACTTCTGAGGTGGCTACTAAAGCAGCTAGATGGCTCGATCCTACGTCAGGACCACCAACTTCCGACATGAGAAGATCCGTGAGTGACAATGGACCTACAGGAAGTGACGGAGTCCCTAGCGATACTACAGAAGATGATTGGTCCAGAGGCAGTGCTGAAGATCCTGACGATGTTCCTTCGCCTTCGATCTCACCTTCGCCTACTCCTGCCGAACCACCTGAACATTCGGGTCCGATTACAGAACTCGATCGAAAGGTGAGAATTGTGAATGAATAATTATCAAGTTTCAAGAATTAATTGAACGATAGAAAAATAAAAATTTTCTTTTTTTGTTTTTTAATAATTTGTAATTTTTTGGAGAATAGGAATCAAATCATATAAATGAAGATATGATTTTATTAACATGAGTTGGGAGCTTTTTATTAATCGAAGTGCGAAGTTAAAATAGATTTTTAGATCGAGACATGATGAAAAAAACGCAGATTTCGAGTTCAGAAAATCGTCGAGGGGATTTTTAAAGTGATAGTAAAATTGTCTCATTATAGCTTTGATTTTTATTTAACGTTTCTATTTCAATCAGATCATAATTAGGTATGTGTTTAAAAATTTTGTGAACATCTTTTTGTAGGTGCGACGAGCAGCCGAAGCCGTCCAAAGATTGTGTCAATGTCCGTCCAGTAAGTGCTCTAAGTTAAAAGTTCGAAAAGTAGGTGAAGGACGTTACCACATCGCTGGACGGAACGTCTTCATCAGGGTATGAAAATCACTTACCTATATGTATATAAATTGATATGTGAACAGAAAAAGAAAAGAAAACAAAAAAAAAAAAAGCAGCGTTCTTCAAATTTCAAAATTGATGAATAAATTTGGTTAAATTTTTATAAATCTCTTAATATATAAATAATAATTATTGGTATTAAATTATTATCAAATCGTCGCAGCTTCTAAAGGGAAGACACATGATGGTACGAGTAGGCGGCGGTTGGGATACGTTGGAGCATTTCTTGACGAGACACGATCCCTGTCAGGTGAGGGTACTTAGTCGCGAAAGCACACCGCCGCCGCACAGCAACGGTATCACATCTGCTCCATACCTGCACATTAGGGCAAAATATCGCAGCCCTCCACCAGAATCACTAGCTGGTCGCTAGCCAAAGCAAATAAAAAAAGCACAGTGCCTAGACTCCATGATATATAGAATTATCTAAATATTATAATACCTATATATTCATATACATAAACAAACAAAAAAAAAAAAAAAATAACAAAACACAAAAAATAAAACATAATACGCTATAGTATATTTTAACATCTATACATATATATGATCACATCTCTCTATTCTCGTAACACTCTCTACACATATTATGATAATTATCATTCTTAGTAGGAAAAACACGAAAAAAAACAAAAAAATAGTAATCCAGAATCTACACAAATATACATAATATTATAATATACTTCAATATATTGTGCAAGCTTGATGGCTTTGATATGATTATAGATGGTGGCTTGAAATTTTTTCGGAAGTGCATATGACCATATATTTAGACTGAAATTTCGTACTATATGCATATATAATTGTGTGTTATGAACTTAAGGGATGAATTAAGATTTTTTTATTTATTTGTTTTTTGAATACGGTTAACTATTTCCGATTTCACTATAATGAGAAAACGGGAGAAGAGTATGGCGAGTATTCAGAGGATAGAAGTAAAACCTAATTATTCAAAGTTCGATCGTTTTTCTTTGATATTATAAAAGCGAATCGATTGACATATAGATCTTCGTGGGTTGAAGTTCTAGTTTTTAAACATTTGATAATATTACACGTAGGGTTTGGTCATTGCTCTTCCTATTCTCTCTCTATATTACATAAACACACACACATATATATATATATATATATATATATATACATAATCATTTCGATAATGCACTAATTATTATTATTATTATTATTATGACAAACCTCGGCTGTAAAGCTTGGCCGTTTTCATCAATTCATTTAACAATAAATACCTATGGTATAACAATAATAATAAAAAGACAAGAAATAAAATTCATACGAGTATTTACAGGGTATAATAATGACAAATAATTGCCCCACACTGCACTGTTAAGCACCCTGCCAATATATCACTCTTCAATATCATTAAAATGCTGAACAAAGGTATTTATGATATTACATATAAAAAAAAAAAAAGCACGAGGCAAAAAGATCTTTTTCACATTAATAATATATATAATACACATGCATACATCAGCATGTCGAATTAGATTTACATATATATATCTTTCGCACTCCACGCTGATTGAAGCACTAATTCAGCTGTAATCGAAAAGTGAAAAAGAAAAATAAAAAAAAAAAAAGATTAGCGTGGTATTAAGAAGATTACCTAATATTTTTTCTTTCTTCTTTATTTTTTCACTTTTATAATATATGCTGGTGAAGGTCTTGTAAATATATACATATATACATATAAATGTATATTTAACAGACTTAATACAATCATATTAATTATTTAATCAGTCGCATGCGGAAAAAGCTCAGAATCACATAATTGCCTCGTCTATACATAATACCTATACAATATATCAATACCAATATAATATACGTTTTGTATTTTTATACAGATAATAAATTAATGAATTATAGACAAGTCGTAAATATAATATATATATATAATACATCCGTATATATTAATAATATAAATATTATTATATATAAGGACGATATAATAATATCGCAAGATAATAATTATTATATATACTACCGGGCTAAACAAACATATATTTCACGATGTTAAATTTCCAGAAATACAAGAGCACAGCTCTGTGCAGCAAAGGGATCATACCAAAGCAAAGAAATTCGAGACAAGTTATGTCGGCACGTTGAATTGAGGCAGACACGTCGTTATATATTATAAACATACATACCTATGTATCTCGTCAAAGACAATTATTAAGTCGTATATGACGTATTTGATATTTAATAGTTATATATACCTGTAAGTATATAATTATAACTAATATATACCGAGGTAATATAACTTATTACTGCGCAGTTACGTAATTATTAATTATTATTATTATTATATAATATATAAATTAATTAATTAGCAGATCTTTACATGCACTTACCTATTATACATATACATATGCATTATTGATTATTATTATATCACCATGTATCACATCATGGGTATATTATATTATCATAATAACATCCACTAAAATGAAGCAAGGAAATTTATAAGTATACATAATAATTGTATCAACTTTTCCTCGAGGTTTGTGATCGTTAATTTTGTTATTTTTTTTTTTTTTAAATTTTTCTTTATGTTTCGTTTTCTATTAATTAATTAATACCCTAGTATTTTTTTTATTCATTCATCTTCTCGAATTATTCGACTTATATCGCTGTTTAATTATTAATTATATATATAATATATAATATATTTGCCATAATATGACCTGTAAGATTACTATAATTATTATTTATATACTCACGTAGATGTGTATGTATATAAAATACCCGCTTATTCCGTTCCAGACGTTAATTCGTACAATTTAATCGTTCCTTCAAGTTAATAGTTTTGTAGATTATTTACTATATAGGTATATTAGCTAAACAGCTTTGAAAATTATCATTTATTCATTTAGTTTAATGAATATGATCGTCGTTATTAAAACCCATGGAGATGAGAAAATGTAGCTAAATTTTATAGATAACGCAAGTGTTTAGATATTCGAATGACTATATGTATAGTAAATGAATTGAACGAAAAAGAATAATAGAGAAAAAATGAAATAGATTGAAAAAAAAAATTTTTTCACAGGAACTGAATTCGTCGGAAAAAAATGCTTATAACTGAATTATTTCGTATATTATATGGACTACCATAAACTTATGATTGTTGTACTTTTTATTTATGTTGTATAATAATTGTTTATATTAATTCTCGTATAAAGAAAAAAAAAGAGAAAGAAAAATACACTAAGTTTATATTGTTAATTTTTGTTCGTTAAGCAATAAAATATATTTAATTGAGACAAAAAAAAACAAATAATAAAAATAAAATTAATCAATGATTTACAATAAAATTTTGATACTTTGTTTGAAACCTGTAATTAAGTCCATCCTAATTCAACGTCTTATATTTATTAAAGTTATAGGAATAAATGATTGAGTATTCAGGAAATTAAACATAAAGCAATTGGTTTTTTTTTTTTATCTAAATATCTAATATATTTCGATTATCATAATATAATGTATTGTATATAAAGAGAGCATTTTAATTAGATCATAGGATTGATCCTGATGCAAAAACAAAAAAACAACGATTACGTTCTTCCGTTTACTTTTGAGTCAATTTATTAATTTTAAAATCAATTATTCAATTGCCAAAGCGATGAATTATCGATTATTATCAACCGTATTTTAATGAGAGGAATAACAGAGAAAAAAAGATCGATTTTATTATTTTTTCTTTGTTAAAGTAAACGAAAGCCCTAAATCGCGGGATTATAGTAAAGTAATACGTATTTATAATAATATATAATTAATACGATAAAATATATGTGTAATCTATCCATATCATAAACTTTGGGTGATACTGGACCGAAGTTTAGTCCTATTTTTTTCTACTTTTTTTGTTGTTGGTGTCATAAATGAATTAATACAGTATTTATGTATGTATGTACGATAAAAAATACTAGAAATAAATACATATGTAGGGTTTTGTCATATAAACATCGAATCCTAATTTCATTTGATTCGATCAGATTAAATTAAATTCAATTTTTACTTCTTCTTGCTCTTTCCTAGCGTAAGGGTATGGTGTTGAGGCTGCTGTGCAATCTGTGACTTTCTTCTATTAAATTCCAAGATATCGTCTTCAAGTTTCTTGCGACTTTCTTCGAGCTTCTTTTTCTCCTCAGTGTGATCCTTCTTCAGTTTGTCAAACTTCACATGCAGCTATAATAATTCAATTATTATTAAAAAGAAAACCACAAGAAACTGTCCAAAAAAAAACATCAAATTTAAACAAATAGAAACAAAAACAATTAAAATATTCAATAAACAAAATATAACAATACTTCTTTCTCTGCATCCTTTAGCTCTGCCTCTTTCTCTTTGACTCTAACGACAAACATCTGCCTCATCTCATCTTCTTTTTGTTGAAGTTCTTGAAGATGAGTTGATCTCTTTGCCTCAAATGTCTGCTGGAAGCTTACAGGCTTATTCTCGCTATCTACGTCGCTGAATCCCATCTATGAAAGACATTACAATAATTTAAAGTCACATTCTAACTTTTCGAAGAGAATGGAAGGCCGATAAATCACCTGCTCAAGCCTCTTTTTACGATACAATTCATAATGTCGGCAATGAGTCTTCTCTCTCATATCTTCCATGTTTGTTCTAATCAGCATTTCACGTAGTTTAACAAAATCGCAGTGAGACTCGTTCTCGACTGTGAAAAATAACAGTTTGTATAAAATCGATGTTAAAAGGACAAAAAATCGACCAACTATTTGCATTTAAATTTGCGTGAGAATCACCTTGCACTGTCCCCCACGGATACTGCCGAGACCTCATCATCTTGTTTCCAACTCTGACAAAATCAGTACTACCCACAACAGCGAAAGGTACATGTGCATTCATCGAAGTATTCACATCTGTAACACTCTCGTCATCGGTTGGAAATTGGTATATATGAACTCCATTGTTTTGTAGTTCGGATATTATTTTACTCTGGAGAAATAAAAGACATTGAAATGAGTACGGGGACTCCTTTTTTGAAGCAGACTTTAAATCCAAATTACAAACCTTAAATTTTTGTAATTCAGTCTTTGATATTGTATCAGCCTTTGCAATTATTGGAATGATGTTAACTTTGGTATCAAGTTTCTTCATGCAGACGAGATCGATCGATTTCAGTCTGTGATTAAACAGTGAAAATAACAACTGATTATTATTCCATAAAAATCAAATTGGATTCAAATTTCTCACAGTTTAATTTCTTGTCATTAACAAATAACCAATTAATAAAATAAACTGACCCATGCCCAGTGGGGCAAATAAAGTATAGACAAACATGAGTCCGACTATCATGATAAGTGGATAAAGAACGTTTTATTTTAAGTTCCTCCTGAAGATAAGCCTCGAATTGAGCATCTATGTAATCAACAACAGCTTTAAAGCTGTCCTCCTTGTTGATCTGATCCCCGTATCCGACTGTATCAACAATTGTCAATTTTAAACGAACGTTGCTTTCCTGTAGCTCGTACGTATGAGCTTTTAGCTTGACTGAAGGCAAGCTGTGAGGACTTGGAGTCGACTCGAAACTTGTGTTGAAAAGAGAATCCATAAGCGTTGATTTACCCAGCCCAGTTTCCCCTGAATTAATAATAATATAAATAAATTAAAATGAAGACAAAAAAAAGAAAATAAATCAATTTTTTTTTTTAATTTAATTTTGTATTTCTCGTAATTTATTCAAAGGTTACTCACCAATGCATAAAATGTTGAATACGAATCCATTTTGCACTGATTTGTTGACCAGCTGATCAGGTAAACTGTCGAAACCGACGTGACCGGATAGTTTGAGGTTACGAAGGGAAGACTCGAGCTGAAAGAAGGAATTTCTCATTTTATACACTTTGAAATAAGCAGTTTTTTTATAATATCAGACGACGAGATAGCGACGATTATTGTGACAGGAAGCCTCGCGGTGTCAAATCTTGTTGTAACAGTTCTCGACCGGGAACCAACGCCCTTTATATATCCCGTTATATATCCTACAGTAGATTTGACATTTTAGATATTTTATGATCGCATTATGAAGGTGTAAGATTATAGCAACCTTTAAACGGTTGTATACGACATTCTACACACACTACACGATCAAATGATATAATAAAGTTTATCTTACCTTAGAACGCTCCACTTCTACGGCCGCCATCTTTAATGACAGTAGGGGATTAGTTTGTGAAGCATGCGCTGTCCTGTGTCAGGATGGCTCATCGAGTATACACATGCATACCTGGATTTGTGAGTGTGTGTGTGCGTGGGTGCATGGGGAGAATGAACAATGACGAAAGATTGTTGTCGACTGTTTGGAAACGGTAATGTAAAAACGTGATAAATATCACGTAATTTAAAAAGGCAGGATAATCAAATACGTGTTGTTTTTTATTTAAAATTATTTCATAAACAGGGAATTTGGGTTTGGTATTTATTTTAAGACCTAAGCGAGGGCGGGGAATAAAGTTTTTACTTTATTACTATCCGTGCGCGAGGCGGTGGAATAGTTGTCTGGTGATTTTTTGGCCTGTGAGGTTGGTAGGCTGCTCATAACAGTATCCACTTTCCAACATGGCAGATCAATTTGTGTTGTATTATCATGTGACGGTGAAAAACTATCACTAACGAGCTTGATTGTGCTTCGATATTTGTATATTCTGGTTTAAAAGGTTCGTTTACTTAATCGTGAAACGATATGGCGGACGTTAAAAATCCACCGTTTAGTGAAATAAAAAGACCGGAGGAAGTTGTCGCTATGGCGATGAACGATAGCCTGAAATTCGCCGTGTTGATCGGACTGATTGAGGTGGGACAGGTGTCTAATCGCGAGGTGGTCAACACCGTACTTCACTTGGTAAGTTACTCGTTCAAAACCGGCTTATTTTTATCAATTTTATATCTCGTAGATAGGTTAGTTAATTCATGAATTTCTCAAGGTGTTAGAACAGTGACGTTTTATAGCTTCTCAATATCTCGCACTGTGCACTGTGCCTGCAGACTCGCAACTGTCAAACCGCGTTTATTATATCAAATCAGAGAATTTTGACAGATGGAACGATATCGACGAAATTTTATTTAACATTATTGAAGAATACTATAGCGTTTATGTGAGCTATTATTCCTCACGGTTACACCCCCTTTTTCATTTCTAATTTTAACTGTTCGAAAAGTGAGAGTGAAAATTTTCGTGTTTGTCACCGGCGATGCTTAATTTTTAACAGAATGGAACGTTGTCATTTTTATTTTTTTGTTTATTTAGTTCCGATTTATTTTAGAATCATTTGCTTATAGAGGAAACGTATTTTTACTTTACCTACGATTTTCGTTCACGATGATATTTTACGATTTTGTTTTTTAATTGTAGTAGTATTTTTTGTATTGGACAGGTTTTGGGTTTTTTCTTTCTGTTAATTGTTCCGGTTTGACGAGAACACCTCGAGTCTAAAGTGAATAAAATTAATTAGGAATAAAAATAGGAAAAGAAAATCAAAAAACTATTCAATATCATAACGTCATCGTTAAATCTATTTTTCGAAACACTTCGTATACGGTAAAAAAAAAAAAAATTGTATTCGTATCAATAAAAACTAAATGTGAAAAAATGACAGAGGTTATAGACAACTTATCGTCGAGCCTTGTAGGTATACGCGGTTGGTAATAGTTCGGTAACGACGGATTAACCGCAGTTCGAACAGAACTCGAGTACGTATAATTATTACGTAGAGTTGATCGATTGTTAAGAAGTGTGGCCACGACGACGACCTACGATCGTATTGTATGTATGTACATACATATCGTATGTCGTATCTGTATACATATACGACCTTTAAAAGGCACCTTGTATGAAGGCACAAGGATGAATGCTAAATAAAATTAAAACCAACACATGAACGCATATTACGTATGAAATTATTATCTAATAATAATGATAGTAATAACGAAATGGATATCATTACGCGGTTTTTCCACAGTAATTTATCTTTATTTTCATACATATATCATTTTTTATTTTTTAAGTTTCTTTTTTACTTATATACCTACATGAATAAATTCATGTATGATGTATGTACAGTAGGTAGGTATGTACATTATGTACAGCTGATCAAACACTTCCATCTCTTACTCGACTCTTCTTTCGACTGTCGAAAGTGAGTTGATCTACAATCGAATTACTATTATATTACTGTGTCAAGAATGATTAAAACGTTAACCGCGGAGGTAATATCAAAGACGTTATAACAAGCGCGTGCGGTTTTGTTAACGTATAACGACAAAACTTATACGTTTTAACAACGAAGAATGAGAGAAGAAGTGGTGAAGGCAAGGGCGAGGGTAGGAGGGCTTACCTATCGCTTGGGGGGTGCTTATTATATGGAATCGTTGTCAGTTCGTTCTCTTCCTCTCTCTGTCTCTTTCTCTCTCGTTCTCAGGTATGAAGTCCAAATGCAAGATTAATGAGTAAGGTAAAATGATGACAAAGATATTTTAATTTTGACTTCATTTTATGTTATTTTATTTTATTTTTTGTTTTAACAAAGCGTTCTTTGATTAACCGATGAGCATTGGCGTGCTTAAACGAAAAAAAGCTGTGTATAGGGGTTTACTGCTTATCGAATCCCTCTTTACTTCCTACCTCAATGAGTTTTTATACGCGTGTCAAACCGTCAGAAATATTTTTTTATTCATTTTGTATTTTGTATTTTTAACGTTTTTTGTTATTTGGAGGTTTTTATATTTTATTTTTTTATTTTTTGTCATATTTCAAAGGGATAATAGGTCAGCCAGAATAATCAAGATCAAGGGGTTCTTTTGTTTATATAATGTATCGGTAACGCTTTTTGATCGTCACCGTTCGTTCAGTTCATTCGTCGTTGTCAGGGTACACGTACATACACACACATGTATGTACCTATACATATATATAGGTATATAATAGTGTTTGTTTTCTCTTCTTCTTCTCTCGCTTTGTTCATCCCACTCGCCTTGTACCCTCTGCTAAGTAAAGAGCCAACCTGCAACCTGCAACCTGCAACCTCACACACACATAAATACACACATGCTCAAACGATATTGTGTAATAAATATTATTCCATCAAATTTCTTTTTATTGTTATCCTCCTTTTATTTTGTGTTCCCATTTATCTCCATTATCCACGAATTTTTTTTCTCCCCCATATTCGCAAAATTATTATTATTGTTGTCGTTAATAATTTATATTTTTTGCTGTACTATTTCTTTGAAATGCATATATTATAACAAAAAATTAGAGAATAGTATTATTTATAAAGGATTTCTTGATAACTTTCACCGCGGTTTATACCTACATATAGATATATGTTATATAGGTGTATCAATTTTTCTATAGAATATTGTCAAATTGAATAAAACACTGCCTGCAGCACCCTTATATATCTATTGTTGTCGAACGAGTAGGGAGAAAGGTGAGGCGAGGCTGTTTACGGAGGACAATATTTCCAATATTCTTACGCTATCGAGAGTGACTTACTTATATTATTATAGGTAGGTATACGTATATAGGTATATAGATCTTCCGTATATCACGTGGGCTTATTTTTCCTTATTGTTAGAAAATTCTGATATATTAAGGTATGTGAGGGAAAAAAAAATACCTATACGTTTACGATATTTTTCGTCTTTTTTATCTTATTTTTATTTTTTTATTGTTCTTCTTTCATTCTCATTTGATTTGTGCGATATATTTATATGTATATAGGTATATAATATATTGTAAGATATAATATAAAGAAAGCTCTAAAAGAAAGATCCTCTTATACTATATATGTATATGTATATGTGGACCGTATACACGCGTTGACCTGTATTAGATCACGTTACGTGACGATAGATTAAGTTGTGTAACGGATGTTATAACATTAGCGTGAACAAAAGAAAGAAGAAGAAAAAGAGAAGGAAAAGTGACAGAAATGAAAAGAATAGACAAAAAATAAAAAATAAAAAATTTGAAAAGAAATAAAAACAAATAAATTGGTAAAAGATTTACAGCTTATGGTAATAAATACGCACGTCTATTTGATAAAATTATTTTATCGTATAGTATAGTTATATACATATATACGAAAAAAAAATAAAAAACGCGAAGAGCAGATAAAATAGAACGTCCGTTTCGTTTATTTGAAAATATTCGTATCGTTATGTATGAGTATGTATGTATGTACCTATGTTCTGTATTTGCAAATAGGGCAGAGAACTGTAGTATAATCGAAATAATGATAATAAACTAATCATAAATTGCGAAAAGAAGTAAAATATATACAACATGTAAAATATATATACATACATAGATAGCTAAAAAATATTTTATTAAAGCTGGAAATAAACCGATCGCAATTAATTTCTGTTCTTGTTCTCGTTATTGCTCTTGTTTTTGTTGTTGGTGTTTGTCTTCTTGTTGATGTTTATAATCCAGAAATAATAATCATAATAATTAATAAGGTTTTAATTAACCTAAGTTATTGCGTTTACTGGGCGTGCAGAAATATTTTAACACAAATATTAGTGCAATTATAATTTCATGAGGTAAATTATATACCTACCTACCTACCTATATACATATACCATAATCAATAATTCTGTCGGCAAAATAATTTATTTATTATATGTATTCAGAAAACAAAATTATGTGCTATATCTATAAATCGTTATACCAATACATATATATATATATACTTTAATTATGATTATATAAAATTAAATAAAAATAAATAAATAAATAAATTAAAATTAACTGTAACGAAAATTTTTTGAGTTATATTTTTTGTAATACATACCTATGAGTACTTGTATATATAGAGTTACTGTACCTATATACAATACACATGATGTGATATATATTTCATATTTTTATAATCGTCATATATATATATATTAGTTGAAAAAAGTCCGCGAGTATACACGTACGATAAGCGTTTATACGTTATCGAGGTAGGTACTATGCTTAATCACAGTAATCTTATCGGTGACCAATCGTGCGGTATGATCCTATACATATATGTCGTATTCAGAATACTCGTATAATAGTATATGTATATGTACTCGGCTCACAGAACTGCTATATACCTCCCTGCCTGCAGAGGAGGAAGGAGGGAGGTTACAGAGGTTAAGTGTACTTATATGTATAATATATACTTATACCATATAGAAGAAGAAAAAGTCCCATCGTGAATCTGCGGGGATATGAAAAGGTCGAAATTGGCAACTGATCCAATGAAATTATAAGTAATAAAAATCAAAAAAAAGTTGAAAGAATGAAAAATAAAAAAATAAATAAATGAAAAATTATGTTTTTTTCACAATTTTATTTCCTATATTTATTTTTGTATGTTTCTCTTATACCTGTAGTCTTATCGTTAGCTTAGCTTGAGAATATCCTAAATCGAGGAACTTAAGCCTTTTGCTCGTGTTCTCGTGGACCAATTTTTTCTCTTTTTCTATTTTTTGTTCTTTTACTATTTTTCTCTTTATTTCTTTTCTACGTATCTCCCCTACTTTAAGGCAAACCCTTATTCTCAAGGGACGACGGGTTGCCTGCTGCCTGGCTACGCCTAGGCCTATACTTGCCTGTCTGCTTGCTTTGCACTGCCCTGCCCTGCCCTGCCCTGCCCTGACTAGGCTTAAGAAAGTTCGCGAGGAGCTGTTTGACGGGGCTGTGCGGACTCAAGCGCCCCTTGAGAATCGTTGTTTTTATCATTATATATCCGTTACGAAGAATAAGAATCAAAATAATAATAATAATGATAATAATAATCGGAATAAGAATAAAAATAAAAATACGGTGCGGAAGAGAAAATTTTCCACTCTCTTTGAAATAAATTCGATAATCTGCTTCTTTTCTCTCTCTCTCTCTCTCTTGATCGCGCTGCAGATAACCAGCTGCTGCTGCTTATGTAATATTTCTATCTTCAACGATTGTCGATTATTTATTTATTTATTTATTTATATATTTTTTTGTATATAACAGAAAAATTAAAAGAAGAAAAAAAGGTTTGAGCCACAATTTTAGACATATAATTTCTGCGTCCCTAATTTCTTTATTTAGGTACTGTAAATAATTGACCGATAATTTGGAGTTTTTCTTTTTTTTTTTGAAATTTTTTTTTGTGAGGAGGGATAATTCAGAGAATTATAAAATTAAAACAGAAGAAAATAGAAAAAAAAATTCATTACATGTTGAAGATAATCTAATGTGTAATTATTTCGCATGACAATATAACAAATCCTAACGCTGTTGCTGCTTCTCCTTCTCATGTTCTATACTGTTTTAGAATACCGTCCCTTTAACCAGGGGTTGAAATCTTTTTAATAAAAATTATAACCGTAATTACTGTAATTAAATTTCGGAACTTTGCCCGCATATTGCTGCTCCGAGTAAGGTCCCTACTCCAACCCCTACGTCGTTTGTGTTGGTAGATATATGTCCTGTATCTGTACAGGTATACCTATGCACGATCTGTTTAGGTGTGGGTTTCAGGTATAGGTATAGGTATATATCTCTTTTCTGCTATTAAGTTTCCCCGGTCACCGCGAAATCGATAAGATGGTGATATTGCGTCAGGATTTTTTATCGTCTAATTTATGGTTTATTTATTTATTTTATTATTTTTTTTGTTTGTCCCCGATTTTCTTAATTAATTTACCAATTGGGTGATATGTATTATACTGCATATATAGGTATATTTGTCGCAGCTAATTTCATAAATTATTTATGCACGTCTATGTTATTATAAGGAAGATTTTTTCACATCTGCTGCAGTTGAAAATTAATTAAATTATTTTTGATGTTTTCTCTTCAAAAATTTAGGGGTAGGTTCAAGTTCTCAATTTTAATATCACCAAATCTCGCAGTTATTGGAAAAAATATTTTCCCGAAAATCTGCAGCGCATAGTCGATAAAAATAGTTGAAAAAATTTAAATCGACAAACACCGATGATTTAAAATTCTGAAAGCTACAGATTCAAAAGGTCAAAACTAAGAAACTTGAAATTTACGTATGGTGCGTTGTAACTTTCCGAGATTTAATATTCTGAACCTTAACATTTTTGAAAATTTGAAATTGTCCGAAATGAATTCGAGAAGATGACGGGACGGTTTGAAAAAAAAAACAAAAAAAAGGAAAAATTAAACAGGTAAATGAAATAAGTATAATTCATAGCTAGTACATGATGAAAATTCGAATGAGTCAGAGTCAGATACGGCATGGAATATAATATCATACATATAAAAAGCTTGCTGTCTATACATACCTACAAATGGGTATAAGACCTGAATTGAAAAGGATGGAAAAGAAAAAAATTGCAAAAAAAGAATTAAAAAAAAAAAAACCAATCACTCCATGCTCGCGGATGATTTGATCAAAGTAAATGCACATACTGCTGCTCCGGTGCTGCTCCAGTGTAAAATTTACCTCTATCTACCTACCTACCATACATATATACATATATCTATGTATACAATACATAACGTATACCTATAATAATGCCGCAGTGGCACAAAGGTTTGCGCTGCAATACAACAATTCTCCAAACGCTATATTGATCCCTGGGTTATTATTATAGTTTTATCTACCTGTACGCATATACTTATAGGTATAAAATATATATACAATCGTGTAATATTTACGCGTGTAAGGAATATTATAATAAAATTATCCCTATTAAAAAAAAAAAAAAAAAAATTTATATAATTAATGACGATGATAATATCATGTAATATGATTAAATATTTTATTTATCACTGAATATATTATACCTATACGTATAATATGTATAATTATTAATACGTGATAATTATCATTCATAATATAATTTTATTATCTATATTCAGGAAAGTGCTAATTGCGTTTCTAATAATTATACGTACGACGTAATTTTTTTTACCTGCTTAAATAGGATATTTACACGTATAGGTATAAAGTATAGTATTGAATTTGTATATACATATATACTTATTATGTATATGTGTTATAATATGTGTAAGCCGCAATGCAACGTGTCAAGTACTGAGTTTCCGGGTTTCTTATTCAGTCGAAAGTCTTGCGACTTTTTTTATTCTATTTACGTGAATTATATAAGGAAAAAGAATCTTTCTGCCTTCCGGACACACCTTTCTTGATCTCGCTCTCGTCTCGTTGCTATATATATATATATATATATACATATAACACACATGTGGTAGAGATTAAAATCTATACTAAAAATGTATGTATGTATGTATGTATGTATGTACAGAGGTAAATAAAATCGGTAAATGTATTATATTTTATTTTTATATTATTTTTGCGAAAATAGAAAATTGAAGGAAACCATCTGAAGCTTTAGCACACCCGTCACCGTCACCATTTATTCATATCGTATATCATAAGATTCACAATCATTTTGGATATACATATATCGTGTTATAAATTGACGGATGCATCCCGCGGTGATTTACGAGATTTTGAATAATATATATATGTGTAATATATAGTATAGGTATATATGTATATATATATTATCCGATCACCCTGCGGAACCCGTGGCTCTTTTATTTCTTTCTTCGACCTTTTCGATCCTTTGGGATCCTATTCAAAACCCCTTTTATGCTAAAGGAACACCGTCTGTCTACCCCTAAGTTCTCGAAATGGGAAATCGCGCTTTTTTTATACATGCATGGAATCCGGATTACGAATGTCGAAAAAATGAGAAAAAAAAATTAAAATTGAAAAAAAAAAAAAAAAATATATGTATGAAAAATTGACGAAAATCAGTGCAAATGGTAGATATATATTTTTCATTTCTTGTGTATCGGTATATATAATTATAATTGAATGAGATTTGTTAAGATTCTATTAAAAAAAAAAGAATTTAAAAAATAAAGAAAATCGATTTTTATTTCTTTCTATATTTTTCTTTCTTTTTTATTTCCACTTTCTCCCAACCTCCGTGACTTCTTTTCACACATGTCACTTTTTTTTTTTCTATTTACTTCGAGACCGCGAAGCCGCATGGGAAAAATCCGCGAAGGGTAGAGCAACTTGCGAAAGGAAGTCTGGATCAAGGGCGAGAAAAAGCATTGACGCAAGAAAGGTTACGCCCTGTGTACCTATAATATATAACCATGTGTATAACGTATATGTGTATGTATAGATACACACATACCTATCTAAAGGATTCGAAAATCTAGATCCTAGGGCACGCTAAGCGAGTTCAATTTATCCTTTATCATGCAAACGCGTTTCATATCGATTCCTTAAAGCATATACTTATATTAAGAGGGTAAAAAAGTAGTCAGAAATACCTATAAAAATTCAAAATTGCAGAGGATCAAGAAAGAGGTTGTGAACCTTTAATCAAGAAAAAGAATTTGCTCTATCGCTCTTTGCCAAAACGATACGCAAGTAAAAAAAAAAATTACGAGAATCAGTGCCAAATTTATTTTTAAGAATTATCGATATGATCAAATCATGTTCTGTTGGAATTAATTTTTAAAAAAGCTTGAGAGGAATAGATAAAATGAAAATAGAAAAAGTGCAATAAAATAAAAAAATTAGTTATTATATCGTGTCTATCATCGTCTCTGTATTATAGGATGAAGGACGTGGATATATATGTCTCGTCCTTCAGTGTGTATAATATTATGATATCCCTATAAAGGAAGAAAATGTACGAATTTCCGTTGTGCTAGGAAATAGAGGAAGAGGGGAGAGAAAAGAGGGAATATGGAAGAGGAAATAACGCTTGTAACAGGATTCGTACAGTAATAATGATGGTCAGGATATAAATAAGTTTGTGTCACTGGACCGAGCACCGTTATTTAACTACAGTATTTTCTTTTTATTTCTTATCATTTCGTTTGGTTTGATTTTTTTGTTTTTTACTTTTTTTATATATTATTATTTCATTTCATTTTCCTCGACTTCTATCCTTCCTCCAGAGTGTTCAATAATTTTTTTTTTTCCCCCCAATTCCCTAAATTATGCGCAGCTTTATTGTAACCAACAAAATGTAAAAAAAAAAAATATATATATATATATACATATATAAGGAAAATGAATTAACGAAGAAAGAAACGAACGAATGAATAATATGAATATAAATATAAATAAAAAAGAATTGAAAATTAAATATTCAAAATTCAAAATTTTATTTGTTAACTCCAAAGAAAAAGAAAGAAAAAATAAAGAAAATCAATTGTGGATAAAATCTGTACAACATTTTTTCAAATAAGAAATAAATAGATAAAAAAAAAAATCAGGTATAAAATCAATAAATAAATGAAAAGGGTATAAGAAAAACTGAAAAGGGCGACAATCCGATTGAGGATATTACATTCTCATGCTGAAAAAAAAAAGGCAAAAGTGTAATGAAAATAATAATAATAATAATAATAATAATAATAATAATAATAATAATAATAATAATAATAAAATTAGTAATAACAATAATAATAATGATAATAATAACAGTGATAATAAACCTCTGGGTTAGTCGGTAGTAGGTATAAAGTCTAACTCTAAACGGGTGTGTAAAAAGTAATCAACTCTAATTAACTATACGAGGGTGTTGGTTGAATTTAACGCGGTATTTTATTTTTTATTTTTTGTTATATTACAGACAGTGTAGTATAAAATGTCTCTCATTTCTTCGGATCTTAGTTACAATTAATTTCCCACGTGTGTCGTGATAACAATTAATAAATTATTAAATATATATACATATATGATGAGAAGAAAAAATGCCAAAAAACAAAAAAATATAAATTAAATAAAATAAAAAAGAAGAAAAAATTCTCTTTTCATTGCGAGTAATTAACGAAAGGGGATGCAAAAGTATTTTTTTTATTTTTCACCAGAATAGTTGTCCCACCGGTACATTGCTCAGGTGATCTTTTACACTCCAGTTATACATATATACATACATACATACCTAGTAAGGGTTGCTCGGTTATAACTGGGTCGCGCGTGAGGGTCGCGTGGTTCGTCGACGGGCAACAACCCATACACCTACACCTACACCTACACCTACACTTATATCTATATTTATGTCTACCCTATCCCACCTTACACTACTTACCTACCTCGCAGTCTCACAACTCTATGTTTCCGCCCGCTATACGATAGCTATAGCTTTGCCGTTCAAACTGCCAGTAGTAGTAGTAGGTGCTTAGTCAGACGCCTGCCGACCTAATGCTGGTGATTACTGTTAGTCGAGCGCTGCTCGGGTCAGGGGTACTAGAAGGAAATGGACATCCTCGCGGTTCCCGCAACCCTCTTTATATCTATGTCTATGTCATATACATATACATATGTATATATATATATATATATATATATATATATATATATATATATATATATATATATATATATATATATATATATATATATATATATATATATATATATATATATACGCGTTGTTGTTTTATGTCTCATAATTAGCAATTCTTTCCAAATTGGTTTTCCCTCCTTTTTTTTTTGTTCTTTGTAGCTTTTTTGATTCTTTTTTTTTACTAAGAGGTTTGGTAGGCGTTCAGAATGTTAAAATTAGAAATTTTCAAAAATCTTGGTGACACTGCACAGATGTCCAATTTTATATTAATTATTATTAAATATTAACTAAATATCTGTGTATTATGTTAACTTAGTTGCCTGCACAATCCTTTAAAATGTATCGAATTTATTTTACAAATTGAATCTCCTTAATAAAAATTTTACAGGTGTTATAATACGTATGTACGTATAAAATTCTATGAAAAATTGATGTTTTCTATTCTTTCTTTCTTTTTAATCTTCATTATACTCTGAATGAAAACGTGTGATCACTATACGAGTAGGTTATAGGATAGAAAATATAGCTCGTAGTGTATGAATAGGAAGGAGATAGTTGGGTAGATGATAGACCGTTAATTCATACATATAATACTGCAACCTTTACACCTCAATGTATTTGTATGTATACCAATCTCTCTACACTCTATACAGTATAGATATGTACTATGCATAGTGGTTTTGGGAATATGTGGGTGCTCGTCGATTCAATTTCAATAAATCATCGAGTCAGTATACTTGACTACTTATATGTAGGTAATGTATGTAACATACGTAGCTACTGTACGGAGCTTCTCTTTGCTGCAATAGATCTTCGTTTATGGTTATAGATTTGTTCACATTTCAACCTTCTATATGCTGCAGAGAAGACTTATCAATAATCCGGATTCAGAGTTGTAGGGATGTCGAATATGACATTTGTATTCATCCGAAGATGTCACGTGTTATTATACATATGTGAGAATTTTAACTAGAAATCATTAAAAGAAAAAACAAAAATCAAAAAAAAAATAAATAAAAACTAAATAAATATATCGTTTCAATCAATTGATAATGGCTTTAATTAATAGGTTAAAAATTTACGTATTACTTTATACATTAGGATAAGCAGAGAGTGTACTTTGTAGTAGTTAGGTCCGTAGCACGTCAGCCAATTTCTATTTTTTCTTTTTGCTGTATTTTTTTTTTTCCTCTCTTTTTTATCGTTTATTCAGAGTATATCGAGTCAAAGTAAGTTTTATGCTGTGATCATCATGTAGAAGCACTTATACTATACATGTACCTTATACCTAGCTGTAGATATCACAAGCACCGATCGAAGGGAGTTCTTTCTTGTTAAAGAAAAAACAGTTTTTATATACAATATTTTTTGTTCTTAAGAAAATATACCGAAAAATTTTACCGAGGACCTTTTACCCGTCCTTGTATTAGGTAATATTCCCTTTAAGACTTGTAGACCATCCAATAAGGTAATTTTTTTATTTCATTTTTATTATTCATTTTGTCTATTCATTTACTTTTTTGTTTTCTCATATAAAATTGATTCATAAAAAATGAACTATAACAACGAAAGAAAAGTAGCAAAGAAAATTCGAAAGAAAAATCTTAAAATTTTAAGATTTTAAAATTCTGAAAAAAGCAAATATAATAAAAAAAGTGACATTTAAAGTCTACCACGTGCACTTTTAATACAACGAACGAGCGTGGTATTTAATGTCCTTTATTTTGATAGAGCTAATAGCGATTATATCCAGGGATCTTGTTTTACCGTAAATAATGAGCTGAGGGTGAAGTTGGGTGAAGTAAATTTACCTCCGCTATAGATTCTGAGCTCGGGATGCTGGAGCACCAACCAACCCTATTATCTGATGCTGGACCAATACAGACGAGCCCCTACCGCGTTAGAAATAATATCCTACAGTTATTCAGCTTTTCGTATTGAAAAAGGGGGAAAGACAAAAAAGCAGAAGGAACAAAAAAAAATAAATAAAAACAAATAGATAATAAAAGGGAAAAATATTAGATATGTATATAGAAAATAAAAACGAAGTGAAGGAAAGAAGAGAGAAAAGAAAGGAACACGTTTTCGGATTTTACCCATTTCGAACCAACGACTAAGAAAAAACCCTTTCTGATCCAGAGTCCAGAAAAAGATGAAATCCTTACTCACTTAACTTCCTCGCTCCTCGTTCCTCGCTTTCTCTACTAGCGCGGGACTCTCCTTCAACCTATATATCCAACTTTACTCGTGGAAAAACATTTTTCTATTTATAGACGAAAGGACGCCTCCGGGCACCTCGCCCCCGTCTATATACGTATATATATATATATATATATATATATATATATATATATATATATATATATATATATATATATATATATATATATATATATATATATATATATATATATATATATATATATATATATATATATATATATATATATATATGTATGGGGGATTTGCAATCGGTTTTAGGCGCCACGACGCCGTGTTGGCGCCGGAACAAAATTGCTCGTAAAAGGTACGATCAAAACTGGTGGCGGAACCTGCAACGGATGTTTCGAATCCGTTGAGACTACGTGCGTGTTTGTCAGTTATTTTGTTTTATTTTCATTTTTATTTTTTATTTATTTTTTCTCTCTTTCTCTCTCTTTTCTATCTCTCCCAACGGATTACAATGTTCTGTTCTGTTTTAGGTGGTTTTTTTTTTCGTTTTTTTTTTTTTTATTATCCTTTTTACGTAGTTTATTAGTTTCCACCTTCAATTAGAAAAGAACAAAAAAAAATAAAAAATTACAATACTGCTAATTGCAAGCACAGAATAATCCAAGAACTTTTCTTGTTTTTTTTTTCTTTCCTATTTTTGTTACAAAATTTTTTCGATTTTCAAGTAAGTTTTTATTATTATTATTATTTTTTATTTTTTTCACGGTACTTTTTCCATCACCTTATAGAAATCCATGTAATTATCAAAAATCTTATCAAGTATTTGAAGAATATATGTAGATTGTCAGTTGAAAAATTTAAAATCGATTTTTTTCTTGTTCCTCGATAGTAGCGATAATTTCAAATTTTTTAATCTCGTTGTTCCGAGAATTATTCGTCAAATTTTTCGAACAAATAGCTTCGTCTATCTTTCGATATATTTTTTCCGAATCATATGAAGGACCGAGACCGTGAGAAGATTCATTAAAATTATAAAATATAATCTTTTTCGTGATCGAAATCGACAATTAATAAATATATATGATAATTTTATTATCACACACCCTGAAAGATGAAGACGAAAATTGATTAGAGGGTATATTACGTTTTTTTTTATTTTTTATTTTTTCTTATTAATAACCCCGATACACACAATATTTACCTTATCGATATATACGAGTCTATCGATGTAACTTTAACCCGGCCCCTAGTCGACGATACGGTAAATGCCAACGATTCTGCTATATTTACTCAGAAACTGAAACCAGACACCTTAGCGTCAAGGGCCAGGCAGCAGCAGGGTTGAAGGAGAGATTACGATATAAAAAAAAAAAAAGAAACGAAAGAAAAAGAAAGAGAGGAAAAAAAGTGTATAACGAGATGAGAGAAATTGAGAGCAAGGTCTTATATACCTGGATTACCTATACACGGTTATAGGTATAATGTGTACATGTACATAAGCTCGGGAATGTAACCTTGCGCAGCGAAATTTATATGTACATACATACGATTTTTTTTTTTATTTATTCATTTTTTATTGTTTTTTTTTTTGGAGAAAAGTGGATTTTTTCTTTCAAAATTCTTAAATTTCTATTTCATTTTTATATTTTTATATATACCTACCCATTTTGTTTTTTTTTTTTTTTTTTTTGCAAGGCAAAAATTATTTCGGAGTCTGCGAATTATATGTATTACGTTGGTATGATGTAGGTATATGGTGCGTATTCGTATGTATACGTATAACGTATTTACATATACATACACACCATAACATTCTATTTCTCTCATCCAGCATCCTCGGCGGCAGCGTTCATATACATCAAGGAAATGCCAGAGCCAAGAGCTGTGAACTTTTGTTAACGAACTTTAAGGTTTGGCTCAACCACGAGCCTAATTTATCATCCGTACTTCGCATATTGGAGGGACCCTCTGCCACTCGACTATATATTATACTATGTAGGTATATATGTGTACCTTCACTCTCAGCTTTTGGCTCCCAAAGCGCGATCTTTTCCCGAGAAGGAATAAAAAAAATTAATAAAAAAAAAAAGAAAAACGAAAAAAAAAATAATAAATTGTATTTGAAAAAGGAAAGGGATGAAAAAAGAGAAAAAGCTTTCGAAAGTCGGGATGAATTTCGCTGAAATAGGTCCGACAGTTATCGAGCAGTATCGTAATCAAAAAATTTCAAGCGACTACCCATGGAGCCGTACATGATTTTCAAATTGTGTTAAATTTAATGAAAGAAAAAAAAAAGAAAAAGTTCGTAATGAAAAAAAAAAAAAAAAAAACAAAAAAAAGAAAAAGTCTCGAGAATTACAAATCAAATAAAAGAAATGTCGTAAAAATCTTACGAACGTTTGCCGAGATATATATTCTCGATACTTCTTTAATAAAGACATATTTTTTATTTTTCTTTTATTTCTTTTCATCCCCTTGTCAAATCCCTCGATCGATTTGTGCAGCCAAATTTAATAATACCGGATTTGAAAATGATTGGATGTTATTTCCGTACAGTAAATTTATTTCAAATTGTTCGACGAATGAATATGTAACATCGTGAACTTATAACAGCGTTGCTCTATTCTACAACTGGACTTTTTTTGTTTAGGGTCTAAACCAAAACCAAAACTAAATATTATAGCGTAAAAATAATTTCAATTATAATCAATTTTTTGTTTTAACGATTTCATGGGATTCCAAATGATTTTAAGTCATTTACTATATGATTTCAGAGCTCATTGATTCCATTCTTGATTCAATACAAACTGCACAAAGCGATTTCCTGAGTGAATGTATCCCCTTTGCAAAAAAAATAACAGAAAAAAAAAAAAATGTTCAAGTTGAAATAGACATAAATGTTTAAATGTAAGAGCTGTAAGTCTAAGCTTGGAGGGATCTTAATTCGTTGTCGTAACTTTTCAACTGTAAACTTAGCCAGGTGGTACTTGGGTTGAAACGCGTGGGCTGTATAATGTATATATATATGTATATATCCATTTCGTTCCATGGCTTCTGCGAGAGCTCGTGCAACACGGTACAGCACATCGCAGCACCAGTATGTTGAACTTTGTAAGGGAGTTTGGTCTCGTAGGAAAGGCAAGGCAAGACAAGACAAGGCAAGGTAGGCAGTCAAGTCATTCGCCTATGTAGTTGTTTCTTCTACCCTTATATACATTTACCTACACAGTTACCCTTGTAGGCGTGCCTTTAACCATCTTCGTCTAATTTTCAAAGATATTCTTGTGTCTGACGAAGAGACTTGCTCCTTATGGTGCACTAACAGCAACATGAAGATAAAGTTAAACGTTGAACATCTGTACAATTCCTAAAGATAAGATAAGAGAAGAGAAGAACAGAAGTAGACAGAAGTTAAGCTCACAATCTCAGCTCAGCTGAGCCGTGCTGAGTAGAGCAGAGATGTATACTAACATACGTTTAACAATTATTGTATAAGAATATTTATCGCACCGAGATAGATAAATAAATAAATAAATAAGAAGAAGAAATATATTTAGATCAGCAGTGAATTAGGTAAGAAAATTTTTATATCGGAAAGGAAAAAATTTCTTTTAAAAAAGCCTGAGGAAGAATACAAACAGAGTGTAGAAGAGAATTGGTATATACAGTATAGGTACGCAGCGAATTCGATCCCGTTTTTTTTTTGTTTTAAATAATTGATCTTCTCTGAGGCTTGCGAGTCAGTTTCATTTCGTACTTATACTGTACAGGAGGTGGAAGGCAGGGGCGGTTTTTGGCGTAGTATAGTCGCGCAGTATTATGAATATTGAATGCAGAACACAGAGTAAGAGAGAGAGAGAGAAAAAAAGAGAGAAAGATAAGAAAAGAAATAAAGAATAAAGAATAAAGGAGTGTGGGGAATTCTTCAGGCCTTTTGCCAAACGAGCGATATTCCACTACGTATAACTTAAAAGGCAAAAAGAAATGAATATAAAAATAATAATAAAAAAAAAAATAAAAAATGGAAGAAGTTTCAGTTTAATCGTAAAAACTGAACTGACAAACGGGGCAGGATGATGTGGTGTGGGTGGTGAAGAGATCGTCGTCGTCGTGATCATCGTCACGTTCTCTCTTATGTGTGTATATCTAGTAGTACCTACCCTACCCTACGTATGTATAGCAGAGAGTGAAATATGAAATCTCTGTAACGACAATATACAGTCAGCCAGTGGGGCGCGTCAAGGCATTGTGTCCTCGAGTGCGCGCGAGTCGCTTTCTCGGCACGAGCTGAGCGGAACGTAACGGAACGGAGCAGAGTCAAAGCCCAAGCCCAAGCTCAAGCTCGCCTTCCCCTAGTTTAGAAATCTTTATTCAAAGGGGAAGAAGGATCGATTTTAAGATTTTGAAAAAAAATTAAAAATAAATAATGTATAGTCAATTTATTATCAAAATTAATAAAACCTCCCCCAAAATAAAAGAAAATTTTACCTAATCATTGAACCATATTTTATAAATATTTCTGGTAATTTTCGATCGATTTTAGATCGCGTGATAAATATACAGGTTATAATAGAAAAGTGAAATTTTACAGGTTTGTCGTGTTATTTTTACCGTTCACTCTGTTTATACTTATTTTCATTTATTTACCCACAACGTTACAGCTGTGACGTAATTTCGTTCGTCCGAGGTCAGTGGACCGTTAAGAGAAAGATCAATACTTGAAATTTTCGTTAGTCCGTTGTCGCCGGTCTTCTTCTCGCTTCTGTACGACCAGCAGCACCGGCAGTAGCAGGAGCAGGAGCAGGAGTACCAGCAGCAGTAGCAGCAGCACCCTGGACGACCGCGACCCCGCGAGAGAAAAAGTTTCATCTTGGTCTTGAGGTCTTGGGGAGAGTAGTCTGTCGCTGATATACTGATGGTGTGCTACTGCTGTTGTAGGTCTGAGATCCCTCGATTCGTTCGAGCGGGATTATCTACAAGAAATTTTATTTATTTTTTTGGGTTTCAATGGATCGATAATATTTTTGCATCAAGACTTTTCTCTCCTTATGTACTAAAGAAAAAATCAAAAAAACGAACTAAATAACGAAAAGACCAATAAAATGATTTTCATTTTACTCTTAATATTTTGAATCTACTATTTCTTTTCGTAAAATATATGATTTTATACCAAAATGTTAACGAAGTCTTTTTCTCTTTACGTCATCCTCTTCACTTGGGTTTCTTTTCTTACATTTGTTTTTTTTTCTGTAACTTTAAGAAGCGTATCGCCGTAATTAGTACGCGGTATGTTTATAAATTGACCGTTTGTTGAGTAAGAAGCTTAATGATCACAAGAAGCTCGCGAGGATGCAAAGGCGATTATCGAAATTGGTAGAAAGACCCATGCGGCTGCAAGCTTCTCGTTCCCGTTTCGTTCAGTTTTGTTCTGTTCTCTTGCACCTGGCTCCTAGTTCCTAGTTCCTGGTTCCTGGTTCCTGGTTCCTGACTCCTGGCCCCGTAGATGTGGTACGTATACAGATTTATATATATATAGAGGATGAGAAAACGACGACGGTGGAGTAGCACAGACTACTTCGTATATACATATAACTATATATACGGGAACGTGGGTCGATACGGAACGTTCCGTTCCCTCCATACCCCTGCGCCAGTGTGCCTAACGCTGCTGTCCCTAACCCCGTTTTCCCCTTTCATAACCCCCCCGTTTTCCCCTTTCATCCCCTATAGTCCCCTACCTCCAGGTATATAGGTACGACATACCTACCGTGAAGCTCTTCGTCAACACTAATAATTGAGGAGAGACACGCTGGACTACGCAACTACTATGATATGCAGCTGGAGAGTGGTCGAGCTTCTTGTTTTTTGATTAGTTATTTATTTTTATTTTTATTTTTTTGTTCTTTTTTATTCTTTTTAGGTAATTTAATCAGTTTGTAAAATTTGTGAATTGGATAATTTTGAAAATTAACAGTTTTCAACATTATATCAGGCAATATTATTTGAATATTATCAAATTGAATATCTCTTACGAATTTTGAAAAAATATTTTGCAAAATTTTCATTGGTTCGTTTTTTCTGAAATTTTTTTCTGAGTTTTTGAAAAAAAATGTTTTGGTAAAGGTTTTTTCTTAGATGTTTTGTTTTAATTTTTTATTTTTTGTTTTCTCTGGTATTTAAAAGAAACAATGTATTTTACGTAAGATCGAGAATTAAATCAAAGAATCTGCAATGAAGAAAATTTGTCCAACAATTGTCGGATAATGGTAAAAAAATTTTGACAATACTCAAAATATCTGTTTTAAATATTGAAAAAAAAAATTACTTCGCTGATATAAATCGAAGAGTTTTAAAAATTGAAAACAATCTCTGCCGGCCAGTGCAGTGATACAAAATATTTGAAAACCATTTTACTAACCGGGTCTCAAAAATCAGAGAGAGCGAAAAAAGGAAGCAAAAAAAAAAAAACAAAAGAATATAATATGAAACATAAAACGAGATAAAATAAATAATAAAAAAAATCCCCTTAAATAAGAAAAGTTTCATTTTCAACTGAAAAACCACTTCGTCCGTTTTTCGCCATTACTTCTTTTCTTTTATACGTACAATTAATTTTTTCTGATTGTTGCTTCGGAACTTGAAACTCGAACGTAAAAATATTCGGCCATTCTTCCGCAGGGTCAAAGGTCGCCCATGACCGCGTCATTCTCATGTACGTATATCACGTGTGCATGTATATTACGTGTATTTTTTTGTCGTCTTGTCCCATTTTTGGTTTTTTTTTTTTTCGGAGGTCCTTAGTTCCCTTCCTAGATTTTTTCGTTCTTTCTTTCTTTCTTTCATTTATTCGTGACACTGCATATATGTGTACGAAAATGTATACCGAGAATAGAAAAACCTGCTCAAAAAAAAAAAAGAAAAAAAAAAATAGAAAAAATAGAAAAAAGAGAGAGAAAGAGGGGTAGACTGTATCTTGACTGTAGCCTCGCTCCAGAGAGTTTCTCTCCCAGTATAGTCTTGGAATGGGGTAAAGTGGGCTTCCGGGTTGTTTATTCACAGGCACCTTCCGCTCTTTGCTTTCCATAAAACCCATCCGCGGACCCACACGACGGTACGGATTACCAAAAAGACTGTATAGATAGATAGCAGGAACCATATCTCTGTGCTATACTGTAAGTATAAGATACATATACATCTACCTATCTATATACATCAACTTTTCAAACTTCTCGAAGTAATATCATACCTATCCGTCTCTTCTCCACCCCTTACCTTTATATTCCCTTCCTTTTTCTCCCTCCCCGAATCTCTGTGAAGAATTATTATACTGCTACGGCAAGCAAATTTTGCGACCAAAAGTTTTATTACGAGAGGAGGACCAGGTATATATATATATACCTATAATACCTACGACGTCCCTAGCTCCTTCAGGGCGAAGTACCACTTCTCAAATCACAACCCCTTCACTAGACTATACCTTGGCACGTAATATTCATACACATATAGAGGTATATATGTACAAATTTCATGTGCTTTCTTTATTTTATTTATTCATTTATTTATTTATTTATAGAGATGAGAATTTTTACTCTTGTTTTTTTTTTTTTTCTTTTATATTCCTAAGGGATAGAAAGACGTTGATATGAAAGGATAAAATTCAAAGCAGAGGGTATCAGGATCGATATAATGATTTGATTTACTTTCATACTCGTATAAACTTGCCGATCCTGAAGCTGGGCAAGAAATTTGGCAAACAGGTAATTTCCAATCTTTTCTCGTACTCGTGGGACCGGATTCTATCTTTCCTACTAGCCAGTCGCAGGTTATCTAGTTTTATATTGGATATGGGTATACCTATACCTATGCCTTATACCTACCAAGAAAACCGGGTAACTGCTTCATAAATTTTGGATTTTTTGACGGTGGAAGTAATTTTTCGTCTGCTCAGGACGCATATAGAACCCGACTAATAATATCGAATGGAACACGTTCAAATTCAACTTCGATTATAATATCGAGGCCAACTCGGATCTCCAACGTCTTTATAGATTTTTAAAATTTTTATGTATACAACATTCACAAGAAAAAACAAAAAAAAAAATGAAAATAAAAAATAGGATAACTCTCTTCATTATTATTATTATCATTTTTTTGTCAATTGCGTGCTCAACTTTCCGATATATAAAATTAAAAAAGTATGTAATGAACGAACGGATTTAGACGAATATAGAATCGGATTTACAATTTTCCGTAGAATAGACGATTTTATATTCTTCTTTTTTTTTTTAATTTTTTTTTCTTTCTCTCTCTCTTTACAAGTCACGCGATTGTATTTATGTACTACGTAGGAATATATAGGTAGTTATATATGTATATTTATACACTTAACGTGAAATCGATCGTATCAATTCAATCCGATAATTAATCGTTTCTATTGCTGGGATAAAGAAAGAAAACGTGGTAATATATTTTTTCTTCTTTTTTTTTTTTTTTATTTCCTTTCTGTTCCATTTATAAATTCGATTCAACGCATTTTATATAAGCATTAATAAAATTAATGACTTTTTCAATCGAAATTCAAGACCGATTGTATGTTACCTATTCTCGATTCTATTCATTGTTATATAATTCAATCGGTTTTTAGCACATGTCTATCTTCTATACGCTATTCGATTACTAACAGCCGGAAGAAATTTTGGTGTAATCAAAATCTCGTCAATTTCTGTACGAAAATTCAGTTGATATACCAAATTGTTTTTCAAATAATTGAAATTTAATTACTCACAGCCAAAACGAAATTTTGATATAAATTTCGGCTGAAATGTACAAAATCTTTATGGAGTATTGACTGCAATGAATTTCCTAAATTTGGTTTATAAAAAAATGGTTCGTTGCCCCAAAAAGTACGGAAACAAAAAAAATTAAAAAAAAAAAAAAATAATAGTTGTCTTAGAGATATCGACAATGTTTAAAAAAAAAAAAAAAAACAATTTTTCTATCACCTTTCGCAAACCCTTGAAAAATAATTTTCGCATAAAATTAAGTTAAAAATCGTTCAGCAATTTCTTAATTTTTAATGAAAAACTAAAATAGAACGATAAGGTAAGATAATAGGATTTCTATTGAAGTTTATTATTCGATTTCAGTGAATGGGATCGAAGACGTTTATAATGAGGAGACGATACCTGGTGCAGTTACATATCAATGCAATACGACAAACACTCGACTTGTATCTTGAACAGAGTTAGTAGGTATGAGGTAGCTGCATATTGTACGTTTGTCGCTAAGTCTCGAAGTTTCAACAACTCATTTAGAAATTAATTACAAGTTGATGGTTCAGAGAACGCGAAAAGTTCCCATTACAGTAAATTTCTATTTAAGTATCTTCGTCTTCTCTTTGGTGCATTTTAGATGAGATTGAAATTAAAATTCGTTACTTGTTATATTCTTGTTTGAAGATGAAGAAACCAAATAAATAAATAAATAAATAAATATCAAGTGCCTTCGTTTAGTTTTGCGATATCAACATCGTCAGAGACTGACGATGAGCGAGTACTTAAATTATTTAAAATTATATTTATATTTACACATTGTGTAAATGAGTCGAAAAGAAGCAAAATTGAATTGCAAATGATCGTATTTGAATTTTTATACAATATATAACAGTTCGGTCAAATCATCGAATCATCATTATCAGAAGTGAGAAAATGAAAGAAAAAAAAAAAAAACTTGAAAGAAAGAAAGATATAAATATAATAAAATAATATATATCAGATAAGTTTCTTTGTCGCTGAGGTAGGCAGGTTATTCGTATAAATGATATCATTATCGTAATTTACTCCGTTCAAAGTCCTCTTCAAGATTTATTATTATTATTATTATTATTATTATTTTTTTTTTTTTCCAAGTACCCTGCATCTGTGTCTGTAATCTTAGATCTTGTTATCCGCGAGTGAACCAGCTACCAAAGAGAATAAATTAAGGCCCAGAGAGAAGTTACTCCAACAAGCGAAGAGCTTTCCATACCGCGCGCGGGCTTTCTTGCCAAGGGTTGCGAGAGCTGAGAGAGAGAGGAGATAGCTGCGGACAGAAGTAAAGAATAAAGAAAGCAAAGAAGAAAAAAATAAAATTCGGAAAAATGAATAGAGGAAAAAAAAAAAAATAAAAATGAAATAAAAACTAAAATAGAATAAATAACGAAACAAGAGAGAGAAAAAATACGCTATTATAATACGAGAAGAAATAGAGGGAGGATATCGGTCTTTATCAATATTTATGTACATCAAATATACAATTCTTTGTATATCATCTATTATGTAGAAAGATTTTCTGCCTTGGGTATAATCAAAGAGAGAAAACGTGAATTTTAAGGAAAATAATAAAAAAGAAAATAAAAAAACATATAGTAAAAAAGTAAAGTTAAAGAGTGTGTATTCGTAGTGGATCTAATATGTATGCGTGAAAATATCTTGGCAATATTTGCGTCTAAATCGTGACAATTTATTCTTTCACTTTTGCCAGACTTTAACAGGCTCAACGCGTCCGCTTTAGAGGTAGAGAGGTATAAGGGACTGAATGAAGGAAGGAAGGAAGGAAGGGATGGAGAGAGAGAGAGGTGGAAAGCTGTACGTAAAGTTAAGGAAACAGGCTTAGAGAATATAAATACAAATTTTGTCAAAGCCTACATCTCTCTCTCTCTCTCTCTCTCTTTTTCTTTTGACTCGTTTATAGTCATAGAACGGAAAAGTTAACCTAATTGAAAGCTGTTTTCTCTCGAGACTTTAAAACGTCCGTTAAATTTACACATCCGCTTTATTATAGGATTTGAGGATTTATAAAAAAAAAAAAAAAAAACAAAAAAAATAATAAAACATAGTTTTTTTTTTTATTTTTATTTATTTTTTTTCGTCAAATTTTCCAACAATAGGTATACATAGACGATTAGTAAATAAACTAATTCCTTAATGCTTCTTACATACAATATTATACCTATATGATGTATAAATCGAAATGTTGTATATATATATATACTTTCTTTGGGTGAATAAAAAAAGAAGAAGAAGAAGTAAGAAGAAATTTGTCGGTATAAAAGCTATATATTTTTTCTAGTTGTGTATAACGAAGTAAATTGTGAGTTATACCTGCACGTATCTATACATACATACATATATACCATATACATAGTATAGAAACGTGGGTTAGCGAACAAAACTTTTTAGAAACGGTAAAGTTCGATTTACCTTCGAAAGAGAAAAAAAAAAATGTATATATAGAAAGAGAAGAAAGAAGAAAAAAAAACGAAACTAAAAAAAAAAAAAAATAGGGAAAAGTTGTTCAGAAAACTTTTTCTCGAACAGTTTCCAATACTTTCTTTACGGATAAATAGTTTGTGTGTGTGTGTGTCTGTCTCTGTGTGTTAAGGGAAAAACATAGCATATATATATAGTATATATATATACATAACCATATAAATGTGTGAAATTGGTACACAAATTTTCTTTCTCTAATTTCAAAAGAGGGGATAAAAATCTCTGCCTCATAAATTCGGCCGTAGCTAATGCTGCTCCAATTTTGCGGCTCGGATGGATTCTCTTCTTCTCTTCTCTGCGTATTTTTTATTTTTTATTTTTTTTTTTAATTTTATTTTTTGTTCTCTGTGGAACAAATCTCTCTCTCTCTCTCTCTATCTCTCTCTTTCTCCTTTATACTATATACGTCTATACCTATATATAGTTAGACAGAATTACTATACCGTACCTACTACCATTCAACTCGGAGGACAATTACAAAACTGAGAAGTACTCACGCCAACTTTTGATTACTTTATAAAAGTACGAAAAGAAAAGAAATAAAAATAAAATAAAATATAAAAAATATACTCACTTACTCACGTTTTTATTTTTTTTTTGGTTTTTTTACCAATACGAAAAATTTTTTTCGTACATTTTATGCATACGTATATATATATATATATATATATATATATATATATATATATATATATATATATATATATATATATATATATATATATATACATAAGCGTGTATATATATTATGGCTATTTTTATTCCTTGTGGTTATAAGATTTTAGAATTTTTTTATTTATTTTTTTCTCATTTATGATTATTGTGTTGAAAAGAGATGAATAAGGGAGGAAGAAATTCTGATTGTGTTTTATGAACGTGAGCGTTGAAGGAATTCTGAAAACATTTCTCATTGTTCTATCCAGTCTTCTCTGAAAATATCGTGTTTCTCTAAATTACATGAAACTTTATCTTCTCATTTAATTGCCTCAGTGGTATAGCTTTAGTAAGTAAAGGTAAAGTAAAGGTTTATTAAAACTTTTAAAAATCTCTTCTTAATTAATGTCGGTTAAAAATATATACGTTTTAATCATTTTTCTAATTCGAATGTATTTCGAGATGCTGATGCAGTCTAATGTTACAGACGAAAGAGGGACCTTCCTTCTCCTCTCTTCTTCTTTTTCTTCATGTTATTCTCCAGTTCTTATTCCCAGCAAATTCGAGATAAACCTAAAACAGGAAACTTGAATCCCGGAAATGAGTTTTCACGTAATAAGGATCCAGTTTATAAACCCCACAAAAGTTGGGGAAGCCAACTCTACACACTCCTCCGGGGAAACTGTGCAGAAGTGGTTAATTTCGCGAACTCATTGTTCCGACCGTACCCACCTACCTACCTACCTACCTACCGAATCGGAGATCAGATAGTCTGATGACCTGTCGAGGGGTTCTGGTATCGTTGAACCACCGAAACAGAAATATAAGTATTCCGAATTACCTCTATAGCTATTTACACCAATACACACAACAGGTTTCATATATTACCTAAACATTAATAATATATATCCATCCATTAAATATTGAAGAAAAAAAAAAAAAGGAAGAAATATTTATCGACGATAAATATATATGAAAAATCGGAGTTCTATTACGTCCGGTAATAAAAATTTTATTTATTGGTAAATTTACGATTCCTATTACTTATTGAAGAAAAAAAAATGTAATTTTTTTGGTTCACGTTTCGGCTCAATTATTTTCTAATTTTTTTTTTTTTTGCTTTCTTACTTTTCTTCATATATTCACATACAATTTATTGATGAATTAATTAGTCCGCTTTTCCACCTTTAATAATAACTTCTTCACTTATATTAACAGTGACCTGTGCGGATTAATTAAAATACAAATTCTTGGAGTCCGGGTGGGAGAAGGGGTTTGTTACATTTTGCTTTTATTGAGCGTAGGAAGCAATGGCTCAGCCAATTTCGTTCTAAGTCTAACCTTTTCGAAATATGAATTCCATCATTTTACAAAGTGCTTTGAATTTTGGAATGAAGGCGTGATGTATTCCCTTGTACGTCCTTTGTAAACCTCTGAACGTTCGCATTTCGAATTTTACCTTTTACCTTTACCTCTTGCCTTCTGTCTTCTCTGTACCTTTCATCGTCGGATTCGCTTCTACTGTTACTGTGGGCTGCAAGCTGAATTACCTACATCGTTCTCTGATTCGGGAAACTAATTAGCCGAATTCCAGGGACGAATAACGGGCGTGAAACAACCCGATATAAACGCTTATTTCGGGGCGGGTATTATACAATGAACATTAAACATTCCAGGAATCGGTCGAGTGTTGTATATATTTCATCGTTTTGGGAATGGGAAAAAAAATATTAAAAAATGACGAAAAAATGGAAAAAAAAAAAGGAAACGATGAAGACATAATTGTAATTTCGTTGAGGTAACATCATTTTATATTAATTTTTTATTTTATTTCATATCAAATTCTTCTCATATTTTCATCATTTATTAAATTTTTAATCGATTATATAGAATAACATGAGTGAATATATGTATCGGTGCGAATGAATAAATCGCAAAATTTAATCTTATCCTTCTTCTTCTAAAAAAAAATCAAAAAAATAAAAAATTCAATCGTTTTCCATATTGCCAGGAATTTTTCGCTTTTGGAGCAGCGATAGATTAAGAAAATATGTTTGATTCTTTGTGGTCCATATTCACAGAGTTCTGCAGTATCTATTTTACCTTTAGATCCCACAAAAACATAAAAAATAAAATTGAATTCTAAATATTTAACACTTAATTTTACCCCAATTTAGCAGAGTTCCGGTTTAAAGTAGCTCCGTTTTTCACTTTTATAAATTTTCCATTTTTAAAGGAACAGATTTGTACATTTTTTAAGTGACCATTTCTCTCTCGGCGTTTAAATTTTTTAGATCAAAATGCGAGCGGTTTTCGATTTAGTTCAGTTTTCTCTCTAAACCCTCGGCTAAACCTAATAGCTGAATTCGTCCAACCCTAACTTAAGCTTCAACCCCTAACCAAGTCTTGATCGAAGAGCATGCTTTCGTCTTTCCATCCGGCAGTAAATCTTGTTTCACTATTTCCATCCTCGTTTCTGATCCGGGTTAGGTTCCATCAGCTTTCGAGGATGTGGAAGTATATGGATGTAGGTAGGTAGATACAAGTAGGTAGGTAGGTACCAGAAAAGCTTCGGAATTTAAATTTACCAATTTGAAGGGCGCCCTCGTCATTTCGTTACCGCTTGATGGACAAAATGTCGAAAAAGTCACCTCAAAAAGGTCTAAAGATAAAAAGAAAGAAAGAAATAAAATAAAATCATCGAATTTCGAGATTCGATATTATCGATAGTTCAAATCGGGTTATTATATAATATTTGCAATTGGCTGATTAGGTATAACCGAAAATTAGAAAAGAGTAAGAAAGATAGAGGGAGAGGCTCTTTCGATCGAGTTGTTAAATTTCATTTTAGAGATTCTATTGCCTCGTAGTCATATCGAATTACGTCTTATAATGTCTAAATCCGAAAATCCCTCATTGGCTAAAGTACGAAATAATTAGAGTGCTAATTTAATCAACGCAGACTAACCCCTGTCTCGTTTGACAAGTTTATTACTAAATGGGATCGAAATTACTTGATGCTAATTCAACAACCCCTATCTCTTCGCATGATTACAATACTAAACCTATATATAACCTTAGAATTCGCGTTATTATATAGAAAAGCAAAAATATCTAAACTAATTATTGCATATAGTGTTCATTTTATATTTTCGACAATTTCAATCATCTATTCGATTATACACCGAAAGCATATAATATAATATGTAGGTTTAGCGATTTTTATTGATTAATCAATTACCTGTTTGTGGAAAATAATAATCGAAAGATAAATCAAATGAGAAAAATAAACCTCACACACCTAGTACTGTAATTACAGTAGACGAGAAATATAAGTTTCTGTAATACCGGGATAAGACAAATCCAACGTTACCGAAGAATTTATCGATAATACGATGTACAAGTATTGTGTATTGTAATAATGTCACGCGGTGTAACGTTGTAGTCCCATTGGATATATCGCTTTTTGTATATCCGTGGAATTGACAACTGTTGCTGATATTAATTAACCACTTATTTGTGTACAAAAAATTCTACACTTTTATTACGGCGATATGTATATCTGTTTAAATTTTTTCATCTCTCTTTTCACATTTTGTATTAAACTTTTCTTAGATTTTTCTTTTTCTGATTATTATACTTATTCGTAGATATACCGACGTGTAACATCTGCCTGGTTCATATTGCCTATTCCCGCTTTATATATATAGGTATATACCTTATACATGGGGCATTCCATGTCATTTCTATCTGGGTCTGACCCTTGACCTGCGATTTTTTATATGATTGTTCTCACTTTGAAAGACACTCATGTTTATTTTACTTTTTTGTTTGAGACTTATTTTGAAATCGATTTGAATTATCTACAATTTTTGAAAACGATCATATTGATCGACACAATTTAAAAATCTGAAAAAAAATTCTGAAAATCGTATTTCAGATATCAAAATTTTTAAGCTGAATAGATCCGGATTGGGGAGATTTTTCCTTCTTAATGTTTTCAAGTTTTTTTCGAAACAAAACGTTCAAAAAAAATTAGAAGTAGGAGATATTTTATTATGGATGGTTGCTGAAACATTTTCATATGTCACACCAGATTTTTGAAAATTTTTTCAGTTAAAAAACAAAAAAAAAAAAAAAAGAAAAATTGGAAATGGTAGAATGATTCCGAAAAATCTGAATAAAGTGTCAAAAATCCGGTGTGACATAATATGAAAATGTTTCAGCAATCATCCATAGTAAAATAACTCTCGTTCATAATTTTTTTTAAGGTCTTGTTCCGGAAAAAGTTTGGATACAGTATAAAAAAGAAAAATCTCTCTAAGCTTATAAATTTTGATATCTGACACACAATTATTAAAAATTATTTCACATTTTTAAATTGTGTCGATCAATATGGTCGTTTTAAAAAATTATTAAAAATTCAGTTCGATTTGAAAAAGTCTAAAAAAAAAAAAAACAAAAAAAAAACTGCCTTTCAAAGTGAGAACAATCGTATAAAAAATCGCGGGTCCAATCTGAGAGGTCAAGGGTCAGACCCAGGTCGAAATGACATCGAATGTCCCATAAATATCTCACTGCTAAAGTTATAGATTAACAATAAAACTAAAGTAAAAAATTACAATGAAAATGGTTTCCGTTTTTCAAAAATCAAATAGCCATTGAATGATTCGTATAGTGGTTTGTTTTTTTATAGGTAGGGCTTACCCCATATACCTACTGTGAACTTTCTAGACGTTAATTATAAAGTTTAGTTTTAGAGTTGAAGCTCGTATGGTAGATAGGTGGGTAGGTACAAGTACAGGTAAGGGTAAATGTATAGGTATTCCAGAAACTGTGGAAAAACTCTCTCTCCAGCATCAGTTTTCTGTGTATCAACACTGTAGTTCTCTGTGAAACATAGCTTTTCGCTTTCATTCAATAGCCAGACGGATCACTAAACTTTCAACCGTATTTTTGCATCTCTGATAGCGAAGTACACACCGAGCGCACACGGAATTATCTCTATACTGTACGTACATATATACATATACGTATCTATACATTTTGATCAAATAGCTGGCTGGCTAACTGTCTCTCTCTCTCTCTTTTTTTTCCTATTTGCCCTCTTTCAGTTCTCGATGCAATGCAATTTCTCCTTTTATTTTCTCTCTTTTCTCTTTTCTCTTTTTGTTTCAACTCTGTCGATTTTCGATTATATTCCTTTTCTCCCTCTTTGTTTCATTTCCTCTGCTTTTCAACCAGTGCGGTGTGTGGTAGAATGCTCTTCCGGCATATGGCAGTGATTCAACCCGGTATATAAGTGAAAAAAAAAGAAAAAGTGAAAAAGCGCAATGAGAAAAAAAAGAAAATAAAACTAAAGGAAAAAAATAAAATCGTGATTTAGACGGCCACGAAATTCCAAGAAGAAAAAAAATAAATAAAAAACGATTAGGCCTTTTAGGTTCAAGATGTAATTGGCTACCTTTTCGAAGAGGGAGAGGGGCAGATTTATCTCGCTGAGGATAGAGGGCGGCTTATAAAGGAAACACGTAAGAATTCACTAACGTGATTGGTGTTCTTGAGCACCATGCCGATGTTACCTTTAAGATTGATGACCACCGAATTTGTAAGAGAGGATTAACTAACGATAAGAGAAGAGCTTTTGAGAACTACCCTTGTACCCATAGCCATTAGATTTTTGAATCGTTTTCTTTTTTTTCGCTTACACGTTATCTCGTCTTTATGTGCCTTCATTCTCAAAACGTTCAATCAATTAAATCAGTTGAAAAAAAAAAAAAAAAAATTATGATGTACTACTCTTTTTTTTGGTTATTTTTTTTTTTTTTTGTTTCGGATTGCATAATTTTTATTCATCCGAAAGGATTTTTGGTTTAACTTATCTTGTAGCATAATAAAGTTTTACAGTACACGAGCGTCTTTTTGTTTTTTACATAAAATTTTTCATAATCATTCAAATTCGGAAAACTCAGTAGGTAGGTAGGTAGGTAGGTAGATAGGTATACGTATAATGAAATATTGACGACAATAGATCGGAAAAGAGAAGCAAGCAAGCAAGGAAAATAAACAAAACGTTTTTTTTTTTTTTGGTAAATCGCAAATTTTTTTTTGAAGATAATTAATAATTACTGAAAATGAAATAGCTTTTTGCCCCGTTTTTATTTTATTTTATTTCATTTCATTTCATTTCATTTCATTTCATCTCATTTCATCTCGTTTCGTTTCATTTCAAGCTTTTCAAGCTTTTCATCGTGTTTGAAAAAGTAAAAAAACAATAAATGGAGAAAAAAAAAAACTGAAAACGCAAACGAAGAAAAAGGAACAAAAAAAAAAAAAAGAAATTAAAAAAAAAAAAATCAAATTTCAGGTACTCCCTCAACTTTTCCTCCCAACCCTATACATAATTAGTTCTCCCTGCGTGCGTATTAATAATCCCCGAATGAAGAATGAAAATCTTTTACCCTGTACCGAGTTAGATTTTTATTTTTTATCTATTGATTTTTATTTTTAACTCGAAAAATGATCGTTAATTTAGCTATTTAAATTCAAAAACCGTTATCTCTAAAATAATAAATTATTTAAAAAATTATACTTGGTTAAATAATAGACGAAGGTGGGGCAAAATGAGACACCATATTTTTCGTAAGTGCAGTGCCGAAAACAAGAAAATTCAAAAAAATTTTTTAAATGTAAGGCCAATTAAAAATTTTCAGTAAAACATTTTTTTGTTTCTCAGTGTTTGTTATCTGTATTATTTTATCGAGAACTGAAAAAAAAAAAATTATTTCTCCAATTTATTTTTGTCTCAAAAATGATGTCTCCTTTTTCCCCACCTTCCCCTATATAACCACGTATAATACACATATACATATATAATTGAGTTTTTTCACAAATATCCTAATTATTATTTATCAATTAATTTAAATATCATATACCTGAAAAATACATTTTCTCTAATAACGCGAATGTATTTTTCGGAATAATTACGCTCAAAAAGGAATACATAATTAATTCGCAATAACTCTTTCGTTAATGTATCTTTTAATAAATTCTATATCTACCGTGACAATCACGTGAAAGCATGTATACTCGTAGCGCGCAAGCTTCGAATAATACGAATTTTATGAGGCTAGCCAACTCGTCACGCTAAAAAATCCCTAGGGTATACCAAATTGAACAATATAACCAATCGAAAACAACTCTAGGGAGATTTCCAGCGAGTTGGCTATTCCAATAAAATTCGTATTATTAGACGTCTGCGCGCTACGACTATATAATTTCACGTGATTCTCACGGTATAAGCTTTATAACATCATTGTGCGAAATAATGCTATATAATTATTTACTTAATATACATATGTATGTATTTTATTATTTTAGACACGTATGTTTCTGTGTCTAATTGTTAACTAGAGCGCACCGACGTAGATAATGACAAGTAGGTTGTATCTGAGTATTCACCTATAAAGGCTTTACGATTCCATAGAAATTTTCTCATACAATTATACAGAGTAATATTAGTAGTATAGAAGGTATATTCGGGGCAGGTTTCACCACTTAATTAACCGTAAGGGAACTTGGGAAATCGGTATAAGTGCCTAAAAGCAGAAAGCAAATAGAGGGAAGAATGAAACTGCGTATAAGGGAGGAAAATAGGGGAATAAAAGCCTCTGTGGTGACACTGTAGTACGATCAATGGAATGGAAACATGATAAAACAATGGATATAACTGATCAAAAACGATCTACCCTGCCATAATATGCCTCTATTGATATATAACTGGGGATAAATATATATATACGTAATATTGGTACACACATTAGGCACAGAAGTACTTACGTTTGTTTTGTGATACCGATTTTCAATAATTTTGCGAGATATGGCTTTTTTTAAATTTGGTAAGAATCTGTAAATTTAGAAAAAATGGTACTGAAATATAAGATTCATTTAACAAATGAAAATAAATTTTTAAGTTTTGTGGAAAGCTGAGTTTTTTTTTTTGTAAAAATTTCTTGAAGGACTTTTCGTCACGATTTTTCAGATTTTTTAATAGTCAATTTTTACTGATTATAAAAGAATCGAGTTCGGTTGAAAAAATGAAATTTTTCCTCATTTAACCGAATCTTCACGTTTTAGGGCTTTAGTATCAAAAAAAAAAAAAAAACAGATCGAAATAGAAATATAAAGCTCTGTTCGTAAAACTCGTTCGAACAATCCCAGAAACTGCGAGATAAAAAAATCTGTAATCCACAGAATTTCACATCCAGATATAATGTGAATAAAAAATTTCCATACCTCGTTAAAATCGAACGTACGTTTCCTTCAAGGAGAAACGAAAAAAAAAAAAAAAAAAAATTGGAATTGGAAATGGAAATTTTCGACTGAATAATCTACGCTCTTCACACATATTCCATATCGTTTTCGGTAATTACATGAATTTCTATAAAGTTATGAAAAATTTCCTTCCAAAGTACTTCAAGTGTACTTATATATATTTTTTTGTTAAATTTTGTATTTTTACAAATTTTTAAATAAAACCACCTCTCAGATATAAAAACGAGATATTTGCATGTATAATGCCTGTGATGCGCTGGGCTCTGGGTTCGCGTGGAATAGGTATGTGTATATCTAAGGGTAGGAAAGTCTGCTCATGCAGTGGTGCTATAAATTTCGAACCCGAATCCAGTGGCATTATATGTAACACGAGCCCCGGCGTTGGATAATTTGCTTTCTTGCTACATAGACGCAGCGTGGTTTGGGGGGGGGGGTCAGAGAAAGGGTTGCGGAATTACCGGTGCTCTGAAAATTCGGTTGGTAAAATGGGGAACAATCCTACAGGGTAGGGGGCAATTGATAGTCGAGTGAGCCTGCAAGTCCGAGCCCCCAGCTTTCGAGTACCGGTACTATATAGTCACGGGGGTGAAATATGCCCGTAGAATTAACCCGGTAATTCAATGTAGGTAGGTAGGTACGTACGTAGGTAGGGTAGGGTAGGGTAGGGTAGAGTAGGGTATATAAATGCCAAATAATACTATTATTAGACTTATACTTATACGCTTTATGTGATACCACCCGCTATAGATATAGCCACATCTTGTCGTTGTAAGGTTCGTGTTAATTACTGGCATTACACGTCGTACTCCATTCTCATATACCTACGAGCTACCTAACTCTCGGTGAAAAGCTTTTAGTCCAGCTTTAAACTAGGACAGATGGATGTAAAGATTCACTGCAGGCTTTGAATTAACAGGTGAGAAGATATCCGAGTGAACAAAAACCTCGCGTTTTGGTGTAGAAATTAAAAATTCATTAAAAAATAAAAATTAAAAATTCTTTTCTTAAATCTTACGGGGGTTAGGGTGGGTTTTAATTAAGTCACATTCGAATCTTAGTGCCTAAATGGCTCTAAATATATACACAAAAAAAATTTACCTAAAGCCTCAAAGTCCCTGTCTCAATTCTAAGCACTTTCCTAAATCCTGAAAATTTTCAAATTTTAATGTAACCCGATTTTTGGACACTTTATGGATAATTTTTTTTTGTCCAGTTATAGTAGTATCTTGCAAAGAAAAAAAAAAATTGTGTTTTATTAAAATGGAAAGATTTTAAGGCTTTAGGATAGTAAATATTTTTTTTATCCATTTGAGGATTCGAGGACCACCCTGTTAGGAATAGGGATAATTAATTGAAAAAATATGAATGAAAATGAGGTGATTTCGGACAGATTTTGGACAGGTAGGTGTGCTTGACAGATCCCCAGGATCGGCTTAACTTCTACCTAAATGAATTAATCATCGTCCTGTTAAACCCGTGTTTTACTAATACCCTTGTTACCGCGTACCACCTTGCTGCCTTGTCTGTGTTTATAATTATAATGGGCAAGGTGCTAACTTGTGGCCTATAGTACTTTTAGTGAAGGTATGCTAATTCCCTTATCGCTTGTTAGTTATTACTTATTTACTAGCTGACTAATAATAATCGCATCAACTAAACTTAGAGATATGATTTATATATATATATATCCGAAGTTTGAACATTTCGAAATGATTTGATTACATGAAAATGAAGTGAGTAAAATTTGAATAAATTTTTGTCAGTTTATTCATTCGAAAATGTCGATATTCCATTTTTCGAAATTCAATTACATTAAAAAATAAAACTGTAAAAATATATGCCAATGGTATACGTTTCGTATAGAATAAGATATCTAAAGATTTCTTCATAAGTAAAAATTTTCGTTTCACTTGACCCTTTTTATCATCTTAACTTTTCTTATGCCGTTGGACACGGGGACATCGCTGGGCGATGGCTGAGGGCCAAATAACTCGACGTTAAAGTCAACGTCGTCCATTTCTCCTTTTGTAATCGTACAAGGGTGAAATTGTCGGCGGGGGTAAAAAAAAAAAAGGAAAAAAAAAAAACTCTAAATTTGATGCCTTCGTTGATTTATATCTAAAGAGAGGTGGTTGTTGTTGCTTTTTTCTCTTTTATTCTTATTATTATTATATACCTGTATAAATCACGAAGAAAAATCTCAAGTAGATATCGCAGACGGATCGTTTTTTTTTTTTAAATCTTCAACTCAAACTGGATTTTATTCATTCCTCAACCTCCGCTACTTCAGGGGGCAGACTCTTCCCCAAAATAAACGCAGGTACCTGAACATCGAGGGTCTTGTCAAAAGAGAAGAAGAAAATGAAAACAAATCAAGAAATGAAAAAAAGAAAGAAAGAAAAAAAAAAAAAACATAAAATCTTAGACTTTGAAACGTTCATTTTCCGCTTTTTTTTTTTTTTATGGGAAAATTAAAACGAAAAACTAAGTCAAAGCGTCAAGAGTCTTTGATTCTTGGATTTTCCTGCTCTTTTCTCGAGCATCTTTGTACTAAAAAGTCTGATCCTCGAAACCAGGGCCCTTTATTCCATATACATATATATCAGATTTTATCAAGATCAGAAGCCGCACTTTATGTCTAGTGTAAAATCTGCCACGATGTATACATATAGTTGAGGATATATACCTATACGGAATTATATATACCGTCTACTAGAATTCGACCAAAGTTTGAGCAGCACTTAGGATAAGGAGGCGAATTTCGACGCTGGCTAATGGCAAGAGGGTGACGTTGTGGGATTCCCTCATCCTCCAGTTCGCCAATTCCTTCATCCCCCATCCCGTCCCTCATCCTTCTCGTTCCGCTTTAGCAACGTTCATCTAAAACGACCGTCCTCGCTCTCTCCAGACCAATGTGCAGGACTGCAGACTGACGAATCTTTGGATTAGTACAAATTACGAGCATTTGTTATACTGAGAGCCAAGATTGAAGAGCCAGTCTCTGTCGTCTTTTCAAGTTCTCCTATACAACCTTGACTTCCACTTCTATTGTGCGGGTGGCTGGCTTAATTAATTACCGCGGAAGATAAGAGAAGACGAAGTTCGCTGCAAGAAGAAAGATAAAAAGATAAAAGAAAAAAAAAAAAAAATGAAGAAAAACAAAAATTCATTTAGAAGGGTTGACATAAGGAGACGAGAGTCTAGTCCTATTTTTACATTTATATATTCCCTCATTTTAATTAGCTAATTAATTATTTTTTTTTTTCATCATATAAACCAAAGGAGAAATAAATTATTAATTAAATAGATAAAAATGATCATTTCGTTTTTTTTTCTGTCTGTTTCAGGTAAGTTTGCAGATTTTCAACTTTATTACAATACGCTGCAGCATCGCTCGGTTACTGCAGTGGTCAGCAAAATCTCATATTATATTATGTAATAACGTATTATAATACTTTCGGAGATTGTCAGTCGGTTCCAGTCCGAGGGTATAGGTGGGTAGGTATATATACAGTATATCTATCTAAAATCTACGCGCTATCATACCTGCAGTATATGTAAGCTCCAATTAACTCTGCTAATGGACCCGCCGTCAATATATCGAATTAGTGATCATTATTTCCATGTACACACCTTGCCGCCGCAGCAGTGGCAATACAGGCAAACGTGGCTACTGGAGATAGAAATTATTTGCCATATTGATACCGATCGAATGATCGGTTAGAGAATAAATAGGTAGGTATATTTAGAAATTTTCAATTTTATCTCATTTACTTATCATTTTATATTATGCGGTTGTGTGCGTATATATGTATATGCTGATATTGCATATACTTCCATTTATTAATTGTCATTCTCGTTTTGTTTTTCTTTTTGTTTTTTTGTTTTTTGTTTTTTCAGAGTGCTTTTATTTTTTTTTGTTTTTACAATTTATTTTCATTCATTTCTTTGTCGAAGTGAAAAACAGTCTTGAATTAATTTTTCACCAGGCTGAAAATACGTTCGTGAAACAATAGAAAAAACAAAAAAATTGAAAATAATAAAACAAATAAAAAAAAAAATAATAAAGAGAATGAAAGAAACAGAGAAAAACGAAAGAAAATAAATTAAAAAATTAAAATAAAAAACAGATTGACACAATGTGCATAGAGGGGAGGGGGTCGGGGGTCGGTGGAGGAATTAAAATTAAACGAGCCGGTGGATGACAGATTTTTATTTGCATATATATACAATTAGGTTACGTATACCTGTGTATATATTCGTGTGTACATACATACCGTAATTCCGTAAGCTCTTTTTCGCATTAATCATAACAGAATCATTGCTATTGTAATTTATTAGTCAGATTTTTGATATATAAATTCGTTCAATTAGTCTTCATAATTTTTGTTATTCTTTAATCCTTTTTTTTTCTTACTTTTTCGACAAAATTTCCGAATGATTTCAGAAAAAAATTCGGCTCAACGAAGAAAAAAATCTGAAATTTACAAGATTTTGAATTAAGATAAATTGGACATAGAAAATTTCCTACAGAAAGAAAAAGAAACAAAAAAATTCAACTTATCATTTTGGCGATGAAAAGTGTCTCAAAAAATCTTCTTTTCTATCTTATTAATTGTCATGATAATTATGGGATAATTTTATTAATTTTTTTTTTTTTTGTTCTTAGTTTTTTTTTAGAGTTAGGTGAAATTGATTTAAGATATTTATATTGCATGTGATATATTAATATTGTAAATGTGAATCGGCAGGTGATTTCTCCTCTTCTATACAGATATACATATAGGTATATACATACATATATATCTATATTATAGGTATAGTCTATTGGCTCTGAGTGAAGTTAATTAGTTAATGGATACGAGTCTCACAATTGGAGGATGGCTTCCATACAAATTACAAACCCGTTTCACTGGGTTGGTTGGTTGGTCGGTTGGTTGGTTTGCTGATTACGCGTGGGGACTATACCTCGCATTATATACCGCTTCAAGTTTTCGCGGTAAAACTCTGATATATGTATTGTACCTACGAAAGCGAAACCTCCTAATTGCTCGAGTATTTTATTCCATTAAGTATTAATTCCCACCAATTCTTGTATATCTTGTTTTTCTTTTTTGTTTCTTTTTCTTTTTTTTACATTATCGGCCCTTACAGCTCATAATTTCTGGAAAAAAAAAAAAAATAAAAAAAATAAAAAAATACAACCGAAATAAAGATCGAAATTCTGTCCGGCAAACTTGCCAAATTTACAATAAATTCCCATAAAAGTGATGAAAAGTACCATAAAAAATTCTATTTTTAAATTATTTTTTTTCCCTGTTATTTGAAAACGAAAGAAAAAATTCTAAAACCAATTTTTACATAATTTTTCTATTTTTTTAATTTTTTTTTTGTTCTATACATTTCCACGTATTTTTAATGACCTGTCGAGTTATTCTGATAAGGTTGTTCGACAAGGCCGAAACAACTTTACAGTTTTACTTATCGTTAATTTTTCCTGCTCATATTTTTATTCTATCGTTAATTATAGGCTTATCTGTGAGGTGTAAATTTGGTTTTTATAGGATGAGCGGGAAATGTAGTTGAAATAATTCTTTATTTATTTATTTTTTTTTATTAATAAATATGTACATATTTTATTGTATATTTTATCAACGATCAAATGTTGAATCATATCAAACCAGTCGCGATATTATGTTCGGATTCAATTAAAACCGGCGTTAATACCTATATAGTATATACATATATATGTACACACATACCTTGCACCTATGTATAACAGAATTTACAACAATTCGTAACTTATGTTTAAAGTTAATGTGTACAATGAAATTGGTATAGAAATTCTGCATACAGTATTGAATGTTAGTACGTATGTATGTACATACATACATACATACATACATACATACGTACTACGTACAAAGCTGTTTCTGTCAAATCAAATCGTGATACATACATATTTACCGTAGTTTATATTGATTTATGTAGACACATGGATATACCTATATATGTACTTTAAATACATGTACAGGTAATCTAGTCACTGTGGACGGATAAACTCGCTATGAAGTAAAATGTGGTACTAGATATATAGGTATAGGTAGACAGTTATACGTATACATATGTATAATGTACTGTTTTGATTCGTAGTTTCAGTATACGTATGTATGTACATACTTTTCTTTGCGAATTCACACAAAATTTACAGAATATGTGTTAAATATCTATGAATGAGAAGTTTCTTTAATTTTTTTTTTCTCCAAGAACATGTGAAGTTATAAGGAGAAAAGAAAAAAATTTGAAATATTGCGAAGTACGATAATTAAAAAATCCCTTATTTACTAAATATTTTTTTATTTTTTTTTTATTTTCGTTCTTGAGGCCAAATCTTGGTGGATTTTTAAAAAAACCTTTTTTTCTTTTCCTAAGTTTTTCGAGAAAGCTTAAGACATGTGAAAGAATATTAAAGTAAAAAAAAAATGGAAACAAAATTTTTTTTTTTTTTATCTTTGCCACAGATTCGCGTCTCTGTGCCAACGGTTGTTGAAAGATGTTCGCGGTTTTAGTTAACGGTGAAGTAAAAAAGAAAAAGAAAAAAGATCTAAAAAAATTCTAAAAAAAAAATTACAAAAAAAAAACAAAAATTAAAATGTACGCTTCGTTCGTGTACACCGAACCAACGTATATAGGGGGATGTATGAAAGGCTTTTTGATTTCTTTCTACTGAAAGGCGTCCGCTTAATTGCGCTCTTGACATTTATAATTCATCTCTGCTATATACGTATATACCTATACTGCAACCTACAGAGTTCAGGTTCAGTTCTTAATACTTGGTTGAGCTCTGTACGTCGTGTATAGTGAGCGCGGTTTTCTCCTATTCTCCTTTTTTTTTCCTTCTTCTTTCTTCTTCTTTCGACAAGTTAATACGACTGGCGTAGGTATAGTTTTCAAAAGAATGGAAAAAAATTTGCTAAGGATTTAATTGGCTCGAAAAAGAAAGAAAAAAAAAAACAAGAATGAAAAAAAAAACTAAAATAATTACTCGTAAAAGTTCTAAAAAAAAAAAAAAAAAAATATGCTAAACGCAAACTTAATGTACATATAACTATTTTTCTAAAACCTATATACGTATGTACTCAAAGCTATATATTTTATTCATAATACACCAAGTTCTTGAAGCTATATTATCTATATTCTATTATAATCGATCCGTTTCTTATCGACTGACTTTACTATACGTCTACTACAAGCTTTAACGTATAAGCGTATAAGAAACAACATAAAATTATCAAAGTCAATTATTATTATTCGTATTTCCCTCCCACTTGAAACAAAACACGTTGCTTTATAACCGCAAGTACGCGTGATTCGTGCTCTATCTTTATCTCTCTCTCTCTTCGAACGTATAGGGACTTTTTTTTTTTTGTTTGTTTTTTTCGATGGTAACACTGCGATTTTATCCGTGGCGGGAATTTCAAAACCTTTCTCTCTCTTCGATGTAGTAATTTTGCATTATAAAATCTAAATTTATCGCGTGTGTGTGTAAAAATTTATCTTAAAAGTGTTTAAGTAATTATAAAATGAAAATTCTTTCATGACTTATATTTAAAATGTAATATTCCGGGGATTCCCAGAGATAAATTTCTCCATTGACGCTGCTCCATCTGTGTAGAGAAAAAAAAAATAATATTATTTTCTCCGTTCAAACGGGTAACTCTGAATCTCAGTATGGTACAGTAGCTTCCTTTGTACCACCCACGCGTTGGTTAGGGATGCTGTGGAATCCATCCGGTTCTCTGCCGTAAAATTTTCTTCTATTCCGGGGAAGAACTGAAGAGATTCACTGAAATTCCGCTAGGTGGCAGCGTACACCAAGCACAAATTTCTGTTCTTGAATCGATACAGTGGGAATCCCCGAACTGAACCGACCGCCAATCGATTTAAAGTCCAGTTAGAGACCATGAGAGAGTCTGCAAAAGTGTTATCAGAGCGCAAGTATTTCGGCCGAAGATAAAATTAAATTTCGTAAATATTTGTTTATTTTTGATTTTTAAATTGACAAAAAAAAAAAAAAACCAAAAAAATTATAAAACAATTTTTTTAATCTGGTAACAAAAATCCGAGGCTGAAGAGAGAAAAAAAAAAGATACATGGAAATATGTATTTTTACTTTTTGCGTTTCTTCTCTTAAATTATACATCGTACGTGAGCAGGATTTATAATTTGTTATTATATTATAATTTCAACCCATGAAAATCCTGTAGAAGTTTTAAATTAAATAATAAAAAGATAAATAAAATTTACAACCTAATTAAATAATTGGGAATGAAAAAAAAATATATATATATATTCAAATTATAAATTAAAAAAAAAAAATAAAAAATTATTATAAAATCTTACGGAGCTTGAAATCATCTTGTCTTTTCTTATATATTTTCTTAACATTATAATGTTATAGGTGTGGTGCTACACCCTCCCGGGAGGTTTTCATTATATAAGCTTGTTGAAAATACTGATGCGGTAGGCCCTCGGCACCGACCGGGGACCTGATTAGTATTAGACTTTGCCCTAAATACCTGGCATTAATTTTATGGAAATATAAACAATTACTTGTCCGATAAGTCGGGTGGGTAGACCTAATTCAATTACTTCGAGTAGCGAAGCGCAACATTATGACCAACCGTTTTTCGTTCTACTTATACACGTTTCAGGATTATATTATATGTTTTTCAATTTTATACATACATTTTTATACATACAAATGATGGAATTTAGTTTATAGTATCACAGGTTAGATACTTCTCTATCCTTCTTATCTTATATAACAAGATAATTATTAATTAATTATTTATTTGCGTAAATTATTTTATTATTGATTAATTTTTTTACTTTTATTCTTTTTAACGAGTGAATCCAACGATTTTTTCTTCCTTCTTCTCTCGTTTCGTATTTTCCTTTCGTTATTTTAAACTAAAATTTTTGGTTTTTATTTGTTCATCAAAAACGAAAAATATGAAGAAAAAAAAAAGATGAATAAATTTTTTTTCTTTACACAAAATTTTCTGTAATTAAAAAAATATTTATAATTAATATAAAATTATGGGAAAATCAAGGATCATGATCGTTTCGTGTGTGTGTAATCAATTATTTAATAATTCATCATTTAATCGAAAGTAATAGTCGTACATATAATTGATTTATCGTGAATTGGTATAATTAATACATCTGCGATGTTTCCAAGTTGTTTGATATTTTCCAACTTTTGAAAAACCAAAAAAATATATATCTTATATTGTAAATTTTCACATTCTGTAGTTTCGCAGATCGTCCCTCAATCGTCACAGACAAATAATTATCCCTATTATTTTTAGTTTGGAGTTATATCCACGCATGTTGGTATAGGGTCACATGGAGCTCTGATACAAACAACATTTTCCAAATAACAATACTGGTTTTCGGCACACGTATTCGGAGCGCAGGATACCATTTTTATATCCACAGTTGAAACAAGGGTTATAAAACCAACGAAAATCAATATAATTTTTAAAAAACGCATATTGTATAACAACAATTTAATTGACTTAGATATAACTTCACGTAGATGTATAATATATGTCTTTAATCCAGAAGACTTCAGACTCTTCTGGCTTATCACGATGCCGTTTACTTTCTTTTGTATAAAAATTTTTCAACTGTACACACATATGCGTCGAAAACAAAAATAAAAAATAGAATAAAAAGAAGATCAATATTTTATTAACCGTTATGTTAATATACACACCTCGATATTCTATCACCTTGAACGCGATAAAATTTTTGCAAAATAATCTTAAAAAAATAATTAATAACACATCGTCGATCAAACGATCGACCAATTGCACAAATATCAGGTATATAAAAAGCCAGATATATATAATAAGAGCCAATTTTTATTTCTTTATGTTTCTTTCAATTTTAATTAAATTTTTTTTAAATTTTGTAATCTTCATTTAATTATTTATTTCTTGATTTGTTTGGTAGTTTTATCTCTGCACGTTGGTATAGGGTAACAAGGAGTTGTAACACATTGAACTTGGTGCAAATAGCACTCCTGGTTTTCTTGACAAGAATTATTTTTGCAGGATGGTATTTTCGGATTATCTTTACTCGAAGCGAGGGCTACTAAGCCGATAAATAACACGATAATTGCGATAAAACGCATTTTGTATAATTCCGAATGTAAAAATATAATTTGTTAATGTATCGTTGAACAGATTTCAAAATCTTCTGACGATCTCTATGCCTTTTGCCTGCGTTTATATATATTCGATATCTCAAGGTAAACACGTACAACTTATATATAAATAAATAAGTTAATTAAAACCAGATAAAGTCCGGGGAATCCCAATTCGAAATCAACCAGTATACGTGATGATAAATATTCTCAAATTATTACTGGTTATTATAAATTTTGATTGTAAATTATATCGATACTTGATCATCAGTTAAAATTTATATGAATTTATGTGTGCGATTTTGTATGTTTTTTATAAAAACTTATAATTTTAGAAATTTTAGTTACATTAAAAAGGTTATGATGTTCAATAATAAGAGCAGAGATTGAATAAAATACAATAGCTTTTTACGGGAATAGTATATAGCTCACTATAATTATTATAGAAATAACATCACGTACCTAGTAGGATGATGTAATTAATTATCGGCAAACTTGTGCCGTAACTTTTTCTTGTTCTTTTTGCCATTTTTTTTTTTTTTTTTCATTTTCTTTTTTTTAGATGTGATAAAAAATATAGCCAAGGTTATTAGCGCAAATAATATATAATATGAATCTGAATTATTTTAATATATAGGAGATTTTTACCAAATAATAAAAATTTTGAAATGTTAAGATATTTTATCAATAGTTTTATTAATTTAGTTCATAATTGTGAGTCTGAGTTTAGTAAACGTTTGCAGGGTATCATAATTTTCACTAGTGTAAACCGCTGAATTTTGGTAATATTTTGTTGATATAAATCCAAAAGCTAAAGAGAAATGAAAAGAGAATTGTAAAGTGAGGGAGAAAATAAAAGAAATAAAGAAAGATATGCGATGATACGTATTTGTCAAACGAGGCAGAATTTGTTTGCTGAATCTATAACCGCGGTGCGGGCGATATAAAGGGAGAATACAAAAAAAAAAAAAATACAACAAAGAGGTGAAAAATAAAGGAAAAATTGGAGAAAAAAAATAATAGAAAATGATGTCAACTTCCTTTGTAAATTTATTTGCGTTTGACTTTCATTAGTTTATCCAGAGATTATGAATTTTGTTTTTGAAAAAATATATATATAAAATATTCAATTGCATCAAGGGGGGTGGTTACACAATGTGGAACTAATTTTTTTTTTTTTTGTTTAATCACTGCAGTTACACTGTGAATAAATATTCTATTAATTCAATTTTTTCGCATCTGATCACCAGGATTTTCAGGCAGATTTAAAAATTATTTGAAATTTTATGGAGCTTTGTATTGCATGGATCGATTGTACGGAAAAATGAGGTTTTCGTAGGATACGCCTCGCATAGTTCATCCAAACTTTTTCAAATTCAGAGAGAATATTCTACATCGATGTAATTTCGGTACAAACTAATGATATTTGATGAATTCAATTTTTGGATATAAATATTTTCTATTTATAAGCCATTATTTTTTGTAAATTTTGACCAAAAAAAAAAGTGTGTGAAGTGCTCACAATTATAAAAAAAAACTGACCTTATCTTATAATTCATTTTCCCCTGAAATTACATAATTTTAAAGTATTCTCTCCAAATTTCAAAAAATTTTTACGATCAGTGTGACCTGTATCCGCTTTTCTTCGATAGATTTTATAATCAACGTATAAGACTTGGCTACATAAGATCTTAAATAATTTCTAATTATGTTTCAAAGTCCTAGTGATCAGTTTCAAAAAAAAAAAAAAAAAAAAAAAAAAAAACTGAATCGATAAAATACATAGTTGGTAAAAGTTCTACCAATGATTTTTAAAGGGACAAATACACAGACAGATTTAACTACATATCATATGATATTGTAAAATGAAATTGTGCATCACAGACAGAGTAAACTTTTGTCATCAAATCTAGTTCGAAAGGGTAAAATAAAGAAGAGAGAAAAAGTAAAATAAAAATTTTCACCCTACGTACGCATACAATGGGTATATCATCAATCGATGTTGGAATACCGTTCGCTCGTGCAATGTTTGATATGTGTAACAAGGGAATTTCGTCAAATGACGGCAATGGAGTATGGGACGGAACCAGATTTTCCCCAGAGAGAGTGCATTGTTCTCCGCTTATTGTATTATATACGTCAACTCTGGGGTACCGTCCAGTTCCACTATGCATACACGTATACATACCTATATATACATATAGGTGGTCTTATATAATAGTCATTCTATATCCAGTACCGTAACACCTAGGACCCACTCATACTTATGCATACATTGGTAGGTATGAACCTGTTAGTGGTTTTGGGTTGGGTTAGATTGGATTGAGTTTGGTTTGGTTTGGTTTAGTTTAGTTTAGTTTGGTTTGGTTTGGTTTGGTTCGCGAATATCATGTCGTCGGGATAGACATGTTAATATATTGTGCAAATCTGACGGCACACACCATTAACAACGCACCAATTCAAAGCAATTGCGTTTCTCCCCTCTGACGCGTTTAAATTCTGATTGTCCTACCTTTTTTTGTTGACTTTTTTTTTTTTACATTTTGAAAATTTTTTTCATCGTCCTCATTTCGATTTCCAGTACCCGGAGATATGGACAAAAAATAAAACATACAGAAGAAAAAAATATCAAAAATTTAAAGAAGTCTGAGTATCTTCGTTATTTTTTTTTTTTTTTTTTTTTTAACCCCATATATTACATATGAGTATGTAATTATATCGTTGGACCAGATGAACGCTCCTGTGAAATATTTCGCTTGTAGTGGTGACGAGGAATTTATACTCCAAAAAAAGAACAAATAAAAAAAAAAGTTAGCTGGTTGAAACCGGGTACATCATCATCGGGGCTCAAGGTAATTAGGTATAGTAAACCTAGTCGTATTTTATCGTCTCCGTTACGACAGTAATTATATGAAATAGAAATAATCGAGTCTCTCTCTCTCTTTCTCTCTCTCTCTCTCTCTCTCTGCTCATCTCACCGATGAGAATTTTAATTATTTATTATCTCGACGGAATAAAACAACGAGTTAATCAGGCAACATTGAAGCAACGAATAGAACTCGAAAATAAAAAAGAACATAAAAAAAAAAAACAATTTGCTTAATTTTCTCCTTTCTGTTTAAAAAAAAGTTCTCACCAATATCGCCGAATTTCTAATCAATCAATTATCAACAATGTATATATGTACAACATATCTACTAATTGACCGAATCTAAACCGATAATTAATTAACTGGATTGTTCATTGGTTATTCGCGAATAGTGAAATATTTGCATTCACGGTATGTATATATGTATTTCCAGTACCTGCTGACAATTTACTATATATACAATTATTAATGCAGTTTTAGTTGAGCACATACGATCTATAAATTCGTATGGCATTATCCTGCTGCCTGGAGGGCAGTGTGACTAAAATGAAGTGGATAGGTAGATGGGTAGTTATCTTGCATATATTATTATATACATATGAATCTGTAGAATAATTTATATAGATGGTTATATACGGTACGTGATATGTATGGATATGGTAAGAATATAAAAATAAGTAGATAGTAGAAGGCGTCTTCTTATCTGAGAAGAAAAGGTAAAGTATATTAGGTATATATTTTTATGAGTATGTATATAAGAAAAAGAAAATCGTTAGAACTGAAAGCGAAAAAGTCGTCGTCGTCGTCGTTGTGATGGGATGGGACTCTACACAGGGTGACTATCGTCGAATTGGTTCAACCTTGTAGTGATGAGAAAGATTTCGGGATTTTTTTTTCCAATATCTTTACCTCGCCCAGTATCCATACGCCTTCGTAGTTACCCATGACATTGCCAAACAGGCATGATTGGATTCAACGATAAATTTAATATACACACACGGAAAAACCAAAATTTTATAAAATCCAAAAGAGATTTCTACACGCCTATATACCTAAGGCACGTACTACTGACGACTCAAAATGAATTTATCTATTTCACGAGCGGGTCTATAATACCGAAGAAAAACGGCTTTTTCACGAGTTTGAAAGACGATGGATTCAAAAAGATTCATTTACTTTTAGCTAATCAATAATTTTGCGAAAAAATAAATTAGTCCTCTTTTTTACCCCAGAAATAAAAGACCAGACATGATAACCGATCATTACGATGTTAAGAAAATTTTTTGATCAGGACACGATATACTCCCATTAATATCCTTGGGCATGGGCAGACTACCATTTCCAATGGCAATGAGTTGAAGGATTTTTTAACGAACTTTTTTTTTACTTTCTGATTGTTCGGTAAGCCAGAAATTATGGTAATCAAAAATTTTGCGATCGAAGATTATAAACCGCAAAAGTATTGCAAGTAATTCATATAAACTTTTTGGAAAATTCATACAGCATCTCAGTTCCTTTGTAAACACGTCATTTTATGATGAATAGATCCATCAATCCTACCATGTAGTTGTACCTTTTTTCCAACCAAGTTCACACTTATTTATTATCAGGTATGTCGATACCAGATGCAAGCTAGCAGTTCGAGAACAGGGTTGTTCGATTTCATCCCTTCTTCTCTACCTTGACTGATTCAATTACCCGTATCCGCCTCGTCGATTAGTTAGCTAGATGGTTAGATTCGTCCCTTGGAGTTTAGAGACACATGCGAGGCGTCATCCTTCTTGTTTGAAATTGATTACGATTGTCGTTGATTAGGATGGGCGGGGTGTTTCGAATGTTTGGCGTTAGATTAATGGAAGGACGAATGTACTTTATAAGTGCATTATAAGAAATATGGAGTGTTACTTTTTTTTTATTTTTCGTAAGCTATGTTGTAAAATGAGAATCTGGAAAGGGGAAACGAGAGACAAGAAAATAGAGGGATGTGGTATGAGGAGGCAGAGACGACAATCCGGCATGCTCTTTTGTCTTTTATCACTTTTATTGGGGATTCCAAGAGCGGGTCCCAGTGGAAATCAAGCTCGAAACGTCGATGATTAGGATAAATTGAACCTGATACAAAACGAAGTGAAGAGTCGGTCGAGTAGATCGTACCCAGCCTAGGACTTTTATGCCCGCTCAATTTCACGTTTCCAATATTGTCCTCGTCGTCGACCTCTCTTTGTCGTACTCTCGTTCTTTCACTTTCTATCTTTTTCCATCTCACGGTACTATTTTTTTGTTTGTTTTTGGTTTCTTTTTTTTTTTTGGCATTTTTTCCCACGTACGAATGTCCGTCTCTTTTTTTTTTTCATTCCAACTCTTCTCGCCATCTCTCTCGTACTCGAACATAACGATTCCTCGCTCCACGCTACCGGATGCCGAAGGTATATATTATCCAGAAATTATCCTACGTGTGAGTCATGGCTTCTCTCCTCGACCATTCTGCATTGTTTCATAATCTCACTAACGATTGGTCAGGGCTGGAATTTCGCGATGCCATTTTCACCCCCTGCCTCTGTATTTCAACCGTCTCTCTCACTCCCACATTCCGCATTAACCTCCCCTGTGCACACGCGTATAGAGTCGCCCAAATGAAATAAATTAACAGAAAACGAAAAAAAAAAAAAAACAAATAATAAAGCCTAGAGAGCATTTATGAGTACAGAAAATTGCGAAAGCGATTATTGCTGTTAGTAAAGAGAGTCGTTAGTCAATATAAGCAGTTTTTTTCATCTTAATCTTCTGATCTTGAATGTTTTTTAAAAATTTCAAATCGTCCAAAATAAATTTCTAATTTTAACCGTTCGGAAATTTACAAAATTCGGAACTTCGATCCAACTCTGATGTTCATCCCTTTACGCAGGTATTTCGATGAAAATATTTCATCTATGCATTTTCAACGAGGAGGAAAAGCGGAGGGCCGCAAAACCGAGTGAATTCACGGATCGGGAGAATCCATCGTAATTTGTTTAATTTGTGTAAAATTTGTGAAGGTACATAAATACATACATATGCATAGTTTGCTGTAGTAAATGTGAGAGCAGAAAAATTTTGTGCTTTTTTTTTTCATTATTTGTTTATATTTTTTTTCCCCTCGCCTCTATTACGTTGGGTGTGTATTCATATTTACCCTATTTCTTAGACGGGCAAGGAAAGAGTGAGGGGGGGGGGGGATGGCGCGTGTTACGCTAGAATTATTTACGACCCTTGGAATGGGGCGCGCGGGGGCGTAGAAAAGCTCTGCAGGGTCAGAATTTATGGCGATTCCCTGTTCCGCTAAAACTTCAAAAAGAGTCCTATAGTTTGTATCCAGACGCTGCAGTAGCAGCGAGAAGCGAAAATATTTCTTTCGATCTGCAAAGAAGAAGAAGAAGAAGAAGAAGAACAAGAACAAGAAGAAGAAGATGGAAAAGAAGAAGAAGAAGAAGAAGAAGAAGTCTGCGATCGGAAACGTCTCCGCTCCACCCAAGTCCCTCTACCCCTAACTGTCGGATACAAATCAGGTTTCCGAAATGCGAGAAAAAAAGAAAAAAAAAACGAAAAAAGAAAAATAAGAAAAAAAAAATGAAGGAAAAAGGAGGAAAACTCAAAGACGAAATGACAGACAGCCATTTTACTACTTCTTCGAAATTTTCCCAGAAAGGTTTGCACTTAGAAAACCACACAGAGATATACACACAGACAGTCAGACAGGCTTTTGCTTTCGGATGACGAACGGACGGGCGCCTTTGAAGACGTGCCAATTGGATTGTGGATTGATTTTATACTTGAAACATCTGGAGCCTTTTGAGAGTAGAATGGCAAACCGTCTTCAACTAGTAGGTACGATTCGTCGAAGGAAGGTCATTGCAAAAAAAAAAAAAAAAACGAAAAAAAAAATTAAAAATTATCTCTTTGCAAAATTTTTAACAGTTAAAACAAAAAAAAAAAACTGTTGAGCGTATAATGAACAGTATATATGCTCTGAAGTCTTTCTACGACAGATCTTTTATCTCCTCATAGTCTGAAAATATATAGGAAAAAAGTTTTTACACGAATTATTCAAAACACCCGTCAACCACACACACTCGCCCCCCTCTTTTTTTTTTTTGGCTGTTTTCATATTATTATTATTATTATTTTTTTCATCTTTCTTTCTTTCTTTCTCCCTATTTTTATAGATCGAGAGTCACGGTAGTCGTCGTAGTCGTGTAAAGTTTCGCGACGACGATAACCGCTTTGCAGCTTTTTCATGTCTGAAGAAAATAATTTACAAAAATTGTTTTTTTATTTTTTATTTTTCTTCTTCTTCTCACTAAAAGTTTAGAATAATCTCAATAGAATGACAGTATATATATATATATATATATATATATATATATATATATATATATATATATATATATATATATATATATATATATATATATATATATATATATATATATATATATATATATATATATATATATATATATATATATATATATATATATATATATATATATATATATATATATATATATATATATATATATATATATATATATATATATATATATTTTTTCTCTCTCTCTCTCTCTCTCTCTTTCTTTCTCTATAAACGTACGGTAAATTGTTTCACGAAGTCTGAAAAGTAGGTATACTTGCTGGCTACTCCTGGCTGCTGGTCCTCCTGCTGCTGCCGCTGAAGTTTAATCAGTGAGAAACTCAGCTGGCTCACGAAACTGCGAATTAGTTCCATACTGTAGATAGTCGGACGAAGCTACTCATTCCGTAACTTTAAAACAGACTGCTTCATTTATTGAGTGAGTGAGTTGATTTCTATCAGACTCGCTACTTCTTCAGTTGAAAAAAAAGGGAAAATTCAAAAATTCGAAAAGAGGAAAAATAAAAAATAGAAAGAAAAAAAGAAAATAAAATAAAATAAAGAGCTATTCACAATCTTGCAGCAAAAGTCCTTGTCGTAGTCGACGACGACGTCTCTCTGCTAAACTTTTATTCTCCAGACAATTATTGCTCGTTACTCTCAGCCGGTTGCGGTAGGAATCTGAATGCTACCACGATTAAATTGTCCAATTGCGATAATGAGCCGCGTTTATCTCTATAATCTGGAATACTTGATCACAATTTACCTCCGACCATCGCATAATATACATATTCTCAACCGAAATACGTTCCACCGTTTAAAGAGACCAAAAAAGATAAAAAAAAAAAAAAAAAAAGGAAAAAAAAAATCAATGAACCACGGAAAGCCTAAAATGAAAGCTTCTCCTGGTCCCAAGAGAGGAGAGTTTTCCATGCATTATTTCTACTATCTTTAGCCGTACGGGGTACGTACGGCTTCTGTGGTACATACATGGATGCATATAGCACTCCAGATATCTCGCCGAATCGAGAGTTGGTTAGGGATTGAGACTATGGGATGTCTGAAAAGCAGGAGGATCACAAAGATAGGATTATGTACTGAGCTGATGCACAGAGGTCACTGCTTTCGAGATAACTTTAGCCCATCCTATGCTATACTATATCCTATCCTATTCCTCTACCCTGCCCTATATACCACCATAGTACTGCACAATCAAACTGCACTGCATAGAATAGCCATCCGATAGCTTAGTGTTGGTAATTCAAAGTCCTTTCTTGTGTAGATTAACAATACATACCAGATAAATATCGGTATAGTTATACAACTCCATATCTCCTATGTGAGAGCTAAATTCGTGTTGCTTATGAAGAAGCCATAACAGAAACGCGGTGCGTGATGATACGAGAGTGAAAAACGTAATTTGGAACGCTTCCCTATGGATTAAAAGATTAATTATCGTTATTACTTTGCAAACATTCGTCGAACCGCATCCTACCGTCAGACAAACAGCCGCACCTTTACTCCAGGGGTATGTCAACGGCATTTATATGTCTTCGCTTTGTGGGTTTTTCTTCATATATCTACATACATACACACCCATTTTTGTTTCCGCATATAGCATGTCATGGGAATAAATAGATTTTTCAAATAAAAAATGCTGTCAAAAAGCTCAATAGTTAAAAAACAAAAGGGATAGAAAGATTTTGAGGAAAGTTTATTTTTTTACTTTAATTTTCAAACGAGATACGTACATTAAGGAGCTCTTTTTTATTATGGTTACTGATTCTTTTCTTTTCTTTTCTTTATCTTATTCTCTTTTCTTTCGGTCAGGTATAGACCGTTTTAGTACCTTGTGAACGTCAGAGAAGAAGATGAAGTTCGAGTAAAGGAAGGAACGATGCCCATTAAAGTTGGATTACGGTGGTGCTGACAGCGTCCGGATGGTGTCACAGACGAAGACGTCTTTTTTTAAGACAGGTTCAAGACCCCTGCTCTTTACTTCGTCTTCGTTTCTAGCCTCCTCGTTATTATATAATATATATATATATTACAGCTGGGTTTAAAAAAGGCAAATTTCAATTTCCCAAATCCTTACATCCGCGTCGCGACGCTTCGGTTTGAATTAATATCAGCCCTAATCCCGAGCGATAAATTAAATTAATGCTTCCTTATAATGATTAGTAATTAGCCAAAACTTCACGCTTTTTATTTTACTTGTATTGCAGTTGAACATAAATAGGCGATAATTTCAATAAGCACAGTCGAAAAATCTAATCTAATTTCAACGATACCGACCTTCGAAGTCAATAAAATCATTTTTTTTTTTTATCCTCGTATAAATTCTCACCCAATTTCTTCAAAATTCCATAATTCTCTGCGTTGACTAAATCCAGACGAACATTCCAGCAGCTTCAAGGTTGATTAATCAGTCGGAATGTTGGAGGAGTCGTTCCATTCCATAATACACCAGCTTTGTCTAACGTGATTTGAGATGAATCTTGCATCTGATAGACGACTCAAATCCCATATGCAGTTCGGTAGATAATTCCAATAATTGCGCGAAATTTCTACATGCTATAATGTCGGTGTTCATTCCCTACCAACGAACTGCAGGTATCAAATTTAAAGGATAATATTTCCGTCTAACTTTTAGGTACATTTTATAGCACACATCAATTTCTTCTTACTCTTTTTCCGAGCCCTATTCGTACAATACCTGGTTGGAATTGTTGGATTAGGTTGGCTCAGAGCGCGCATGAAGCTGTGAAAATATACGATCTGCGGTACAGGAACCAGGTTCCAGTAGCGAACAGGCAGGCAGGAGAACAATGAGATTAGGTTAAAATAAGTTAGTTCAGTCCCGCAGAAATAAATGAGTAAAAATAAAATAAAATAAAATAAAATAGAATGAAATAAAATAAAATAAAGAATAACGGATCTACGTTACTTCAGGTTTGGCTTAACTTGGTTTGGTTTGGTTGGGTTATACTTCCGCGGGCTTAGCTAGGATTCCAAAAAAACAATTCTAGTGGGTTAAGCGCTGTACTAATTGTGTGGCTAGGTCTAGCTGTGTCTTTGACAATGGCCAGACCATTTTAAGGCAGGTAGATATAGGTGAGCACACATTCATACTCATTGATAATTCAACAGTACAATACAATGATCGGTGTATACCATACCTACACTATCCTATTCTATACCAAGACTAAAATGAAGATTTGTGACGGCCAATTGGTTCCATTGTTTTGAAGGATTATCTCAACCCATACTATACACTGTTAGGGACCGAGGAGAGGTGAGGGTTGGAAATGCCCAATGGATTTAGTACTGTTCAGGAATATTATTCACCCTACCACCACCGGATATATCTATCTATATACCTACATCTATATATGTATACATATATATATATATATTTCCACGCGTATATTTTAATCCAAAAATCAATGTAAACCGTAATGAAGGTAGAGGTGGGTTTTCCTATATCTATACCTACACGCTACCCTCGTGATTACACTGTTAAATTTCAAGATATTTTACCCCGCAACGATCGTCCAGTCTCGCTAATATCACCGTGAATCGATAATGGGCTAATTAATTGCTTGAGACAAAGGTTGTACCTATTTAACTTTATAAATTATTATACCTGTATCTAGTAGCAACGAATCAGCTTCTGGATAACAAAGAACGAAATTACATACTCGCTGCTACTGTTGATGATATTTTTTCATCGGAAAACTTTAGTTGAGGTCAAGCAAATAATAAATCTTCAACTCCCCTCTTTTATACAAAAATATTATTATTTCTGTTTTTTTTTTTTCTTTCTTTTCATATTCCACTGACGGAAGGATATATAATACCAACATGGATATGACAACCGTCAAAAAATAACAACCAAATCATCACATAATATGTTAAATAAAAATGGGAATGGAATCGAGATACTACGTGGTTCTTTTATGTCACATACCTATGTTCATCGGAAAAATTTTAACTTGACGATTATAACGATCTTTGACCTTGCGATATTTGTTCAATCATCAGTCCTACGTCACGACGGTACCTACTGGTTATACCTACCTACATCCACGTCCAGTGATGGAGATGCGTGTAGTGTGCAGTGGGTCGTGTTATATCAACTTGATTCAGTCCTGTGTACATATCCATGGTCACAGATACGGGCTAGATCAGGTTAGGAGAACTGCTAACTGATTGTCAGATTCCAGTTGTGGATAATTGCCTGCACGGTGCCGGGGATGTCTGTCAGTCTCTACTCTCTAACTATACCCATTTACCCTACTGTTGCAACAGACACTGTACGTATAACGAGGCGTGATCCGAACATTCCTGAATGATCAAACAATATATGCCTATGTATGTACTATCTGCGACATCAAGCAATGGTCATTGACGATACACCGTCCAATTAACTGCGCCATGAACCAATGTTTAATTACCTGATAATTATGATCGGTGTCATTACACGTGAGAAATTTGAACATTGAACATGTAACTTGAACTGGGACTAGAACTTTGGAGGTTTAATTTAGTCATAGTTATGTGTTGTTTATAATTGGGCATGTTTGCGGTTATTGGGAGTTTGATAGACGAAGGTAGGAATAGGGTTGGGTTGGACTTTGATTGCAACCTCGAGCCACTCTACTGAGCTCAGTTCTAATTGAGTATAACGACAGGAACTCCAGGGATTCCAAAATCTCAGATCTTGGATCTCGGATCTCGGGTTACCGGTCACCGTATCGAAGCCAAGTCGTTCGATTTGATAAATTCTCCGAAATCTTATTGCAGGAAAGAATAAGTCTTTGTGCTGAATACCCTGCTGCGAAAGGGATGGCACATGCCTATCTATCGTTTGTGGAAATACCGTCTGATCCTTCGCGGCGCCCCGGCGCCCAACGTCTCCAGCCATAACGGCGGGATGCCACCCCCCCTCCCTCCCCCTCGGTTGGACTGATCGCGAGAATCCGCTTAACTGGAAAACCTCAGAGCTACCCGGATCGTGATCAAAGTGAGAGAAACTAATCAGTAATGCCGCAGTTTCTGAGACCTTTTGTAATTCCTCAATCAAACCGCAGTTAATCTCTTAGGTCGGCGGCTTAATTTTGAACAACAAGTTACGTAGATATATAATATACGGAGTATAAGGGTATAGGTATAAGACGTTGTCTTTACACGACTAACGAGATATGTAGACTATCAAAGTATTAATTGAGAAATGTTTAGTTGTTTCGTTTAAATTGTTCGTTACACTTTGTACTTTATAGTATAAACTCACACATGTTAAATCCAATTTCAAAGTTTCTGTTATACCGTATCCTCGTACTCTAGTTTATTCAGGCGCGTTATCAGTCGTGAACTATAAATTACTTTTTAACAAGCATGAATATATATACGTCTATCCAATTATTCAATTTTTATTTCATCGATTAATGAAAAATTGATCAATCTGATACACTACGATATGGATAACGCGATGAAATTGTTATTCGAGAAATGAGAAATATCTTGTGTGATTTATAATAATTTCATTATCACGATCTCTAATTAAGCTTCATGAAATGTTTTATTGTAACTATATATATATATATATATATATATATATATATATATATATATATATATATATATATATATATATACATATATATATATATATATATATATATATATATATATATATATATATATATATATATATATATATATATATATATATATATATATATATATATATATATATATATATATATATATATATATATATATATATATATAAGAGTTTGATATTATAATGTACTATATACCTATACATATATACATATGTATAATATTAAATAATAATTAAAAAAAATTGTATAAATTCTTTAGAAATTTTTTTTTTTTTTTTATATACCAGACGGAAATACCGGGCTGATATATATTTCAGATTATATAAACATTTACGCATTCCATGACCAACGGAATCTCGGAATTTTAGGTCTTCCGACTTATACTGCAGGGTGAAATTCTACCCTAAATATACTGACGGGAAAAATCGTTAATTAATTAATTCGTTCATATTAAGCGTTTAAGAAATTGCTATATGATCGATGATTTATTCAAATTAAGTAAAAAAAAAAGTTTAGTGAATTTAATTTTGACTATCACGTATCACGTAATATCGTTCGTAATTATTGTTCATTGTTTTAGACTCTAATCCCTGGTTTGCGAGGTTATATCCAGAGACTTGGTAACGATCGTTGCCGATAAGCTAATATATGTAAATATATATATATATATATATATATATATATATATATATATATATATATATATATATATATATATATATATATATATATATATATATATATATATATACACACACAATTGTTTAATAGGCTCAAAATGACGGCGAAGTATTCATCGTCGAAGTGGTACTTTGCTCTGCGTGTTACTCCCTGTTAGCTATCCAACTAATTTCGCATAGCTACTACTAGGTATGTACTTGTACCAGTAGCAATGAGTCGGTCGTCTCTAGTCTCTACAGGGTCGACCAGGATGCCAGCAGAGGGTAGTGTGGCGCTCAGTATATTAACAATTAATGTAATGAGGTAGAAATAGTTGCGAGCCACTCGACTGCTGCTAGTAACCTACAGCAATTATTAAATTCCACCCAGTAGCCTGTAAACTTTATCATTACGTACGTAACACGTATTTGTATGTACGGTCCATATATATACATACTCCCGCAGTTATAACCACCGAGGAAATCGGGGTCGGGTTAAAGTTACGAATATCAAAAGCTCCGAAAGGTTAAAATTTGTCATTTAATTTGGAAAATTCAATACATCTGATAGTTGATACTTAATAAAAAAATTTACTCAATACCTTCATAAACTTATTTTTAACTATTTTCTCATTTCATTTGTACCCTACGATTTTTTTAGAATTTTTTTTTCTCGTGACATTCATTTGGCAGTTTAGTCCATTCAATTTAGGGGGTTGATTGGTCCGGAGTTGAGGGGGACGATTAAATTTTTTATTATTTTTTTTTTTTAATTTTTTTATTACTGGATTAAAATTTTATTGAAGGTGTCCCTTTTCCTTTTATTTCCTATGAGAAATGCAAATTTAGCAGAAAAAAAAAATCGTCAGCCGTATAAGGTACAGCAGCTCGAGATTATACTTTTTACTCTCCAAATTGTGCTCTGCCACTTAAAACTCGGTTTTAAGTTTTTGTCGAATAAATTTTCTCTCTTTACTATTATAACTCGATCTCTCAACTGGAAACTGATTATTTCCGCACTAACGCTATTCGGATGTTATGACACTCCTGTATCAGATGTATACATATAATATATGTATATATAAGATATATATATATATATACGTTGTACTTAGGTATATCCATGTAATTGGATATTATATAGCGAAAACTAATTAGCCAATTCGATATATTACTTTTATACTTATCATTATATTATATTTATCAAACTTTACGATTTGATGGATTCTTCGTATCCTCGTTTTACTCGTGATTAAGTTCAGCGGGAATATTACCTTTTCAGAATCTTGTATCAGCTCTCATACAGAAACTTTTATGCGAAATAAGTTAGAGAGCACGTAGGTGTACGATCCATATTTATACCTATACTTATATTGTATAGGTATATGTATATGTGTATATATATAACCCATGCAATTTACCTGCGAACGTAGGCGTTTCGATCGGAGTTTATCGCTCTTTCCTTCCACTAAGGAAGAAGTACCGAGCGCTTGACTTCGCGAACCCTAATTGAAAGACAAAAGTGAATTTCCCTACTCTTTTTCTCTCTCTCTCTCTCTTTATTTTACTCCACAGATTAAACGTCTTGTAAAATTTTCCTCCTTGACCTTTTTTCTTTTTCTTTTTTTTTTTTCTCTTCAATTTGCTTATTAATTTTTTTTTTCTCTTTTTTTTTTTTGGAAAACATGCGATCATATAATGGGTCCAGAAAATTCTGTAGGTACAATACAATGGAATTGTACTGAAAATTGAATAATAAAAAGCAAAGGAGCGAGAAATGAAATAAAATTGTTGTTTTTTTTTTTTTTTGGGGGGGGGCGGGGGTTTTTACTTTTTTTTTTTTGTATCTCAATCTTAAGACAAAAGTTTCACTTTATACTACGTCTCTTTTTCTTTCACTTTATTTGGGTACAAATTACATTTATTTATTCCTCTTTGTACGAACTGAACTGGTTTTTGGTTATACCTATCAGATACAAAATTAAAAATTTTTTTATTTTTTTTCGAATTATACACGATTTTTCACACTTGGTTGGACACGTACATACCTATGTGCATATAAATTATATCATGCATCTACGTCATACAGAAATATACATATATGCATGTATGCATTACACATATCTGTTCCTGGTTCAAATTCGGGAGTGAAATGCAGTGATTTAATGTGCGGCGTGTTTGACGCGACATTTAACAAGTGTAGGTATATTCTCATATCCCCAAGCGTTGTTGCAGTCCCAAATTTTCCCTGAAATTCACAAATTTTAATGGCCTATCGTATTAAATTGTCGTTTATGAATATATCGGCATGATTCCTCCCCCTCCACCCAGCCCGCCCTTTTTTTTTTTTAAACCATCGATTTTAAAAGTACTGATCGAACGCGAGGTCTCGTGGCGTTTGTCAGGCATTTCCGTTATCGCAATCATTAAACGCGGACCGAAGTAGGTAGAAAGGGCGGGAGGGATGGAGGGAGGAGGAGGTTGGAAAAGCTCTCATTGAAATCGTTCCGAACGCTAATGAAGCTTATTGTTCCTTCAGGAACCAGGAGAGAGCGATTTTGAAAGTGTAGGTAAATCTTGAAAGTGATTTTCTTTATTTTTCTTACATTTTTTCATTTTTTTTTTTTCTTTCTTCTTCTTTTTCGGTATAGAAATCTCTACTGCAGATATTGCTATAACGAAAAATTAAATTTTTTTTCTACATTTCAAAATCTACCTTCCGTATTGAAATACTTCACGATTCAGAACTAACAATTCTATGAATTCCCACTTAATTCTACTTCAGTTAAAAAAGTAAAATTAGATTCGAAATTAAGATTAATAAGTTCACCCACTGCCCTACCAATCTCTTGCCTACCTCTGGCTCGTGACAAAACCGTGGAGTTTTTTTTTTTTTCATTCTTTTCCCATTTTTTTTTTTCTTTTTTTTTTTTCATTTTAACTCCAATTCTCATTACTTCGTTGATTCAAATCCCTCCCATCGACCTCCACCTCCAACTCCACGTCGTCGTTCGTGGTAGACAAAAGGGGTATAAAACTCAGGTAGGTACCAAGTAGATTAACAGAGCAATAATGATAATTAAAATAATAATAATAATAATAATAATAATAATAACAGTGGTAATAAATTATATGGAGATAAATATTTTCGTATCAAAAGAAGAACAAAAATTGCAAAAAAAAAAATAAAAACAACAAAAAGAAAATAAAAATAAAAAAAAATAAAAAAGAAACAATAATTTAGAAAATCGACACGAAGGGGGTAATTTTCAGGTCGAAATGGCACGGTGTAAAATTAAATCTTCTCGAAATACTAGACGGGCGTATAATTTGTTGGAACAAAGTAGGGGTAGGTAGGTTGTACATACCTACCTACTACTTTAAATTAAAACGTTGGTTATACATATACACAGGTATATAGGCGGACAGATTGTAGGTTTAGAGAATTTACGGTATATATCATTTGGATCGTTTGTATACCCGAAACAAGAGGCAGGTATTTTTGCTACTGGATAAAATTCCACTTTCTCATACCGTTTCTGCGGAACGAATGAAGGAAGAAAAGGAAGGACGAAAGGAAAGAGATAGCAGCTATCCATCTCGTCGGTTAATCAAACTTCCAATTAATGAAATAAACCCAGAATGAAATTTTCGCGAAATATCTCTCTTCGTGCTCTCTCGTGTCTATGCGTATACATACATACATATATATATATATATATATATATATATATATATATATATATATCTGTATATATATATATATATATATATATATATATATATATATATATATATATATATATATATATATATATATATATATATATATCTGTATAAATGTATAGGTGTATCAAAACTCTACTGGGATTTACATCACTGAAATCTAATCTATACCAAATTTCAATACATAGAAACACTCTACACATAAAAATTATTTCTATAAGAAATTTTCCACCTTCTGAAGACCATTTTGAAACTTGAAAAAAAATCTGCCAATTCATTGTTGCAGCGTCTGTTAAATGGACATGCAAATATTCCATAAGGTCAAATATCTATAAACGACGTCGTATCCTTCGCTCTGTCCACTTTTGAGGAAACTCTTTGACATCTTCTTTATACGATGATGGGAAAGCGTCGGAGTGTATGATTGCGACAGTCTGTCCAGTCTGGTTACCCCACGTCCTTGTATAAAGGAGAAGTCCATCTCTTCTTCAATCGTGTCCAGACTCTTGCCTGCAGGACCGATAACGTAATTCTTTAGTTTGTCGTACGTTAGCTGTTCTTTTTTTTTTTTTTTTTTTTTTATCCACCTGGGAAAAAAAGTTTAGCTTCTAACAGTTCAGGAAAAGGACTTGAAACGAAGAAGCGTTAACTTATATCTAGGTATATGTAGGAATGCACGGTATATAGTTATAGTATAACCAAGGAGCTTGAAACTTTCGGCTCGTTCTTCACCATTCGTTTGTTCTTTCTCTTATCCTTTCCGCCTTATCTCATCAGTAGTAGGTATTTGTTTTTTTTTGTTTTGGTCGTTTTGGGTATTTCTTTTTCTTCATTTTTTTTATTTTTTGTTTGTTTTCTTACTATCCTATATCCGACCAGAGACTGAGGCAAAAGAGACGACTGGTTCAGCCTTAGCTATTCGCGTATCTTTGCCCGCCTCTCGTCGATCCTTAAGACTGTAATTTATCCTCATCTCTATATCTGTTACTGACGGATCGGGTGTCGGAAAGGTGCTTCATTCGATTCTCATCTCGATACGCTTCCCTGACGACTGTCTGCCCTTCGGATATTGGCCTCGAGAGGTTTTCCAAAAAATAAATACTATCGAACCTTCCTGCATTGCCTTTCCTTCTCTCATCCGTCGTAATCTTAAACTATGTACATGTTCCTCGGAACAAAAACCTTCTTATTTTTCATTCTGTTTCTTGTTTAATACTCTCCTAGTTCGCATGTAGCTAAAGAAGAAACAGAATAAGCTGCTTGCTAAATAGAAAAGACATTTTTTATTTCTTCGTCGTTCCTTTCTGCTATAGTGGGAAACTTTTGAGTAAAATAATAAAAGAAGAGACAAGAAGATTTGTTGAATGAAAATTTGTTGAATCGAGTAGAGGTTCGGACCAAATTGAAGGTGATACTAAATGAATAACGAGGTTAAGTTAAGGTTAAGGCTAAGGGTGTTAACAAAGGTGTGAAAAATGCATTACGGCGATAGCGTGAACGTAGACAGTTAGCTCCTTAATAGGCTAGCGTTAAGTTGATCCTTAAGGCGTGCCCGTGTTTCCTTGAGGGAATTCCTATGCTACTGCACATTCCTTAGATCACGTATACCTACCCGATCCCCATAACTCTGTTATACCCACTACCCTCTTTCTTGGTCACGCGCCATGCGACTTCTCTTCGTCCTCGTTCTCGTTCTTCTCGTTCTCCTCGTTCTCCTCGTCGTCGTAGTCTTCGTAACCTAATATTGAAGCAGCTACCGGCAGATATCTTTGTTGCTTGTCCCGGGTGGTCCAACGGTGCAAAGTCCTCAAGGGTTTAGATCCTCGATGTTTTTTGGGAGGGGGGCACGCACACTTCTGTCTTACAGGCCAATAGAAATGGTCTCGTGAACCACTTTATCTCACAAAACTAACTCCGTTCGTGACTTCTGGTTGAAGAACCGCGTTCCGGGACGCCTAGGAATTCGTTTCTTACCCTACCCCACTTCTCTGCAGTTTAGAGGCGATATTTTATACTCCTAAATTGAATGACGATACTATAGCATCTCTTTTCTTCTCTCTCGTTTCTTCTCTACTTTATTTTTGCTTTTCATATTATATGGATGAAAAATTTCAAGATGAATGAATGAATGAATGAATGAATGAATGAATGATATCCAGTTAACGGTTGTCAAAGACGGACGGCAAGGTCACATTTGCATTCGACGACCAGTCTGTCGCGTAATTTTCAATTAGAAACTAACGCTCACCCGCCCGACCGGCGGGGGTTACCAATAAAAGGCGTAAACTTTTTCAATTAAAGGCACGTCCCCTGAGTTTTAAATGAGTTGGTGTCACTGACGGGTGAACGAGAGTAGCTCGAAAAAGCTTCGGGCTAAAGTACGCCCGCAAAGCGAGGAGGAAGAGAGTAGGATCTGCAGACCAGGACCAGAACCAGAACCCAGGATCGCCGGTTACGGTCAGAGGACCGACCGGGTACAACGTTCAAACTTCGAACCCAACTATGAGCACGACTTTATGTTGTCCGACCCCGAGATCCGAGTCCCTTTCCTTTTTCCGGTAAAACGTCCCATAAAATTGTTCAATTGGCTATTCAACTTCAAGTTTTCTTTACGTACTTCGAGGGTGATGTGGAAAACGAGAATTTCGTCGTGGGGAAGGGGGAACAGGTATTTGTATAAGAGAGTTTTTCACTTTTCGAGTACTTTTTAATATACATATATTTATATATATATAAAAAAAGAAAATAAAGTGCACCATCGTTGAAAACAAATTGAATAAATTCAGCGACGAATCTTTAAGTAAATATCTTGAACCGAAAATCTGAGATTATAATTTATGAAAGTACTCTAGCTTAAGGTACGCGATTAACTCCCTCGCTACAACCCGGATGGATGATTGTAATTAACATAGTACCCGTGCAGCGCATTACTTTGTGACGTTATTTTAGAGTCCTTTAGATCTCTGCTTTGAGACGGGGTAACAACGTTAAGAAAGTAGGTACCTACCTACTTCGTTCCGGGTATAAAATTGAAGTAAAATTCACCATCCCACCTACCCTATATATCTACCCTCCTTACTTGCTACACGTTGAAGACTCCATACTACGTCTACATACGTGGGATGAGTAAATCTCATGTCACTTTATAACCAGCACTGCTGCTTTCCCTTCTTATCAAATTTCAAAACTTCGTTTTATTATTTATTTATTTTTTTAATGGTATATCTTTCTCATATTCTCACGAAACACTAATAACAACGATGGTAAAAAGTGTGAGAGATCATTTGTCGTTCGTTCTCGTTATGCAAATCGTTAGATTTATTATTATATATACATATACAACGACAAAGATCACTGTATAATTTGACGAAGCGTGATTTAAATAACCATTAAATAAACATATTTCTCAAGTTATTTTCCGAAAGAGATATAAAAAGTATTCGATAATATGAAATTCGAACAGATTGCCGTGGGTAATGTTGTGCATCTTGAGTCGGTGAATGCTGCAGAAAAGCATTTTTATCTATACCTATCTCGTTGCAGTTTTACTCGTTAGATTATGTATTTCAGTATAAAGTAACGAGCGATCGGAGTTTGAAGGAATACTATGGTTAGGTATACAGAATAATAATTTTCACTTGAGAATTACAGAAACGACTAGAAAGAGAGAAAGAAAGAAAGAAAGAAAGAAAAAAAAGAGAATTAAATGGAGTGTAGGATTTGGAGTTGGCGTTAGAGTTGGAGTTGGAGTTAGAGTTGGAGAGATGAATGTCGTTAACCGTGCAAATAGACTTGCTGATTTTAAAACCCGATTTAACGACCGACCATTACGCCCGCGTAACGCGTATACCAACTCCACCGACCAAACCAACCTGCGATTCCCAATGATTCCTCTCACTTTTACCAAAAGGGTTTAGCGATTAAAGTTAACATTTACCCCCATCTCCCATCTCCTTCCGCAGTGCGAACGACCAATTAGAACAATTTCACCTTATTTTATAACCTCTGACCCTTAATCTATTCGCTTTCGTTTACCACCGTCGTTATTGCTGCATCCTCATCAAAATACATATAACCACCTCTCCACTTTACTTTTATACTTGGTTGCTTGTCTGAAGTGGATAGGCGAAGAAAATTCATGCTAAAAGCTTGGTAGGTACGTATGTATGTATGTACCTACCTACAGCTCCTTCTGTATCAACCCTTAACTCCCACTTTCTCTCTCTCTCTCTCTCTCTCTCTCTCTCTCTCTCTCTCTCTCTCTCTCTCTCTCTCTCTCTCTCTCTCTCTCTCTCTCTCTCTCTCTCTCTCTCTCTCTCTCTCTCTCTCTCTCTCTCTCTCTCTCTCTCTCTCTCTCTCTCTCTCTCTCTCTCTCTCTCTCTCTCTCTCTCTCTCTCTCTCTCTCTCTCTCTCTCTCTCTCTCTCTCTCTCTCTCTCTCTCTATGTCTCTTTCTTACTCTATCTCCATCTCTATCTCCCTTCTCGGTTCATACACACAGATGTATACATATGCAAACCCTCAGGCTCGGTTGCTTAAATAGCGGTCTTATTATGACGACCAAACCCTGAGGGCTCTGTGGCCTTTCTAGAATAAATATTGTGCACAGCTTGCAGGGTAGGTACGCGGTGGTGATCTCGGTAATACTAATATCGCGAAAGCTAGAGCTTTCAGAGCTCCCGAGAGAAGAGAGAGAGAGGAAGAGGAAGAGGGAGGAATATTTATGCATAAATGCGGCTTTCACGATGGAAATTAGAGTTTTGATATCAGGTTGAAGAAATATGATGAAAAAATTTGATGAACTTTCAAATATACATACGTACAGTATTGCGAACTGAACTGATAAAGAGGAAGTAAATGAAATTGTTAGCATCGTTCGCGCATAAATGGGGGTTCAGAATGCGCGGGAAAAGCCACCCTTAGCTTGTACATACGTATAGACTGGGTCGTCGCGAGCAACATCTGGAAAGCATACGGAATTCGGAACAATCCAAGACAGTTCCATTCCGGAAAATTTATGCACCAGTGCTCCTCCCACCATTCTACAGTTCCTCTCTTCTCTCTTCTCATCCCTGGTCTGACTTCCCTATTTATACTTTGTCGGGGGGTAGGTAGGTACGTAGGTAGGTAGGTAGGTAGGTAGTCATTCCGCATATTCATATGCATGGGATATTTCAAACTTTCTATGTATTGTGTACCTACGTGTACCCTATATATAGACATCTATCTACCCACCAACCTCTATCTACCCAAGCGACAGAAAAATTATAGTTCGCAAAGCCCCGAGACGTGCTTTATACCAAACTGTAATCTCAAATCTCATCTTGGATATACCGAGGATTTGAATTTTTTTTTTTTTTTTATATATTTTTCCTAAGAAAATACGACAAGATTAACAATGATGATATTACACGTATTAGAGATGGAATAAAAATCAAAAACTGAAGGGGAGAATGAAAAAAAAAATATATATATATATTAAGAATATTCTGGGAATTTGGAACAAGTGCGAGAATTACAGCTGCACGATTGATCAGAGACTCTCTTTTATATTTCTCTTCAGAAATAACTGAAAGGACTCGTATATATTAATATTTTATGGATTTTGGTTTAATTCGATTCCCTACGAAGTCTATAGGAAATCAAGCGACTATCGTTTCTGTATTTTTAGTTGATGAGAAAATTCTGAATGTAAAAATATATAAAAGTGATTTTTTTTTCTTATTGTTCTTTTATTTTCCGTTGAAATTTTCATTCAGCAATATGTACACTGTGGCTATAGAATTAGAATATAAGAAAAGTAAAAAAAAAAAAAAATGAATAAATAAATAAAAAAATAAAAAATTGTATATAAAAATGAAATAAAAGCCAAACAAACAGCTGGATTTACATTGCCGCAAACGATATATTATTCGGATATGCACACGATTTCACACTGACAGCCTCACTCAAATTTATGGAGGTTTGTTGTTCGCTGCAGGTGAATATTCATCTCGCTTTGATGAATCGTCTCGCTTTGATGAATCGGGTTTTAATTGATGTGTTTCAGTTGTAGATATACGGTTGCGAAAATTTATTTATTTATTTATTTATTTATTCATTTATTTATTTATTTATTTCCACTTATATATTTCCACCTTATTCACATGGAATTAATTTACATTCTGCGGTCCCAGTTTCACCCTTGTATACCTATATAACCTACAATATATTTCTACACAGCTGCAGTATAATATCACTGAAATAAATAATTTATGCACGTCTACGTACATATTAAAAGAACGAGAAAGAAAAAAAATAAATAAATAAATAAATAATGAAAATAATGAAAATAATGAAAATGACTAAATAAACGACTTTGATATAAAATTTGAACTTACTTTTTTTGTTTTTTTATCTTTTTCCTTTTATTATTACGTTCAGCTAATCCGTCTCGTGATTTTCCCTTAGAATTAGTATTTTTACTTAATTTTTTTACGTAATTTTTTTATTTTAGCCCCCACTTTCCGGTAAAAAAATAAAAAATAAAAAAAAATAAAATAAAATAAAATGAAGTTAAAGAGCACTTCGGCGAGTCGTCCCATGACAGACAGGATATTTCAATTTAACTTTTCTTTTGTGACGTTTTTCGCGAAGCTCGAGCAGCAGTAATTTTACTCTTCATTTTTTTTCTCCTTTTATTTTTCATTTTAATTTTTTCCTTCTTGTTGATTTTTTTTTTTTTTTTTCTTTAATTCTTGTTACTTCCGGATGTCTCAAGTTAACCTTCGTGCACTGAAAATTTTACATTGCCAAAGACCAGAGAAAAGAATGAATAACGATACAGAAATAAAAAAAAAAAAAAAAAAAACAAGCAGAAAAAACAAAGAGAAAAGAAAAAAAAAGTTGCTGGTTATACTTACGGAACAACATGATTACTTATTTAATAACGTCTCGCTGTGTAGGTATATGTGAGTATATATACGTATATATGTATAACTACTTCATCATCAACAACAATTTTACTAAACGTTGGATAATAATTCTTTTCAGTATTTTAGAATCGACTTTATTTTTTTGGAATTTTTTTTTTATTATTATTAGTTCATTTTTATCGTAACTTATACTATAACACGATCTAAGTAGAAGGTAGCATCTCTTACAGGCAACTGTGCATAGGTTATACTATAGCAGTCGTAGAAAATGTTACAATCATTGAATTTTTTTCATATTCATTTTTATCTATATAATATAGAATTCTAGACGATCTTTTCTCTATACCTAATATATATATATATATATATATATATATATATATATATATATATATATATATATATATATATATATATATGGATGTATGTAGTTTCGAAAGATGTTATAATGGTATACCATACCCACCGTTATAAATAAAAATTTGCATATCAATTTAAGGATATAAGAGAAAGAAATAGTAAGAGAAAAAAAATAAAAAAACAAAAATCAAAAATAAAAGAGAGAAAGAGTGTAAGGAAAAAAAAAACTTCGTTTATTTTATCCCCACGCAGGGTTTATGTGATAACAAAAATTTTCAACCTTGACTCTATATACCTACCAGCTATGCTGCACCCTTTATTACGACGTATACCACGGCCGAGTACTTTAGGCTCTACTTCACTCAACACCAATTTCATCAGGGTGTTACAAAGTCTGGGCTTACGAAGGTAGGTATAATTTTTTCTTTTTATATATATATATATACATATATATATTTTTTTTTCGTTTTTTTTTTTTTTATTTGCGAGACTCTTGGTCCCTCGGCTGCAAAAATAATAATAAAAACAAGAAAATAAGCCAAAAAAGCAAGAAAAAAAAAAAAAAAAAAAATGAGGAAAAAAAAGCGTTAATTCACGTGCGACCGTAAATCTTGTTTCCTACGTCACATGGATGCTGGGGTCACGTACCATAGCCGAACGACCCACCGAGCGCGCGAAAGCAGATAAACCGAAAAGCGACCGTTTACCGCTTACCGCTTTACCGCGGGTAGGTAGAGGTACACCGCGGTAAATGTGGTGTTTGGAATTTAAAAGGGATCGGTTAGATTAGGTACTTGAAAATTTTCCACATATATACGATGAGGTGATTATTTTCTTAAATATACGAAATAATATATTCGAGGTTTTCCTAATCCTATTAAATTTGTCCATTTTTTGGTAAAAAGCAATTAATAACCTTAATTATATCTATATATACTTATACTTATATATATATACACATATATATACAGGATTTTAGGATCCTCGTCAAATTTAAACCGACACTGCACTTGTCACCAGATTTCAAAATCTGGATTTGTCCACTGAGGCTAATAAGGGTACAAAATTATTCGTGTCTTAGTCAAACTGTGGGACGGAATTCTATCGCATATACCTATATACAGGTATTATATATAAAAGTAGTCTGTTCTTGGTATATAAACGCCCATGAATTCCTGTCTATCGCAACGAAATATGCGACAAAATTGCTATCGGTTTTATACATGACGCTATACTATGTTTTAGTTTTCCTTCTATTTTTTTTTTTTTTTTTAGGATTTTTTTTTTGTTTTTTGATTTTATAACGAGGAGAGAAAAGTTTGAAAACATATATGAAAATTTCGATTATAATTAGGAGAATATAAAAAGTGGTGATAATTATTACGAATTTTGTATTCAGGGTATCGATAACTGAAAATAACGAGTGGCTGATTACTGTACAGCTTACGCGTGTGGGATGGAATAAAACTGCGAAAATGCGAAAGGAAAGATTAAAGTTCGTCAAAACAAACGTGAAACTGGAAAAGTTGTACCTTTACCGCGAGAGATGAGAGGAGAGGATGGGGTGCGGCTATCAAAGAGGATTAAAAGATTCACCCTTTTGTTTAGTGCTTTATGAGTTTCCCGGCATTAACTTTTACTCAACTTCACCAAGGCCGCGTCGACTCGACACCCAACGTCATTTTTCTTGATATTGTACATTTCTCTTTCCGCATTTTATCCCCTACCTTTACCTCTCAGTTTTTTATTTTATTTTTGTTTTTTCCTTCATTTTTACCTACAATTTTACAATACCTTATTCCATTATTGTTTCAGGTATGTATAACCAGACTTCAGACAGTACTTTTCGACATTCGTGATGTGTCATACTTTACCAGTTACTGTAAGTATTTTTTATTATATTTTTTATTTTTTTTTTTTCCGAGGAAAATGGATTTCTCTAATTATGGTAGGTAACTTATACCTTTTTACTTTATACATTGCGGATTTGTGTCTCTTCTTCTTCTTGTTTTTCTTATTCTTATTCTTCTTATGTCATATCGATTAACCATTCGTTATATGGTTGAAAAGTCTACAGTGGCGGACAACCTCGCACACGATCTTAAATCTTTTCCTTCTGTGTCCTTTTGTTACCGCGAGACCTATCGAAGAAATAAATGACTTCGACTCTTCGATTTCTCGACGAATGTATTCCATTATTCGAACTATTTTCTTCACCGCTCGAGCGTTTTCCACCCTCTGCACGGTCTTCATCTACTCATCATTTCTTTTTTTTTTTTTCTCTTCTCTTCTCTCTCGTTCCATCTTTCCAAAGTTTAATATCTATTCTTCACATCTATTCAATCGCGAAGATCAAAATTATTATCTCTGTTTTTTTTTTTTTTTTTAATCATTATTGAATTTTTCTTTTGTTTTTTGCCTTCTTAGTTTTGTTTTCAAATTACTATCCTTTCAACTTCAGATATTTCAATGATTTTTACACATTTTTGAAACATTCTGATTACGGTCGAAAAATCACAGTTTCAACATAATTGCCGTGGCGATTAATCACAGGCCAAAAACACACGACATGACTGAGTTAATTAGGGCAAACTAGTTATATACTGCAGTTAGAAGCACACCATATCGTGGCACGCGACCCAACTATCTCTTACTCCGCTTTTCGTAATTGGGACAAGTACTTTACGATGCCAATTTTCCAGTATCTACAATTGTTTGCGATTTTGAGAAACAATTTCTCGCAAAATTTGTTGATTATCGATTCAAATTATAATCCCAGAACTTGCTGGATGCGAAGTAATAATAAATCATCGGTGAGATAATTGATTAAATAATACATTTTTCAAGATTTGCGTTGATCTAGTTGCCAATAAAAATAATTATTTAACTATAAATATTTAGAAAATATTCTTGTGTAATTTCATGGTGGTACCAGGGGGAGTAAGATCGCCGAAATAAAGTAGGACATACAATTTACAAGTACCAACATAAGATATCGTTACACACCTATACAGATATATCAGTGCAATGCCCCCAATTCCATTTCCTAAACGTTGAAACGACCGGCTATTTCCGAAGTTGGGAATTTCGCGTACTGCAATTTGCGGTAATCTTCTTCGGATGAAAACGGAACAGTTTCATACCGCAAGGAGCTAGCTTGTGTTCGGGTTATAAAATGAATGATAAATCATAAAATTTAACGGTTTAAAAAAACGCACAGAACGAGTTTTGAATCGACGAGATAATTTCGGGCTGTTGTTTGAGAATCTTTAAAAAATAGATTTTCAATTTTTATTTATTTTTTTTCTATTAACGGAAAAAATAAGGGACGAAAACTGCCCTTTAACTCCATTTAGTAACCTGTCACATTCTCTGAGCTCTGGTATTACGGATTATATATAAACTTGACACATCTGCAGCGGCTTACTGTTACGTCGACGTTGGACGGAAGTGAAACTTTGGTCATCCTGCAGCAGCGTTGACCGCAAACCGCGGTAGCTGACGTGGTATATCCGAAACAGTTTTGAACTATAAACGACCGCGACGTATATTGACCGGTCAAAAACTGGACAGTCCTTCAGGCTTATGGTAGAATTTAAAATGCAGGATTTAAAAAGTCAATCAATTCCGGATTCTGAGTTTTATTTTTCATTTCGCGATTTTAAGGCAAAAAACTAGCACCGAAACTTCATCATTTCCATTTTTCTTTTTTCTTAATAATTCATTTCTCTCCTTTCAACGTGATTTCCTATATTCAAACTGGCTGTCTAATTTTCTGACCCAAAATTAGGGAATTCGAATTGAATTGAAAGGGAAAATCTCTTTCCCCCCATACAATATACATGAACTGGACGTAAAGCTATGTATCCCTTACATACCGTAAGCATTACCTATCTCTAATTCCACAATTTCTACACGATATCCGATAGGATAAGATTCAACTAATGAAATCCCATTTGCTATGCAATTCACGGCGTTAACCAAATGCACGGATCTATCAGATGATCAGGATTCCAGTCGGGACTTGGTTCCCCTCGACGGACGTTTAATCTGATTCACGGGGGAAAAGAAGCAAAAGAAAGAAGAAATAAAGAAAAGGGAATAAAGGAGAAAAAGGAACAAAAATTAGCCCCACAGATCTTTTGCCGAAAAAAAGAAATAAAAGAGATAAGCTAAACGTGCCGTTATTTGCTTGATCAAAAATTTGTTAATCAAAACGCGGTCGCGGTTAAAATTTTGAATAAGTTTGTGATATTTTTATGTGTACAGTGTTTTTTTTTTTAGCAGCGGCGTAAAAATGAAATATTCGTTTTTGTTTTATTGAAAAATTTGAACCGCGCTAGTGTTTCTCGTTTGACAATAAATATAGGCGTGATTTTGCGGTATCGGACAATGAGACGGGCGCGGATTTAGTGACGGTAGAGAATTTACAATCTAAGTATGCCAATAGATTACGCGAAGTTGCGGGAAAGTCGTAAACGTCAGAATATATCAATAGTTAGAAGGAGCTATAGTACTGAATATTCGAACCTGCGGTCGCCCTTGGTGAACGCGAACGTTCTCGTTCCCGTTCCCGTTCCCGTTCCCGTTCCCGTTCCCGTTACCGTTGCCATATACCACCCGACACTACTACTACTATCCTTCAGCCCACAGGATCTTCGTGCAAAACTGATTGGTCAGAGACTCCCTGACCTCGTTTTATGAATTAGTTTCGCGGTCCGGTCCGGTCGTCCGCGGCCCTTCCGCGCATGGTGGTAGAAAATTAATTGATGAATTATTCAAATAACTGTACAGGGATCCTCGGTTAGCTTCAAAAGCCAAAAGCAAAAAGTTAAAAATCATCGAGTTCTATACTATACCCCATTATTTTTTTCGCGATCAAACGCGGCCTGATTCTCATTCTTTTCAAATATTTTTTTTTGCCCATAGTCTAAGCTTTTTTTTTTTTTTTAAATATGAAAGTCTCAATTTATTTATAAATTTTATAATCGTTGAAGAAAATTTTTTGCTTTTTTTCTTTGAAGATAAATTAACCAACATTATAATTACAACACGTGTTGATTCGATTATAAGATTTTTAATTCGAAGATTTTAGAGATAATTAGTTATACTCTTCAAATCGTTGATTGGCAAAAATTTTGTTCCATCCAATTATACGATTTTAGCAAATATTTGAACGCGTATATCATCGAAAAGGTTTGATAAGAAAATTTCAACATTTATATTATAATCTCGTTTGAATATTCTATTTTTGCAAAAACAATATTGAAAATTTTCTCATCAAGTTTGCTCAGTTTCTTAATTTTGTATACACGTGGAATGCTGAAGAGAAATACCTACAGGCGATTCTATTCTCTCTCATTTTATCAAACAGAGTGGAATTTCTTTCAACTCAATGTAATTAAATCGATTTGCAGGTACATCTATAGGGTATTAAAATTATAAACGCATGATTAAATAATACCGTAATACAGAAACGGGGAATAATTGTTTGAGTCTAGTAGCAGCGTTTTCAGTGAATGTGAAAATTACGTGAAATACGGGTTTCTAATACTTTAGCGATTTTTTTTTTTTTTTTTTTGCACGAGTTTATAAAATCGCATTTCCTCCTCCCCCTTTTTTTTTGCTTTTTTTATTTACTTTAAATCGTGGCTTGTATTCGCGACAATTCGTCGATATTCCCGATGTGGTGCCTCAGGGAATCCCCTGCAGACTCTTTTTCCAAACCAGAACTCCCCCTGTTCGCTCGCATTTTCTACGAGGAACGATTCAACGTCAAATTATCGGGAATTATAGGACCTTCGGTACCGCTATGCGTAACAATGATAATCCGGTCTTGCCACACAAGTTTCTTGTCAATTTTACGCCGCTACTTCACTACCGGTTAAATTACTGATTCTAGCGCCACCCCATCATAGCTGGAAAAGTTTATCCCTTCAATTCCAAATAATCCTCAAATTTTTCGTCAATTTTACTCCCGAGCAGACTTTTAATTTGCTCTTTTCTGATGCTACAAAATAACGCCCATTAGAGCTGTTTTTTTATTCTTTTATTTTTTTTTCAATTTATCCTTGTGTACACAGTTTCCAATCAGGGTAAAAGTTTGGAATTTTAAATTGAGACGCCCAGCATATATTTTTTTTTTTTTTTCTTTTTTGTACTCGTTTCTCTTTTGTTGATGTTTTTTTTCCCCCGTCTCCCTTTCGAAAAATTTCAGTGGTGAGCAAACAAAACGCAAATTCACGAAACCACACCGCCACTATTAATCCTGGTGCAAAAAATCTCGAAAAAAAGTAATCAGCAAAAAAAAAAAAAAAAAACACATTTGAGACAGATCATCATATCTATTACAAATTTCTGGGCCCGGGTCATCCGCTGCCACTCCCGAACTCAAAACGTTGTCAATTTGATATGCAACTGATTTATTTTTTGGTTGACGTTTTTTTTTTTTTTTTTTCGTTTTTGTAGAGGTAAAACGCGAAAATAGTAAACCTCTTTGCGGTACATCGTACCACTCTACTGTACCGTCGAAAACCAGAAAGACGAGGGTTGAGGAGGAGACAGGGGCAACTTTGGCGGGTCGCGGGTCGAGGGTGTGATAGGGGTGGCGGCGCCGCGGGCCGCGCCGTCGCCCAGCTTGCCTGAATCCTCCCGCCCCAAAATCGCGCACCCTGCAGCCGTCGAGCGCCCATGGTGTAGTCATACGCTGAGCGTCGTGGTGAGCTAGAGACGACAGTTTAGCGAATATTCAAGATATCACATCTGTTACAAGGTTTTTATCTCACATCGAAGTGCATACATACATATATCAAAATATCAAAACTATCCAGCCGACATAAATCGCTGAGCTTATTAAACCGCGAGCGAATTTGCAAAGAAAGTCAAATATATCCACGGAAAACCCCCAGTGCTCCGAATAATATAAAAAAAAAAAAAAAAAAAATAGAATATCCATACCGCGGGGCGTTTTTTCCCTAAATTCTATTTCCTCCCCGAATCGAAGAGGACGTGCGATCCTTTACCAGTGGTTTATTTTTTGAATTGTTTTTGCTTTGTTTTTTTAAACCTGTTTCTTTTAATCGTTCCATCCCTCGTCACGTGGGAGGACCAAGCATTATGTGACCCGTGTTGTTATCGAATGATTATATTTTCAGTGATTTTTCAACACGTAACAGCATAGTGAGGAGTGAGATCCGTACCCTGGCATTAATCGCGAAATAAAATTATCCTCGAGTGATGAATTTCGTTTGATCTAAAAATCACTTTTTTATATAATATTAGTAAATTTTCTGTGGTCATTCGCCTCTGTCTGTCCAGTGTACTTATTTGTGTGACAAAAAACAGCTAAATCCCTAAAGTGACAAAATTTGTTGCTGTTTTTTCATTTGAGTTTTTTAACCCGCATCCAAGTGTCTTACCAGTTTATACTATGACTTCGTGCAGTGACACTTTTTGGTGACAGCTGGGTGGGATACCTAGGTTTATCTAACTTTGGGACGAAGGATATATCCCATCGCCGCGAGGGCGAAGGTTTCCGAGAAGAGGGTGGCTATATCTACGCTCTTCATCTTCCTCTCTCTTTATCTCTTTCCCTCTTTCTCTTTCTCTCTCTCTCTCACTTTCAATCGTAGCTCGGTCCCTGTCAAATCTAAGTCCTACATAGGACATAAATAAGCGCATTCCATTCCTCTATTCCTATTTCCTCTTCCCTGTTTACTCTCGATTCCTTCGAGACATGGATACGCTCATGATTCTGGGTATATGTTTCTTTTGCTATGGAATGTGCGACTTGATAATACGATACGCGACACCACCAGTGCCGGAGCCCCATAGCACCACATCGTCAACATCTTCATCGGCGTCAGACCTAACGCCTCCATCTCCAAAGGTCTACACGATATCTCATCAAAAACTTCAAAACGCACCAACATTCTGTTACGAATAGACTACCGACGAATAGGGAGCAACTGGATTTTATTTTAACGGATAAAGAGAGGGAGGATATCACCATTGGCTCTGATTCAAGCGAACACCATATCCACGGGTCTACTATGACTCGATTTCTGGCGCCAGACTGGACGGCACGTAAACCGCGTGCGGAAGTTTCTCTGAGAGTGGAAAAATAGGATCATCATCATCGTTATTGAAGAAAGAAAGAGAGAGAGAGTATAGCTGCAAGAAAAAAAAACACGAAAAAATAAACATAAATGTGAACGGTGTTTATTGAACAGTGACTAGATCCTGGACATCTGTACCTACGGATAAAGTTGACTTAGTTTTGTAAGGATTTATGACGGGGTACGTGGCTGCACGTGGGACTCGGACTTGGGTTCCGGGCGCAGGTGGAGCTACCTCGTCATTTCTGTCGTCGTCGTGACCCGGGTCGTGAACTCGGTTAATATCATCCTCATTCCTGGTCCATAGCGAGACCCAAAACCCCCTGAGGCTAAGGTGTGCGGTGCCCAGAACTCCTGGTCGTGGTCATCAAGTGAAGCGAAGCAATGGACTCCCTTGAACGGTTGATGAGTGCCGGTCCACTGCCCTCTGCTCTGGCAGCAGCATCAAGATCTCAGAACGCGTTTGTTCAGGCTAGCTTGTGCTCAGCCTTTGGGCGAAAAGGACGTCATCTAACCGGGACTTTCTGCCTAACTGGCGATACCATGGAAGGCATTATACAGTGTCTCGTCTTTCTCAAAGCTTTCTCGGTAAGCTTAGGCAGTAGATGAAACACTGGTGTTATTTTAAGCTCGCACCTTTGGCATACATACCTACTACGTACCTATATATCTACATGTATTTATATATCTATGTATGTATTGCGAGTAGCTAGTAGTAACTGGCTATGTAAGGATTGCCCGCTTACTTGCTTGCTTGCTTGCTTGCTTGCTTCATTCCTTGCTTTGGGGTACTTTGAGCCGAGGCTGAAGCTCGCCGTAATATATATATATATATATATATATATATATACCTCACTACGTCAAAATATCAGAGGGATATTACGAAGGGGTTGCGAGCTGCTATTTCGGGGAAAGTATATTGTATAGAATATATAATATTCGTATATTCATCCATGTATATACCTACCTACCTACCTTCACAACCTCGGCTTCTGCCTTGGTTCAATCAAATGAATTTTTCACCCTGCTAAAGGAGAAGGAAAAAGGAAGAATATGAGGTGGATGAGGAGGAGGAAGAGGAGGTTGAGGAGGTGGTTTTAAAGTACGTCTCCGTGGATGAATATTGATGCTGTTATTTGGAGATTTATTCGCTTCTTTGAACTTATTTTTTTTTTTTTTTGTTATATTTTCGTTTTATTTTTATTTTTCTTTTTTTTCTTTCTTTTTTGTTCACACCCAAATTTAGAGCCATTAAAATTAATGACCCAACGGTTTCAAGCCAATTACTCTAGAATAATATAACTCGGGGATAAAATTTACGTTCCCGGATTGAAATGTTCCCTTCTCCTTCTCTTTTTCACCTTAACTTCTTCGATAATTTATCTTTATTTTAATTTTTTATTTATTTATTTATCATCTCTCGCATTTGTTCCTTCTCTCTTTCATTATTATTATTATTTTTTATTTTTCATCGATCTCTCAGCAGATTATTATTACTATTAACTGATATTCACTGATCCGCATAAATGATTAAGAGCCGATCCAATAACGAATCGAACCCCCATGAATTTCTCGCTAAAGGTGTCAGGCCTTTTAATAATATGTATATAGGTATATAGCTGTACATAGATATACCCCAGCTTATTCATCCAGGTCGGAGAGAGCAGCACACCTGTTGTAATCTTGGCTTTGTGAAAGCTCAATTCTGTACGGTGGCTTGGAACACCTCAGTGCCTCAGTTTGGGGAAAACACGTGTAGATTATACGGGGGTTGATTTTAAACCTCTATAATAAAAGACGGGATCTTTTTTGATTTTTAACTTCCTTTCATTATTTTTTTTTTCCTTAAATTTTCTTTTCTTTTCGGTCTTTTTCTTTTTTCTCTCACTTTTTTTCCTTCATTTTTCGTTTTTCAAAAATAAAAAATTTCGCAAACGTCACACAAAGACGTGATGCTTCTTGCGTCTATCAAACGTCTTCTTGGATTGGAACTTCACTGTTTCGGAGACAAGAAGCTTTTTTTTTCTTGATTTTTCTCTTCTTTTTGCCAATTCTCATTTCTGTTTTTTGAATATAATATAACGTGTTTTCATACGTATGTAGATGCGAGATTTTGTACTTCTCATTTTTCGCAATATCTTGATTTTTCTTCTACTTCTTCTTCTTCTTCTTCTTCTTCTTCTACTCTTTACTCTCCCTGGAGGCTCTACTTACTCATTCCACTTACTCTTTCCATATCCATGTATGTATAAGTGTACCTATATACACATATATCTATATATATATATATATATATATATATATATATATATATATATATATATATATATATATATATATATATATATATATATATATATATATATATATATATATATATATATCTGCTACTTCAGCTTGACTTATTTATTCGATGGCGTTGAAACTTTTCTACGGAAGCTTCCCACTCGCTCGCTATACTATACGAGGAAATGCATCGTTCGACCTCCTCCGGCTTCTCCTTCTGCAGTAGGTAGGTACTACATACGTACCTTATACTTCTACTACTACTGCGGCGCTCACGGTTGCTCTTGGAATACGAATAGTGAACCTGCAATTGGTTGACCTAGCTATTTATCCCTCGTTCTCGGTGTAACAGCTACATACATGTATGTATATATACATACATACATACATACATAAACCTTTGAGAAAACGGTAAATAGAGTGAAAAATAAAAAAAGAGCAAAAAACACCCAGAGGAAGGAGGGAAACTCAACTTCCGGTAAACTTGTGCTCGAGTTGAACCAACGCGAGCAAACATGATGTGCTATTGGTGCTGGTGCACAGGGGTGCTTTTATTTAATTTTATTATACGCATTCGCCGAAAATACGAAGTGGGATTTGCTTCGGTGGACAGACCGGAATCGTCGACCTCCTTTTGTTGGTTTTCCGAGTCTTCCAATTTAAGACTCTACTGCTCTGCGGTAACCGGAAGTTCAATGTTCTACTATTCTTATTTTTCGTTCTTTTCTCTTCTTTTTTCTTCTTTTTTTGTTTATTTTGAGGGGAAAGCCTGAACTGAACGCGGTATTAAATTTTCTGTATTTCAACAAACATGTGGATTCATGATGTTACGAATCGATATATGTATGTATACACGCAACCTATATACACATATAGACAGGAATTACTAAACTTTGACAATCAAACGATTCCACTCAATACCACTGCTGCTAATATTGCCGAGAGCCAGTAATCAACTATATGTATATTTCCCTATCTATTTACCCGTAGTACATACAGGTATATACCTTGGTACATAGGTGTATATCGAAGTACTACATATTCACGAATTTTCACCGTACCAAACAACAAATTGTATTGGAAATTCGAAACTATATGTATATCCTACTACGAACGGGTTTGTTGAAACAAGAATTTAATTTTACAAATTTGTTTGACGCCATCATTATTCAAGTTTTTTTTTAAAACCGCAAAAAAAAAAAAAAAAAAAAATATATATATATGCATTTACAATTCTGTCGAGCTCTCACATTATACAGTATCATACCTACATATGGCACAGAAATGGATGGATGGATATTCAGTATCCTAGCAACTAGATCGACTATTCTCCCTCTCCGACTACCCTATACGTTGAATTCAAGGGTGTTCTTCCACACACATGAAGCCTTTATTCTAAATTAACGAAATATAACATGAATCGAGATCTCTCTAACTATTAACATTAAACTCAGTATCACAAGGAGGATCGTTTGTTCTCGGTGTCTACCCTGCTGTCCATCATTCATTTACGCCTATGTTATAGCAAAACCAAGCTAGGATCGCGCCCAGGACGATATCGCATAAGGCTTTGAATCAGTTTCGGTCGAAAGAGCAAAGGGTTAGTTTAGGTTTAGGTTACATATTATAACGGGTCCATTATCCTTATGGAAATTGAAAGGCGATGATAAAGTCCTTGGTACATAAACAGCGATAGTGAAACACTGATAATATAAAATTATCGCTTGTCGTTTCTGTACTATATGGACTTTGTGTACCTTCAGGGTTACTATATAGCTTTAGAATTGGTTTGGTATGTATGTATGTTCATGCAGGTATATATACCTACGCGGATATTGGTATACGTTTATCGTTAATTAGTGGCCAAGTAACCGTTTGTACCCGGACTGATAACCCCGTTATTAGGTATGGGGGTCCGGCGGAGATAGGACCGTCTTTATTATATTACTTGAATGTTAATTAATACTACGTTGCAGTTTACAGTCGGGATAATTTTAATCACTAAATGATGCGTGATTTAGAAAGACCCGGGGTATCATCATATCGTTCTTAAATACATATACAAACTGATGTTCTGTAATAAATTTCAAATTCCAATGGATTATTCTAGTGTGATATTATATTTTCTTCGAGAACAATTTCCCTGGAATACTCCAGACTAGGACGTCTTTATTCCAGGTATAAGACAAACGGGTTAAGCTCCAGCTCACGTAATTAAACTTTGTGATATCCGATTAAACTTACTTGAGACTGTAAACCGAAAATCCTTACCCTGACTTACCCACTCGCTTCTTCTCTGTCGCTCCGTTATTGCTATAGTGGTCGAAATTTCGAGAGAAACCGCCACGCGGAGGTGAAGTAAACGAAAATTCGAAACATTTCAAGAAATTTACTCAACTGCATTTGACGTATGGTTATCTGTACGAAACTCTGTACAGTGGTCATCGTGTGCGAGAAGCACTTCTCATCATCCTTGTACGGAATTCTAGATGGGCTGGGACATCATTAATAATTATCACAACACGAACCCAATCTAATTGAAACTGTCAGCAACATCACTATCCATATATATACATAGGTGTATAGAATATGTACTAGCTATAACACACTGATAGGATTGACGGATATCCACGAGAATATATATATATGTATATACAAGGTTTCTGGTAGGTCCGCCTGCTGGTTTCTACCGTTAATCTTAGCCCCCAGCTAAGCTGAGCTTTCTGGTCTAGTCGCTTAACTAATCACTTCCTTAGGCTGGCTGGCCAGTGGCCACACCGAGCAAGTTAGTTTGATCTTATCCTGAACTAATAAACAGATGGAAGTGATTCGAGGATCGCTATATATGGGTGTTTGAAAAATGATTAGGTTCGTTGTGGTGTAATGAAGCTGTTGAAAAATTTCTAGTATATTTATTATAGAATATCGGTAATGGAAAGACTTTTAAGATATTAGAATTATTTTACTCAACTTGTGTGAATTGTGACGTAAAGATCGTGACGAGCGGTTTTCTTGTAACTCGATAAAGGAGGAGCAGAGAGAATTGTAAAGTGATATAAACGGCGACCAAATGCAATCTATGGCTGACGACGGATGCTGACATTGAATTGAAAGGCAACCGAGCGACTGCACTCTCGGTCCATTGCTGGTGCCAGACACCAAAGTGAAATTCTTGATAAATTTAATCGAGCCTGAAACTCGAGAATAAGTTTTATCTTATAAGTATTTTTGGTCAAGGAGGTTGATTTGGATTAAAAAAAAAAAAATTATAACATTGAAAAATCATTTGGTATTCAATGGTCGGAGGTAAATGGAGTCTAAACTCTGAATGACGTGAAGAAATTGTTATAAAAAAGAATTTAATTACTTGGAAGAAACGCGGTCTTGACCCTTTTTGGGCACGGGTTCAATGGCGCGATAAATAACTATGGGAGTTTTTGGGTGCAGGGTACGAAATTAGTGAATTGTCACCTCACCTCGGACCTCCAGACCATGAGGATAGCTGCCGCAGATGAGAGGGTTCGCGTGTTCGTTCTGGGAGTGATCTATCGAGGTTCGAAGGTAAATTAGAGACGGTACGATCGACGGGGGTTATCCCCCCTCCTTGCATATACGCCCTCATTTCTCATGGGAATCAATTGAACGGGGTACGACGAGGTGGGTGATTCGTTGCGGTGAGCCTACACTGAGTGCACTCCGGTGACACTGTGCGACCGTCTCGACCCTCTCACGACCCTCTCATGACCCTCTCTTATTTTACTCTCCCTCTTCTCTCGTCAGCTCACGGACCCTCTCTAGACTCTTGAATCTCCTCAGGCTACGGAGCAATATCCACGTGTTATCCGAAACCATATTCTAAACCACTCTGGACCACCATGGAGCACTTCTCTAGACCAGTTCTACCTTCCTTCCTTCCTTCCTTCCTTCGAGCTATATACGTATAGCGAAAGGATCGTCGCGAACGCTACGATCACGATCACGTTCACGATCACCATCACCATCACCATCATCATCGCCATCGCCATCACCGACACCACATTTGCTTTGATCCTGACCCCGGGGTATTTAGTTCAAGTGTAATCGAATATAGCCTGAGAGACCCGAAGTCTAAACCCGAGTGACCCTAAACTCGAAATTTGATTATCAAGTTCTTTAATAAGATTTTATTTACTTAAAAATTTTTTGTCTTTTGGATTAAGAGACAAGAAGTTTTTATTTATTTTTTTTAAGGTGATAGGCCACCCGAAATTCACGATTTGATTCTCTTTCTTGCTTCTTTTTTCACAGATTTTGATGATATAAAGTATTATTCACCGATAGAGAAGGGTCTATTCAGAGAAAGTTAAATAAGACATTCGATATTCCACAAGGAATAGTTAAGGGATCGTCTCAGTGTGACCCTCCGAAAAATCACTGATTTTCGCGAATTTTTTTTTTAATGTTCAAATAAACTAATCGGTTCGGTTTTTGTTTTATAAATAAATACGTTTATGAAGAATACAAAATGATTTTTTTTAAGTTTATTTATTGAGTGCATCATTGTTGTAAAAATTGTTGTAATTTCACGTGAAAAAAAAAGGTGCTGCACGGTTTCCACGATGACGGCCGCAATTTTGATCTGAAAAAAAAATTTCAAAAAGATTATTGATCTGTAGGAAAGTCGCTATCGCGCTATGGAGGGTTTTTTTTTTTTTTTGAAAACTTCCTATTTTTTTTTAGGAAAAACTGTCGAAAAAAAGGGCCAAATTCGACACTTTTTGTTCAAACTGCCGCCATTTTGTCAAATTTGAAAAAAAAAAAAAAACCCTCCATAGCGCGATAGCGACTTTCCTACAGATCAATAATCTTTTTGAAATTTTTTTTTCAGATCAAAATTGCGGCCGTCATCGTGGAAACCGTGCAGCACCTTTTTTTTTCACGTGAAATTACAACAATTTTTACAACAATGATGCACTCAATAAATAAACTTAAAAAAAATCATTTTGTATTCTTCATAAACGTATTTATTTATAAAAAAAAAACCGAACCGATTAGTTTATTTGAACATTAAAAAAAAAATTCGCGAAAATCAGTGATTTTTCGGAGGGTCACACTGAGACGATCCCTTAAGTAACCGAGGGACCTTTGCTTGTCGGACAAATCATGTGTCTTTGACGTCTTCTTACAACCGTTTGTTTGACTCTAGACATTGCGGTAAGCCACTACAGGGTGTTTACTTAGGGTGGACAGTTTCGTTGAAGGGGAAAACCAAGTAGCTGGTATACCTTGCGGCGAGGGAACAGTTATCGATCAGAAACTTACTTCTTCAGGGGTTTCAGGCTTCGATTTCGTTTCGATATTTATATGTTCATCCACCAGTATACACACGGCTATGTGTACATACATATATAAGAAGAAGAAGAAGAAAAAGAAGAAGAAGCCAAGATTATGTGAAGACTTATCGATAATCTTTGACTCTTTTTTTTCTTCAAAAGTATAGAAAAGTGAATTCTTTTTTTTTCTGTTTGTTTGTTCTTTGAACTTCTGTATCTGTTTATGACCTATATGGGTCAGGTAAGACTCCGACTAGTGGTGTTTCATCCTTTAAGAGGATCGGGTGTACAGGATCGGCCCGGGTTCGTTTGACTGGCGTGCTAAGATCGTGACGAGCATGGCATGATTAATGACTGCGCGATGAAGAGTAGGTTGAAAAGGGATGATGGGAGTGAGAGGTGGGATGGGATGGGATGGAATGGGATGGGGGCTTTTAGAGAGGTCTTCGAAAGTCTCCGTCCACTTCACCCTCTTTTCGTGATACTTTCATAAATAATATTTGCCTCTGTTTTTACCGCAGGAACCGTATTTTGCCTATGCTTTTAGCAACGGGGGTAGAGACAGAGGCGGGTTACCCGAACAACTTCTTTCATTCTTTCATTCTATCTTTATATATAAATATATATCTTCTTCTCTCTCTCTCTCTCTCTCTTTCTTTTTATCTCTCACTCTATCATCTTCTTCAGGTTCAGCTTGTTCCTAATCCTCGTCATCTTTTTCTGCTCTTTTATTCTTCGGCTGTTGTTGTTACCGCCTTTTTTTCTATTCATTTTGCTCCCACCTTGTCTCTTTTTTGTTTTCATTTTTTTTTTTCTTTCTTCATCACTGGGCAAACAACATTAGCCGCTAAATTTATTATGATTCTTCTTTCTCGCCTACAATTCACTTGCCAAAACGTTTCGGTGATGCCCGTAGCCCCTTGGTAAAGGAAAACATTTATACTTATTTATTTTTTATTTTTTATATTTTTATATCATCCTTTTCTTTATTCGTCTTGTCGAAATTATTAAGCTCGAGTTGATTCTAGTCAAGTTGGTTTAAAAATGATTATATTTTTCATTATACTTAGTCATCTGCTCTTCTCTTTTCGTCTCTTCTCTCTTCAACTTTCGATTGCGACTTCACATTATACGTAAGAGGATTTTCTCTTTCTAATTCTCGCCCTTATTCCATTCACTCACTTTCTCTCTCTTTCTCGCTTTTTTTATTTCTTTTATTCTTTCTTTCTTTCTCTCTCTCTCTCTCTCTCTCTCTCTCTCTCTCTCTCTCTCTCTCTCTCTCTCTCTCTCTCTCTCTCTCTCTCTCTCTCTCTCTCTCTCTCTCTCTCTCTCTCTCTCTCTCTCTCTCTCTCTCTCTCTCTCTCTCTCTCTGTCTCTCTCTCTCTCTGTAGTATGGAAGAGGATTTCGTAAGTTGAAACCTGTGTTTGAACGTTTAGGTTTACAAAAGGGGTTTGAGTTTCGGTGAAATATCTTTGATGTCAAAAAGTTGTTTGCTCAAAGGGAAAACTGTAAATAAACTTTTAACCTTTTGTCGTCTCATCGCATCTCTTATATACGAGCAATGTATACCTGGGTAATTTTAGTGCCAAGCTCATACAGAAACCATCCAAGATCCAATAAAGGTGAAGTAAGTAATTTATCCCCTACGTATAGATACGTTTTTTACTTTCTCAACACAATATAGATTGCAGATTTAAAAAATTAATTTTATCTCACGTTTAACGACGCGACTGTCACGCCACGCTTTATTCCCGACTCAAAAAAGAAAAAGAAAGAAAAAAACCAAAGAAAAGAAAAATATGTCATAAACTTGTTTTTCACTAAAAACTTTTTTCCCCTCCATCTTGTTCAACAAGATTTACTATATATTTCACCTACATCCACTGTGTAGTCGTGTTTATCATTTGTTTACTTATTTTTTGTGTTTCCCTTTTTTTTTTTATTTCTTATTTGAATTTTTTTTCTTCGAGAAGCTATTGGGAAACTGTGTGAAAAATAGGCGAACCCCCTCTGCAGGAAGTCAGCTCGTTACCATATCGACTTTATCGACAAGTTCTATCTTTCTCTCTCTGACGTTTAATGCTTTCTTTACAAACTTCTGACCGATTTTTATAACGTCGATAGAAAAACTTGTAGCCAGTTTTTAGGAAAAACAAAAGAAGTAGAAAAAAACCGAAAAAAAAAAGAAAATTATGTAAAAAACATCAACCCATATTTTATACGACCTCATCAATCTCTTCGAAAGCTGCTTTACGTCACTTCGAGCTTATTGTTTTTAGTTAGAATCTTCGATGGTTCATTATTCCCCTTCGGTTTGTTAACAGTTTTTGTTATTTAGATCAATTTATGTCTCTCTGTTCACGCGTATCACTTATCGAGGGTTCAATTATCGGGTTTTTTTTTTTTTATTTTATTTTTATCTTTACTGTTGGTTTCACTACCAATAAATAAATAAATAAATAAATAGATAATAAAAAGAACTCGTCAAATTCTTTAAGTATACCTAACCTACTCGGGGCTTTTGTGGCCCTATGAAAGATTCTCTCTAAATCTCAATTCCTTAAGGGGTAGGTATTATCGATCGATCTTTTTATACAGCAAGCCAATGTCTGACAATGAGAATAAGCTCCGGTTTCCATCTCCTTATTTTATCCTCCTTTCATGTAATTGCTAAATTCTACGACCAAGCGATGACTATTGGCGCCGAATGATCGTTTACGACGTTCCTCCTCGTCGTAGATCTACTCCAACATACACAGACAGAACTGAATGATCTTAACATTCGTTTCGACATACCCGCACCGTCATTCTATCCAACCATTTCAAAAAAATTCTGCTTTTTGATAATGATTTATTACCGTCATTAGTATTTTTCTCATTTTTCTATTTTCTATTTTCTATTAGTATTTGTCTGGATTCAGGCTATGCTATTATAGTAAAATTATTATTTTACACGGTTATTAATCAACCGCAGCTGTACAGCTCTCTATCCCTCTCTTTCTCTTGCTCTCTGCTTATTATGGTCGATGCCTGGTTTTTGTTGCCAGAAACTGTTCCACAAATTTACTAATGGGCGTTAAGGGAGAAGCAGCAGTAGCAGCAGCAGCAGCAGCAGCAGCAGCAGCAGCAGGAGGAGCTCCTTGCGTCGCGATGATAACGCGATCAGAACCAGTTAACTCGACGTTGAAGGCGCACCAGCTGCCCAACTTGGCGCCCCCAAGTCGTCTTTCGTAATTAAACCAAAACCCTGAATTATCGGGGCTGATTCTTGCCGACTTTTCATTTCATTTCATTTCATTTCATTTCATTTCACCTCATTTCATTTTATTTTATTTTATTTTATTTCATGACTAAAGATTTCTTTCATATTATATGATTTATTTTACAATCACGTAAACATTCAAGTATACTCAGATTATCTGACGTTTCTAGTTCACTTTTTTCCTCTGTAACTACGTCTCGGTGAAATTGACACCAGAGTTACGTCAACAGACGTTCAATAAGCGATAAACACAAAAAGCTAATTGTCTATTTAATTGATGAGTGTGAAGCTCCATATCGGAAATACATTTACGTACATAACCTTTGTCAATCAATGAAAATGAAGAGATTGATAAATAAAAGAGAGAAAAAAAAAAAAAAAAAACAGAACGTGTACTGATCAATCCATGTCCATGATCGTCCTCCCTAATTCTTATCCTCACACTCTTTTCCTGTTTTCAAATTGTATTTTTGCTCCTATCTCGTTCGAACGTTTCACGTAATTCAGTTCGCTGGTTAATTGAATTTAATCATTAAATTTCAGAGCAGTCTTTCTCTTTCTCGTTTTATCTCTCGTTCTCCGAAAATATATTTACCGGTTTGTTTTTACTGGAGAAAATTTGATTCGAAGAGATAAAATTGAAACCATCATCTCGGTGATAAGTTCAAATAATATAATCTAATATATAATATATTATTAATATAATAAAATTTTCAAAATCTTTATCATCATTCATTTATTTAGAATATATAGGAGAAAAAAAAAAAAATCAATCAAATTCCCATTCTCCAGTATAAAAATCAACTCTGCAGTAAACTTTCGAAGTAAATTTCTTTGTTCGGGTATCGAGTTTCTCCATTTCGAGAACTCTGGAGCCACAACCACTTCTCGTAATCCATGAGCCACGGGAAGCAGTTCTTCCTCATCCTCGTCCCCATCCACTTCCTTCTTCACAGCCAGATTCAGACTTTTCAGTTTTCTCAACCGCTCTAGTGATATCTAGAATGGTCCTCGCTTAGGCTTGCGGTCTTAGGTAACTCCGAGTACCGTTCTACTTACTTTTCTTCCCCGCAGCTGGATCTTGAACGACCATGACGAGCCACGCATCTGCAGAAATTGTGGAAATTGAATTGCGTTTTTCCTGCACAAGGGGCTACTATTCTTCAACTTCCACCCCAACATATTATACATGAAAAATAAATCGTAGCGTAGGTACAGACCTCGACCACGTTTCAGGACCGCTGAATTATTATTATTATTTTTTTTTTTTTGTAGGTATAAGGTATAAAGTCTGCGACGTTTCATCCTATTTTTTCTTTTCCTTCTTTTTGTTTCCTTTTTCTTTATATCTTATCTATAGGTATATGAAGGTATACTTCGCGGATTTTATGTTAGGAACTACTTTGCCTCGGGAAGGATCACCTGTTTACGTCAGCTTTATACTTTCTTTGTAATTGAAAAATTCAGGGACAAGAGATTACTTTATTTTATTCTGCTCTCCTTACTCCTCCTTATTCCCCTATCCTCCTTCTTCTTCTTCTTCTACTTATTATTATTATTATTATTATTATTATTATTATTATTTGAAGGAAAATCTATTCCACGAAGGGCTCAGCTGTATTCTTGGTAATAAATAGAATGTAGAAGATAGTCGTACCATACATTGAAATACACTGTTATCTTGGGTATAAGCGTGTACTAAAGCGACCCTTTAACTACGGAGAAAATGGCTTTTGGTATATCTAATTCGGAGAGGGAAATTAAATTAATAAAATAACAAGGCTTGATAATTTTCCATCAATTCTGAAACGATTACTGCGGTTTTAAAAATTAGTGAATTTCTTTTCCCGAGAGTTTGAGGATATTGAAAATTTTACCCCAAGATATTTAAACTCTTGTTTAATGTTTCCTTGTTATTTCTATAAGGAGTTCAAAAAAGAAATCAATAGATAAATAAATAACGAATACTTCCACGCAGATCGAAGTATATAACCCGGACCAATATTAGCGAAGGAAATATCTGATCCTGCGTGGGCGTTGTTGTCTTCGAAATATTCCCATGTGTATATAGGTATATTGTGAACCATGAAGAGGAAAAAGGAGGGTAGAGGGAAAGGGAAGGGAAGGAAACTAAGTGCGCGAGATTGGGCGAAGGGATATTTACATTTCCCGCATGGAAATCAGAAATTTCCAAGAATAGAAACGAGAAATCCCGGCCATTATATATCGCATCTTATATCCTATATATCAATCGTTCAGTTTCTCAGAGCATTTGTCAAAAAAAGAAAAAAAAAAAGAAAAAAAAAAAAAATACAAATAAAAAAATTGTAAAGTATCTCAGAAAAAGAAGAGGAATCGTGCGACGTGTATATGTATGAAAATAAAATTGGGTAAAAAAGAAAAATAGATAAAAAGAAAATAAATAAATATGAACTCCTCGGTGTCGACGTAGAAGAAGGAGAATCACAAAGGGTCTCGGGATTTTCTATACAGTGTATAGATATCTGCCTACTATACAATCTCAGATATCTATACACCTACCAATTTCGCTAGAGGATCAAACAAATTGACGTATATATAGTAAAAAAAAAAAAAAACAAAAAGGAAAAATCAAAAATCAAAAAAATCAAACCCAATGCGGGAGATGGAATAAGAAGGAAACGGTCGAACTTTCGCTTCAATATTTATCCCTCGGATATAAATTTACTTTATTCACACAGCCCCACCTTTGATGATCTTTTATTATCTTCTTTAAAAGTCAATTAATTATTTATATAATTTATATTTTTTGGTATGTTTTTTGTGAATCTAATTCAATCGTGAAATTATAAATATATTTCTGCACTATCTAGTGTACACATTTCTCCTATTTTCTCCTAACGAACCAACCCCACGTTTTCGCTAAATAAAGGATCCTGGTATCATGACAGGATCAAGTTACCTGGGCTATTCGACCTCCGAATATCTCCTTTTTTTACTTCGTTGGAAAAAGCTGTGGTGTAAACAAAGGTAGATGACTGGCGTCAGTCGCCAGTCTAGTTTTTTCCCCCTTTTTTTTTTGTTTTATTTTTATTTTTTTACGTTTGTTGTGGTCAAAGAGCCGCGGGGTAGTGCATTATCAGGTTTCCATATAACCATACCTTCATATGGCTATTCTACGATACAGAATACGTCCGTTATTATGACGTCAAAAAAGAGAGAAAGAAAAAACAAAAAATAAAAGCAAAAATTGGATGACAGTAACGGTGCCAGATTTCTAGAGGCTTCTGTTAACGAACGGAACGTAGGGTAGAGGTAGGTATATACGTACAGTATGTAGCAGTTTCGAGGACATTATATATTACGCTCCTATACCGTGTAGAATTTGAATTAATTACAGCAGAAAATTTACAGTCTACTGTATGTAGATATATACGCTTACGGGCTTACCGATCGTAATTATGGCAAAACCCCGCGGGTGGTAGTATTTTTTATCCGAATATGGGTATGTACATATACTTTTGTGTTGCGTTTGTAGGTAGGTAGATATTTTACATATACTATATATATATACCTGTATACCTACAGCAAAAATCCCGCGAATCACCGCTACTAACTCATTTTCTGTCATTCTCTCCCTCTTTAATTTTTTTTTTTTTTTTTGTGTTATAAATATATATATATTTTTTTTTTACCTTTTTGTTTTTTTTTTGTTCGTTTCCAAGGGTAATAGAAGAGGAAGAAAAAAAAAGCTCCCAACAAGTCGAAATTACGAACAGTTAGTTAATGAATGCCGATGACGGCTTTGCGACAACCTGATAAGGATTTATAGAGTCAATATAACGAAATGGTTGGAAACAGAAGAAAAAAAAAAACACTGGGTAGAAAAAAAAAAAAAAAAACAACGAGACAGAAAAAACAACCCTTATGGCAAGGTTTTTCTGAACAAAATGTCTCGCCCCTGTACCAGGTTTTTATAGGTTTATGTGGGTGGTGGGGTTGTTTTACCCTTCGCATAACTCACTACCGTATTTTACTCTCCCCAAAAGTAGTTTAACTTCTAACGTTTTTTAATATCAGTAGGATACATGGTTGGGAAATATGTACAAGTTGGTATGGAGGTTGAGATATTTTTCATCAACGTTCCCATTCTTTCTGTAATAATATGGGACCGGGTTGAAGTTCCAAATTTCGAAAGATCCGAACGGTCAAAATTATACGAATTCATTTGGGATGATTTCGAGTTTTCAGAAGTGTTAAATTTCAGAATATTAAATAAAACTCTGGAAGACTGGAATATGTATACCTAAATATGCATATATAAAAAAACATAATGCCGCTTAGTAAAATAGAGTGTTAGGAAAAAAAAAATTTGATACTTTATCGAACGTCTGCACGTAGAAAATCTTTACCTCCTTGAGAGGAATTCCACGAGCCTCGACAACGCCGTTTATTGGTAGACGATATAGCTAATTAAGAAAGGTGGATCGATAGCTCTTAATTGGACCGTCTGTATCGGGCGATAGTCGTGGAGTCCCCTTTCCCCTCGCAATCCCCCTGGCCCCCTCTCAGTGAAGGAGATGGAACTATCGAAGGGTGTCAAGTGCCTCTCACCCGAGAAATTAAGTAATTATATTGAATTCTGAAACCTCTGGAAGGGAGAAAGGAGAAAAGGCGAAAAGGTTTAGTTTGGGATAAAAACATCGAGTTTATAGATATTATATTTATTTTTTTCGATGTAGTGTCTGTGTGTGAATGTGAATGTAAAATGATTACCAAAATTTCAACCTTATTATCAGCGATTTTTTCTAATTATAAATTAAGTCGCCCAGAAATTATGAGTAGAAAATTCATTTTCTTAAAATACAAAAAAAAAATTGCATTTTTATATACGCGTAAGGTGTTGTTTAGCCTATGAGGTAGGTAGGTTTACATACGTAACGACTAATAGCAAACCTTGCAAATTACGCAAATTAATTAGGTACATTTTAGATACTAAAAGATAAAGAAAACGAAAAAAAAAAAAAAAATGGTAACAGAGAGGAAAAGGAACGTGGAGAAAAGAATAAAAAGATATTCAAAAAGCTCCGTGTCTCTTCCGTGAGCAGGGGAAGATAAGAGAAAAAGAGAGAGAAAGTGAGAGTAGTCCTTGGCCCAGAAATTCCCTGCGGAATGATGTAGAGAGAATATTTGTAAAAAAATTTTTTACCGGGTGAATTTTTTCTCTTTCTACTTACTTACTGTTTTTTTTTTTTACTCTCTTTCCTGTTTTCATAAGCTTTTACCCTGCGCGTATAGGGAAAACGTGCAGGGCTCACGAGGGCTCTCGTCGAATCCACTGTGTCAATAAAAAAAAAAAACAAAAAAAGAATGAAAAATAAAATTAAACAAAATTATAATTCGAAAGTTTTTCTCGTGAGTGAACGAGAGAAAAAAAGAAAAGAAAAAAAAACAACAAGAAAAAGTAAATAAAAAAATAAGAGAGAATTGTTGGGTTTTTTTTTCAGAAAAATAACTGCGGATATATACTATAGGTGTGTCATATTATATTGTCTACTACAGTGTGTCTGTATTGGATGTTGATAAGGAAACTTAAGATTGTCGATTGAATAGCGAGATGAGATATAAGTATACGATATACATATAATGTTACACTGAGATAGCCGAGCTAGGTGATAACTGATAAGTAAAAGTAGGCCGGGGGTTTTATCTTTGAGTTTCAGGGTGAAACGAATTACCGTTTATTCCTATCGAGCGAGCAGCTCTATGGGATGAATGCGTATTTCAACCCCATTTTTTGCCACCTTTACTATTTTTCTTTATTTTACGTTGATTTTTCCTTTATTTTTTTCATTTTTTTTTTTTTTTTGTTTTCCATGGGATATATCTCCTTCTTCTTATTTTACGCCGATAGAAAAAAAATAATAATAATAATAATAAACAAATAACCAAAAAATCGAGAATGACGTGAGCACCGACCACGTTGCCTACGCTCGTACCTTGAACCGTTAATTGGACCCTGTCGTTTTCGTCATTCTCTATAACGCCAACGCAAATATATCATTCTTGATTTTTCGCTTCAATACCTTCGGAATAACCTGAACCATGAACAGACTCTGGGGGGAACCAATAATACAACTTGACCCCTCTCATACTCCAGCAATCCCCCACACACATAGAATGTTATTGTTGGGGATGTTTTCGGCTCGTGTCTTCCATTGAATGGTTGTCAATGGTTTCGCGAGTCCGCAAAAATACCGGATTTTTTCTTTTTTTTTGTCATATTTTCTTCTCCTCTATCCCTACCCCCGACGACATATCCGAGTGTATCTTTTGTCATACTATACCAATTCCTAAAGCTTACTAGCGACGAATTTGTACATACATACAAAGATATAGATGTATGCCTATGTTTTATAGATATATTATATATATATATATATATATATATATATATATATATATATATATATATATATATATATATATATATATATATATATATATATATATATATATATATATATATGTACTAAGGGTCATCGTAAAATTCTTTTCCAAAATATAATTTCAGCTCATATATAGATAGGTATATAAAATATAGTCTTTTAGTACACACTTCTCACTTTTTTTTAATCCAAAAATATGATTTGGAATCACCCTTTTTGTTCCAAGAGAGAAAGAGACACAGAAATGATTCAAAAGTAAAGTTCAAAGTACTTTCAGATTTTGATAGGGACGTTTAAAAGCATCTTCTATGTCTGTGCCACCTCAGATCAAAATCTGAAAAAGAGAGTTGAAAGGATGATTCAAGATACGTATACATATTGTACATTTCGATGGGAGACATCTAAAAGCATCTTTTACAGATCTTCCGAGCTTTTCCACTTCAACAAAGAAATAAAAAAAGGAAGGTTCCATTTCGTTGCGATTTTTTTTTTATTTTTTCAAAAGTAAAATTCACTTTTTCTTCTTCTTCTTATTTGATTTTGTTTTTTTTTTAAACGTTGATAGAAACTTTCACGGATAGATTTTATAGATATATTAGTGCGCTTCTCGCTTTTACCTCTTCTTCCTAAATCCAGTATATGCACTTGGGAGGGCCATTCAGAACTCGTGGAGTTTTGATGTGACTGCCACATCGTCCGTGAGGATAAGAGGGCACGTGCGTGTGACATGGAGGATGCTTCACGTGTATCACGTGGGCAAAGTTCCCTCAACGAAATTACCACCCGTAGGATGATGAGGTAGTGGTTGTGGATGTGTAGGGATCGTTCAGGCTACAGATTTTCTCATTTTGTATAATATATTTTGTAAATTTGATATTCTGTAGAGAAGATCGTGACGAATGTGACGAAAAAACTTGTGAAAAGAATAAATTTTGAAAATATTTTTTTATCAATTTTTTCATTTATTTCTTTTTATTTTCCAATTTTTATTTCATAAATCCTCAAGGACTTCATATCCTGCGAATATATATCGCAGAGAATATACCTACTTGCGGTGAAAATAAACACAGCACCTACCAACCTATTTACCTTCAACATTAAAATGTATACTTGAACTTTGGATCTTCGGAAAAGAAGCACGTAGTCTTTGTGTTGTCACGTTCGAATTGGATCCATTCAGGACAAGACACGCGTATCCGTAACTTCCCTTGCGGTTCACCAAGGGAGAAACTGCCCTGCCCTTACCGGACAAAGAAAATGTGGGTAAAATAAGTTGATACACATTGCGGGCTAGATAGGTAGCTGTTGGTAGAAATGTATGTATATACCAAGGTAGGGTAGCTACGCACATACGCATGCTCAAGAATTGCTAGTCTTGCTGAACGGAAAAAGTTTGGAAACTGGATTGGATTTGGGATCAAGCGTTTACTCTGTTCTTGATAGGGACGAAGGAAAAACAAACTCAGGCTTTTGCTTTCCCCTTGAGAAAATGTTAACGTTAGTAAAAAAAAAATTTTTTATTTTATTTTCTTTTACCGTTTTTATTTTTATTTATTTATTTTTTTAAATTTTTTTTCCCTTGTTTTTGCTTTGTCTCCATTTTTCGTTTCACTCTTATATACCTATAGACTTTCAAAAAACGAATCCTATATAACAATTTTATATACAGAGACTCAAAGTCAAAGGAATCAAAAAAAAAAAAAAAAAAATATAAAAATAAAAAATAAAAAATCCCTTTTCCATTTCAACAGATCAAAGACGTGATTAAATTTACTTTTTTTTTTTGTTTTTATTTTTTCCTTCTTTCACTCGGTTTTTTTCTATGGTTTCTAGTCTCACGGATTTTTAATAATGTATATGAAATCGTGGACCTACTTTTTATCACCGCGTCGTATTCTCGTGAGTCGTACTGTTTCCTTGTGCAGGTAGTAAGATACGTAGGTATATATATATATACATACCTTGCTCATCGTATATAGTACATCTCGGTTTAATACGGGTAGTGTAAATTAAAGAAATAGAATAAATAGGAAAGAATGACAGGCGTAAAATAGACGAGGAAATAAGAAATGACCGCGTGGGGGTTCAGTCGAGGGAATCTAGGGCTCAAGAAATTTCCTGCTCTCTGGTAATTGGAGCAAAGAAAATGAAATAAGAAAATGGAAAGAATGAAAAAAAAACACACACACACACACACATGAGGATAACGAAAAACCTGGATTCATCTTCTTCGTATTTCTTTCTCATTCCCAACGCTTTTCCACTTTTACTCACTGCTACTACTGCTGTTGCTGCTCTGCTGCTGTTGCTGTTGCTGTTTCTTCTTCTCCATGGGGTGGAAGAATTGTTAGATATACTCGGTTGTTCGCGACGGGGTATATACCTCAACTAAATGAAAAGATGCTCCACCATTCTTTGTCTATCCACGTGACAACTACGACTAAACAAGTACAAGGACTAAGACGAGTACGACTCTGGTTCTTTTACCCTTTGATAATCTTTTACGAAATATAGAATAAAGGCATAGAAATTCAGTCTTTAGATATGTTTTTTCGCGGCTTATTCGAATAACAACTACCTAGTTTCTGGTACTGGTGCTACTGCTGAGTCAGCGTTTTGGCAAATCCATTGCGATATTGCTAACGCCTATGGTATTATACCTACCTATAACATGTATGTGTGTATAAGACTGAATAAGGGAAAGAAAATCCAGAGTCGAGTAAGAATAAAAATAATATAAGAATAAGAGAAAGAAGAAATCCTTGATTTACTTCAGGATTTTTATTGGGAAAGAAACGGCAAACAGGTTATCCAAGCCATGGGATTGCCTATAGATATAAAGCGCCGAAAGCGTGACGCGAATGCAATGCTTCAGCCAGAAGGGTGTCCGGCTACTAGACTGTGTAGAGTATACAGCTTTCTTCTCTTTTCTCTTCTCTTATATATCCTCGTGGACGTCCAATGCTATCCCTAACCGAACCAATCTCAATTCCGAACAATATCCAACGAGATTTCTGCTGTTTTCTTATTTTTCTTATATTCTATAGCTGTATTCCCTTGCTGCAGTTCTCACACCCTCTTAATACTTACTGCATTGTGTCATCACCAACTTTGATTACAACTTTCTCATTGTTCGTGTATATTCATTTCTTCGAGCTGTTTTTTTTTTTTACTTTTTCTTCTCTTGATTTAAGTTTTCTTTTTTGTCTTTTTATTTTTCATTTATTTTTTACAATTTTTATCATCATCTCTGCACTACCTACTGACAACGAGAAAAGAGAATGATCCTCAAGGATATCATCTCTCGTTGTCATAGTTCTTTACGTGCTTCTCGGTTCGTGACCTAGTTGCGAGGAGTTACTCGAGGCGGGGTGCCAGGGCGGGGGATGAATCCCTGAGGAATCATAATCCTTAATAATTCGGGGACTCGTTGTCGTGGTTATATAATATGGCCGTGTTAAAACCCTGAGAGAAAGTTGTTAGTGTTACAGTCCGCAGTCCTCACAGGTCTCGTTTTCCTCAATAATGTAAACTCTGCTGTTACTCACTGAGAGAAGAGGAGGTCATGCGTATCCAGGAGACGATTTTCGCCGTTTTAAACCAAACTAAACCACGGCCAAAAAAAAAAAAAAAAAAAAAACAAAATTAAAAAAATAACAAACCATCCATTGAACCGAACCCTAGTAGACTCGGTGCCTCGCTTTTCATCAGAAAATCATTCCCGACGTTTTACTTACTTGGTATTAACGCCACCCTCCTTTACGTAGTCGTACTATCCCCTTCGCCCTTGAGTTTGTACCAAGGTTTTTTTTTTTCCATTCATTTTTCATTTTTCTGTTTTCCACTTTTTTATTTTTTTTTCTTCTCTTTCTGCACTTCTCCAATATTTGCTGACCTAGTTACTCGAATAACTCGAAATCCCCGCGCGAAATACTGACGAGTATTAAAAAAAAAAAAAATAAAAAAACTTGTTGAAAAAGAAAAAAAAAATTCATTCATTCATACGAGGATCGGAAAAATTGTTTATAATCAAACTAGGTGGGATATTTTTCTAAACCGGGTGTTGATATTTCTCTTAACTATTAAATCGATAGTTCACTATTTCGATTGCAGTTAAAAAAAAAAAAAAAAAATACGATGTACAGTTTTTGTTCATTCGATTTTTTTCTTTTTTTCTTTCTTTTTCTTATATGTAAATTCTCGTATCCCTCAGAATTTTCTTACTGATACTATTTCCTTTCGTTATATCTTTCCAGTTTCATTTTACGCGTTCGACTTTTCATCATCTCCCTCGAGAGAGAGAGAGAGGAAGAGAGAAAGAGAGTAGAACAGTTAACCGCGAGACGCGCCGCCGTTGGTTATATAAATTTTATGTTTCACAGTGCGAAAGTATCGAAAGTAGTACCCATAAGCTTCAGGTAAGATATAACGTATATGAGAAGGTATAGAAAGATTCAACTGCAGCGATATCGGTTTCTGGTTACAATTTTTACTATTATACTTTGAGTGGTACTTGCACAATCTTATCAGATCTGCTTATATATCACACTATCCGCTTTCGTAATATGGACATTTTTCCCATTCATTATTCACGCCAAGTTCTCTCTGCAAAAGTGCCAGTCTATTTTATCTGTTTCTTTTCTCATAAAAATTGTAGTTCAGGTTACCCAAAAAAACGAAAAAAAGAAGAAAAAAATAAAAAAAATGAATGCATAGAACCTTGGCGACTTTGGATAGACTCTGATGAATTAAAACTTGAACTAAAATACGAAATTGAATTATAATATGAAACGAGCCAGACGTCGTAGGTTGGTAGGTACAGGGGCTGAAGTATCGAACAATTTTTTATTTTTTTTGTTTTCTCTTTTTTATTTTTTTTTTTTTGTTATCTTTTTTTTATTTTTTTATTTTTTCACGGACTCACCTCCCATACAATTATTTTTTGTAATACTTGTTCATTTTTGTATTTCATTTTTGTATTTATTATTATTTTTTCATTCTGTGCTTTGAGCTGGTTTTTAATTACCGTAAGAGGACCAACTGGGAATCGTGGTTGAAATTTTGCTATTTGTTGATTGAAAAAAGAAGCGAAACAAAAAAAAAAAAATTAAAAGAAATAAATCAAAATTTGAAGAAAGAAAAAAAAAAAAAGAATAGGTAGTACCTACCTACGATTCTTTCATCAAATGTTCAATCAATTCAAAACTAACACCAATTAATATCATTTCGATGTGGTTTACAGTTAAATAAGTTTTACCGTAGATCCCTCCGAAATTGGATGATATTAAAAGCGAGGTAAATACGTAAAAATAAACCGTTATTTGAGGGAGGCAGCTTTACTTCTCTTCGTAGATAAAACTAATCAATTTAATACGTATAACCCGCTCCGCACGAATTTCCGGAGCTGGTATCCGCATACCTATACCAAATGCAACTGGTCTTTTTTTTGATTTTTTTTTTTCTTCTTTCATTTTATTCGGTTCTCTAACATCCTCTCTATAGGATTTCAATTTCATTTATCTTCCTTTCATGTTCAAAAGTGCTTTGTTTACTTCATATTATACTTTATCTTTAGCATCTGATATCCTGAATGAAGACTTGAATGGAAACGAGACGACGACGACGCGACGACTGCACTCGACTCTGAAGTAGTAAAAAAAATTTTTAAAAAAATTAAGACTCAAGTATAAAAAATCAAGAAACGATTTCTTCTTCCATTATATACCTGAAAGGTTATTCAAAAAGAGGCTGGATTGAACTTCTGAATTTTAAAAGTTCCGAAGGGTCAAAATGACGAATTCGTATAAGACGATTTAAAATTTTCAGAAACGTTGAAGTTCAGGATATATTAAAATTCAAAAAGTTAAAAAATTCGGAACTTTATACATTTCTTTACATGTGGTAGCTAGATGAATATATGTTTTAAGATATCCCGATAACTTCGCGAAGACACTGATACACCAGAGTCGAATTTCATTATATTACAAACCCACATGAAATTCTTGAAGACATTTAGATTTAGTTGGATATTTGCATCCACTATTCTGCAATGTCTAGTTTCTGCAATGAATATAAACCTCAAACTTGTCTAAGGCCCCCCATTAACATAATCGAAAAGTTAGTTTCCAACGTGAATTTACATCCTGTTTTAAATGAATACAATGACTATGTATATACCTACACAACCATGTGATAAAGAGAGAAGTAAATAGGGTATATACCTTTACATGTAACATGAACATACATGCAATATAGGTATGTATACATACATAGAAATGTACAGGTAGGTGGTCTGCTGGTTTTGCAGGGACCCCTGTATCCCCGTACACCAATAGCCGATGGGGTCATTTATCCAAAGCTGCCAATACAACGCGAATAAATTCTCAGTATCTACTAAAGTTAGATGTGTTTCAGTCTGCACACACACACACACACACACACACACACACACACACACACACACACACACACACACACACATACACACGTATTGATGGTGATGGTATAGTATTTGGTTTCAGACCTATTGTGTTTCTGTATATGTATGTATACGGTATATTATTTGTCTGGACGTACTCTCCAGGGCGGATAAAATACCGGGATGTCTAAACCACCCTTAAAGTACCGGCTTACATAGCTCGCAGTAGTTTTTATTTTTTTGTCTTTTTGTCTTTTTACAATTTTTTTTTTGTCTTTCGTTTCCCTTGCCTTTCCTGAGACTCCTGAGACTTCCGAGATACCCGGAAATTGCACAAAGAAAGCTTTAGCTTTTTTTGAGATTTTTTTCCTTTTTTTTTTTTTTTTTTTCTCACAGTAAAACTCGAATTTAGACGTTTTTCCCACGTGTAGTTAATAGCGAGAAGATCATTGGTTTTATTTAACACTTCATGATGTTATATATTCAGTGTACTTTGTTTGGGGTTGTTAAATTTGGTCTGTGCTAAAGTTTTGAGTAAAATTTGTTACTTCACATGACTTTTTTTCGCCGTAGCTGATCCACAAACCATTTTCTCGTCTTTTGGTATTCGTCGGGGTATCGATCCGCGGGCCAAATCCCAAGTCTTGAATCCGGTAATCCCGTAATTCCGAATCCCATATCCAGCTGGCAGCTCTTCGCGAATTTTTAGAGCATTCAGCCCTTTGCGAAGGGATGAATTTTTCATTGTTTTATTTTAAAGTTGTGAAAAAATACACCGTTGATCGTATAATTTACTCTGATTTTATATCGCGTTTGAGAAATTTGTGGTCGATTCTCATTCCCCATTTCTCTCATATTTCGCAATTCTTTTCCTATTCGCATATTCCAAATCCCCGTTTTGTCCTTTCGACGGTATAAAACGTTTCTAAACAATCGTTTCAAAACTTTCTCCATTTATTTCACCACCAAAGTCAGTCGCGGTGACGACTCCAGCATATTCAATTTCAATTGTCGCTGGAAGAACTTTCATCGATACCTACCCACCTAACTTGTGAATCGGATATATATATATATATATATATATATATATATATATATATATATATATATATATATATATATATATATATATATATATATATATATATATATATATATATATATATATATATATATATATATATATATATATATGTGTATAGTATCTCACCGAATCTCTGAATTTCCTTTAAGGGTTTCCTCGCGGCATAGGAAACGTTTTAAGCCCTACAATGGGACCAAGCGCGATGTTTCCCCCCTCTCCCATTTCTGTTTCCTCGATCTATATACGCGAGCCAACACTACGTGGTGAATTTTCACCGAAAGAACTGAACGTGTTGCCTGAATAGAAAACAAAAGTACGAGATAAAAAATACATTCAAAGCATTTTTTAAACCATGGACTCAATCTAAGTAATACAAAGTCCAAAAAAATCTGAAACAATATCTAATCATGTTTAAAAATTAATAATCTTCGATCTTCTGAGTTTCTGATCATAATTTTCCGAATTTCTATAATATTATTGACACTAATTGTAAGTTCAGAATCCATGGGATAGTTTGATAATAACATTATGGTAATGATGATTAAGCGATACTTAAGTGTTTAGGGTGGTATTTCGGGTTGTTGTTATAGTTGACCAAACTTCTCGCGGGGGTGTTATCCCGAAAATTAATGACGCCGTATACCTTAGTAGAGTAGACGACTACCGATAACCCAATCTGTTAGTAGTCCAACGTCTTGTCTAGCTCGACGTATGGCTCTTCGAACCACCATCACCATCACCATCAGTAGTAGCAACAGCATCAGCAGCACCAGAAGCAGTAGCGGCAGCTTATTGAGTTAAGCCTAGCTACTCTAATCCATGATCCCATCTTGGCCTAGAGCGAGCTGACGGGTAGGTAGTTAGATATCCGCCTTATTCAAGCTGCAGGAAAGATTAGATCGTTAGCGTTGGAGACGTTAGGTATTATACGTCTAGTTTCTATACAGAAGGAAACGGACGGCATCGTCCTTTCCATGATATGAGAATAAGGGAAAGATAGAAGAGAGAGAGAGAGAGAGAGAGAGAGAGAGAGAGAGAAGAGGGAGGATAGAGATGGTAGAGATGAGAGATGAGAGAAGGGAACAATTAAATCCTTTCTGGTTGTCGTTTGACGTGTCCTTATTCTCTGAAAGCAATGAGAACATAATAACCGTGATGATATCCACCCCTGAGCACGTAGCTGTTTCAACCTTTACTGAATTACGTTGAAAATATTTTAAGACTGAAAGGCACTCAAACTTTTTATAACTTGTACTCTCATCCTGTTCTTACTCCACTCTCCATTCCATTATTTCACGCTTTCACTCTTTCACTATCTTTCTCTCTCTCTTTCTCTCTCTCTCGCTCATCTCGGCCCGCGTAAAGTCCAAATTTTGAAATTACATTACAACTTTCAACGCTTCCTCGCCAGCTGAGGAGCCTGGTTCCAGGTGTTGAAAATTAGAGACGTTACGGTTATAGCTTTGCAAAAAAAAAAGAAAAGATGTGTGATTTATACGGAAGTGTCTATACTACTTTTCTGATCCGTAGATCATTTGCTCCAATTTCAAACGACCCAGAATATTGATCGCGGAAGTTAACTAGGAGGAAAAAGGTCATTTTTTTTTTTGTTTTTTTTTTTCTTCAACGCTTTTCTCGAAAAGTCGTTAATGATTATCGCAAAAAGTTCGGTATTGATTTCAGGGGTTTAAAGATGAGATTTAGGATAGTGAAAAATCGAAGGCTCGCCAATCTTAATGATAACTCGAAGTGCAGGACGTTAATGACGATATAAAGGTGTATTAAGTACCGTCGCAAGTCACCCGAATCTCGTTCAGCCCTAATCTAACTTTCTTATATACATATATATATATATACATATACATGTAGCCGGTATCTAACCAACTTTAGTAGTAGGTAGTATCTGCCTATCTACCTATCCACCGTAATTTTATATCTCGACAATAATTTATAACTTATCCAATTAAACCCACACCGATTGTTGAGATAACCGAAAGTATATCGATTAACGCTTTAGGACGTCGCGATAATCGCCTATCTAACCGCAAAAACAAACTGTGGTTAGTCCTTTCTCTCTCTCTCTCTTCCACTGGGAAAAAGCTACGAAAAAGGGTTGCAGCGCATGAAACGCAAAAAAAAGGTACACCTACAAAAAAAAAAAAAAAAAAAAAAAAATTGGACGTATACACGTAGAAACAGACATACACAGACCAATCGAACTCACTTCGTGAAATTAGTTCGAGTATCTGTGCTCTTTGACCGCATATATTCGTCCTCTCGTATCTCTCTCACTCCCAGTTCTAGATGGAAAAGAGAATATCGGTTGGTTATTTGAACCGTCGATATAGAGGGCATTGATCAATCCGACGAGATATATATATATATATATATATATATATATATATATATATATATATATATATATATATATATATATATGTGACGCGTTCCTTAGGGAGTTGTGAGTTTGTTGGGGATGACGATTCCCCCAAGGAGTTTCTCAACTCCCGGCATCCCTACCTTGAACAGTTTGTGCCTCAGATGTGCGATCGTGCGCGTTAGGTTCACCGTAGCGGCTACACAACGATCACTTCCTACTTCATACTATGAATTATACCCAAAAATACTCGACTCTTCATTTAAACGAGAGAGAGAGAGAGAGAGAGAGAGAGAGAGAGAGAGAGAGAGAGAGAGAGAGAGAGAGAGAGAGAGAGAGAGAGAGAGAGAGAGAGAGAGAGAGAGAAAGAAAACGATAATAAACGTCGATCCCTATCAACGTTGGGTAAGTCTGTAAGGATTGGAGTAGATCCGATGTTCGAAAAAGACGTGCCAGACAAATTAGCTGATCAATGTTCTCTTATACTTCAAGATTAGGCAAGACCCAGCTGTTCGGATCTCTCCGTTAATTTTTATTTATTTTTTTCTTGTTAGGAAAAGTCTGGGTTTAGGAAAAAGACTTAAATTGCGAGAGTAATAAAAAGAAACTAGATAAATACACGGACTCATCCTTCATCGGTATAGAATCTCATTTTTCGAAAACTGCAGTTTATCTCCTAAAGAAGAGAAAAATTTTATTTGATAAACACTCAAGCTCTCTCCTCCTTCTTCTTCTTTTTCCTCTTCCTGAATACGGAGCCCTGCAATTGATTAGAGGCGAATCGACTCGTTGTACGAATCTTCAATCAAAATCTCGCGCAAAAAGGCGCCATGTAAAATTGAGAGGATCGAAGCCAAGCCGGAGTAAGAGAACGCTTATTCAAGAGCTTTGTACCGGATAAAAGCGAATAATTTCATCAATTCTGGGGCGTAGGTTTAATACTTAAATATATCTACATAAGTATAGCTACGAATACGTATATTTCGACGTTCGTCTTACACCTACGATTCAAAGCATTCCTTAGGTTCGTAATCTTCCAGGTGAGATGGGCCTTTGGTACGTAGAAAGACGAACGGGATGATACGGATGAAGCGTACTCCCATCCTCTTTGGTGCGGATGGGTAGGTGGGTTAATATAAATTGGGTTGCGGTGGCTTCGTAATTGGCGCGTATTAACTAAACCACTTGCGGCAATGAAACAGCTTCAACCTTCTAGGCTCACAGTGAATTTCGCATGTGCTATATAAGACAGGGTGGAAAGGAAGTAGGATACCGCCGTAGTCAGATAGAATTGCCACATTCATCCTCCAAAATTCCGACCCCCCCCCCCCTTAATACCGCAACGTTCTTTGGCGTACCTCACTTCCCTGTATAATAATAACTCCGTTCTCAATCTTAAACAAAATACCCCATGAAATTAGCCAATTACTATATAATATTCCAAAACTCAACACTGTGGCTTGAAAATTGACACGTCTCGAAATTGAAAACAGAATTAATCACTCGATACCATATCAAGTATAGAATCGTGCGATTCGTAGATGTGTGACGAGTATGGTTCAAGATTGAAGCCATATCGACCGTCTCGAAGCTTTTGCGGGACGTATCTCAATCGAAAAAGTGAATCGGTAGTGGGCTGGGCACTCGCCTTTACAATAAAGGAAATTGGTTCGAATCCGTTGTCACCATTGTGAGAGACTATGGGACGGAGTTTTTTTTTTTTTACTGATATTTTTTTTCATTGAATAGTAAGTCAAATTACTCGGTAGTGAACGGATAGAATCAATCATTTCATTTTTCTTATTTTTAAACTTCAAACTTTCTGTATTCCTCCAAAAAATGATCATTACACTTTCTCGAAACGGACACAATTCCACGTCTCCCATACGTCAAGGACGTCGTATAGTAAACCTTTTCATCATAATTCAAAATCAATCAGTCGTCGCTAAACAGACTCAAATTAGTACCAATCATGTCAGCAATTCCGCAAGTTGTTCAGCACTTATTGAATAGATTTCTGGACAGTCAAGCATCATCATGGATGAGTAGAATCTAGCAACCGTCAGTTCGAACGAATAAAACGAATTGCCGTAAGTTTAACACCATTATCACGACTTTCGGTAAATTTCTTTCATCGAATTCGCACTCGATTTTTAAACATCAATAAACTTCTACTATTCCGATTCAATCCCGTTTTATCCTCTGCTCATTATCACTGCAGCATCAGGCGGTCGAGTGCAGACTGCCGATTTAACATTGCTGTGAAATTATTCGCACTGTTACGTTCTGACGTTAGAGACAACGTCAAGCTCTCACGTATGCATACGTATACATATATTCGGGTATGTAACAAAGGGAACAATTGAACAAGGCAGACGAACAGACCCACGTTCGTATACCTGGTTTATTGGAATAGAACAGATATGTATGGTACGCGTAAACACGTACAGTGAGTACATACGTACGTCCATTTTGTGCTTTCTCTCTCTCTATCTCACCTCTCTCCTCTCTTCCCATATCCCATAGTTCTCGTCAGTTTCAACTACGTAACACGTACTTTACCCACACGAACGGCTCAAGGTCTAGAGTCGAAACTATGTCGAACAAAGTCAATCGAATCGTATATCGTCTGCGAAACAGTTGCTATTTGGTGTTGCACTCTATCCACAACCTACACAAGCAGCATCATCACTACCACCAGTCCGCAGCATCCCTCTGATAGACGCTGGTTCAATTGCTTTCGGATTAGGTTACTGGCCAACTTTGTGGACCCCCAGCTGCCCGCAGAAACTCTCATGATTACTTCGAGGTCTTTCTATCTCATTGATATATATGCGGACTGTGAACATGAACAATATCGTTGGTTATTTATCTTTTTCGATTATTTATCTCGCGGATAAAATGTCGAATTTTGAAACTCAGCTTGTCACAGTAATTGGTCGTGATTTTTCTGCAACGTCTGACGACGTTGTAATAAAAAAACTATATTCGTTTGCGGTAGAAATAAAAGTATTGCAGTATTTTTCTGACGGTAAAAAACTCGGACAAAAATGTAGTAAAAATAAAAATAAAAGAAGAAGAAAAAGAAGAAGAAGAAGAAGAATTTTTCTTCAAGAGGAAGGAAGGAAGGAACTGCAACTTCCGGATGCCCCGAGAGTTTCATCCTTCTGTCCTTTGATCCCACGAATACTTTGTCCTCTGGTATTCGTTCGCTAGTTTCTCGCTATCCTCGCAAAGCCATTCACCTTTTTTCCTGCCCATTATTCTTCTCGTCTCGTTTCATTCCTACGTTTTATTTCCAACAGGGTACGGCGCCGTTCTTCTTCCTGCTGCACGCAAACCCCGTACTTTTTCCATCTATCTCGCAACACTACCTACTTTATTATTATTGTTAATACCATTATCATTATTCTCATCATCATCATCGCCGTTATGAACAAAAATTGTTAAAATATAAAATTTTCAAATTCATTAGCTGAATACGTGTACATAATATTATCGAAGAGAATTTTTGAACTTCAAAAAAGCGTAAGTTAGTACGTTTTTAATTGGGGAATATCAATTCATATTTTTCCAATAATTGATGGACGAATTTCCTGCTTATAGAATTCGCAGTAATGATGAAAATCAGCTTTTATTCTTATACGGGATGATGGGATGTTGTGTATTACATAATATGATTTTTTTTTCTTCTTCTTTTCTTTTCACATCGTCATCTATCATTATTGCATACATTATACTTATAAAATATTCATGTGGATAGTATCTACGCAGTCAGATATAACCATAATGATACCCATACCTACTGTGAACTTGAATCCGCTTACTATCCTTTGACGAAGTTAATTATCTTGTTCTACTATTGTCTACCGTCTAGTGGAAACTTGAGGTGGGTTCCACCTCTTTCCTGCTACCTTATACCTATACAATGTGCAATGCAGTACCAAGTTACCCATTGTATAGCTTTGTTGGTCCCGGCAAACGGCCACGTCGTATATACTCACGTGAAAATTAACGACACTTTCTTACAGCCGATGATGTCGCGAGTAGAGGATTAATCACGCGATGAAAGTCTTTTGGACTTCTGTCTGTTGTCTAATAATGTCAAAATGAAACTTGAAAGAGTTACATATATATGTATATTGTGAAAGAAAAATATTTTCAATTCTTTGATCATGTACGAAACTAAGAAAACTGGACTTCAGTCCTGGTTAATCCTCTTCAGGTTTTATTTGTCCATTATCAGTGAGAACGGTCGGTGAACCGGATAAGATAGAACGATAATTAAGAAGGTGTGCAGTCGTACATGAAATGAAACGGTGACCCTCGGCAAGAGATACTCTGATCCTCTGTGAATCTTGGTTCTACCCCCTCGTTATCCGAAAATAAAAGAAAATAAAAGTACGAAAAAACGAACGATTCTTGAAAATAAAAAGAATAAGAAGGATAAAGAAAATCTGATCTTGCCTCTTTGAACGAAATTGCAGGATAAGTAAAGCCTTGCGATTAGATTAGTACTGATCCTCTTGGAATTTTCATCATTACTTACACTCGAGGACAAAGATTTTTGTTTCTCACTCTTGGGATGAAGAAATCTTATTAAATCAGTTCAAAGGTGAATAAAGCTAATTAAAATTATTAAGAAAGCAGAAATCTCGCGTAAGTCTGTAGAACAATTAGGTAAGATCAGTTAAAGCCAAAAACTTTGGTTATAAAACTGTTCAAGATTTTATATCTCTTGAGATAAAGAGCCGCGACAGGGGGGGGGAGGGGGGGGGGGGGGGGGGGGGGGGTATATTTGAAGTCTAGAGAAGGCGGGTATTATGCGATGGATTATACTTTTGAATAGAATATCCAGGGAGACGTCGTCTGTACATTTAATGAGTGAGATATATATACATTCATTTTGTTTCATTTTTTTTTTTTTTTTTCTATTTTCATTCTTTCTTACCGGGATGGCGACAGGCCATCTGGGACCGTCTTGTCCTTTTAGCCGATGAAAGCAATTTCCTGTAATGGTATCTTCGGCTGCTGGCTCTTTTCTATATACCTACCTATACCATACTATATAGGTACTTCCCAATTTTTGCAAACTATCGACCATTTCGGGTATGGGATGCGATTCCTTCGCTCTATCCTATCCATCGCTAACGTTTTATCGTTGATACGTACATATAGACGATTTACTTCGTCGCCTTTTCGTTACGTTTCAAAGAGGTGAAATATTGTATCTGCACCATCCGCAGTATATATAAAACAAAAAAAACTAACAAAAGCTTATTCTCTCATACCAAACTCTTAACATCAACACATATCTTCAAGGCTACCAAAATCTACTATATCCATGTATTGATCACTTAACTATTTGTGTGGATATTTATTTTTAACGAGGAACGATTTATTAAGTCTATTTCCAAAATTAACTCTACGAGTTCTTTTTCTGCAAAATAGTTCTTGCAGTCTTGATAGAATCACGTATACCTGCAAGTGATACAGATTCTATTCCATGCAAATTATTATGGCTTGTTGCACCGGATACGTAGGGATGCGGTTAATAGTATCAGGTAGGTATAACCTTATACCGAAGTTATGCAAGAGATGCAGAGGGAATACGAGCCGGGTATATAGCATTCGGAAATGCAGTGGTTGACCGCTTCTATTGGTTGCAAACCCCACGTATTAAGAACGTGTTTCGCATGACCAAACCATAGATAAGGTATACACATCTGAAAGAGGATGTGTACCAGCATCTGTGAAATTTTGCAGAACGGTTTACCAGTAGAAATATGGTTTAAAAACTGTTCGAGGATTCTTTTTTTTTTTTTTCGTTTTTTTTTAAATTTTCTTGTAATTTATATCAAATCTGTGTAATTGCATATAATCGTTTGCGAGAATTTCAACTCTTGACGCGACAATGACCGAGAACAACCATTGTTTAAATCTCGGTCATATGCTTGAAAAAAGATTAAAAAAAACGGTTTTACATAGTATTATACTTTGTGTATTGTATGTATGTATTTACTGTAAATATTTGTATGTGTTTCATATACGTATATGCGATAGAGACAGAAATTTTGTCTTGTTTTTTAATTCTTGTAGAACAAAACGCGCTGTGAGAAGACTCTTTTCAATTAATATCATCTCTTTGTTAGCTGCCTATATACCAAGCCACTCGGAGCAAGTTAGGTTCCGAGCTCCTATTGCTCCTTGGTCCTTGGTCTTTGCTCCTTGCTCCTCTTCTCAGCTGGATACAAATTACTGGCGCCAAGGCAAGACGCGAGACGCGAGACGCGACGCGAAATTACAATCCTCGCAATTAAGCCGAAGCTGGGCTCTTCGGCCTCAGGGAGCTTTGCTTCTTGACCTCTCTTGGTGAGTCCTCTTTCTCTCACCCACCCCTATTCTCTCCCGGTTTCATCTACGACCCCCACATCACGCCCTTTCACCCATGAGCACACGGCCTCGGCTTCAACTATAATAAGGATTTTTCTACAAGTGTTACACGACTACTGGTCTTAAATTAAAACGAAACTTGTTATACAGAGAAGTCGCATTGTTCACTGCGGACTTACACGTTTACCTCATTTTTTTTTTTTTTTTAAATACTAAACCCGTACGTAACCCATACAAATTGAAATATTCCAAGCTTGGGTTATCCTACTTAGTTATTTTATTATTCATACCGTTTTCATAAAACTGTTATTGTTTTGTTCTAAAAAATTCTTGACACTTCAACAATTTCAAATTTCAAATATTGTTGTTTTCATTTTTTTCCTAATATTGAAATAAATTAACGATCCAATTGCCAAGTGCAAGAAAAATTGACTCTCACATATATCACCGTGCGATAGGAAATATGGAATGAATATGTGGGAATGGAAAATGGGATTTTCTATTTGTAAAGGAATTGAAAAACTTTGTGAACAAAAAAAAAAAAAAAGAAGGAAAATAAAAAATCTATAGATTCAACACTCGTCCCACATTTTGACTATCGACTAACGATACATGGAAATAGTGTATAGAGAGAACTGGGTGTGCCGGTATGTGCCTCGATTTTCTACCTTCTCGGTTTAACGAGGCAAATATAAACCGTCGTTCCACTTGTATAACCGAATGCCTCGGGAATAGATATACATACATGTATAATATACATACGTGTTGGTGTACGGGTATGCAGGGATACTTGAAGATATACCTATACGCTTTAGACATACTCGTAAAGGTATGTACATACATACATATCTCTCGATTTCCACCTATACCTATATTTGTAGTGACGATTGCACCGCGATTTGTACGCGTTGCGTTCTTCACCCTTACGTGATACATACATATGTATAGATCCTCCCCTCATCCCGTATCCCGGTATCCCGCATCAGTCCTCCCGCAATTTGCACTCCCAGGGTCGTTCAATCACGAGGAGCACTTGGCTCGATTACATCCGTGAACCGCGTCGTTATTACCTGTCATGCGCCGGGTCCGGGTGTCCGTGTCGGTGAATAACTTGAACATTTTCATGGAAAAATACTAATAAGAGTCTCGAGGGGGTGGAAAACCCGAGGTAAAGGTAGCGGCGAGAAGGGAGAAGAGAGAAGGGTGAAGACCAGGGGGGAGGGGTTGAATTTAAAGCACGTGGTTGAGCATTATAATTGAGTTTTGTTTCACCTTTGTTTTTTATTTTTTATTTTTATATCTCCGCAACTTTATATACATATATATATATATATATATATATATATATATATATATATATATATATATATATATATATATATATATATATATCCCACCCTCGAGGTTTTTATTTTTATTTTTATTTTTTGTTTCTTTTCTTTTTTATTTTTATTTTTTTCTTCTTTCTTTTTCTATTTCCCCGCGGAAAAGGTGATGCCTCGAGGGTTAGGTAGTTAGGTATATACATACAGGCTGAGCTGAGCTGAGCTGAGCTGAGCAGAGCGGATGCTAACGGCGAGGATTTCACCTTAATTTGAATCAACTCTCAGAGCTACTACCTAAGGACCTCGAAAGAGAGATGTATTTAATTAAATGAAACAAAACAAGACCTGATCATCATGGACTTATTCCATTAAATTGCGTTGTATTAGAGTTCGAGGGGGTGCAGTAGATTGGTACTTAAAACGTTGAAAATTTTATCACTTGCTCCGCGTTATGGAGGTATGAGTAGGCATATACACAAAGACAATAATTTACATTCCTGATAATTTTTTACACCTGAAAAGAAACCGTGATTATATATTTTTCTAGATTTTTTTTTTTTTTTTTTTTTTTTACAAATTATCATCATCATTACAAACACCCAAGATTTTCCTTTCATTCATATTCGTTAACTACAGGCGTCAACGAGAAATGAATTAAACGAATCGTTGCCTTTGGTATTCTCATCTCTTTTTTCAGTTCTTACGTTTATCTCCTTTTTTTCGGCTCAGTTGTTACGTTTATCGAGAGGAAAGAGGAAACAAGTAGAAGGAAGAAGAGATTTTCTTGACTTCTTTATTTCTGTTTTTTTTTTTTTTGTCTTCTTATTTTTCCACTTGTTTATCTATACCCATCCACTCTTCTCTCTTTTGCACGTGGCCAAAAGTCGTTCTTTCTTTTTTCGTGCTTCCTTTCTTTTCCTCTTCTTTTTTTTTATTTTTTTGATTTTTTGATTCTTTCCCTTCCCTCCCTTGAAAATCACATGGTCCGCTTTTCATCCTTGCCTAAGGTATGTGTCTAAAAATATCTATACCAACTCGGCAAGGCAAAGCAAGGCAAGGCCAGATCTATGGCAGTAAAGGAGGTTCTTTAGGGCTACTCGTAAAGGGCGCGCGCGAAACCCATTGAGCCTTTACGCCTTTAAGCGAATCTCCCCTTTCTCTAAAGGGTCGTCTTAACCTTACCTTAAGAGTTGTGCTAAACCTGTATACGTGTTACATGTACACGTTTTAACGTAGTTGTCTAGTATCCGTATATCCATACATATACATACATAAAAATTGGTATATACGTATGTATGGATGGATTCGCGTCACTGAACCGAGGCTTCAGAGTCTTTTGTTTTTTTCTTATTTCATTTCCAGTGCTCTCCTCAATCTTGCAGGAAACAAAAAAAAAACAAGATGAAAGATCGTGTAGTGAGAAAATGAAAATAAAAATGAAACAGATAGAAAGAAAAAAGGTATTGTCACGAATTTCGAATTGATTTCATCAATATCTTCTTCTGTTCATATTTTTTTCTTTTTAATTTTTTTTTTTTTTTTTTGTTCATTAGGTATAAACGCGGAGCTTGAATGTCCAGTCGGATAAACTTTCGAGTGGATTAATCATGTAATTAACTGAGTTGACAGTGACAGTAGCGTGAGGTGTATCTAATTCGTTTATACCTAAGGATATGTATGTATGTATGTATGTATGTATGTATGTATGTACTATGGTATAGGAGGACAAACGGATGTGTACAGTGGTGAAGTGACGAGTTAAACCCCACCCAAAGTAGTGGTCACTGCGGGGTTCCTCGGGCATGAAATTAAAACGAGTTAACCCAGGAAAACAGTGGTGTATATGCCGACGACCACCTTCCCTTCACTTCCCTTCTCTTCTCTTCTCTTCTCTTCCCTTACCCGGTGGAGTAATTAAAGTCGGTAAAGTCCGAGACACGTTTCTGCATTTCATTTATTGAGTTAATTTACTTTATGGTTTCAAGTTTTAATCCACTACGTGACAAAATGGTCGTATATATCTTTATTCTAGTTACGTACATGTATACGTATAGATATATATATATATATATATATATATATATATATATATATATATATATATATATATATATATATATATATATATATATATATATATATATATATATATATATATGTATAGGTATCTGCCAACAAGGTAGCTTCTTATCCTTTCCTTTTTTTTTGTCTTCTTTCTATCCTTCGGAGACTGAAAAATAAAAAATATAAGAGTAAAATAAGTAAACAGAGAAAGAGAAATAAAAAAATGAAAATAAAGTTTTCGAAGTCAAGGCTTTGAAATTGCATGTACTGATTCACTTGAAACTTTTCTACTTTCAAGAGACGGCCCAAGAAAGTAATATTTTTTGATCGAACGCGTTCGTCATATCTTATTGTCCAAACTCTCTAACAAAACTCTTTTTCCTTCACTTACATACGTATGTACATACATATATTGTATATATATATACATATATACGTGTACATTTTTACGTCCCAAAACCCGAGACACACACGTCCTATGCTGTTTACTAAAAGTTCGATAACTTTTTGCGAACGTCTCTTAAAAAAGTTTATCGAGACTTTTACCTTATAGCTACTAGTTTCCGTTTCTATTTTATATAGCCCCACCTCGAATACCTTAATTATACGAATTGACTTTCGCGATGTCATTAGTCTGGTTAAGTGAAATATTATCGTAGAAAATCTGAAAGGTATATGAAAAAACATAAAAATAAAAAAAATAAAAAATGTACAAGATAGATGATCAATCGCTGCAGGTAATATTAATTCTAAGAGCAATTTTCAAGTAGGTATACTTGTTAAAGTCTACAGAGAAACGAGCAACTTTAAAAAGTTCATTAAAGAAAAAATTATATATAAAAAGAAAAAAAAAAGGAAAAAAAAACAAAAAAAACAAAAAAATACTTTGATATCAATCCGAATCCAATTCATTAAATAGAAGTGGCCGATGTCGTAACTATGTTTAATCAAAGTATTTAACTAAAAAGACAAACGCAATACTTTATAGGATATTGATCATACTCATCTTCTGATGAGCACTGATTGTGAGTATCGGAAGCGAAGAGTTTGATTAAAGAAAGAAAGATACAAAAATAAAAAAAAGAAAAAGAAAAAGAAAATGAAGAGAAAAATTATTTGAAATGAATCGTAACAAGTACGTGATTAAAACTCAAGATCAATTCAAGATTGTTATATCTCTTCTGTTGGAAAAAATAATGAGAAAATAAAGAAGCAAAATTAAAAAAAAAAAAAAAACAACAAAAAAATTTTAAAGGAGAAAACAAAAAAAAATTTGAGGGAAATGAGGGAAGAGACGACTGATGACACGCATACATTGAGGAATTTATTCAACAAAGGTGAATATACGCATGAGACACACATATGTCACATCGTGATGGTGTTTAACTTCACGAAATTTGAGTTTTGGGTTGATTGTAACCTGAACAAGCCTACATTACCTGCGGAGCTTTGTTACAAACGTGAAATCGCGATTCCAAAGGCACAGTGGTTAGTAAAGTAAGGGCTGGATTACCAAAGCGACATTGACGAAACGCGTGCCTCTCTCAAGTGAAAAGGGTGTCGCCACAGACAAGCCTGGGCCGACGCCTAAACCCTCGTTAAACTTGGCATTTCTAGCCGCAATTCTGTACCACCTTTACTCGAGATATCCTCAAGCACCATGCCATGGAATAAGGGATTCGCTTTCCTGGATCGGAAGTTTCATTAATTAAATGAAGAGAGAACTACGCAAAATTTATGCCTAATAAAATACAAAACTGATATCTGATCGAGAGAATTTCGATGATTAAAATATTTTTCCACTATCAAATTTTCAGTATGAACAAAATTAATTTGGCTGGAGGATTTGTTTGATGGATTTCCGAGGTGATGCAAAGCGCAATTTTTTTTTCTAACCAGAAATGAAACATGAAAGAAAGAAAAAAGTGAAAAATTTCCAACCCCCGACTCACAACCGTATCTCATTCGTCTTAGAATTTTTCGCAATTTTCATTGGGAAACCTCGAGGCGAGAGAGCCGGAAAAAACCAGTCGAATTTTTGCCCTCGAGGAATTATGACAACGAATGAACGTGGACAGAACCTCGGTTTATCCGTATCCTCGGACTTTGCTGAGGTCGAGGTCGATGTGAAGTAAACGTCAACGACTAGGGACGAGGAGGTATATAAGTATGCTCCATATTCCCTGAAGCATCGCGACGTCGAACCTGAAGTAATCTAAGAATTTCCCAAGCTTAGTTTTGCGGAGATATAGTTTCCTCTTCACACTCCTCGACTCGCGAGAGAGATAAAGAAAAAGAGTCAGAGTAAAATGCAAAAGCCAGAGGCTGGGAACGGAAGAGGGAAAAAAACCACCACCAACTTCTCTTCCCTTCCCTTCCTTTCGGGTCCTTCTTTCTCCTGTATAGTTATAGGTATACAGAACAATGCAGACAGATCTACAGCATAGAGCGTTGGAGAAGAAGATGGCTGCCTAATTGCGAGGAACGATGGTTAAATATGAATGTCGAGAACCCAACCAGGGGGGACAAAGTTCTTCTAATAAAAACCTCCAACCCAAACCCTGCAAGTAAGCATTAGTGCTATGCCACTGCAGCTAGCTGGTTGTAGCTGTGGCTTACTTGTGCTACTGCAGCAGAGGAACGAGCTGCCTTTGAATTCACGTTAAACCACGTCGTCCTGTAGAAATAGAATTGCTGGTGGTGGTGATGCTGGTTGTGCTGCCCGCGCTATAATGCAGCTGCATCTGCATTGTGCACATTATAGGACTACTGGGTACTACTGATGCTGTTGAATTGTAGCCAACATTCGAGTGACAACCACCCGGTGCCAGTGGACCGCGTATATTGAACCCATAATTTATTCACCTTATTCCCACCAGCGACCATCATGCCGCTTGTTAATCCGTATCGTAAATGACTATTTGCATTGTAACAAAACTCGTAACCTGACGGTGATAGTGCCTTGTTGTATTTTTCATAATCGTGCATGCGTACAGGATGTGTTCTGATTTTATGACAATTTTTATTTTTTTTTTTAAACTTTATTTTCTGTTCGGCTAGAAAATAGGCCGAGAGATTGAAATGAGTGAGATAAAAAATCGATGTCAATGTATAGATGTATGTATGTATGTATGTATGTACTCATGTGATGTGGTTATCTTTTTCATCACACGACAATGCCGATACGAGTTCTGCAGTATATCCTCGTTTCCTGGGTTTTACCACAGTTAGCAGTGCAGCGTTGCGTTTCGCAGTTATAGTTCATTGTATAGGTGCTTCCTACGAAATGACATCCACTTGCCATTGAATAAATTTGAATAGGCTAGCTGTTGTTTAACGCTGGAGAACTTATTGTTTCGCATTTTCTGCTCTACGTGTAAATGAAAAAAAAAAAAAAAAAAAAAAAACCAAACAAAATAAAAAAAAAAGTTCTCGAGAGGAGAAGAGATATGATGTGCCAGGGTGAATTATCCTTGTGCAAGGGGTGTGAAAATCACTGATTTTCATACAACTACATGGCACGCGTCGTATGGTACCCTTTCGTTTCTGGTTTTCATTTGCTTTGTTTCTTATTGCTTGTTCCTCCTTTTATTTTTAGTTTTTTGTATTTTTGTATTTTTTATTTTTTTTTGCATTTCTTTCCGGAACAGATTTCTCGGTTTTTCTACTTTTATTTCTTTAAAGACGTCTTGTTTATCTTACTTTTATTTTTCCTCTCCTTTTCTCTCTCTCTCTCTCTCTCTGTTGTTTTTGTCACATATTGGTTGACTGGCTTTGAAAAGGATCCAATTAAGTTCAAGTTTCAAAAGCGTATGTTATGATATCGCACACACAGCCACCAGCTACAGCGAGCTAAGTTAATTTCAAACTTTTGTCCCAATGTTATTTCCCACTAAATATTTGATCACAGTCTTTCCATTTTTCCAGATTTTTAGTTTTTTTTTAGTATATATCCTTAACTCCATCATGTATATAAACTGTTCCGGAGAAAAAAAAATTTAAAAAAAAAAGACAAAAAATGAAAAAAAAAAATATCAACATCAAACGAATATCTTGGATCTCGTCTAGTCTATGTATAGACGTATCACATCTCGGTATGTACTATATACGTGACAGGAGTATCTTTTGACCTTTCCTATATCATTTTCTTTGAACTTTATATAAAATGACATGCTTCGCTTCACCCACAAGCTCAAACCTCATCTATCTATTTATAGAAACAAAAAGAATAAAATTTCTTAATCGAAATAAAATTTCTTCCACCTCCCTCATAATTTATATTATTATTATTATTATTATTATCATTATTATTATTGTTATCATCTCTTTACATTTTATTAGCAACGTGTACCAAAAAAGCTAAAGAAAAGATCTTTACATTCAATTTACCATCAAGCCTGATCCGCTCGGTACATCGCCTAATTATTCCTAATGATAATCTCTGTCTCCCTCCTCTTTGGTCTCTCTCGCAGCTTAGTTAGCTTACGTATATTTATTCAGCCTTTGCGCAAATTCATTTCTCTTCAATTTTTTTTTTTTTCACCCTCTGTTTCTTTTTTCTTTTTTATATACATATTTTTTATTTCTTCTTTCGTTCTTTTTTTCATGCCCGAGCCTATATTGACAGAGAGATGATGATGAATTATCAATCTTTCGTATTTATACAATCCCTTTACAATCAATGTCGAAATTTTGATTTTATATTGTTTGCTTTATCAGCATGAGCATCGATCCCTCTCCCTACCCGTTTACCTCCATTCTTCTCGTTTCGCTCTTTTGTTTTATGCCGTTACGTTAATTATTATTAATGACCCCGTATATAAGCGCGAATTCAAAATTTCCTTTTTTTTTATTTATTCATTTTTTTTTTTTATTTTTTATTCTATTTTTGTTTCATCCATACGGCTACTCCGGCATTATCCTTATTTTTGTACTTCGCATAATACTACAGAAATTCGTCTATCTATTATCCAACCCGAAAAAAGGGGGTAGATCTCTCTCCACTACTTGCATTTAACTAAATGTCTATATATATATATATTATATATATTATATATATTATATATATATATATGTATACCTACATATGGATATACCTATCTACGTACCAGAAGCGAAACTAACTCTCCAGGTATTTAACACCGTGAGATAGATACCTATGGCTGGTGTTTGCAATGCTGAGTGAGCATCTCACTTCCAACCTTTAGCCTTTGCTTGCTTGCTTGCTTGTCTGCTTGCCTGGTTGCTGCTTTCCTGCAGCTTTCCTGCTTCGTCGGCTTTAACTCAACCGACGAATTTCGAGAGAAACAAACGTGTAGGTAGGTGGTACTGCAGGTGAGCTACAAGAGCTGCCCAATTAGCAACTGCAGCACGCTGCAAGCCGCTACTATGATACTACTACCCCAGTTTTTATTTTATTTTTTATTTTATTATTATTTTTTTCTGTTCCCAACCCTTAGGTGGAACTGTAATTATTTCAAACTTTTACCTTTGCCCAGAAAAGTACGTTTATGAGTTTCATTAGATTTTTATTTAATTATTTATTTATTTGTTCTTTCATTTTTTTTTTTTTTTTTTTTCAATTTTATTATTTCGGCCATTATAATGCCAAATTTCAGTGCTTAAATTCTGATACATAAATATTTGGAAATTGGATTATCTGTCGATTTTCATTTTTGTTCCTACTCTCTCGTCACGAATTCGGTGAAGCATGGTTTTTTCTTTTTCTTTTTTGTTTTTTTTTATTTTTACTATTCTTCTTTCTTTTTATTTTCGTAATGTATAAAACGGTGTGGCAAAGGTCGGATTTAATTAAGATGGAAATAACTTTTGGCACAACGCGTTGTGGCGGCACTATGCCTATCTAACCGCCTACATATCTACCTACCTATTGCTTTTCCTTTCCTTTACTTTCCTTCACTTTTCACTCGGTCGTGGCTCACCGGCTCTTCTTTCTCTCTTACCTCTCTCTTTCTCTTTTCTCTGCGCAATCCAGTTTTGTAGAGTTTATACGTGTAATTATGTAAGTTACCTTGCCGCGACTTGAACTTAGTCATTTTATTATACGGGCCAGTTGTTTTAATGAATAAGATAACTAACTCCTGCAGGCTGCCCTGGTGGCATGGCCCTTTTTCTTCTTCTTCGTCTACGTATTATTATTATTATTATTATGATTATTATTATTGTTATTATTATTCCCCTGTACCTCGCCACCCCCGCAGGTTTTATACCGCTATTGTCCTTATTATATTTCATCATGTAGCTATTACACTCGAATGCTCCAAACGACCAACAAAAATTAATTTACCCAAAAAAAAAAAAAAAAAAATTACTTTCTTTATGTATACCTGCCCACCTATCTACCTTTCCTACGCTAAATTAATATTTTAATTTTTTAAGTACCTACCAAAATAAAAAAGAAGAAAAAAAACACTATGCGGGTAAATTAAATGTCGTATACTGTATTACGCACATTTTTATTTTTATTTTTTTTTTTTATTTGGACCCCTTACGGTATTTTATTTAAAGATCCGACTATTTTTTTTTTTTTTTTGTAATTAAATAAACTTTATCAAACGTTTATTAATATTTGCAATGACGATTCTTTACACCGATCTAAAAATTTGACGTGGTTTGTAGCATTTTTTAATTTAATTTAATCTTATTATTATTATATTTTTTTTGCAATTTTTTATACTCATTCTTTGCACAGGTTAATTATTTTTTGAAGCAAAAAATGAGCACAAAATAATAATAATAATAATAATAATAATAATAATAATAATAATAATAATAATAACAGTAAAAAATAATTAATCAACTAAAGCTAATATAGGAACAAACGGCGATAATTTTAATTACTTGCTAATTTAAACGAGCAGTCGAGCTTGTCGATATAGATTGTAAGTACAGACCGTTGGAAATATAAGTGCATAGGTGCGTACATATCAATTGCCAATTGAAATTAAACGAACCAAAAATAATTTGAGAAGGTTTATATTCTATGTATTTTATGTTTAATAAAACTTAGACAGGTCTTTTTTTCACAATTATTTGGACGATGAGAAAATTTCTCTACCGAGATATATAGCTGCGATAGGTATAGGTATATAGGTATTATTATATATATATAAGATATGATAATTTTTGTCATTACATAGTATATGCATGAAGTATAAACGAGTCGCTCGGCGGCCATGATTCATAAGTTATCGATTTATCGTTGAAAAGTGACGACGACGACGACGACGACGACGTCGACGACGAAGAGAACGAGGATGAGGACGAGAACGACGATGACGTCGTCGACGTCGACGATGACGATATTATTATACACTTCGAGTTGAAAAAGTGTCGTAACTTTCTGGAGCTGATTGAGGTGTCGCTTAGCAACTAAACAGAAAATTTTCACGCCCAAAGTGAAGAACAGACATAAAATACGGATTTTTATTTTTATTTTTTAATTATTCGATATTTTTGCAAAGAAAATTTTTCAGTTTAGTTTTCTTGTGTTTTTTTTTTGTTTTTAATTAATTGCCTTCTCTTCCTTTGGCGACTGGGTTACACATACTATGTGTTCGACCACATAATAAATTACAAGGTAATTAAAGTTTGGTAATTATTTTTTGGAAAAAAATAAATTACTGAATTTTGAAATTTATAAAAATAAAATTTTGTTTCAAGATTTCATTTACTGATGATTTACAGATTTTTAGAATATTCAGAATTCAGGAAATACTATTAATCCCAATGAAGTTTCAAAATTCACCCCGTTGCCTTCTCACGTTTTAATATTATTGATCACGAGATTAAAATCAAAGACAAAAAAATAAAAAAAAAAAAAAAAAAACAACAAAAAACTGTGTTGTACCTGTAAAATAGTTGAATAAAAATCAACAAATCTTCCAACATGAGAACTAACAAAAAAATAAAACCGTCAAACAAAGAGAAAAAGAAAAAAAAAAAAAATTGGACTTGGATTTTTATCTTCGGTAATACCGTGCCGGAGCGAATTCATAAGGTATATCGTCGTGGGATGTAAGACGGGTCGGAATGGGGTGTAAGCAGAGCGAGATACTTGGCCGGAAATTGCGCTCTCCGCAGAAGCAGCGTTTCCGGTCCGCTGATATAAACGGTGCCGTAAGGCCTTCTTCTCTCTTTTTACCCTAGGTTTTTTTTTTTTATTTTTATTTTTCATCCCTTCACCTCACCTCACCTCTACAATCATCCCGTTCTCGAGAGGACGTTGGCGTAAACTTGCCGCAATCGCGTAACATTTCACCAGAATTTTTCTCTCGTTTTTATTTTATTTATTTTTCTGTTTTTTTGTTGTTACTTTATTTTATTTTTTCTATTTGTTCATTTCTTACCCGCATATGCTATAATGTGCGGATATTCCGGTCATGCTGTATCATTATCTATTAGACCTATACCTTTCCTACCTGCATAATTTTATGAAATGAAATACACGAAAAACTATAATCAAAACAAAAATCTTCTATTTGAAAAATAAATTTTTTTTTTATTCAACGATAAGTATATAATGATAATATAAGTATATATATACTAGCTGTATATATATATGCACTGTACATATAATACTGGATAAATTTTCATGTATATATGGGAATGTTTTGTTAATTAATACCGGAAAAAAAAACTGGGTGGCAATTTAGGAAATTTTTCATGAATATATTATTTATTTGTATACCCGCATGCCACTGTTGAAAAAATATAATTTCACATTGTGATAAAAATTCGTAATAATTAAACTCGGTCTTCTGGATGTTTTATGATTATTATGTTAATTACAATATTTTTTCAGCTTCACGTATTTTTTATTGTTAATTTTTTTTTTCAATTTTTCATTCTTCATTGTTAGCGTATATTTATTCTGTTTTCTATTTGCTTATAGCTTGTTGGAGGCGAGTTTGACATGGAACTGAATTTCGTTATTCAGGACGCCCAAAACATCAGGCATATGTTAGAACTGCTGGACCATTGCCCACCTAATTTACAGGTGAGTTATTTTATTTAATCATTTATCTATTTTATTTTTTTCACGATTTTATTTTATTTCATTTATCTATTTTGTATTATACCTACTACATCAATAAACGCGTCCAACATTCGTACAATTATACGTATATGTATACATATATACATTTATATATTTTTTCTTCTTTTGAATTTATGGACATCGTATTTGAAAAGAAAAAAAAAAATCTCTGGAATTATTCGTTTGTTTATTCGTTCATTCGTCCGTTCCCTGTGGCCATGATTAAATATTTTACATGTATATATATATATATGTATAAACGAATATAAATTGGGGAATTTAATTAATTAATCAATCGAAACGCTAATTACTTCGTAACACTCGGCCAATACTAAGTAAAGAAAATAATAAAATAAAAAAATGTATAATATTGAAACAAATTACTGATCGCTACATAATAATAATAATTACGTTACATAATCGCTATATAATAATAATAATATTAATAATAATTATTATTATTATTATTGTTATTATTCGATGACGAATGAAATCGATTATAAATTTTTTCAGCGAGTTAGCTGGGACTATGTATAAATTTTGTATATTTATCTAAGGTGAGAGGCTATATTATATATATAATATATATAATATCTAATAAATATATGGTTATATAATACATATGTATACGAAGGTATATACGTATATACCCTATAGTATATGTATATTTTATACATATATGTAATTTCTTCTCGCTTGCGATATTAAAATATTTGAAATTTTTCTTCACTGGATCAGCTTTAAAATAAATTTTTTGATTATCGGTATATTCGCTGACGTCGTTGGTTGGCCAGATGCAACGGCTGTATCATCTCGACGGATCCTATAGCTGATATAACCTGCATATACATACCAATATATATATATATATATATATATATATATATATATATATATATATATATATATATATATATATATATATATATATACATTGCAGGTTATGTGTATAGAAATAAACCGATATATTAAATGAAATATGGGAGAAAAAATGAAAGGAAAAAAAAAGAAAGAATAAAATGTACGAAGAGGAAATTGTTGGGTTGAAAAAGCTGACCAATGCTTGAAATGAAGAAAATTTTTTTTTGTCTTTAATAAATATAAATATAATTTCAAACCACATTAACGGTTTATTAATAATTGAAGAGGAAAAAAAATGGAAACGATATAAAATAAGAAATCTTTTCATCCCGGGCAGATTTATAGATTTCGGGGATTTCCAATTTTGAAAATTGCAAAAAAATTAAGGTATTTGATATTTGTCAGAATTTTTATTTTCTGGAAAACGAAGAACTATTGAAAATTGCAATCGACATTCAACCATCTCGGAGATATAATTCGGACGAGGGTTCGTTGTCAATTTTTTTGTTTAACAAATTCTTTAAGCAATATCCTTTTTAGCTTTTATTTAATTCCAAAAAAATTTGAAATATCGCGAAACTGTGTGCAAAGAATCGATAAATAACACGTGTCAGTTGCAGATTGTAATAATTTTTCGTGTGGCGGAAAAAAAAAAATCGCAAAAAATATCGTTATTTTTTTTTTCTTTCTTACTTTTTTTTTTTTTTTTTTGCAATTTCAGGACTGGAACTTTTCCCTTGAAAGAATTTTCTATAGCTACCAATATCTTGAGATGGGACAAGAAAATGTTTAAAATAAAAATTCCCGAGCTACTATAATATGAGTTTTTACGAGATTTTGTAGTAGGTATAAGGTAGCGAATATAGGTAGGTATAGGTAGGTGCCTTGAGAATAAAGGAACGGAACGTAACGTACGTAGGTAACTTTTAAGTATATAAACCGAAAACACGTCGCCTTGTACTATATACCATACATTCTACCAACATCACGTATAGTCTAAAGTTGTTTCTCCATCCAAGATGTAGAATCGTTAAGTTTACTTGAGTACTACTAAACTCAGAGTTTCAGGCTTACGATATCTAACGTGTTAACGATGTTAAGATAGTTTAGCGATCGACGAAGTAAGACTATCAAATTTTCATCGTATTAAACTACAGGTAGATCTTCAACGAAGTCAGGAACCGATAATCTTCGATGTAAAATTAATTACCTATACCTAATTGGAAACAAAAATAAAAAAAATCTATCCCAAATTCTCAAACCAACATCGAATGTCTCTTTCGAATTCTTGTGTCATGCTCCTTCTGCTTCAAGACGAGACCAGACGAAACGAAACGAGATGAGATGAGATGTGATTTGAAAGTATTTTGTAGACGGTTTGCGGTTTTATAGGTGACGTAAAAATCTCGACATTTCTTTTTCTTTTGCTCTTTCTTCTTCTTGTTCTTGTTCTTCTTTTTCTTATAGGAAAGGTAGAAAAATTTCAGCTCGTCAACCTTATATATATATATATTATATATGTATACTACAACACCATTACCTTACGGGGAATACTTATGTATCTAGTTTCTTGGTGAATGTGAAGGGTTGGAGAATACATAAAACGGTTCCACGTTCGTAAATATACGCACGAAAGAACACACCTAGATATATATATGTATATATTAGTATATATGTACAAAGATACATATACATATATATACACACACACACATATATATATATATATATATATATATATATATATATATATATATATATATATATATATATATATATATACAGCATAACGTAACCCAAAGAGAGGAAAGTTTCCTTCAGCATCAGGAACTTGTGCAAGTAGAGGAGTGGAGCGTACGGACGGACGTGTCCCCTGCCGAAGTCCTGTTAAACTACGTAAACTTTGGTGTAATCTAAAGTCGTTTCACTGGAAAAAGAGGTTACTGAGGAGAACCTGAACTGAGGAGTGAGTCAGAGATGGAATGAGGCGCAAAACTGAGACAACTGAACGACTTAAGGGAGGTTTTCTGAATGTGTGTGTGAGCGTGTGTGTATATTTTTCTGTGTCTGTATTCGGTTTAAGAATATCGGGTTCAAATAGTAAAACCGTCAGACTGATTGTGGTTTCGAAATTGTCTTTGGTGTTGTGTTTGGGGATGGGGTGGCTCCCACCCAACCTTTCTTGAGCCCATCTCAAACAACAAGGTGTTCGAATTCTACACTTTGGAATCGTATTTATATATCATTTATTTTCTAAAACGAATATACCTATAGTTCAATTGCCTCGTTACTTTACTCTCTTTTTCTCCTTAGTTGTTTCGTTTCTTTATACTTTTTCTCGGCAACCTTCTTCCGTATACAAAAAAAAAAAAAAAGAAAAAAAAAAAAGAAAACCGAGAAGAAGGAGGAAAAAAAAACTCGATCAGTAATGCGTCGAAACCTGACCTCAAAATCGTTTTCTCGTATAAAATGAGACGGTAAAAGAAAAAAAAAAGACGAAATATACGTTTGATCTGTTAGCTCAGTATATAGGGAATACCGAGTATAGTATATCGAAACGTTTGAAATGTGATTTAAATTTGTCGTACGAAAAATCTCTGAAGTCGATTTTCGATATGAAGAAAGGAATAAGGAAAAGAAAACAAGTAATAATAATGTGCCGTCACGCATATAACACGTTTTTCTCAGATTTTTTTTTTATTTCTTTTTTTTCCTGTCCTTTACCCACGACGCTGTCAAATTTCTCAAAGAATTCTGTAAAAAATCTAATACGACGTTCTACAATCTGGCAAAATAAAAAGTTTCTTCATTTTATGTAACGAGTCTAAGTCGACGTGTGACATTTGTAATAATTGTGATTCAAAATCGTGGATCAAACTGTCAGTCTCGTATATGCATACTTGCTCCGTTTCTTCGCGATAAACCCATTTTAAAGTATTTGGGGTAGATTTAAAACCATCTCCGCAGTAGTAATTTTCATTCAAATCACTATATTAAGTATTACAATAAATTCACAATATTTCCTCCAAATTTCAAAAAGTTTCGATAAAAAAAAAAAAAAAAAAAAAAATCAATAATAATAAAATAAATAAATTGAGTCCACATAGAAAGTTTCCCCGAAGTAGGTACGAGATACGAAAGTATTTTATAAAAAATAAATAATCTTAGGGAGTTTAAAGTCCCGTAATGTTACTTCAAAGTTGAATTGAATGGATATAGGTATATCTATAACGTGTAGGGTATAGCTACCTACGTATATTGATAACTTATAGGTATAATATAGGAAAGCTTATTATTCCCGGTTTTAACCTCGGGTGGAAAATTTTCGTTTTACGATTAGTCGCGATCTCGCCCTCTATATATAGGCACCTACTCTGAATGGAAAATAGAATCACCTGCCTCCCGCGCGCATTATATTCGGCGTGAGAGAGAGACTGAGCGCTAATTTAATTAGTATGAAATTTTACTTTTCTGAAAGCTCGAATCTAATTAGCGCTTGATTTAAATTTAATTGGTTCCTATATATATATATATATATATAGTGTCAAATTGTCAAAAGTGGGACTCGAAATTTAAGGGGGGGGGGGGGGGGGGGGGGGGGGGGGAAAGACAGATATATATATATATAATAAACAGAGAGAAAGAGAAAGAGTGAATCTTAATTCAAAAGTCTGTACCCAGGGCAAAAGTTACCACCATTCATTTTCTCTCTCTCTCTAATTCTTTCCTCGTCTTTTTCTCTCTCTCTCTCTCTCTCTCTTATTAATTCAAGCCGCGTAAACATCCGACAAATGCCTTTCTCATTACGCGTTTCACGGCTCTGTTTTATGCCGAGGCTAATAGTCGAGTAAATAGAAGGACGACAGACGGCGACACCGAGAAACTTTACGCAGGTACATACATACGTATATATGTACATACATACATACGTAATTACGTACGTACGTAAGTTTATATACCTATATACATACATATACGTACGTTAGTCAGCGAAGAAGTTGGTTGTCGTCCTGAGGGGATTAAGGAAGAGGGTAAGAATCGAGATACCTAAACCCCATCTAAACTGAAAGACCAAATCTTTACGTGGTAGGTAAGTAGGTAGGTAGGTGCCTTACTGATCCTTAATTGGCATCGCCACTGCTGGCTCAACGCCAAAACTTCAACTTCTAATGGATAATTTAGCTCTGCTGTCACCTACTGACGTCGTAATAGTCTCTTACTTTCATTAATTCCAATTATTACTAGGTACCATCGTCGTGCAGTTGCTCAGTTCAATTCTTTCACTCTTTATAAACCTCGCTTCTCCTACAGGATTCGTATACTTTTTTTCTCTTCATTTTTTTTTTTTCTTTTTTTTTATTCATTAATTCTATTTTTTATTCGGGGAGAGATTTTTTTACCAAGGGTAGCAAGGGTATGTATCCATATAGGTATGAGTAAACGTAAACGTGGATTTTACATTTTCCACCTACGTAGGCCCGCCGATATTACCTTATTATTATTTTTTTACATATCCTTTTTTTTTTCTTTCTTTCTTTCTTTTTTTTTTTTTTTTTTGTTCTAAATGGAAAAAAAAATCTCTGAATACGTATAAAGTATATACGCTTCGTTCAATATTTCGCTAACGAGGTAACCTTTGATGTGCGTATTTGACGATTTTTAATTCGGCAGTTTCCGCTTCGCTATTTTTATGAACAAACAGAAAGAGAAGAAACCAAAAAAAAAAGGGTTGCACGGATTAGCTTATACCTCCTGTAATATCGGGGTAGATTTTCTGTGAATCACCTTTTAAAACAGTTTACGGTATCAAATACCGTACAGCACTACATATATAATAGATTTTGGTAAATTAAAAACGAGAGTTCGTCAGATTTTTTTTTTTGTCCATGGCAATTTTTTCAAAATTTTATTATTCATTTGTCTATTCTTTACGTATAGCTGTCTATAAGCCATCGGTGCACCGAGTTAAGTAGGTATAGCTGGAATCTTTTATCACGTAATTATTAGACCCCTCGATCCATAATTATACGACGTTTTAATTTTAATTAAAAAACAATTTAATTAATTTTGACGTAATATTTCCGTAATCAGTTATAGACGCGTTTATGACGTTGAAATTTTCTCTCTTTTCCTCTTTATTAGAATATTTTTTTTTTTTTCTCCCGTTTTCTTTTCATCATAAACCGCGAGGTGGTACACGAAGAGGATCTTCTGACATCGTAAAAAAAAAAAAAAAAAATTCTACCTACCTACCTACCTACTACTGTTTTCCTTTGATCCATATTTAACACCCTCCATTAACCGAAAAGGCATCTTGAAACCAGACCGGAGTTAAAAGTAGCAAAAAACAAAAATTCAAACTCCATTACCACTCAGATCCTACTACGTTCTGTTTTCTGTGTTGAATAATCGTGAAGCTGAATCTGCTTATCAAATCAGTTCTCGGCTGTTGCATAACCAACGCCTGTATTTCTCTACATATGAATATAAATATTGTAAATAAAATGTATTTCTATTTTTTAATTTTTTTTTTTTTGCTTTTTTGTCAAATCATGAATCTCCGTGTGTCTCTTTAGACGACGCTACGTCTTCCTTCGGCTACTACCTTATACCCTCTCCGGGTCCATTAGCCTCGACCAAGACGTATTTGCGCTGTCTTAAAACTTATCGCAGTGGAAACGGCGCGCGTGGGTCAGACAGATAAGGTTCCCCACACGAACCGCGAGGATAGACCCTTGGTCCTTCGTCCTTCGTCCTTGGTCCTTGATTTCTGGTTCTTGGATCTTGGTCGTCCTCGTTCCTTGTACCCGCAGCACCACAAACCGCCACAACCACCACCATCACCATCAGCATCACCACGAACCGTCTGCAGGTTGTTCGTTCGTGCGTATTACCTCGGTTTAGTCGACAAAAGCTATTTCACGTAGGTTACGCCACTGCGTGAGTAGAATATATTGATTTATCACCGTCAGCAGCAGGAGCAGCTCGCCGCACGCGCTCTGGAACGGCTTCTCGCTTTCCTCGAGCGTCGTCGCCTTGTTGTCACAGAGTTCGACTCCACATCGTACCTACCATACCTACCTACCGCGCCCAAACCATTCGACAAGAATTCTTGACGGGTGTCTTCTCCCATTTCCCATTTCACTAGACATCTCTATACCTACACACATTACCGCGCTTCTCATTTCATCCACGTTTATTATTAAAGTCGAAAATTATAATCAGCGATTATACCTCTCGAAAAACTACTTACGATAATGGAGACCTACTGTACCGAATTGCAAATCATCCAGCAGTTAAAATTGAACGAATTATTTAACTTTTTTTATTTATAATCCCGGATATACCTATAACGTGAAAATTTTCATCCTGTTTCAGATCCTGACCATGTAAAAGGTTCAATTTGAGGCTGTCAATTTGGAATGGACGTAGCACAGCCCCTTTGGGGAGTGTCGTTGAAAATTTTAAAGCATTCTATACAAAACGTCGATACTTTTAACGTCGTTTTGTACCGCGAAAAAGCACGACAGGGCTATCGCTGTTCGTTGACTCGCGGACTAATTGCTCGGACGTAATTTGACCAGGGAAAAACCAGGGCGACAGGCTCTGATGCGATGAAGAACAAAGTGCGATACGATAATCTTGAATATTTACTTTGTAAATTTCTTATTTTTTCTCACTAGAATATCATATCACACTTGATTTCGCGTCTCATAACTGCAGGACTAAGTTTTATATTTTTCATTTTCTCTAGCACGACAGCCGCCACTGCTCTTACTAGCAAAGGGGATATTAGTATGCGGCTCGTGTTACTGACTAATGGCTTTCGTTCGATCCCCGGTTTCGTTTAAACGCCGACACACTCCGGACTCCCGGACATATGGATGAACGAGTTGACCTGTCTTCGGAATCGACTTGACCCGCGCACGAGTCGGAGATAAATTATTTTTCTTACTTTTCCGCGGTCTGGGTCTGAGTCTGGCCGCGATTTTTCTCCATTAACTTTTTTTTTTATTTTATTTATTTTTTTTTTCATTCCGCGGATATGTTTTCTCATTCGGTGATGGTAGGCTAGGTATAATGATTAAACCATGCAGCAAAGAAGGACGAATAAATCTACCCGTGACTTTTGTGATTAATAGGTCGTTGGTGGAAGCTGCAAGTCGGCTAAGTTTCCAAAAGGAGGCTGAAAATTAATGAACGACACTTTGTCCTGGTTTGCGTGGTTGCCGACGGGGTGGCGTACAAGGATTTCGTATTTGCATGCAGGAAGACGAACTTTGTCTCAACCTTCTCTCTATCTCTTGCGTTATACCTAAGTACACGTTCACGTTCTCAAGTTCTAAAAGCATACCTACCTGGGATGATATAAACTGAGGGGGGTTCAGACGCGAAATCGTTTCGAAGATGACGATTCTAGTCCGTAAACAATGCGGGATGCCCTGGGGAATGGAGGGCGAGGGTCGTTCAGCCAAGTACAATAATAATACAGTATAGTAAAATAGGGGTGTGAGAGTTCGGTGAGGGGGGTGCCACTTCGTTCTCAATTTTGTACGGGCCAAGGGTTCCTAGCTGGAGGCTAAAATCGGCGGTCGATCAGCCTAGACGTCGCGCGAAACTTACGACGCTCGTAAAAAACAACGAGGCACTTCTTAAACTCTCCCACGCGACGAGCTGGAGAACGTGCAGAGAAGAGAGACGCAAGAGCTTGCCTTCTTCGAGGTACCGGAGGGAATTGAGCCGTGCCACTGAGAGCCGGCACGCCAACCTTGGCTGCTCGATGCTCGCTGCTCGCTTCTGCTTCATCCCATCGAGTGAACCTGAAAGGGGTTGAATCTGCACGGGGCACGTCCCGCAAGCACCGCGGAACCGGGTAAACTTTGTTCGTTCCAAGATTCTCTCTCGAGAAACTTTCAACTATGTTTAATCGTGGCTCGAAGGACCCCTATGAATACCCAATCGCGTCTTATTGTACTTCTGCAGCATCCCGATGGTAGCCGGAACTCGAGAAAGTTTAACTGCTCGATCTCTGAACTAAAAGAGCCGAGACGTTCCTTGGAAGATCCTTCATCCGGGAAGAGAAAAAAAAGAATGTCAGGGATTAAAAACTAAACTGAAAGATAAAAAATTCGCCTGAGCAATTCCATCGATCATATTTGAGGACAAGTTCCTCGATATTCATATCCCACCGAAGGAAAGAGGCGATAGAGAAGCCGGAAATTCTCAGCTATTGCTGCATCTAACTTCGAATGTGAAATAATTTTGTACCTACCTACCACCATCCATCAGGTAATTAGTGACAACGAAATAGGCTCTCGGTTATTCCCCTAACGGTACCAACCAACCTCGTAGCTAATTAGGATTCCATATCTAATTAACGCAGCAACAGTATTACTTTACCCTCGGCTAGAAGCCACCCATGACTGCAAAACTCGGTCTCATATGTTGGCTCAAACGTGGTCACTGAAAACACGGTTTGGGTTCAAAGAAAACAGTCCCTAAGGTTTTGTCATAATATATGCATGCTGGATGAATTTTACTACCGGAATAACTGTGCTCGGGGTGTTACATCCGGCATACTATAACGTCACAATTGTGATAAAATACGAAATGTTTGAGGTGACGTGAAACACCGACGATATGCTGATCAGAGTTCACTTCCACGTCGTGGTATCAACCAACGCCTACGATCTACTACCCGAAACAACAGCCACCACCCCATACTGGCAACCCTTAACCACGATCGGGTATGCGTCTCCCTTCCTGTCACATTCCGTTCTGTCTCTTCTCTCCTCTCTTCTCTCCTCTTCTCTTCTCTTCTCTTCTCTTCTCTTCCCTTCTTCGTTTCATGTCGTTCCGGTTTGCTTAGCTTCACTCCTGCTGCTTTGCGATTCGCGTGCACCCGCGAACTGGAAAATTATTCCACCGCAGTCTACTACCGCATGCTTCGCGACTGTGTACAGAAGACAGGAACGCACTCGGGGTCATAATCGATGAATCGTTGGATAGACTTTCGAGCAATTCACGAATGTATCGCTCGTTTGCTGCACGCGCGGGGATTGATTTTGTAGTGTGAAAATCGTTTACCCGTACAGTAGCTAGCCCACATCTACCTTGTGGGAATAAAGGCTTTTGAGAAATTGGGGTGAGATTGATATGACATTGCCACGAACAAGGCCAGAAGAAGAAAAAGAAGAAGAAGAAAGGGAGAAAAAAATTTCCACGAATCATCTTATTTTTCTTCTTTACTTTAGATAGAAAAGACAGCCAACAACCACGAAGAAGCGAGACAAAGCGATGACAAACAAGGTGAAATAAGAGGCTATAAGATCCACGCTGCCACCTGTGCAACTTGTGCCAATAGGCGTTTATTCAGGGTGAGATAAAAGCTGAGACGTGGAAAAATAACAACCCCAAAATAGGTATTGGTTCCTCGAGAACCAAGATTCCGGGCCCAGGCTTTGGATATTCGTTTTATTTATTTTTTAATATTTTTTGCCTATTTTCTAATCAAATTCGGTGGAAATTGGATCGCCGAATTAGTCGACGGCTGTCAATCGCAATGAATGGAAACCGCTCAATAACACATATCCAGACGGGGTCTCCTTTATCGCGGAGTGAGGATAACGGGCGAATAACGTTCCTCTAAATCGCTGCAACGGTGCCGTGACACCTTCCTGTTAAGGAAGATGAAACGTCACGATCACCTGGCCGGGTCCGGGTCCGGGTCCGGGTCTGGGTCTCTGCAGGACAGCGACAAATTACACCTTCCTTCCTTTCTCGTCTCGAAATACTTCCGCTGAAAGGACCTCACGTAAGAAAGTGCTCCGTCATTCTTTCATTCCAAAAGCCACGATCTCCACTTACCCTCTTCACGCCAACGCACAAGACGCGAGGACTCAGCTGGTTCCTATTTCTTATGATCATGACTCGCTTTGTTAATACCCCTAACAAGAACTTAACGCTGTTATACAGTTTTAACACTGTTTCAGTTACCTCTGATATGAGATAAGCAATAAACGGAATGGGCATGGGAACCTCGGTGACGGATATAACTTCATATTTAACACCGTAAAACTCTACTTAATTACAGCTCTCCTACAACTTTTGACTGATATACATAGTGCTGATATGAGAAACCGAGAACCCTGCGGCTAATTCGGAAATACTCAAGTCAGAGTAACTCGAGTTATATTTCACATTGTTTAACGTTTCTAACTTGTGCTTTTTTAACTCAGAACTTCTAATTTAATGGAAAAATGACAGATTTTGGACCAAGGATGTGAAACTGAATCTAGAAAGTACAAGGTTTAACGTCCCAGAATTGTGCTTAAATCCTGACGCCTGGAAACCGTCGGGTTTCTTATTCTCTTTTTTTTCGACTTGTGATTTTCTGTCTTTCGTTGTCTTCCTGGAATCCGATATCCGCTCTTTGCTCATCTATCTCAGGCACCGTGTTAATTAAGGTGGTTCGAAGTAGGTTCGTTTCGACGGTAAAGCTTGAGAGGCCCGGACGGAACCAACCTTTTAATCTTTTACCTCGCGCAGGGATTTGTATCGGTCTTTCGGAAGTGGCAATGAGTCAGAGTTGGACGTTCTGACGTGGGTCTTCCGTCGAGCTAAACTTAACCTGAACAATGAGCCCCCGTCAGAGTTATAACTGATATAAGTAATCCGGCGATACATCAACTGTAGAGGGTCGAAGGGATCAGAGTAGATCGAAAGAAAATTTCAGTAATGCGATTTCATCAAGAAAAATTTCACCCTAAGGAGTGAAATATGTATCCGGTAGATAAAGGCTTTTGAAATATGCTATAACTTCTCACGAGCTAAAATCTCGCCAAAAGTATATTTCCTGTTTTTGCCACTATAATACCAACAAGCACTTAAATCTGGAATATGACGCAGTTCGGAGAACCTGGATGGGACGTTACCGAGAAAACTGTGAAAACTTGTTGCAACGTAGGCAAGATTTCGTTCTTTAAAAATCTGAGGCTATAACCGGAGCAGATCGTTTCACGTTTAACGTCGGAACAAGAAGCGACGTCTGACCCGTGATGACAGAGAAATTTTCAAGACTAGGAGATTGAATGTAGAGGATACGGAAGGCTGGTTCTTATGCTAAGTTTACGACGAGACGGTCTTGCGTTTCGTTTAGAATATCATGTGGGATGAAAATCCACCGTATTTGTAATTCTAAAAATACATCTCTGAGGGATTACGGAATTGCGATACTGCTAGAGAAACCTAAACCCTTTGAAAACACACCTCTCCAAGGATATCACCAATTTCCGTCAGTCTCCGGATACACTGTGGCCGCTACGTAGTAGACAAATAACATTTTCGGTGTCCCTGATAACGTCGTTATCTCGAGAGCTTTTCCCAAACCAAGATCATCTCGTATTGGTCGGAGCTGGATATCGGTAGAGAATTATTGAAGGGATAAAATGACGGACTCTGAGGCCGGAGATGAGACAAACGGTGGAGGAGAATCCTTTCCAATATTTGCTGAAGGTATTTCGCTGTAAGACACTCTTAAATTTTTTATCAACAATCCACCGACCGTTGAATAGAGAAAGAACACACACTGAATAAAAAAAAAAAAAAAAAAAAAAAATACTCACCGCATTATACACTCTGCATTTTCAACGATGATATACGTTCAACGGTCTTTGCATAGCGTTGATATTTTGCCTACAAATTGCTTCTTATTCGAACATAATTAGTTTCAGGTGAGATATTTCGGTGATAAATTCTTACGAATCAACCGCTTTTCTTACTACTAAAGTGTTCTCACTTCATCTCTCTCATTCTCTTTCCCACTGACAGTTATAACTTTCACGGGGGTGAATTAAACGACCCTAAATTACACGGACCTAACATAATTGCGGACGAAGGTACCTCGAGCGCACATCTGTCTGCTTATTTTAATGATTAACAACGTGATGCCTGGAGGCATGAATAGATCCCTGTTTAAACTACGTTTCATCGGACAGTATGACGCAAATGATCAATTATATTAGCGTGCTTGTGGAAGCCGGTGTGACGTGGTGCAGCGGTTGGATATGGCAGACATTTATTATAATCGAAGGCGAGAAATTGATCGCGTGTTATTAAGCGTTAGCTGATGTGAAATGAGGAAAATAACAAAATACGGATATAAATATGGACGGGATATACTGACAATGAGATTGACACCATCCAGCAGACATTCGTAGACCATTTTCGTACCGTACCCAATTTTACCTATATCGACTGGCCTCGTCCTACCACCTCTATCAATTACTGCTCGCTCCAGATACCAGCACCCAATCTCATGCCGACATTGAATTATCGAAATCCCGCTACGCGAAGTTCGGGTAAAAGAAGATATCCGCGACGGAAGAGGAGCCACCTACTCATTTCACTCTGAATCTTATCATCTCCGTCTTCAGTGGCGTACAGTTTCGATCGTGGGTTAGACGGTCCCTCGTCTTTCCTCTTGCCCTCTATCTTCTTTCTCTATTTTTCCTTTACCTTGTCTGTTTGGGAACGTGTCGGTGTGAGCCACTAGGCAAACGTCCAAATTTACCAATAAAACCGGGACTCGTTTTGAAGCAATAATGGAAACGTGGACTCGTTTTGGGTTATAAGACTTCGAACGAGAGTCGAGCAGAATACTGTCATTCAATTTATCGTCTATGGCAGTGATCTGCCAAGCTACTGACATTTTATAAGGTAAATTGTCCCGTCTGACAGTCTGCCTTAGATCGTAAAGCCGCCACTTTTCCAAATGTCCAAACCTTACGTTTGGCTGGTCATCGTTAAAGCGCCTCTCTTCCTTCTTCGGAGGGCCTGATCGAAGAGGATTTCTGAATATAGGACAGAAGGATCGCCTGGGGGAGGAGAAGAGAACGGAAAAGGACTGGCAAAAAATCGAGACGCCCTTTCGAAAGTTAACAATATTGCACCCCTCTCTGTCCGATCAAGTTACGACACTGGATAGGCAGTTGAAGGGGACACACTGCGTAGGTTAGGCACGTAATATGGACCTCAATCATCCTGCAACGGTGAATAGGGCTTGTTAGAGAAATTTCACAAACTACGTTGTACACTCATGTCTACAGCTATCTGTACGTCTATACCTACCAACCTACCTATCTCGAAAATGAATATATGCTCGTACCTATCTCGACCTACGTGAAGCTATATGGTTATGCGGAATTTCATTGTAAAAAATTCAAATAAATTCAACAGAGTCTGCACGCAGAGAACCGAATCGGTGAAAATTCCCTACCTACAGTTGGTAATAAATATATATATATATATATATATATATATATATATATATATATATATATATATATATATATATATATATATATATATATATATATATATATATGCCGTTTGAACTTTGAAAATACCTTTAAGGCATAAATTTAACCAGGAGGACAAAATTTTGAATCTCTGAAAAGGCGGGAGGTATCGACTCGGAAAAAACTCTCTTTTTAGGGTTATAATATGAAAGTGCTTAACTTGTAACTCGGTTTTCTTTTCAATGACGTTCTTAACGTACGTACGTCGCAAAGACGAAGGTGTGAATACATGCATTAAGGAGTAGCTCTTTCAAAGGCTGCAGTGTATCCATTAACCGTTAACGAGGCAACTCGCGATTCAGTCTTCGGCTGAAGCTTCCATAAGGATTTTTTTTATTTCTCCCCTTTCTTCACTTTCTGAATTCATCCTCGCGTCGCGCTTCTCTATACTTTGCTTATCGTTAACTACCTCTTTCTCTCTCTCTCTCCCTCTCTTTTTTATTTCTCGTTACTTTCTCTCTTTCTTTATCTCTTGCCGCAAATTTTCCGAGCTATTAATAAATCGTGGAAAATCCTTATATCCTCTGCCAGTATAGGTACCCACCTGTATAACCATAAACTCAACGCAATTTTTCACCTCTTTGGATACAGGATCTTCTTCATTATTATCAGCTTAACCGCGAAACGAAGATAAAATGCACCGCAGTAAGAAAAGTGAATTGGTATCAATTTAAAGTACTCGGTATTACCGATGTCAATTTACAGCAAGATAAAATTACTTAAATTAATGAAATGAGGAAAGGAAACATACATTTTTGTTTATTATTTTTTTATTTATTTATTTTTTTTTTTTTTCACCTCGATAGTTGGGTTACAATTTTTATTTTTATTGCACAGTTTGGTAGATTTCGGTATCCTATAAAGCAGCAAAGTATAACCCGGTTGGGGATATGGCCTGTCCATCTACGTGAGGGATTGCCGACCTCAGCCCAATGGTGTTTAATATTCCCTTTGCGCTCAGTGTTCGGTGGTCCCCACGCGGGACCTAGAGACCCTGCTGCCTCTTTCCAGCTTTTTCTCTTTCTTTCTAGCTTTCTTTCATTCTTTCTTTTATTTTCCTTTTTTCTTTATTTCTCTCCTCGCTTGCTCGCCTCTCTCCGCCAACGTCCAAACACTATTCGACTCGATAGAATTTATCTTAACCTTTTTCCTTTTCACGTAGGTATGTATGTACATACATACATACACACACATCTATACCATATACTTAACCCGTTTCCGCGACTTTCCAACAATTCTTTACTAAGGCAAAGCAACGAAGCTAGGGTGTTGCAGGGGAGTCGAGACGTCAAAGAAAGAATAAAAAGTAAGAACAGGGGAAAAAAAAACCTTAACGTTATACGCAACGTCATCCCCCCAATCCGCCTCCTTATAACATTGTCGCGAATTTTTATGCACCGTTTTATATTCCACCACCGTATATACGTGGTGGAATATTAATTTCTTTTCCTGGCAAATCCCGCGGTACCTCGATAAAATCAACCTTGACGGGACCCATTTCCTATCTCACATTCGCCAACCCCAGTTCTTGCCTTTTTTTTTTTTTTAATCTTCTCACTCTAACCTCAGACCATCTCTCCTATCATTATACAACTCCACTTTTATCTTTCGGTTGCGGTTTAACTCGGATTATACGTTCCCTCGTAAATCCTCAAATTAGTAAGCGCGATTCGATGTGTTTTTAGAAAATCGTCATGAAGATAATTCAACTCGATGTAGGTATATATGTAAATAATGTTTTATATACGTATCTTCTCTCATTTCTGTATATATTATGTATAATTATAAATAAAATATTTCTATCTCAAGACTTTGAATCCCGCTTACGAAAACAGGAGCGTTGTTCCAATTATTTCTAATGATAATATTTTCTCAAATATACTAATTCATCTTGTGTCATTCAAAATTGAGTTTGTACTGCTCCTCTACCACTTACTTTCCTTACTTCCTTCCTTCATTCCCTCATTCATTCTTACTACTTAATATTTAAACTCCCATCAGTCGTACTCACGGCTTGAGTACATATTCGAAGGGAAAACCTCTCGTTAACTTAACAGAGTCGAATGATAAGAGAGGAACTCTCACACAAAGCGCAAAGCACAGAGGCAGCACTCACGTTAGCTCTTTACAATAACCATGACGTGGTACAAAAAGCTTCCAGGTAAAAATTTTAATCAAGCTACGTAGGTAGGTACACCTGATAAGTTTTAAAACCTTTCAATAAATTTTTGATGCTGTGCAATCAGTGTTATATCTTTATTTTTTTGTCTTTATTCATTTTTTACCCAAATCCCGGTCGTATTTTCTAAGCTTATTTAAAGTTGATGTAAAATAAGAGACTCGTAATGAACAGGCACTTCGCCTTGGCACTTGACTCGCCGTTTAATGTTAGACAGTGAAAAGCAGCTAATACTTATTTCCGTAGCTGTGGAACTCCCGGACCCGTAACGAAGAGCCTAAAAAGGTAAGAAAAGTGGTGCGGCAGGGTTAACAGTCGTACTACGTATAAGGTATAAGACCAAGAAGCGAACCAAGGGGCAAATATTCTCCTTGCAGCTCGCTGCTACCTTTTCCTAGAAGTTTAATGCCTTTTGACATCTCAGCGTGTCGCGGACCGAAACCCTCGGTGTAGCCCCCGTTTATGGCCTTTTTTTTATTTCCGTGGAAGCTTTTTTTCTCCGAAACAACTTACCTACTCCCCGATCTCTTATATATGCGAGACTCTATAATACTTAGCGCTGCTTTACCGAGCTTTATTCCTTTTTTCTTTACTTCGCTTTTTTTTTCTTTTTTTTTTTACTTTTTCTGTTTCTTTTACTTTATACTTTATACTTTTTACTTTTTCCTTGTTGCTGCTGCTGCTGCTCCTACAAAGGAACTGTATGTACATACATACATACCTACCTCCTTCTTAGCAAATGCCAGGCCAGCAACGTTGATGGCGCCGGAGTATTTCTTGACTTATTTTTTTCTTTTTCTTCTCTTTTTACTTCTCATTCACTTATGAAGAACAAAAATTCCCCGTAGACCATCTTCTCAAGAGAAAACACCGTTTGTCGATGAAATACAAGATCTTTAGATTCGTTTATAAGAACCCCAGACAACTACGAAAACTGTGCTTGAATTGAATCAGCCTCTCGTATATAAATTTACTTCGAGTAGGTATGTACACAATATTCAGTTGGCAATATACAAAAATTTTCAGCACTCTTTTTTTGCGTATATATATATATATATATATACTCTTCGGGATTTTGAGGTTTTACTCTGGAAAGTATATATTATTCATAAAATAACAAAAAGTGGTAAAAGCTCGGTGTGTTTCGGTTTAACTTTGCGACTACCGCTACTGTCAGTTGAGCCTTGGAGCTCGACTCGTTGTTGCTTATGGTGAAAAGTTGAGAACAAGATAATTCAACAATAATTCCTTATTATTATAACGTCTCCTGTCCCCGAAGAGAGCAAAAAAAAAAATACGAAGATTTCTTGTTTTTTTTTTATTTATTTTTTATTTATTTTTTTTTACGGTTCTCTGAATAATTTCTACCCGGATAATGCGGAAAACCAGTTGAGGAAAGAGTAAAATCGAGGCCCTTGACATCGTGGGGATCATCCCTTGTATTGCAGATCCGTTGTTTTCTTCATTCGAGAAAAATAATAAAAAAAAAAAATAAAAAAAAATACAAAAGCAAATCAAACGATACTCTTAACCACTCCGAATGTGATCCACTCGACAGTTGTTATTCACATTTTAACTTTCATACTGTCGTTCCACTCGCTGGTTAACAAAGACCTAAAATAATTGGGCTATTGAAGTAGCTGTGGGTAGATGAAAACTCAACTTAACGAAACTCAATATTTTCATTATTTCACCAAACACTGAAAAGACAGAAAATTTGAGACTCGATTCTACGCTGTTTACTTTATTCACAAATATTCATCTCATTTCAATTAGCATCGCCCAGTAATACCGCGGCTTCTTCTTCAAGTAGGCAGAAGCTCAGTCTAAGGAGTTATTATTCCCGAATAACAGAGCAGTAGGTATATAGATTTGTTTGAACTTTATAACCGCGCTTTTGACTGACTTCATCATTTTCGTTTTTTTTTTTTTTTTTTTTTTTTTTTTAATTCCCTTTTTTTACGACCAGTATATCATAATTTGTTGAAACTGAGACGAAGCATATTTTTTCCTCATTTTATTTCTTTTTTTGTTCATTATCAAAAAGTTGAACCGACGCACTCAACTTCGTTTTGATTCTCTCTTCATTTTAGCAAACTTTATATATAAAATGAGACGTCGTACGTACTTCCTTTTAAACGAACGTCAAATATTACGGTCTTGATATAAGAGGATTGCTCAATTTACCGAGTAAACTTCCTTCAAATTTAATTTCTCATTTGTCAAACTCGATTCTCCAACCTTCACGGCATATTAGTGCTAGTAACTATTAGCATTCCCATTAATACCCATCGTGGTGGATTATAATCGACCATAAATCGATCAGTATTCAAATCACAAACTAAATCAAAATTTTTCAAAATATTATCAACACTTCCAACACTGGATGTAAAATCAACCGTACATATGATAAATTTTCACGCGAACAGAACGGTTAAATTTAGTTTTATTTTTTTCCTTTCTTTCTGCGTTTTTGTTTTTTTTTTGGTAAAATCGACGTTCAAATTTGCCTTTTACAAAGCTCGACCAAGTTTACATATAAATATATTACTACCGGTTGGAAAGCGGCGATGGGGGGGGGGGGGGGGGGGGGGGGGCAGTTTATTTGCCCAGAGTCTCGGCACTGCAGATTTGCTTGGATAACGAAATCGTGGTTACTATACATTTGTACGGCTGGTATACGCCAGGGTATAGCTACCACTGCGCTGTTGTTCCATTCCAAAAAATGAAAAAAATAAAAAAAAAAAAAAACAAAAATGAAAATAAAAAAACTGCTTTGCAGTGTAAACAACCAGAAATTGGTACGGATTGCTGCAGGATGTATTTTTATTTTTTTTTGTTACCTCACATCTCTCCTACGTTATTATTTATACCATATTTTTTCCATTCAAACTGAATATTGCACACGAAATAAAGCTCTCAGCTGATATAGGTACTACATATACCTATTCACAGCTTTAGAATTTCGATTCTTTATTTGATTTTGAAAAAATATTTCAAGCGTTCGAACCTCAGAAAATGTTAAGATGAAGTAAATAAAATCTGTAAAATAATTCAGAAATTTTTCATCGAAATGAAAGCCATTAGCTGTGAAAAAAAAAAAAAACTGAAAATTTTTTTTCACAGCGTAAGACCTCGTAATAGTTAAACAAATTTATTTGAAATTGAAACGATTTTATTATCGCTTTATTAAACAATCCACGTCTTTCCACAATAAATGGATTAAATTTAATATTACGAGTAAACGTTGGATTGTAATAGTAACGTTACAAAGCGTACAAACATTATATCGATATATACAGAATCACAAATCTATTGAATTTCATGATATTGTTATGCAGTCTGCAAACATGACTGTGGGTGAATCTCGTCTGCCTTTAGAAACGGAATAGGTATAATGGATCGGTCTCTAAATTTATTCCTACATCCTACAATATACTGGATTACATATATGTATATGATGTATATGGATATCAGTGTATATATGTATATTATACACTCACCCTAGGCTCTTGCCCCAGAGAATGAGCCAAACGATGATAGAATTCTCGACAAGGTAGGTACTGTCCGGAAATCCTGGGAATTATCACGGTCTTTGAGAGTCCTAGATTCGGAGTTATAATTGGTATATCCTCCTCGAATGGCCAGAGGCTAAATTCCAACAGAGAGATCCTTGGAACTGATGGCCAGACGGGTTTCTAAGTCCTAAAAGCCGCCTTGATTGTATTTCTGACACTTATCAAAAATTTTACTCTTCACATATAAATTTAAATTGATATCTCTATGTACAGCTGCAACGAATTTTTACTGTCAAAAAATATTCTCGTTTTGAAAATAATTACTTTTCTTCTTATATATGTATATATACCTTTCGAAGCGTTCAGGTGAGATATTGAAATGTATAAGAAGAAAATTGTATTAAAGAAAGAAAAAAATACTTTCATGTATAGGATATGAACAAACTTTGGAATACAAATAATTTTTGAAACGAATCACAGTCAGGATGTATAAGTTGCAAGATTTGATGGAATAAGAAAAAAATTTAAAAAAAATGGTAATATTTTCTTTAAATGAGTTTTCCACAGTTATATAAGCTCTACCTACCTACCTGCCTGCCTGCCTGCCTGCCTGACTGTGCTGGCTGGCTGGTTTGTTCTGATTCTTTGAAAACTGTGTCGACGATGTTTGACTATAAATCCTGAATTTATTTGATGATATTCTTGGAAGAATGAGGCAATGGGTTAGGTACATGTATTTCCAGTACGAGTGTGTATAGTTTATATAGAGCATGCATCAAACAGGGGCTTCGTGGTCGTCTAGAGTAAAGAGGAACTCCCAGAGAGGCTGCTTTTTTGCCTTACTTCATTTCCATTTCCATTTCAATTTAGATTTGCAGTAGAATATTTTTTCGCATTTCATTTATCTATGCCTAGCTCTTCGTGGTTATATAACATACGTGATATATCCTTTGAAATATTATAACGCAAGATGCTCCATTTACCAGATCATCATCGTGAGATAAACTGATAATGATAAACATTACATTACGCCGTTTAACTTGCAGGTACCTTTTCGTTCTACACCATCGACTCAAATTTTCATATATTCATATTAACTTCAAACAAGTTCATGGATACATTTTACGATCCTTTGATAATTCAAAGTTATAGAAATTTTCGCGACGAGATATTTAAAGCCGGCAACACACGTTCGTGTAGGTACGTTTGAAACATACATGTATTCCGAGAAAGGATGATACTTAAAATAAAATTAAAAAAAAAAAGATCGTTTTACTGGTTTACCTCTTCGTTTAATCGTGTTAATAATAAAGTTTTATCGAAAAATAAAGAACAGGGTTAAACATTTCATTTCCACATTATATTAGTACCCCCCGTAGGTATATACACACTCGGTTCAATCATTTCGAAAACGACACGACGCCAAGCACAAGGTTCTCGAAACCAAGTTTAATTGTTAATTTGCATATTCGCGAATGAAAGAGAATACCAGTTAATTAATATCTACCCTGCCGTGTCCTTAACTCGGTCAAAGAAGAAGGGGATGCAGAGAACAAGCAAACTGTCACTAAGGACTTTAATTCCTTTCGCACGTACCCTTCAATTTTCTATCTCCCACTCTCCCTCTCTCTCTCTCTTTCTCTTTCTCTCCACTCTCTGTCTCTTTTTCTATCTCTCGTATATAGGTATGGATCAATTCCTTTTATATACCAGAGACTACCCAGCTTTGTGATCATTACGCATTTTATTACGAAGAAATTGTACAAGGAGTAGAAACCGCAATAGTGTGAGAAAGAGAGAAACAGAGAGGGAGAGAGAAAGAGTAGGTATAATATATTCCTATCACTTAGGAATTGTTATTCCACCTTGAAAATTGGCAAACGTTAGACGAGGGAACGTTAACGGAGTTCTCGATTCAGTCGTGAACTGATTTCTGGTTAAAGCACTTACCTAAATTAAATGAAATATAATATATCACGTGTGTGTTCACGTTCGTTGTATATATATATATATATACATATATACGTGTATATACACGTAGTTTGGTATATATCAGAGATATCCAAGAGAGGTTGTAGTTCCATTGTAATATTTATTGTCTCTCTAGTAAACGCGAATTTTTCGCATATATAGCATCGAGTTATGTTTGAATGAATATTTTTATAATTTATATCTCCGTTTTAAACGGACTTTTAATTATTTACTTTTTAGCTATCTACGTCATTTCCTTTACTAATTGCTCGTGAAATTCATCCCTCGTAAAATACTTAATGCTCCAAATGTCCCAAGAGAAAAATTAGGATCAAGTAAATTTATACCTGCAGAACTGTTACAACGAAATGAAGACGAGTTGATCCACTGAATTACACATTTAAAAAAAAAAAAAAAAAAAAAACTAGGTAAAAAATAAAAAAAATAAATAAATAAAAAAGAGACACAGAAGTTGAATTTCCCCCTACCTTTTGCGAGGCACGTTTCGATAATTCGAAATCTGATAAACGGGATGACTCGGAATTCCCGCTGCTGCTTCACAGACGTTTTAATCTCTCATGGGAATATATATGGAGAACTGGGAAGAATAACTCCGAAGCGAGGGCGTGGGATAGGGGTAATTTTTTTATTTATTTTTTTTTTTTCATATCTCGAAATGTACATTAGCTTATTATATAGATATATATTTTTACTGAAGTATATAACAACTCAGATAAATCGAAAGTGAACCAAAAAAAAAATAAAAAATTGGTATTCTGGACAGAAATTTAAACTCCCTCTTGCACCCCTGATGCTGCTCCTTCGTCCCTTATAACAAACGGCGTAATTTATGCCAAGCAGTTTTATACCGAGGATAATAAAACTTCTCCACCCTATCTAACGAATCAATAAAACCAATTTTCCTGTTTTGTTGATTTTTTTTTTTTTAATTTTCTCTTTTCTCAAATTCTTTTAGTCTATTCGGTGAAGCCCGGATACATAGGTAAGTCTAGGTATGTACGTATTATAACCCCTGCGATTTTTCATTGCGTAACGATAACCTTTATTTTATATTCTATTTGTCGTTACGTCATCACGACGTTTCGTAAGATCTTGAATATACCTATTCACTTATAGTCCATAAATTTTTCCAATATTTACGAATTATCAGTTTCTCTCTGCAATTACCCGAAACACAAGAAACACAGTTGATCGTTACGTCAACGTTTATTGAACCAACAAAATTACGAAAATCAACCAACCTCCCTCGAGTCTCACCCTACCCCACAAAGTCCCGAAATGTTTTGGCCAAGCCAAACTACTTTCACAGTGGGTCCAGTTTCTGCGGATGAAACTAGAAATCGAGAAATTTCGAAAGGAGTGAGATTTCAGGAATTTCTTTAGGACTTATCTCGGGCATGTAGGTCAATAATTTATTTTTATATTTTTCGAGAACTGTTATACGTCTCGTAGGGGCTGTACGTTTATTTTCTTTATATTAAATCGTTGGAAGTTAGTGTTATTCACAACGACGATAAAATCGCAATTTCGATAAATTTTATTCCCTTGAAAATTATGGGACATGCTCATACCTATATTTTTTTGCTTTACTTCTATACGTTGGATGGTATCGAGTGGAATGGCTGCCATTTTGTATGGAACGTGGATACGCTGTTTTGACACAAACATCTACCTATACGTATGACGAGAATCGACGTTTATGTCATTATGTACACGTATGTACAGATACAAGTACCTATATATACAGTAATACGTTTAATCTATCGATGGGTTTATCCGTAATTGAGGACTGCCTCCTCTCGTTCGATTGATCACAGCTCGGTGACGTATCTGAACTTTGAATCCACGCCGTCAAACGTATATTAATATTGTCGTCTGACGCCAGTCACCACCCAGACCCTATTGCTTCGAATCTTTGGATGACATTTTCAAAAATACGTCAATACCTAAAAGACGAATGGACCAGACTCTACAGGACTCAGAACCTCTTCATATAAAGTCCAAGTTTTGCACGAAGTGACATTGATCGAGCGATCTCATACAGTCATACCGAAATACCTAACGTTATTATTATTATTATTATTATTATTATTATTATTATTATTATTATTATTATTATTATTATTATTATTATATGTATACTTTAATGATTATTATTATTCCAAGTTCGAATCGAAACAAAAGTGATACCCTTTCATCAGAAACATTACTAGTCGTGAATATATCCTTGCCTGTAATTTTCAGTGCAGACTTTTGGTCCCTTTCAAAGAACTAGAGATGTGAAGTTGAGGGAAACGCGTGCATTCAAAGCTGATAAAATGGATCCCTTTCGGAAACGGTAATTAGTAATACTGTTGATGTGTTTTTAATTTGTCTACCGAGTGAGAAAATTCTTGCATAGAGGTTTTACGAGTTTCCTCATCTCTCACAAGGACTCCTTGCGTCTACCTCGAAAAACTTTTCTTTTTTCGTTTCCGTCAATTTCTCTACACTCTGGGGTAGACATGATTCCGAGCATATTGAAAACGAAATACTTTGGGGGACAGAGTCCCGCGGGTTCTCTCTCACCCTCCTATCTCTCTAACTCCTCCTACGCCCATCCTCACCCTCACTCTTTCTCGCTTCTTTGTGTTCTCTACGACGCGACGTCCTTCGGGGGCTCGCGTTGTTTTGCATCGGGTAATGTGATTTGGTTATAGGGTTTGGGGTACGGTGTGAGAGGGGGGGAACCGACGGCGTTGAATCGGGCATACCTTGCAGGCTCTATCGATAATATTGTTCGAGACCAAAGTTATCTTTTGAAAAAGCCGAGGCGAGGCGAGACGAGGTGAAAGCGTGGGTAGATCGCCGATCCTCTTCTCGGTTGGTACTTTTTCGTATCAAAGTATATATACCGAAACTCGTATCGGATTCTGAAGAAAAATACACATTGCTCCAAAAGCAAAAGCTCCTTGCTTCGTTTGTCTCCGCGAAGATGTATTGTTAGTCCTCGTTTCGACTTTAGAATATTCTTTTGTCCTCTCTTACGCTTATTCGCTGCGCGACATTTTGATGAGCAAAAAATACCTCCTTGAAAAATAAAAAAAAAATTTAAAAAAAAAAAAAAAGGAGACAGTATATACACTCAGATAATGAAATTCGGATATATGTATATATATTAGAGTGTCTCAAAAAAACCGACTATTTTTTTTTTTCAAAGAACATTGAAAAATCGTCAGAGTATCTCTAGAAAACGACCCTGTAAAAATATGAGCTCTTAATATTAATATTTAGAGGTGGCGTTTTGTAATTTTCTATTTCCCATTTAAATAACATGGGAAAATTTTTTTTCAAACTTTGGAATTTTGTAACGTGATAACGAGCTACTTCATTAGTATGACAAAACCAGCTCTTATAGAAAATTTGATGCTCTACAAAAAAGGTCTGATTGATATTTTGCGTAAGTCCAGCCGTTTCAAAAATATCGAGCCTCAAACTTCAGACTGTTTGAAATATTACTTTTGAAACGGCTGGACTTACGCAAAATGTCAATCAGACCTTTTTTGTAGAGCATCAAATTTTCTATAAGAGCTGGTTTTGTCATACTAATGAAGTAGCTCGTTATCACGTTACAAAATTCCAAAGTTTGAAAAAAAAATTTCCCATGTTATTTAAATGGGAAATAGAAAATTACAAAACGCCACCTCTAAATATTAATATTAAGAGCTCATATTTTTACAGGGTCGTTTTCTAGAGATACTCTGACGATTTTTCAATGTTCTTTGAAAAAAAAAAAATAGTCGGTTTTTTTGAGACACTCTAATATATATAGTTCTTTTTTTTCCTTATTCCGAGAACCAAAAATCGGAAGAACTTTGATCTAGACTTTACTTAAAAAAAAAAGAAAAAAAAAAAAAACGAAGGAAAAGTAAGAATAATAAAAACACTCTCGCTGAACGAAGCCGGGCGATGCGACCACCCCGCAGTTTCTCCTTTGGGAATCCGGCACATTTTCTGCTGAAATAGTTTCTCGTCGATCCGTCACTCTATCAAATCGAAAATACCTATCGTGTCCTGAATTTCACGTATTCAACATTCGCAACAGTCACCTTACTGCGCGCGGTATACTTACCGTGTGGGTGGTTAGGTATATGTATAAGTAACCCTCTTTACCCTCCCACATGTCACGACACGTATACGTCAACTTGATATTCTGTTCAAGTAGTTCTAGTCTGACGTCAGGAAACAAGGCATACCTACCTACTCAACATCTCCACCCTTTATATTATAATATACACCCGGAGCTATTTATACGCCACGTCTCGCACCTCGTAATAACATTAATAACAATAACCATAATAATATTAAGCATTATTAACATCCCTCGAATTCTGGGTTATATAATTCAACTCATTCACACATTATTTAAGAAAACAAAAAAAAAACAAAAAACATCAAATCTCAGTTTTTCACACACACACGCGATTCCTACGTGTATTAAACGTCCATCAAGTCTATAATATATATGCCTACATATACCTATATTCAAAAATGGTTGTTAAACTAAATTTACGAGGCAAATGTACCTACCTACTTACTTTACCCTAAGGCTAAAAGGGACTTTGATTTACACTTTGGGTATATATACGTAGGTACATGTATAGGACCGATAGAATCGTGTGATAAATCTTCTCCAAGGATTAAGAAGAGTTTTCATGGATCGTTTGTAAAGTATTAATCATCGTGGTTATACATTAGCTTACTACAGTTAAAATATAACACGCCAATGAATTATTTTCTGCCTGTATAGTAGATGGTTTTAAGCTTTGGGATAAAGAACGAAAAAAACAATCTACAGAATATAAAAATCTGAGTCTTAATTTACCCTAGGTATAAATAGTTGATGGTTTAATCCAGATTAATGATCCTTAGCGGTTATTACACCTTTAAGCCTTTTTTTTTTTTTTTTTTTTAATTATCGTTGAGAAATTAAGTTGCGGTGCTGGTTTTCAGTCCAGGCGGAAAAACGCGAAAGTATTTTTAGAATTTAACAAAAAATAAAAAGAACAAAAAGTAAAAATTTTTGAACAATAAGACAGCCCCTCGGTACTGTTTCACTGAATGCTTATAACGAAGCGAGTGAAGTGGGAAGAAGGGACCCGAGGGACAACTCGGAATCGTCGTTCTATACGGTATACGGTAAAGGGTGGCGTCGTGTTCACCAAACCCTCTAACGAGTCGCTAGGCACACTGACACACATCTTCAGTGGTATAAATTTTCTACATGCATATATAACCTAACCAAGAACGTTCATTTCATTCGTATATCAAATAACCTCGATTTTCGTACACGCAGTATATACCTATAAGGTATAGGTGGATTGGTAAGCACATACACATCGCTTTTGGACGTAGTTACTGCACCGGGTTTCCATTCACTGAATTCCGTCAAATTTCTCGTTAATTAATAACCTAAATACCCCGACTTACCCATCGCATGTGATTACACTTTGAAAGTACTTTGAGTGTAAAAATTGATGCAATTTAAGGTCTACAGGTTCATCGAATGATTATAATTTACTAAAAATTAAGTATAGATATATACAAATCGCAAATCTATGAGGGTAGGTATTTTTTCTTTCGGTGTTTCCTTCACCCTCCGTAAATAATTCCCGTCAGTCTTATATTCTACTGAAATAAAGTTCGCTCTTTTCGCCAAGGGTTTGAATTCATTCTCTTTTCGCTCCGCTTCAAAAGCAGCCTAGAGATTTCTTCCTTATTCTCTCTCTCTCTCTCTCTCTCAAACTCGAGGAAAGAAGAACTGCACCGACTCTCCTGTAACATCGATTTGCCACGACTTCGTTTAAACTTCAAATATACCTATATCATCGATGGAAATCTATCCACGCGTTACCGAGGCTACCAAACCGGAAGAGGTCTCATAGTACCCCAAATATCAGTGAAATCTGGTTTCATCTCGACCGGAGTGGCGTGGGTTTGAGTAGTAAATAGAGTCGAGAGTTTATCATCTCGACAAACTCGATCATGATCATTGATTGGATTTACAAAATCCGGTATTCGTTGCTCCACGTACGTTATTAGCTTCGTACATTTTCCATTGACCGCTGAATCAAAGAGGACAAAATCGATCGATACCTAGACAGATGTGTGTTCAGAATAAGCTGCCCAGAATGTTCGTGTTTATCACATCAAACATCGGTGGTATTTAACAAACGGTCAGTTTGTGGCAATTTGCGATTGGTTAATATCAATCAGTTATTAGTTAGTCAAGGCTCAAACGCGTTTGCCTTCAGCATACCGTATTGCAGTATGTTTGGCGGTTCGTTACTCGACCTCTACTCATCAATTAGCCGGTATATTAATCGGTATGACCTGAAGTATCAAGGACTTATCTCCCTTTCATTTCCATGGAAGTTTATTGGAAGGAATCCTCCCACTACGGAAAGGAAAAAAAAGGCTTGAAACCAATTTTCAAGCTCGAAAATTCAATCCCTGTTTACCTGGAGAACGTTCAAGGTTCCTTTCCTCTTCTCTCTTATTTCTACTCTCTTCCCGGATATTATACGGGAAACCTATACCCACAGGTTGATTGCTCAATGGCGTGCTGAGATTCTGAGTAGTGAATTAAAAGGATGGTTATGAGATTGTAGGGTTACGGGTTTACTTATACCACGTGGTGAGAGACAGTAGAATTTTGTTGGAGTGCTGAGAGCTGAGTGGATTAGAGAAGCACAACTGAAATGTAGACGTGTTCACACCCTGATTGGCAGTCCAGGATCAGGAACTAAGTGCTACCATTAATCAAAAGGCACGTTCTACTGTCTACGCTGCGTTTACATCCAAACTTCTCTCTTCTCTTCTTCCCTCTCGACAAATCTTCCACCACTTTGAGGCTAATAATAAAACTATATACGATATGGACATTATTTCACTGTCTAGAATCTCATTCTTCGATTCAATTCCTAAGAACGGTGTTAATTTTTATTAACACAATTGCCATAATAAAAAATAGAAGAAAAAAAATGCTCTAGATTTTAGGAATGAGATGTAAATGTCTTGCGTTCTATTGATGAAGGGGTTTGGGGTATCGAGTGCGTCTCTGGAGAGTGTTGTGTTACGGTAAGCTTGTTTCCTATGCAAATCCAGGATCTGTAGATGTACGGTTTCTGGTAGGCCCTTTAATTAACTTAATTAAGCAACTATAGGCTTGATGAATATTTTGTGGTACCTATCAAATATTTACCTCGGTAGAATATCGTGACGAGGTGAATCCACCAATTTGGGTTACGTATACGCAGAGTACAAGTTACAAATTGGCCAGTATTGAAGCGGACGAATTAATATTACCCAACCATGTAGAGGTTTGAAATTTAAAGGTAAAATTTGTAAGAAGATAATGGCAAGTACATACCTGCCAACGTCCAATTTCTAAATGCTGTTCTCTTATTTGACCATAGAATCCCTCAAGCGTATTAGCGTCTCGAGGGATGTAATTACGGAACAATCAACAAATACCTTCCGATCTCTTTGTCAACGTCGACGTTATGTACCCTTCCGTCTGTGAGATACGCTTAATCGAACCCATGTATACCAGGATTTCTACGCTCCACGAAATTCCTTCCCAGGATCCCATTGGCTTACGCGAAATAATTTGCGGTTCGCGATTCTAACTCGGAGTGATTAAAGCGGTACGACCAAACGGTAATTGCTAAATTGAGACAAAATTTTGCGATTAAATTTAATCGTTATATTTTCAGAAGAAGAATTTCTTTTTCATATTTTTATTCTCAGTTTTATATAAAATCTGAAAATTAAATCGAATGAAAAATTTTTTAATCCGTCCAACAAACTCGACCATTTTTTTTTTTTTTTTTCACACATTTGACAATATTTTCGGTAAACACATTATGGGTTTGTGTAATAGGTGATCAAAATTGCAGTGAAAAAAAAAAAAAAAAAATCTATTTTTCCATCCTACTTTTTTTTCATTTATTTTTTTCAAAATTTTTATTGGTTATGAATAAAATTCTATTTCTGATTTCTATGAATCGTCAGTTTTTTTTGGTAATATTCAAATTTTTCAATATACGAAATCGACCTACCTCATGTTATTGGATTCGCTGAAGCATTTCGATGAAACGATTTTTCCAGTTTGACGCGCGTGAATCGCGATCGTTAAAATATTTTAACGAATTACAACAGTATAGGCAGGGTACCGTGTGCGTTTAATAGTTGCAGTCTGCCTCTTTTTTTTCATCCTTTTCTTTTCTGTTTTTTTTTTTTTTTTTTCTATTTATTCCGCGAATTCGGTTGGTTGAAAAATCGCAAATTGCAATAAAAAGATGAGGGGGTCGGGATATGGGTGAGAAAAGAGCCGGTTGGAAAGGCGCGAAATCTGCTACCTGCAGGGCTATGTAATAAATTCAAAATAAAATCTAGAAATATTGAAGCATTTTTCCAAGCTACGGAACTTTTCCGCGCTGGTCCAACGGAGCTCGATAATAATAAATGCCAGTTTTCCTCCCGGATATCGATTATCACCGCTCGCTGCGCGCTCACAATCTGCTATGAATCTCAGTCTTTCACTACGAATCTGTGCTCTACCGTATGACCGCATCTTTTTCACATTTACATCTTTTTATACATACAAATATATATCCATATGTATACATAAATATATTTCCACAGCTGTTTACTGAAATATACGGGGTATGAAAAATAAATAATTCTTTTTATCTTTCTCTCACTCTCTTCGTATTTTCAGTTTGCAGTTTTATGGGAAATCCGGTTTTCCAAATTTTTAAAGAAAAACAAATGAGGCAAATTTTTTGACAACGAGAAGGCATCTCATTGAGTCGAAACCTTCGATGTAGTCAAACCTGTTTTTTTATTTTTTATTTTTATATATTTATGATTTTAGCGATCATCCATCTAAGGTCAGAGTAAGTTAGGTTAGATAGGTCGAACTTGTATGTCGAAAAGTGTGAGGACCGAGTTCTAAATTCTTGAAGAGATTCGGTTCAGTGAATCCACGTTTACCCTTAGCTATATGTAGTAGACTACGTCTGTAAACTTACGTATAGATACATACACATACCCTACCATACATATATATATAGGGTATTGGCTATGGCTATGGCGATGGCGAAGTGCCCGGAAACTCAATAGCAAAGTTGTTCTTTGATTCTTCTTAGAATTGCTTCTTAGTTTTCGTGTCCCTCGCTCCTTGATTGCGTAAACTATATACTTACTTACTTATTTACTTATACGTTCTTCTACAGATCTTGACTAAAAGAAGTCTCCTTAAGAAATATAAAGATAAAAAAAAAAATAGAGATAAAAAAAACAAAGAAACTCGAAACTAGTTTTACCTAGCTAGGTATATGTATATACATATACATTATACCATACCTATATATATATGCCAACGGGCGCCAATGCACTCAGAAAAATTGGACTTGGATGGATAAGTTTTTCTCGCTTAAAGCAAGAAAAAAAGGGGGGGGGGGGGGGGGCACAAAAAACCGTGAAAATTATTACACGCAATTATATAATTGGTTCCTTTTCTCTATCTTTTTAGATTTTTCATCTTTTATCGCATATTTTCAAACCGACTGTCTGTCTGTATGTCTGTCTGTCTAACTATTTGTAAATACATAGATCTTTACACAAATATACTTACGCATCCTAGCGTGGCTAAATGGTATTAGGTAATCAGTGATGATGACGGCACGGCGTCGTCCATGAGGAACACAGAGCTTCCGTTCATTCGCAAATATACAGGGATAAACCCGAGTGAGTCGGATGAGTTGGTTGGCTGGTTGTTTGTGGAGTTATCTGGTAGAGAGAAAAGAGCGTCGACCCGGGCGCTTTCCCCAAGAATTTTTTTTTTTTTTTCTCTTTTTTCTTCTTTTTTATTCGTTTTTCTGTTTTCTTCATTTTTTTTTTCCCCGTTTTTTCCCTTTTTTTTTCAACATATTAATTACTCGGGAACGTTCAAAGTGTGGAGTGTTTTAATTTAAAAGTTCAACGAAGCTCTACGCTGCCCAAACCCAACGGACAGCTTTTAGCCTAAAAGTTTTAGCAAATAATGTTTAATGCATCCTCGATCGACCCGTGTTTAGAGTTTAGACGTAGTAACCATCTTATACGTTTACCTTTAACTACCACGTAACCAAAAACCTAGTTTATATATGTATGTACAAGTACATACTATATTGTTTGCGAAAGAGTTTCTTACTCATTTCTTTTACCATTAATATATTTGCATAGAGCTAGTCTAGCTTGCTTACTTCTGGAAGCTACTTCGTCGTTGTCGCTGCTTATAAGAAACTTTAATATACTTACTGCTGTTGATATACGTATATACAGGTATACAGATGTATAATATAAACTTGACGTCCGTTATTACGAACTTGCAGATTTTTATAAATGTTAAAAAAGCTTCAGGTAAAAGTGGAGAGAAATACTGAAAATTAATTTTACTTAAACAATTATTTATAAATATCATAAACTTGCCTCTTTATTATAATAAAAAAACTTAAATGCTTCACTTACAGATGATAACTGGGCTGACTAACAATTGTCTGTATATAGGGGTTGGAATATTATATTAGGTACTGTTGTAGGGGGAGTGAAAAGTTATACCGAATTCAGAAGTCAAATATCGTTATGTATACATATATTAGAACGAAAATCAGAAGGTATGAAATTTATGTGTTTCTGTTTATTTTCTTTTATTTTATTCAATTTTTTGTTTTTATTTGCGAAAGAATTTTACTCTTCGAGTTACATTTTTCAAATTAATAACAACTGGAGGAAAATATGTAATAAAGAAGAGGAAAATAAAATGTCGGGGCTGATTATTCGAGGTGAAAATCACGTCGAGTGAGGAGCAAAAAAAAAAAAAAAAAAAAATGTGTAAAAAAAAAGTTAAAAAAATAGGTGTGACGTTATTCGCGATAAATAATGTACTTTGCTTTATATTCCCCCTTCGGGAATCGACACTTGATAATATTCGCACGGGGGTTAAAGAAAAATACTTTTCCAAATCGAATAGTAGTACGACAGGAAGGAGGAAGTCTGAAAGTTGATTAAACGTGGCTGTGATAAAAGCACAGTGGTTTTCGGTCCATGTATGTATATGTATGTATGTATGTACATACGTATATACCCACCTACGATGAGGAGCTTGCGCGGCGGTGCGAGAGCTGATGCAGAACCCTACGCAGTCAGCGAGCGCGGACCTAGAGGTGGAGACTGTTTGTTCATTTCTCTAAATGAGCTGGTTCTCTCTCCATCTCTTTATTTACCCTGGTACTTGGCACCCTCACCCTCGTAGTACCCCCAGAGTCTAACCATTTCCCTCCCAGTGCACCCTCTCCAAGTCACCCAACTCCACCTCCCCCTTCACCTTCACCTTTACCCCCAACCTCCAAAGCCTTTATTTTCCCTTATTACTCTCGAGAAGTTTAACTCTGTATTTCCTCTCAGACATCCGGTATCCGATTCTTTCTGAGCACTAGCCTTATTGGAAAAAGGAAAAGAAAAACATCTTCAAACGCAACTTTATAATTAACTTAAACTTTTATAGTTAATAGTAGACTCTCTCGTATATACACTCGTACGTCGAAGCCAAGTAGTTTTCTCTTCAATTAGAGAATAACATACCTATTACAAATCGATATCACTTTCAGACCATAACTTGACAGCACTTCGAAAACGGTTTACAGATGATACTTCAGTAGTAAAAGTTTGAGTTTGAGTTCTGCAGTCTATAACTGCAGCATCGAATTTTCATGAAAGTTAAATGCTTACACCTCACTGAGGCACATATGCCACGTCAATTTATTATTCTAAGGAACATTGATCGACACGTGTGGTTTACGTAGTTTGCTAAACTGAAAAGTCTAGTGCATTTGAAATCCAAAAGACAATTTTTGAATAACCACTAGTCCTATTCGAACAATCGACTCGGTCAGTCACACTCTCTGCTTCATAGATGTAGGGCTTCGAACAGAGAAAGGACGTCGTAAAAGGGTCATCAGTTTCTCACGTTTCATACGTAGCGGAGCAGAGCAGAGCATAGCAGCTTTGAGCTTCAATGGTGTGGTAAGCCGTTTATCACTTGAGGTGTGAAAGATCCACTGGCTTTATTCGCTTCAACTGGCCGAACTACACCTCGGCTAGAACATTGCCAACGTACTAGAAACTGAGCTTGTCTTTTTTTTCGTCAAAATTCTATATGGCTATTTCATTTATAAACTTCGAAATGGTTATATCTTCTTCGTCCGAATGTTAAAACAGGGCTACCAAATTAACTGACAAACTATCAGCCTGATGATGTCCTGAAATACTTTATGGGGTGAACAAAAGTCAACATTCTGTAAAGTTACTATGACAAAGTTAACTGACAACATTCTGACGTTGAGTTAGGACTGTCATTGTTTGGGGATAGTTTGCATACCGCGGAAGGTAATAATTTGCAGATATGTTCGCTATTCTCCTTCCTTCCCTCTTTTTTTTTTTTTTGTTTTGTTACAGACGAAAAATAAATAAATAAAATAAAGAAATAGAAAAAGCAAAGCTTAGGTGAAAATGTTCTTGAGAATTCTCGCTGAAACGTCTCCAGAGAGTTCTTAGCCTAGTGTTGGTTCCCGTTTGGAGTTTACGCTACAAGTTAAATTGTCGAAAACAGTTGGTGGGTTGTACCTACTCCACGATTTTCTTATAACGTTAACGTCGCTGTTTTCTCACCCTTTAAACATGAATTAAATAGGAAGAAACTAAAACACCATGGTAACTGTCAAGAGTTAACAAGGGTAGTGTTATAGAGGTACGTTTCTATTCTTGACTATTCAGAACAAAGCAAAGGGATGAATATGCAGATTGTTTAGAATCGAAATGCCAAGGAATGGGATAATTTATGCGACTTATGTTGAAAATTATTCGCCTTAAATATCATTTCACGACTACGAATATACCTTCCCTTAAAACCTACCTTTTATTTCAAGGAATTTTTGTAAACGAATGATCGTTTTCACAGCACTCATCTTCTTTTCTATCTTCCAAGATAAAAGTAAAAAATAAAAACAGCAAAAATAAAAACAAAAAAAAAAAAAAAAAGAAAAGAAAAAATCGTTCGCCAAATTGACAAATAGCAAATGATCTTTGAACCAGTTTTTATCCGCGACCCTCGAAAGTGGTTCTGGTAGAAGGCGATATTGGCAATGTAGGTAGGTAGCTACCAGCCAATCCCAACCAGAGTACTTTCGAACACGATTTTAAACAAGATGGTCGAGGGTAAAAGGACATTTAAATATTAACGCTCAGGGACATTTTGGGTCGACCAATACCCGAGGCTGAGAGAATTTCATCGAAGGTTCGTCTGTAGGATTGTGAATGGTTAAATTGCTAGAACGAAGTGCTGATACTGGTTCGGACTTTTTAGCTGAAAATTTACGCTTTTAGAAGCCTCGAAATATTGAAAGAGTTTTTTGTGTACGTACACGTCTTTACGATAAAAATTTTTTGTTATCTACTGATTCCAGCACTCCGAGTTGAATAAAAGTTTATATCAATTCGAGGGCAGGCTTGCTATTCAATATCTTTTCATATAGCTTAAAAAAGAAAGTTTGTTGGTTGGAAACGCAACGTGCCATTTTTTATCTCAATAATTATAGATACAGGCTATGTAAAACTGAAAAGCAATCAAATGAAATAATGAAATAATTATACTTGGGCGTGTATAAAGCTACTGAAAATTTCTACGTTGACAAGGACCTTGTCGACCCGAGGTCTATCAATCAACTTGCTTGGAAAAGTTATCACCGTTCGTGGAAAAGTGCTGACTGGTACGGTAATGCCGCTGTCATTAATTACAGACTTAAAATCCAGCGAGAAATATAAGTCATTATATATATGCATATATAGTCTATCCTCGTCGGGAATAATGGTAGGTACCTTTTCAAATCAATTTTAAATTACAATTCTGTAAGCCAGACATTATCCAATCGATGCTTTATCTGACGTCGATGTCAGATTTCAAGAATTTTTCTTATTAAATTGCTAAACGTCGGGACCTTCCCTTATTTCCGTTCATCCCTTACGTTTATAAATATATAGTATATATATGTAGGTAGATATATAGATATTATTCTGTACAAATTGATTTCACAGTCGCCCACGACTGACTGTTTACGTCACGGACATTTATCCGAATTTAAAACGTAATTTGAAACACACAATGAAGAACAATTTTTATGATACATGATATGATATTAAATTATCGAATATCCTCATCGCTTATTCTTTTATCATTTTGTATATCAAATGGCGTATTAAAAATGCCGGTCAATTAGTCAACAGAAAAAGAGAGAATTAAAGTAAAAAAAAAAGAGAGAAAAAAAAAAATCTTGCCATCTTTTGATTCTTTTTTTTTTTTATCGGAGGAGAATCGCTGTGGACATTATCCATTATCATTATTATCATTTTCTTTATTTTCATTCTTTAAATTTGTTCATCTTTTCATAAAATTATATTATACCTCTTATCTCGTCAAGGAGTTAGGGCGAGAGACGAACTGAAAGTAGAGTTTTACGCTCAAGCTGCAATACGAGCCACCCTATAAGAACGGACCCTTGCGTCTTCACTGTTTGAAAGAAAAAAGAAAAATAAAAGAAAGAAAAGAAAAAAAAAAAAAACCGAATGAAAAAAGTCTATACGATCAAAGACGGCTCAGTGGATCGTAAACGTTCGCACTGCCAGAGCAAGGACTTATCTCGAGAATCCCCCGTAAGATTTTTTGCCACCCCTAGAGATCGGTTGAACGCACTCGAATCGTTGTAGAGAGAATAAAAAGAAGAAGAAGAAGAAGAAAAAGTAAAAAGGGGGGGAAAAAATGTATCAAGATGGCGGGTGGCACGTCTAGTCTACATCCGAAGAAACAGAATCCACCCATGTCACTTTTTACTATAACGGGACCAACCCCGAAGACCCAATGGCTGCAATAACCACCTACATAGTTATAATTAGTACTTCACGAACGGCTTCTTGACCGAAAACCGAGGGTCAAAAGCGTTTGGTTGACGTGGGTCTATCGCAGGTAACACGTTTTGTAACGGTGCCAAATTGTCCTCAATCCGACCATTTACCACGGGATTATAACGTTTCTGTTTTGGTATACGTATAATACCTAAAGATCGTGAAGCAAGGCAGAGTAAAGTGATAAGCAAACTATATAGTGAAGTGAAATAAAGTAAATTTGAAAAATACTTCTTGCCATTACTTTTTCTTTTTTTTTTTTTTTTATATTTTTCTTTTTATCAACCTAAATGTTTCTGATCCTATACAGTGAGAGGATAACTTCACAACTTTGAGCAAAGCCAAAGCCCTGCGGGGGAGAAAATTACTAATTAAGTTGCTTCATTTTCGAAATTGTTCAACAAACAATGTATAAAGTATGCGGTTGTAGGATGCAAGCATAATTATAATTTAATCGAGGGTACGTATACCTGTGTATATTTACACATCGAACTAGAGTAGGTATCAAGTTCTGAACTTAACATACGTATATTGATATCAAATTCAAAATTTTCTACAAGTTTCTATAATTCACTATTATTTTTCTTTCTATTAATTTTGTATTTCTTTTTTTTCTATTTTTTTTCGGTAAAAGTAGCAAAATTATCACCCATTCTATTCTTTGTTAAATCTTGCCCAGCTTCATTATCTAGATGCCTCTATGGCAGGTGTAGGGAAAAGATCAAAGGCCTTTATTTAAACCAGGAATATCTAATGGCCTACGTCGACCTGCACCCTCTTTTCATTCGCACCCTCACCTCGCCCCGATTGTATTACGGTGTCATGTAGGTACTTAAAGCTGCTGCAAGCACGATGTTTAACAAGTAGGTAGGTAGGTAAGATACCTAGTCGAAACGCGTTAGTAAAATCGAGATGGCTTTGAGAACAACAAAACTTTGAAAAAACCATCGTAGAGATAAAAATCTGGTGAATTTTTACTCAAATTATCAATTTTTATGATACAAGTTAAATCCAATTTTTTCTTCTATAAATCCATTCGGTATTCTGAAACAAAGTTTTACTCGTCATTCCTCTTTCACTTAGCTGTCTGACTAGGTACAGTAAGTCATCCCTGAAACCCCCCAATGACCAGATTGTATATCAGCTGGTAGGGATTATACGAGTTTTCTTAAGCTTTTTTTCTTAGACTTTGACTCCTTTAAAATATCACAAAAGTCTAGATGGTATTCAAAGCTCAGAAGCTCAGCTTTAGTTTACCGGAGACTAGAAAGCACGCGTGTGGTTAATAATTCTTAGTGTATTAATCAGCCCTGGTATGTGAGATCAGATCTTGAGGAATTTGAAAGGCAGAAGACTACATCTTAGTGCAAAATTACATCATTAATAATTCTGAAAGCTGTGTATATGCTTACGTATATATATATATATATGTATACCTATACGTCGAGATCTCTCTCGTTATTATTCGCGTAAATTTTCTTCGTATTTATTATTGCATAAAATATAAGAAACTAATGTTCAATTCTCAATGGAATTATATTTCGTCATATTTTACATATGTAGTAATAATTTTACATATATATAAATATTTAATTTTTCACTTATACAGGAATACTCTCTGACAACTGTTTTTAGTACGGATTGAAATATACATATATCGTAGGGAATTATATTATCGCGAATCACGTCCCGTGCAGTTGTTTATTTTATATCAAAGCTCAAAACCTGGGGATACGCACACACACACACACTTAAATACATATATACATTCGTATATGTACGTACGTACCTACCCTACACGCGTATCAACCCGCATTCATCGCGGTGCTTTTACTGGAAAATGTAAAAATATTTTTAAATTATTCGAACCCCTATTCTGCGCAGACGATACGACGACGTCGACATAAATCATTATATCCGGACATTCCGGATGTGTCAATTTTTTTCAAGAATTTTTTTTCCTCGTCTCTGATTTACTTTTTGTTTTATTTTTTATTTATCTCTATTTTATTTATTTATTTACTTTTTTATTTATTTTTTACACCCCTCGCTGGTTTCTTCGCGAAGGTAAAATTTATCAGGGTTGTCTTTCCTCCTCGCTTATTTACTTTCTTTCTGATACTCGCCTGCTTCATGCTAACAATATATCGATGGTGGCCGCAGACCTCAACGTCGACCGCTACACGTCACTTAACCATAAAAGCCCAAGGTGCCCTTAGACTGAGAGGGGAGGAAAAAAAAATTGATTAATTAGGGTCACCTTGAATCTGTGTCAAGCAAGGAAAATTCATCTCGTGTACAAAGGCGTCTTTCCGCAACTGCAGAAAACCGTGAAGGAAAAAGAGGGTCGTTGACGGGGACCTGAGAGCTGCGGGCGAGAAGTAAAAGGAGGAAAGGGTTGGTTAGACAGGCATATCTTTAATAAAGAGGAATATAATTCATCTCTCACGAAGACGAGTTGAAACTCACGTTGCATGCCTTGGCACTCGTAACCCTTCTAACCAACATTCTTACAAATATTTGAACGCCTTGATTAATCTCGTGTCTTCACTACAGCAGCGGAACTTCAACCCGGAAAGAAGACTCATTTCCCAGGATATAAGCGAAGAAGAAAAGTAATCATTTTTCACTGCAGCGTTGAGAGGAAATTAGACAATAAAAATATGCACCGCGGTTATTCGTAAGGCGGGCGTCAATATTTTTATCAAAAATTTTTTCGCTCGTATCTCAGAAACGACAAGGGAGGTAAAAAATTCCTTACCTAAAATATTCACACGTAGACGAGAAATTTTTATCCTACCGTTTTATTTTTCATTTTTTTTTTTTTTTTTTAGATTCTCTCTCTCTTTTATATTTTCTCTCAGACTATACTGTCTGTCCAATAAACAACATAACATATAACTGTCTCTCAAACTTGTCACTGAATAATTTTCAATTCTACCCTACGAGAAATTTTCAAGTAAGGATCTCTACGCTTTCCACGTACAAATAAACTTGGAGAAGAAAATTTTTATCAAAGATCAAAGCCTCAAAAAAAAAAAAAAAAAAAACAGATCAAAACCTACGTCGAGTGAAAATGCAAAAAAAAAAACAGGGTTTCAAATTCACACGTTCATCCAGTTTTCATTTATGTATTTATTCATTCGCTCTCTGGGACCGGGCCAGTCTGTCTGGTATGATATTATTTTTATTTCATTTTTCTTTATTTTTTTTTTCATTTTTTCAGTGATTGATCGAAATCCGTGTACACATCCAACAGGATTGCGAACACAGTGATCCCTAGGCTAGCTGTCGTTCAGGATCAATCGTATCGACTGTTAAAACAGAATTAGGATTTTGGTGGTATGAATGGTGCGCTGATCAAAGGAGCTTATGTCAATTAACGCTTTCGATCTAACTATACAAAATCCACAATCTATTTTATTATCCGATACGCTTCGTTGGAGTGGGAATTATTTTATATTATTTTTCATTGTTTTTCAATAAAAAGAAAAAAAAATATATATTTTCTTTAACTGAAACTACCATACCTCTCTACCCTCAGGCAAAAACACCAGTCTTAATTTTATGTGATTGCTTTTCTACTAATTTTCTAATTAACCCACAGCGTTGAACCTCGGATACTATATATCTCCACTTCATTTCTCCCTACAGACCATTCCGCCTATCTACACTATCATTATCACTAATTAGTTGCAAATGACCAACGCGCGGGGATAGGCAGAAATTTTCTTTGTACCTTTCCAGTAATTTCTAGTTTTTGTTTTTCCCTGGGTATATCCACAACAATAAATACATGATCGAGGTGAAATATGAATTATTATTCGAAATGACCACGGTTTATTGTTAATAATCACATCCCTACTTCTCTCTGAAAATTATTTATCGAAATGAAACGTAATCCGGGGGGTTTGAAAGTTCATTTGACTGTAATGAAAGCTGGTTAATGAATGCAAACTTTTAGATGGTATTTGGTATTTATATACATTTGGTACATATATATACATATACATTATAAACATCGATCGACGGATTTTATATATATAACATTGATTTAAACTACCATAACTAAATCTAATCGTAAGCCCTGGCGTGAAACAGTTTATTACCCCACTAGCTAGGGCTTAGGGTTGACAGTTTACAGCTTACAGTTTTACAACGACAATAAATTGCGTCAGGATAGAGGCGAACTAATAAAGAGTTGATTCGATTGTATTTTAATAAACCGTACATACATACGTAGGTATGGCACGTACAACTAGAGGCGAAGTGGTTTCCACAACATCAATCTATAAATTAATCATCTATACGTGGGTTGTGGAGGGTAATTATTTTTCGAACGTTCATTGCAGCCACGGTTATTAATGCCATATTACTAGAGTACCTAGGTATATATATGCTACGAGTTAATACATCGATGTAGAGAAGAGGAGTTGGTCGAAGGTATAAAAAGTTCATCGTTATTCCGCCGGCTTCTCGATATGCCGTTCAATCCATGCGTTGAAAATTGATCGATGCTATGATTCAACGTTTGACACCAGATCCAACCGTACGCTCTGCAGCTCCATTATTCAACCCCATTTTTCATTCTTCCGTCCTCTTTGAATACAGTTAAATCCTTAGTCAATGGGCCTCGCCTATACACACAGTGCACAAAGGACCTCATACTGCTATACCAGCGGCAGTAGGTACCTACCCGTTAAACTTCGGATTACGTTGGTTTGCCTTACGCGAACCTTTTCAGCTTGACTACAGCTTTTCAATTTTTATACAGACCTTCTTGAAGGCTTTATGGTATCAAAAGAGAGAAATAAAAAGAAAAATGAATACTGATCTTATTATTAATACAACGTATCGTCACAGTCGACTTATAGTTTTCGGAAAGATAATTTAAAAAAAATAAAAAATAATTCAAATCGAAAATCACGAAAGATTAAAAATTCCGAAAGCTAATAATCGACTCGAAATTTGCACACGTAGTGTTTTAGCTGTCAAGAAATTTGAATATTCTGAACTTGAACGTTTCTGAAAATTCAAAAACGTCGAAAATAATTCTTAGAATTTTGAATATCATCCCGGACCTTCTAGTGCAACGTAAACCTCTTCTGTAATAAACTCCTAAATTTATTTCTCGTCTTAGAGAAGGAATGCACTGTCCCATGACCCGGGAAGGGTGTAACATTCATGTGGCACGGGTGCGGTATACGATTGACCCTTTCCCCTGTCTACTCCTCATTTCCTACGGGCAGTACGTTCCTGGTAACTATCCACAAACATTTCGAACTCGTCTCTCAAACAGACCACATACCCTCTCTATTTCTCGTCCTAGTTCTAGTTTACCACTCGTATATACGTCATATGTATTTGAGGACACGTATATGGATGCACGTGCATATCCACAATATATGCAACTCTCCTCTCATAGTAGAAATATACCACGGTCTCTGGAAAGCTGCAGCATTTTGTAAACGTACAGGTTGTGGATCACAGACGGGTTTATATGATGTAAATTAAATTTGGGAAACAGTTTCGTCTTGTGACATTTTTCAATTTGGTATAATGTCTGGATTCGATTATAATCTTGAACGTTCTTTTATTTTTTGATTTTCTCTTTTTTGTTTCCAGGCTGAAATATGGAGCGTCTTTATAGCCATACTGAGAAAAAGTGTCCGCAATCTTCAGGCTTGCACCGACGTTGGTCTGATCGAGCACGTGCTTCATCGGCTAACCCGGGCTGAAACTGTCGTCGCAGGTATTCATGAGTTCACTTACTATTTACTCGGAAATATATTCCGGTCCTGTCTCAAAGTTAGATCGATAAATTCACGTCTTACGTATACATATTATATATACTAGGCGTGGATATCAAATGAAATTTTTCCTCCTCACATACATATATATGACAAAGTGTATAAATTAAATGTCTATAATAAAAAAAAAAAAGAAGTACCTTTCATCAAACATTTTTATTCTCAGATTTGCTGATCGACATGCTTGGGGTGTTGGCCAGTTACAGCATCACAGTAAAAGAGTTAAAGCTCTTGTTTGGGGCGATGAAAGCAGTGAAGGGAAAATGGGTAGGTGAAAAACGAAGTTTGAATATCGTGTTATTATCATACGTGACGTAACATTGTTGTTCGATTTGTCCGATATAGGTATGTGCTTTTTTAGCCGTTGCATTGATAGAATAAATTTTCTTTTTGGTTGACGAACTTTTTTTTTTTATTTTTAATTTTTTTAAATTTTCAAATTTTGAAACTATTATATATTTTGCAGAGCGGAAAGCAAGAGATACACACAATAAGTATTCGAATGAAAAATCGTCCCGGTTTTAGTACCTGCTCCATCCATTTAATGGCACTTTTCTGCATGGCAAAAACCAAGCGCGCCAATTCGCGCACCGTGATTTATTGCAACATCTTAAGCGTGAAATTGTCTCATACGTCACGCCGATGAACCGAACCGCGAAAAACGGGAACTTACTTGCTCGGATATACACCAGAAACCAACTGACATATAAGAAAAAAATAAAAATATACCAGAAGACGAGCTGTTGACAATTTGATAAATTTCTATCTCCTTCTTGGCTCTTAGCAGACGTTTTTACAAAAAAAAAAAAAATATCAATGATGTATATAGAAAAGAAAAATTTCGGTGTATTATTATTATTATTTTTATTATTTGTTTTTTAGTTCCTTTTCGCGATTTTTAGTCGAATTTCTTCGGGCTTTTTTGGAGTTTTTTTTTTTTTTATTGTTTCTTCTAATCGGAGAATTGAAAATATTAACGAAGGTAATTTACTTGTTTTTAAGCCAAGACATTCGGCGAAGCTGTTGAACGTTCTTCGTCAAATGCCACAAAGGAATGGACCGGACGTATTTTTCAGTTTTCCTGGAAGGAAGGGTTCGGTAAGTCAATTTCCTACCTACCTCCCTCTCACCTATGTGTGCTGTATCTGTTGACTTTTTTTCTTCTTTTTTTCCCTTCTATTTCTTCCCCTCCGTTTACGGAGGAACTGAACGAAGCTATTTCGTATCGGATATCGTATATTCTCGATACATATGTACAAGATTACGTACACATATATATATATATATATCCGGTGTCGTCTATAGTATCAAAACATACCTACCTTCAGTATTTCGTATACATATAAGATATCTGTATCAAGATACATTCTATACAATGTATACCTTTATAAGCTTATCTAAAAAAGGTCCTCTCCCTTTTGTTGGGAAACATAGAATCATTCAGGCATCATACGCACTGACTACGAATTACACAAATTTTCGAAATCAAGAAAAATTTTTTTTAAATCCTAAATTTCAGGCAAAAAATTTCTCTTCAAATTTATCGTATGAATATTTCCAAAATCGTATGTAAAATTTTCTGCACATATTCGTATACATATATTCAACTCAACCACTTGCAATATTCGAAATATTCGTATCAATTACACGTCTTAATTACGTCTGGTAAGTTTGCAGAGTTGAATATCGGTCGTTCGATAATCCCCTGTGAAATTCTCTACTCTATGAAACTGTTCGTATATATTCGTGTACATACTGCAGTCTGGATCTCATCGTAGTGTTAATAAACTTTTGAACACGCAAAATACGACGTACTGTGTGATAGAAGACCGAAGTTTCTTACCAAACTTGTGCAACGCGACTTATCAATTACTGTCAGCTCTTGTAACAAGTCTCTCACAGTTTGGTATATACAGTGAACATCCATACTTATACCCATACTGGTCGAAAAGTATCAACTCAAACAAAATAAGACCAAAATTAAAAGATTTTCTTAACAATTAATGAGACAATTTTCATTCCCCCAGCTTATTATTTTCTACTTTTTTCTTCCCTCTTCTTCTTCTTCTTTCATTAATTATCTAAGCATCATGCCTATGATCATTTTCTGTAAAATATATATCTCTGGTATATTTTAGGCGGTAGTTTTGCCACCACTTGCTAAATGGCCGTACGAAAATGGGTTCACATTTACCACCTGGTTCAGGCTCGACCCAATAAACTCGGTTAACATCGAGCGAGAAAAGCCTTACTTATATTGGTAAGTATTATGACGGATTTGAACTTTTTAATCGATAATTATCGTTTTTAATTGCGTTATTCTTCCATACCGTATTCAGTTTCAAAACGAGCAAAGGCGTTGGCTACTCTGCACACTTTGTGGGCAACTGCTTGGTGCTTACTTCTATGAAGGTCAAAGGCAAGGGCTTCCAGCATTGTGTCAAATATGAATTTCAACCACGAAAGGTATTTATTTTTAACCGTTTTCATTATTCTCCCATTATTCTTTTTCATTCATTTCGTATGAAATTATCGTTTTAAAAATTCCATTCAAATTTTCAGTGGTATATGATTGCGGTAGTGTACATATACAATAGATGGACAAAAAGCGAAATAAAGTGTTTGGTGAACGGTCAACTCGCTTCTAGTACAGAAATGGCGTGGTTTGTTTCTACCAACGACGTAAGCAGCCGTTTTTATTTATTTTTTTTTTTACCAATAAATTGAAAAACATTTGATTGTATCGATCAGATTAATGGTCAAAAATAAAATCAAACCCCTTCTTGCAGCCTTTCGATAAATGTTACATCGGTGCCACGCCAGAATTGGACGAAGAGCGTGTATTCTGTGGTCAAATGAGCGCGATATACCTGTTCAGTGAAGCACTTACCACGCATCAAATATGCGCGATGCACAGGCTGGGTCCTGGATACAAGGTAGATTGTATTTTTATTTTTATCGTCATTAAAACATCAAACTCCCATTTAATTTAAACGGCGAAAGTTTTAAAATGCACATAATTATGTATGTATGTACATACCTTTAGAGGAGATAGGAATACATAAATAGAATTAGGTGAAAAAAACTAATCAATATACATATTCGTTGATCTAATATTCTATAAAGATTATAATTAACGTACATAATAAAATTAGACACCACATTCAGCAATTCATTGAACAATATCAATTCCAGAGTCAGTTCCGGTTTGATAATGAATGTTACCTCAATCTTCCTGACAATCACAAAAGGGTGAGTGACGAGCCGGAGCTCGTTAGCATGTTGGACCAAAGTATGCAACCTGTAAGCATTTGCGTTTTGATTTATTGTTTGTTATTAATTTACTTTAATCTTACATCGATTCGATTTTAAGTATACGAATTATTACCGAAGGTAATCATCCCCGGATTTAATACGCCAAAGTAAATTATAAACAGCTTGTAATTTTTGTCATAAATTATTTACTAAACATTAGAATCGTTATTGCTGGTAGAAAATATGACTATTTTTGTTTTTTTTTTGTTTTTTTGTTATCAGTAATCGTTGTGGCATGACGCTTTTTTCTAAATAAAATTTTTTTCGTTTTCTTTCTATACCAAAAGTAGGTAATGATATTTTAAACCGTATAATCCCATCTCTTTTTTTTTCATTACGTGTAGCAGATTTAGTATAACGCCACTAATTTCTCGTTAAGAGAAACCATTGTGTAACTTAATGCATGAGTAAGCGATTACAGGTTTTTAGCTTTTCAGTGTTAGCAGTAGTTTTGTGTAAAAGTATAACGTTTCGTGTTTGTTTTTTAAATAATTACAATTAATTAATATTTTTGAAACTTCACACGACTGTTAAACAGCGAAATTTCAAGTACTCTGAGATCCTATAGGTGATAAATTCGTTGTCTAACGGACGTGTAAAGTTCTAATTGAATCATTTTATCGTCACCTCTGCAGACTGGAACAGAGTTTATTATTTCTTTCAATAAAATGTAAGAAAAGATCGTAAATATAAATTTAATTACAGGTTCTCTACGACGGTAAATTGTCGAACGCTATCGTGTTCATGTACAACCCTGTGGCTACCGACTCACAGCTTTGTTTGCAGAGTGCTCCTAAAGGGAACATGTCTTACTTCGTGCACACACCCCATGCCCTGATGCTGCAGGTTTGCATAATATACATAACAAGTTTACACGGGACATCAGTTTGATCATAAATGGTAACTTATAATTAGTTCGGTACTAAAGTCCGCGTTATATATCATTACAGGAAGTCAAAGCTGTCATAACTCATTCCATACATAGTACTTTGAATTCCATTGGTGGAATACAAGTACTGTTTCCACTATTCTCACAACTAGACATGTCTTACGATTGCGTTACGGCTAACGACATAAAAAGGGACCCTACGTTATGGTAATCATCAAATTTTTAAATTGTTTAAAAGTGTATAATACAGTATTTTTTAGTTTATTATACTCCTTGATTCTATTTTTTTCAGTTCAAAGCTCTTGGGCTTTATATGCGACTTGGTAGAAAGTTCGCAAACTGTACAGCAACACATGGTTCAAAATCGAGGTTTTCTTGTGATAAGTTACATGCTCCAAAGGGCGAGTAGAGACCATCTAACTACCGAAGTACTTGCTTCCTTTTTGGAACTTACCAAACATCTAGTCACCTGTTTGAGCGCTAATAGCGATCTTCTACTGAAACAGGTATAATGCACTATAATTTATTTATATACTGGAATATTCGAGAGTTTAATCTAGTTGAATATTACAATTTTATATATCGATAGTAGCAGTTATAGTGTAATGAGATATTTTGTAAAAAAAAATTTGCATTTGAAACGATATACGTGTACGATAATATTGTTACGAATTCTAGATGAAAATTTTTGACGCTGTAAATAACTCAATTTTCAATAGATATTAACAAATATGATATCACGTGTATATACGTTTCATTTATATTCATTGATATATTATATATTCACGTAATTATTATCGTTCATGTGTATTTATATTTAATAACGATCAACAACTAATAGGACATTAAAATGAAAATAGGCGTTAATATATTTCAGGAAGTGCATCTTTATAGACGTATTACAGATTGATTGTTGAAAAAAATAATTTAACTATCCAACAAACTTGGATATTGATTCCTCTACGTCGTTTATTTTATTTAATATCGATTTTACACGTTGCATGAATAACATGTAAAAAAATTTTCATTTTGTTATAGAAGAAACAAAATTTCTTTCATTGTATGTTGTACATACATACTAGATGCCTGTTTTCGTGTTTCTATTATTAGCTTGCTGAATCTTAAAAAAAACTCTATTCCTTTAATTTATTAGCGATTATATTTATCTGACGATTTTCGGGCATGGCTAGTAATTTTTTTTTTGGTTTTGTACATAATCAGCAAGATGTTCTCAAGTCTCTCTCTTTATTGTTTCAATTTCTCAGAATTGATTTACGGATACCTACTTGAAATAGTTTATGCTTGAGTGTTACAGAGAGAGAGAGAGAGAGAAAGATAATTGTTTCTATAGTAAATGTGCATTGATGTAGAATCCAATGCTCGAATAACAGATCTTATACTTAATTAACGTCTTTTCAGCATGAATGAACAATTTACTAAGTTAACTTTTAAGTTTCTCAATCTATGGACTAGCATGCAATCTACCGACTTTTAAATCCGTTTATTTCCTAATGCCTCTGCAATATTTCATTCTTATTCTCATAAATTGGCCTTCTAATTATCTTTTCATTTGAAATTTTGATGACATGTTTACAAGGAATTTCATTATCATTCTAACGTATGTAAGAATAAAAATAATTCAAAACTTTAATTATTCTTTACCAATTTTAATGCAGATACAAATATTTGATATTAAAATCTGTGGATACTGTATTATACAACGTTTTGTATATATATATACATGGGGTATTTAAATAATTATCAGTAAACTTATGGAAAATCCTTGATTGTACATAAAGTTCTATATTAACTGTACGTGGAAATATGATCGAGCCTTTATTCTTTTCTATCTTCTAATTTATTTAACACTCTTTAATTGCTTCTGGAATAATTTTACTTTGGAACTCAAGTTTGACAACATTTTGCTAATTTGCTCGAATCTCTTAGACTATCTTTTGCCGATAAAAGTAAATTTTCAAGCTTATATAGTTTCATACTTTATTTATTTCGATTTTTAAATCCAATGAAATTCCTCCAAATACCAGTAGCGATTACTATAATTGAACACGTCAATTGTTAAATGTGTAATAAATAAATGTGTGCAAATTCTTCTACTTACTATATGCACTAAAATTTTTAAATTCACGTTGAAATATACATATGCATTTCTATAAATTGCGAGTCACGTATCAAGTATCTATGTCGATGTTTTTCCCAATTTATAGGTACACAAATAATATCTATAATTTGTAGCGATTGTCATACCCATAATTTTAACAAAGGCATTGAGAGGAAGGCGTTGCTAAATTACCTGAAAAATTCTATTCTTGACATAAAACGTAATAAAGAGTATTAAAAATCTTGTAAAAAGTCGGATAGATTGGTGTGTCCTAAGGACAGGCAGATCCATGGTGATGTAGTTGTTTTACTTTTCATTCCTAACATGGCAGCTGCTGGACCATGTTCTCTTTAATCCTGCTTTATGGATTTACACACCGGCACCAGTTCAATCTCGTCTCTACTCATATCTGGCTACTGAATTTCTAAGCGATACTCAAATATATTCAAACGTCAGAAGAGTCTCGACAGTACTTCAAACTGTACATACTCTAAAATATTACTACTGGGTCGCTAATCCAAGAGCCAAAAGTGGTATTACACCCAAAGGACTGGGTATGTCTCTACAATTTTAATACGAACATATATTTCATGCAATACTTATCCTATCAATGTTTAAAATCATGATTACCGATTTTAAAATCTATGAAACACAAGTTGATTTTAATGGCCTCATTTTTAGACGGACCTCGCCCACAACAGAAGGATATTTTGACGATACGATCATACATCTTGTTATTTTTGAAACAATTAATAATGATTGGAAACGGCGTTAAGGATGACGAACTTCAAAGCATTCTTAATTATTTAACAACAATGCACGAGGTGAGTATTCTCTTGGACTAGTATGCCTCTTCTGTTTGTAACTTGTTGTTGTTTAATTGTAATTTCATTTGATTTTATCAGGACGACAACTTGCACGACGTGCTGCAAATGCTGATATCCCTGATGTCAGAACATCCATCTTCCATGGTACCTGCGTTTGATGCTAAACAAGGTGTGAGGACTATCTTCAAGCTTCTCGCTGCCGAAAGTCAATTGATACGTCTTCAAGCCCTCAAGCTTCTCGGATTCTTTTTGAGCCGGAGCACGCATAAGTAAAAATTAATATCAAATCTCACATAATATTTTTTCACTGTGTGCCGTGTGCTAAGGATACCTTTTCTAGGAGGAAGTATGATGTCATGAGCCCACACAATTTGTATACGTTATTAGCTGAGAGGCTGCTACTTAATGAAGAAACATTGTCACTGCCAACATACAACGTTCTGTATGAGGTATGAAAAATACATTCTCTAATCTATTAGTCAGAATTAAATCTCATTCAGACATTGTTATGTCTCCCTTGTAAACTAATTAATTCTGATTATAATCTGTTATAGATCATGACTGAACATATAAGCCAACAAATTCTGTACACGAGACATCCCGAGCCTGAGTCACTTTATCGTTTGGAAAATCCCAGTAAGTAAAATATTGAGAAATTGTGTAATGATGAGAATTTAGCTTGATTTCAATTATTTTTGTTTTCAGTGATCTTGAAAGTCGTAGCAACTTTAGTAAGGCAGTCAAAGCAAACAGAGCAACTGCTAGAAGTGAAGAAATTGTTCCTCTCAGACATGACTTTGCTCTGTAATAATAACAGAGAAAACCGACGAACAGTTCTGCAAATGTCTGTCTGGCAGGAATGGCTCATTGCTATGGCTTACATTCACCCAAAGAACACGGAAGAACAGAAGATATCAGACATGGTCTATTCGCTGTTTCGTATGCTTCTTCATCACGCCATCAAACACGAATACGGAGGGTGGCGTGTGTGGGTCGATACACTGGCGATTGTACATTCGAAAGTACGTAAAAACACGTTTCTTTCATATATTTGACCAATTATTATAACTTTACATCGTTTAGGTATCTTACGAAGAGTTTAAACTGCAATTTGCGCAAATGTACGAACATTACGAGCGACAGAGGTCCGATAATATAACAGATCCAGAGTTACGACAGCAGAGGCCAATCAGCACGATATCAGGATGGGATCAACAGCACTCTGGAAATAATGGCTACACTCGACCTACGCCATGGACGAATTCTCAACAGGCTGCCTTGCAGCACCCAGAACAGCATTACAAGGTCAGTTCTTTCTGCAATTCTAATAAAACAGACTCTTCACAATTAATATTTCAAAAGTTATTTATAAAAATTTATTCATTTTCAGGAATTTGATAATCCAGATGCCGCTGATCGTTTAGAGGAATCTTGCAGCTGCGATTTAAATTCAATAGACAATACCGAAAGCGACGGAAGCCCGGCCTTGATTAAGTCTCGTAGCGAAACTCTTGAGACATTGCAATCTAGCGAAGCAGTGTCCTTAGATTCAAGATTAAGCGATAAACCTGAAACTCCAACAACTGCTCGTGAAAATAATTCTGATACTCCAACCATTCTTGAGGAAGCAAATAGCGAGCCTATTTCTTTACCAACAACGCATGAAACGAGCGAAGTTATTTCTATAGAAAGCTCTAGTGATTTGTATAGCGACGTTCATAAAATTGAAAGTTCTAGTCCGGATTCAATGATGCAAGAAACAAGGAAAGATACTATAACTATTGCGCAAGAAACACAAAGTGAAATTGAATCCCCATTGATTGTGGAACAAGTTGATGAGAATGTAGTAAAGGATGCAGATACGGAAACTGAGGAAGATGTAAAATCAAAAATCTCTATGAAAGACGTGGAGGAAGATGTAGAGGAACCTGAAACTGAGCCTGAAACTAAATCTGAAGAGGCAAGTGTGAAGGAAGTTGAACTAACGACAGAGGTCAAAGAAAGTGTTGATGTGGTAGAAGAAAATATTGAATCTAAAGATAATTTCCATGAAGAAAATACAGTTGAAAAAGATGCAGCAGAGATTGTTACAGTTCCTGATACAATCCAAGAAGCCATAGCAACTAATGAAGAGCCTATAGCAATTTCATCGACAGAAGATACAAATACCAATGTAGAATTAAAGTCTGATTCTGCTGTTGATACTGAACCGAAAATTGAAGATGAAAATGTAGAAAAACTCTTGACAAAAGATCATGAACAAGTTTCAGATAACGACGAGGTCAAAGTCAGCCCAAAGTCAGCCAAGAATGAGGATAAATCAATCGTACCTAAAGAAAATGAGGTTGAAAGTGGAAAAAATGATGAGGAAAATGTTATCAAAGAAGAAACACTTGAGGATAGTAACAGTGTTGGCGTTAAGACTGACGAAGAAGAGAAGAAAGAAAATTCTGAAAATGTAAAAAGTCTTATTTGCTCAACTAGTGTAATAGAAAAGTCCGAAACGTGTAAAGATACAGTAGATGTAGAGGGTAACGATTTGGAATCGGTAGGAAATAGTGAGTTAAGTAATGGAGATAGCACCGTGGACTCAGTAGTAGAAGATAAAAGTGCTGTTATTAATGGTAATAATAATGGCAACGAAGAAGAAGAAGAAGATGAAGAAGAAGAAGAGGAAGAGGAAGAGGAAGAGGAAGAAGAAGAAAACGAAGAAGAAGAAGAGGTAAATGATAAACATTCAGGAGAACCGTCCAATGTTTCTATTAGCATAAGTGATAATACAGACATTCCAGTGAGGACTGATACGATAGAAATAGAAGATAGTCTTTCTAATAATAGTGATGTTCAAAGTTCTGTAGGTAATGTGACTCAAGTGCCAAATCCAAAACAGCAAATTTCAACAATATCTACGGTCTGTGATGCAACTAAAAATTTACCCAAAGGTGTGCCTCAAATTGTTAGCTCTAAAACTATTGCGACGGACGATCAGTTGTCCAATAACTTAACTCCAGATCACATAGATGCTCATCGCAGATCAAGCCTACCAATTGTTACCTCTGAGACTATCGGGGATGGAGGTCTCGACGATGCTCCCTCCTTGCCTATTCCCTTACGCAAGATGTCCTCACCTCAAAAGCGACCAAGGAGTGCCTCTACATCGACACAAGTAGACCCAAATCATTTTGGTGTGTAAAATGATATGAATCTAGTCTTTAAACTTTATTATGAACGAAATTTCAAACCGTTCTTTCATTTACAGAGTCCAAGAGAGCTAAGCAAGGAAATCCTTCAACAAGGCCGATGTTTAGCCCAGGTCCTACCCGGCCACCATTCAGGATACCAGAGTTCAAATGGTCTTACATACACCAGAGATTGCTTTCAGACGTTCTATTTTCTCTGGAAACTGATATTCAAGTGTGGAGGAGGTAGGTACGATTAGAGAGGACTTTATTATGGATATCGAATAATCTTTTTCAATCTTTTTGACTTTCATAGCCATTCTACAAAGTCTGTATTAGACTTTGTTAACAGCAGTGAGAATGCTATATTCGTGGTGAATACTGTACACTTGATTTCCCAACTTGCTGACAATCTTATAATAGCTTGCGGAGGTCTTTTGCCTTTATTGGCATCTGCCACTTCACCGAACGTGAGTATGAACATATGCTCATATGTTGATATAGACATTATAATGTCCGCAATTTATTTTCCGGACAATTTTTCAACCACCCGTATTTTGCATTTTTTAATACTTGAATAATATAGTAGCCGCATAGTTATTACCTGTCTTGGATTGAAGTATGTAATATATAATTTGTACAAGAGATAGAGTTTTTTTTACAAAAAAAACATATTAGTATTTGTTTCTTTTTTAAATGATTAATAAATATAATTCTCTTAGAGCGAACTGGATGTAATAGAGCCGACTCAGGGTATGCCAATTGAGGTAGCTGTTTCCTTTCTGCAAAGACTAGTCAATATGGCCGACGTACTCATTTTCGCTAGTTCCTTAAATTTTGGAGAACTAGAAGCAGAAAAAAATATGTCCAGCGGTGGGATTCTACGACAATGCCTACGATTGGTTTGTATTTATTTATTTATCGTTTTTCAATTATTTTTCAAAATTTCAATACACATGGCGGCGTTATCCACCAATTATTATTCTTATCCTACAAATGTTGTAGTGAGTTACCAAACATGTAACTCCATTTCTGAACAGATCCTAGCACATATACCTATACTCTGAATTCTAAGGGCAGCCAACTCTATGTGCAGTTTTGATTCATCTGTAGCAGATAATAGTATTATTCTCTTGATAATCACTTGAACAAGAATATACATTCTTTAAAATAAAACTAATTAGCATATTATTGTGAATTTTTGAGTATCCAAATAGTTTAGAAACGTAATAAAGACATTTAAGACAAAGGTAACGTAATAGATTTATAGGACTTTGAACTCGATGAGTATTATAGAATAGTCTGATGATTACATGTCATAGTAGCTGTAAACTTTTCATACCTTTTTATGTATAATTATCTAACATATATCGCTTCTTTAGGTCTGTACATGTGCCGTTAGAAACTGCTTAGAGTGTAAAGAACGTGGCAGACCTTACAGCATGTTAGGTCGACAGATTGGTTCTAGTAATAAATCACAGCACATACAATCTCTTATAAGAGGAGCTCAGACCTCACCCAAGGTATGTCAATGTTCTACAATTTTCTTCATTTTAATCTTTGGTATTGTCAGCGATGTTGAAAACAAACTAAATAAATTATTTTACCCCATAATTTTATCCTTTTACAGAATATCGTGGATAATTTAGCAAGTCAGCTGAGTCCAGTCAAAGATCCTGAGAAGTTGTTGCAGGATATGGATGTGAATCGGCTAAGAGCTGTTATATACAGAGATGTTGTAAGTAACGGTACAGATAATTAATATGTTTTCCAAATTTTTATCGATAATTTTTACAACGTCCGGTGTTTTATTTCAGGAAGAAACCAAGCAGGCTCAGTTTCTGTCCCTGGCTATAGTTTACTTCATCTCTGTACTAATGGTATCTAAATATAGAGATATTTTGGAACCGCCTATCCCGCAACGACCGCCAAGTCCGGTTCAAACAATTCAGACAAATGGAACAAATCTTAGGACAGGAAGTCCATCAGGTGAGTCTCTTCTGTTGAAATTCATCAATATTAACAGTTCTTTCCAGTAATTGAACAAAATCTAACTTGAAATTTCTCAAATAGATATATACTGAATTATAGTCTTAAACATAATAAACTCGGGTAAATGAAAATAATAAAATTTCTAATAAATATGCTAATGTAACACTACGTTTGCGATGCCTTACATTCAAAGCAGTGGCTTACACACACATCTTATAATTTGTCATATTTATTTATAACAAGAATTTAATGATCAAATGTTGCATTGTCAATACATACAATTGGTTGTTTGATAGACATACCGCATATCCTCTCCTTTTTCTTATTATTATTTATAAACAGAATAATTTATTTCTTTATTTCGTAATTCACTAAGATAATAATAACAATGATTAAAACATCGTGATGTGAATCATGTTAAGCGCGAGGTGAACAAGTAATACTGAATAAATATTTAGATAATTTTTAAATCAAAACTCTTACGTGTCAGATAAAAAAAAATCTCCTATTTAGCTTTAATCCTGTTTAAAACAATTTGTTATAGTTATCAGGTTTGTTTACTTCTATTCCGGTCACTTACAAATACAGCATGATTACAATAATTATTGTAAACGCATGTCTCAAACTTTCCACCAATGCAAGCACAGCAGAGCAACAATCAGTAGTTCAGAAATTATGATGTGTGTAGACTAAAGTTATAGTTTCATCTTATTATATTATTCCTTGGTCAGAATTAACACAAATACAAGTCTTATAACATTTTGTATTTATACTCACGTGTAGTATTTAACACATTCTTTAATACATTGCACATACCCAATGTAATCTGTGATAAATGTTTAATATCCAACAACATCCACTAAATAAAGAATTAAACAAATAAATAAACTTATCTTAATTCATTTGCATTCAATTTTCTCAATCAAATATATTACAGATTTTTTTTTTATCTGTAAAAACAGCATGTTATTACAGATAACAAAAAGTAACATTAGAAAGACGTTTACTGACACTTCTGAATAACAGTTTGAAGAATATAAATTCACACTGCCTATCAATTGAATAGAAGCATTCAATATCTTTATAGAAAAACAATAGTTCTTAGTGTCAGACATATTCACAGTCGCACTAGTGATAAATAAACATCACATGTTAGCACTTGATCCCCAACTGGTAGAAAAGCATGCGTGGTTGCACTGGTGTAGATATTATCTTATCTGTATCTGACAGTGAGAGTTTTGATGTTTGTCGAATGTGTCTGCACTTATTTATATTTTAGAATCTTACTCTTCATTATACTCCATGTGACATATCATCAGCTACCATCAATTGCAGTGAAACTAATTTAATTTTATCATATTACAGTTGCCAATCATAATCCTTATGAATAAAGTTACATTAAGATCATCGAATTCTGAGAAAGAATTACCCATTTTTTATGGGAACAAAATTTTTCCATTAATTTTACCATAACGGTTCTTATTTTTTTATTTCTTCCCACAAATCTTATCTAATTTTGCTTTTCATTCATTGTTTTTTTCATTTTAATTTTTATCATTCATACTCTGCAGTGTGAAACATTAAAAAAGTGTAAAGCTTTAGAGGAAATGAGTATATTGACTTTCTTACTATGAAATCAGGTCCAATTTTGATTCGTATCCGAAGATTAAAATTAGAAAAATTGACCTTTCACCCTCCGATTTCATTTTTAATATGAATAAATTTGATTTTCTATCACGCTATCATCGTGCGAAATTGGGTTGAACATAATTAGCACTGTCTCTCATATAGTAGAATGAAACATTAGCATATAGCTTGAAACGGATGAATGATTAAGTAAAGGTGGAAAATGTGGTTCCGCAGCAGATGGGAGTGGTGGTGGAGGAGGGCGACCACTGTTTCCACAGTGGTCTCACCATGTGTACCCTCAGTTCCTCCCGGGGTCTCACCCCAACGCCAATGCCAACCACCACACCAGCCAGCACCACCACCAGCACCCACTACCACCGGCTGCCAGGCACACTAGTCGCCAGCCCCCATCCAGCTATTATCTCCCAAATAACCACAATAATCATTCAAATCATCATTCGAATAACTATAACTTCCATCATCATCATCATTATCATCATCACAATAACAACAATCACCATCATACGCTTCAAAAGCATATCGATCAGCCCCGAAATCTCTATCATAGAAATTCTGGTGTCGGTCTGCAAGGTAATTGCTCGAAAATATTCCTTGAACTGCTCGTTCGCTCCCTCAAAGTACGGAATGAATTTTCATTTTGTATTATTATTATTGTACTTATTGCTCAGTATTCTTTTAATATTGTTTTGATTTTATTTTATTTTTTTGCTTTCCAAATATACCAGCTATATTGTAGTTGCGTTAATTTATACCCTTTGATATTAAATTAAAGCAACATTATTACAGCTTGTTGCAAATGTAAATTTTCACGAAATATCATCGACCACTTAGCATCTGAGGAAGAAAACAAAACCACAACAAGATTACAGACATTTAAATAAAATTATGCCAGTCAAGGCCTGATGCGAAGGCTAATGATCAATCTATAATCTAGTCTTTGGTAAAATTATAAACACTTTAAAATCTATTCAGACCTGTGTTAGAAAATTTAAAAAATGAATAAGAATTCGCCGAAATAAATGCTTCGATTATTTTCCTCTTTTAATTTTTTATCTCAAATTATTGATTAGAGTGATTACCACTTTGTACAGAATTAAGTCCTGCCAAAAGTTGCACGTTTTTGAATCTCAGTGTTGTTTCTGTAGTATAGTGAAATGTATAAAATAAATTCGTAATCAATTTTACCATTTCTAATCTCTTTGCAGCTAAAGAAAATCATAAATCAGATAGCAATCCGCAAAATAATATTAGAATTGATTTGGATGAAATAGATATTCCCAGCAGCAATCTTCAAGTCAATTTTTTAAATTAAATGTTATTGATTTTCATTCAAAAACAGCTTATCCATAATCAAACATGGTATATTTCACCCTTGTACTATATACTGCAGTCCAGTTTTTTCCATTTTACCAAATTTTCACTTGCAACGTGCAGTATATACATCCGTTAAACAAGTTGTTTTAACACTTTACCATATATTCTGCTGTTCCTGTAGAATAATTCAATTTTTTAAATCAATGTAAGTTGAATTTCATTTTTTTATGTAATAGCATGAGCATGATTATTATTAAATATGTCCACCCTAGTTGAGCTTATCAGTTATTCGGGTGCTATGTTGCATGTGATCTTCCATCCTGGACCTAGGTATGCCAGAGCTATTGCATCGATGGTGTTTCAGTCTATTAATAAATATAACTATATGCGTGGATTGAGTTATGAAAAATTAACACCATCTCATTTCCAAATAATATAATATAATATAATATAAATATAAATTTTGAGTACCTGCAACAGACTTTGTTATCCAAAATTATTGAGATGAATATCGTTCTGAGGCTTTCATGCTTTGAACTGAATTAAATATAATCAATATGTACGGCTTACCTTGAGCAAAATGATGAAAATCACTTTGATCGTGTATGTATTTATATTTGTTTATGTGATTGAGTGATGAATGTAAAGTTATAGCATGAACAATGATCCCAATATATAATTACCCTGAGATTAATGTAAATATTGAAAACATTATTTGAAAGTGATCTCATTAAATAAATATATTATAGGAAGTGGTGGTGTCATGAGCCAGTCTGGTTCCCAAGATGATGGAGAATACGAAGTTATAATTGTCGGTGAAAATAATTCTTCCATACTGGCTGATCACGAGGTTTCCTCCAGTGGCCCTCCGTCTATCAAGGTATTACCTAATTATAAACTAATTTATTACATCAACACCTGCTGACACAATAATATTACGTTATTTGCATCAATTTTTTTTTTTTTTCATTTTCCTAACTTTCCAAATGTTACTCACAAATATTTATTATATATGTGTATATCCGGAGTATTTTCAGTGAAATCGCACAACCTCCTCCTACGGGCAAACGAACACAGCCATGCACCACGTGTGTGAGGCTCACTCGGCCTATCGTCTCCCAAACTGAGCCTGACACACGTGGTACATGCCTGTATTGGTTTACCCGTAGGAAGGGGTTGTGCGGTATCACCTAAAACACTCGGTATATATATATATATTCTTATATATATATACCGCACAGATTAATCATCGCAGATGCATGAATATTAATTTAATAGACAATATATTTGAATATCAGATTGAGGGCAATTTCTACTTATTAACATTCAATTTTTATATTATTCATCCCTTTTCTCAACTTTATACTCATCTCTCTTGTATGATGAAGACGTATCGCAAGAAGCTGCTACGCTGTTTTATTACACTTTTCAATGGTGCTTTCCAATCCAGCTTCATATCATAATCTATGTTGAAATTTTGTAAATTATTATATTCACACAAATTATACTGATATATAATTTAGAAGCAAATTTGAACGAGTAATAGTAGCTGTAGACAGAGTTTTTCTAACAAACAATTTTCCAAATAATATGCCTCGCATTGCCTGGTACACAATATTAATGATCGTTTTTTGAGAAAATAAAAATAGTTACCTAATTATTGTAGCAATGTATGTATTTAACATGGTACAAGTTTATTCTATAATAATATTGGGAATTTCAAACAGATTACATTATACCTATAGATAGTAGAGTTAAAGGTAATATTCCATTATGTATAACATAGTTTATCGAAAATATTAGATTACAAAGTACATATAAATATTATTACAATCTATCATTAGTTAGATTATACATATACATATATAATTATTGTTCCAATTGAGTTACACAGCATTTTATGTGTAGAATGGTATGATATGGATGTGTAATGAATTGAATTGTTAGTTACACTGGGCAGCGGGTAACAGATTCGGGTGTGGATAGAAAAAAAAAAATCAAACAATGTGTAAAATCAGTTTGCGTATTAAAGAACTACAGTCAATCTACTGAAGCCTCTTTCCTCAACTTATCTGATAACTTCCTTTGCTTGCATTGCTATGCGTACTAACTACCGGTTCTGAAGGGAGGTCATAGTGGCGTACCTCGGTCACGAACTATCCTGGAGGATAATTACGCCTCACCTGATTCTACACTTGGCTATGCTCCAAGACCCGAACCAGTCCCACGAAATATGAAGGTATAAAATTTGGTTGGATATTACCTACCTATGAAAGATGGACGTTTTTTGATGATTTTTATACGACGGAGCAGAAACTTATACTAAAAATTAAATTTGAATTAACTTCAGGTGCAATTATCAGATATTTATGATACTTGTATTAATCATGGCTAAATTTTGCACGAAGGTATTTGATATAGTCTGTGGAGATGAAATTGCAGCATCATGTATACATGAATATATTACACATATACATATACACAAGTTTATTAAAAGTAAGTTCTTACTACTGCAGGCTTATAGTTTTGAAGTGCTTTATTCATTTTATGTTCATACTAACGATTCTGTATGAAATGTGTATTACTAATCGCATGTTATTTGTTGATATTACATAGTATTTGGGTGAAATTAATTCCTGATCATATATTATAGATTTTGATAATACATAAAACAGTTTTAGCCGAATGTTCGTAAGAAATAAATTTAGATTATTTATTAGCAATATAATAATAGCAATATAATAATAATACCATTTATGCTTTGATCTAGAGTTTATGATTATCGAATCTCATCATTCAGCTAACTTTGCATTTTAAAATTCCAATTCTTATAGACACCTATCAAAACTGATTACTCCTGTATCTTGAGTTCAGTTTCAATGATAGTTTTCAGGCTGAGAAGATCGATACAGTAGCAAGAAAAATCAGGCAAACATGTCTTTCGTATTAGCTTATGAACTCGAATTAAATCAAATCTTATTTATTTTCTATCAGAGCAATGACTCAAGCGAAGAAACGATACACCAGAGCAATCTCACGGCTGATCCTAGCCCGTCAGAAGCTACTACTGATAACGAAAACAAACTTAATTCATCCGAAGATGCTTGGACTGACGTAAATCTCAATGAAGATGGAGATTCAATTTCTACTTCTAATCCAAGGGAGGATCCCCGCAATATTCACAATATCGCTCACTCACGAGGTCAGTCGATTATTTCTAACAAATTTTTAAAGAACAATACTCGTTTGAATGCATCTTATTCAACCTTATAACATTTATATTCCTTGTTTTTTTTTTCCAGGGGAAATTCCGGACAATGAAGGCAACGTTTTAGACCAAGAAATGTTAGCCAATACAGAACGTGGTGAAAAACCAACAGCAGAAATATCTGTAGTACGAGTACCAGACAGACTAGTCATGACGGCTACATCAGCAAGGCCTGACGATCTCCCAATCAAGGGACTTGTCGATCATCTTCCAGTACCCACACCCTCACGAGAAGCATCACTTACTCAAAAACTTGAAATGGCTCTGGGTTCGGTCTGTCCACTCCTTAGAGAAATAATGGTCGATTTTGCCCCCTTCTTGTCAAAAACTCTTGTTGGTTCTCACGGACAAGAACTACTTATGGAAGGAAAAGGTTCGTAGATCTTAATTAACTGCAGTTGATTGAGTTGCTTTACTTAAATGTATCACTGTTTTTGTCATCAACTTGCATAGATTTTCAATAAAAATTAGTGAGTCTGATTTCTAACGTGATAAATACGAGTGTAGGAAGCAGTGATTTATGGTTGTAAAGTTATTCTTAATTCATGTTATTCGGGTGAGAAGTTATGCCCAGTTTAATGTCACGAGGTATTCTTATATAACGTCAGCATCTCTCATTAGCATGCAGCTAATGTAATATGGATGTCTGGACATGGGATATTGAAATTCAAAACATGCTATGAATGACAGTAACAGTACATTAAGATACACCCTTCTTCCAACACTGAAGAGAGTTATAAACTAGTGTCAGCTTGACAAGTTCTATGAATTTTATCCTCAATATAAATTTACTTTTTCATTAGGATTGACCACTTTCAAAAACAGCAACTCCGTTGTTGAACTTGTCATGCTGTTATGCTCCCAAGAGTGGCAAAATTCTTTGCAGAAACATGCTGGACTGGCTTTTATCGAGCTCATCAATGAAGGACGGTAAGCCAATATTTTATCATTCATGGCAACAGATAATTTCTTTAAATTTATTTTGCAATAAAAAAAATGTATAAGCATCGCCGTTATATTTATTTTTAAAGATTGCTGTCCCATGCCATGAAAGATCACATAGTACGGGTTGCAAATGAGGCAGAATTCATCCTTAACAGGATGCGAGCGGATGATGTATTGAAGCATGCTGATTTTGAAGTAAGTTAATTTAGTATTCCGTGTCGATAATCATAAGAGACTTTATGTCTTTTAAATCACAATCATCTTTTCTACGCTATTAAATTATTCCATCATTTTTATCACTTCCTGAAGCAATTAAAATTGTCTTATCATTGTATATTCAACTCATTTATTTCTGGACACATAAATATATTATCGTCTTATAACGTGGCGAGAATGGACAAGGAGATATTTATATTTTTATATCAAAGTCCAGGATTATTTTTTATGACTTATTGATTTTTTCACCGAATTTTCTCTCGAAGACATATTTTGGAAATAATTCTTTTCTAATAGCTGGAATCCATGAACAAACACAAATAAAATCTGGCATAAAACAACTGATATAAATACAAATTTTACTTATCTTTCAGTCACAGTGTGCCCAAACTTTGCTAGATCGTCGAGAAGAGGAACGGATGTGTGATCATCTAATAACAGCTGCAAGAAGACGAGATAATGTTATCGCCAGTCGAGTACTTGAAAAAGTTCGCAATATACTATCAAACAAACACGGTGCCTGGGGCTACATGGATCCGATGGCAGCAAGGTTGGTGTGATAATAATTAAACTGACATCTCTTCCTAAGCAAAAAGACCTACTCAAGATCTGAGGGATTCTATAAAAGTAATATTATTTCACAATTAATTTATTTATTCTTTAGAATGGCGGAATTCTGGAAACTGGATGCGTGGGAGGATGATGCAAGGAGGCGAAAACGCTTCGTGCATAATCCTCTGGGCTCTAGTCATCCGGAAGCAACTCTTAAGGCAGCTCTAGAGCATGGAGCACCAGAAGATGCGATTCTTCAAGCCAGAGAAGAGTTTCATGCACATCTTGCTGCCTCCCGGGCTCATCAGCAACAAATTCCATCCGCTGACCTCATGGATGATAACGAGTTACTCTCAGATGATAGAGACCTTGACAATGATCTAACTGGTAAGTGATTTAATTTCTATGACAGTGAATCAACGAATTTATATTATTGCAAATGGAAAACGAACTTTCGGAGTTCAAGCTCTAATAAATTGAAATGCAAGTATTAAATACTAAACGGATCGATGTAAATCATATGAAATGTGTTTTATGTTTGTCGTTTATTCTTAGGCCCTGTGAACATCAGTACAAAAGGCAAACTGATAGCTCCAGGAATCGTCGCTCCTGGTATCATCTCTGTTACTTCTACGGAATTGTACTTCGAGGTGGACGAGGACGATGCGGAAATAAAGAAAATCGATAATGAGGTGAGTTATTCTTTCTGTGTATTAAATCATCTCAATTCAGTTTTTGGTTGATTTTTTTTAATTTTTTTTGTTATTTTTATGCAAAATATCAAATCGATGTGTATTTTACGACGTGATACATTACGACATGATCTATGGTGTCCACGGAATTCGACAAATTTTAAATAATGCTTTAAAAAAATAACCGATTAAATATTCAGTCTTGAAAAAATTAACATAATCTTTCAAAATACCGGGAATATAAGATTCGTAAATTAAATTGACGATAAAAATCGTCTAATTAAAACAAAACATAACATAAAAAATATCGACAAATCTTCTTTAATCTGTTTAAAATTTCGACAGTACACGCTGAGTGGATGCAGCGATATTATAAAAATTGTATCCTAGATTTGTATTATATATTATTTGCTTAATATAATCGTATATGTATATGTACATATATTATGTAAAATTGCGGTTTATCTCCAAGGCTGAATACACTATAATCAGCCATATGCATAAGACAGTATCCACCTAGAGACAGGCTCGTGGATAAGTAATCTAGAAAATTAATTACTCACCTCGTTTTCAGCTCATTTAGATAGTGACTATTAGATGCATTCGCAGCGACCTGTTGCCTCTAGTTAACTTATCTAGTTGAAATACGGTTACGGCAATATACCTATGCCGATAACGTACGTTATTTCCTTAGAGTTTAAACTCGTTGCTGTAGAACTGTGGGAGTTAAAAATATTGGTTTAAAAAAAGCCGCATTTAGAATACGTCGTATCGGGAAATAAAGAAATATATATATACCTATATAATTATCTTCAGAATTACGATAAGATGGAATAATGAAATGATCATTCTCTTTACTCCATACTCACCCTCGATAAATTACACACTTTATACTCCTGTACACGAGAATATGAGGTAAAAAAAAAAAATTTTACGATTAGTATAATTAACGTAATATGTGGCCTAATTAACTGCGAGAAAGACCGTTGACCCAGGTCAGTTACAAGTCTCAAAAAAAAGAAAAAAAGAAAAAAAAAAATAGGAAAGAAATGGAAAAAACGAAAATAAAAAAAATAAAAAAATAGCTTTCGTCTAACTTTGAGGATCGTATATTACGTATACGTCTTCATTCAACTCTTCGCATCTCTCGCTACCGCGCTTGTAACGAACACCTCGTTAAAAGAAACGTCAAAAGTCAAGACCCGAAGAATGACTTTGCGATTATCGTTATACGCGTAGCTTAAAACTTAACGATATATCTCAAGATCTGCAGGTAGCTCGATTTCTTCATTACTCAATTCGCTTTAGTCATACTGTTATTTATTTATTTTATTTTTAATTATTGAATATTAAATATTTGACAAAATTTGTAAAAATTTTTAAATCTATACAAAATCGTTTGCTAATTAGTGAATAAAAAAACAGCGATATTATTACTGCAGCTGTATAATACTACTATAGACTCTTAGACTGGTCTCTGCAGGTAGCTCCGTTGTATAACGAGGAATATTAATCACATGACTGAGAACAGAATTTGAATAAATGCGATCCATAAGTGATGAGACGTGGCAAAAGCTTCCACCGCGGTTTAGCTCAGGCGCCGTGTTCTTGTCTATCAATATTTGTAATGAGAGAAGAAAGGAAAGGAAAGGAAAGAAAAGGAAAGGAAAGGGTTGGGTTTGAGTTAGATGATATAAGGAAGGAAATAAGGAAGGAAGGAAGAGCACAACGGGCTATAAGGAGACGAAAAACTTCGTAGATATAACATATCGCGTAGGATTCTTCTCGGGATCAAATATTATCATATATTGGCCGTAGATCTCGGGTTTGTTTAACTAGGGAATAAAACAAACAGAGGTGGGCCCCATGGGGCTGCAGCTCTTCAGGGTCGGCAATTATGAGCCCCCTGCGGGGCCCGATATCTACCTACTCGTTCTATCCCTCTTTTTATCCTTTTCTCTTTCGAATCTCTTTCACTCCCTTTCTCTCTCTTTCTCTAAGATATTAAATATTATCATCCTTATAGGATTCTTACGGAATGCGCTGATTTAGTGAATCAGATATCGTTTAAATTCTGTGTAATTATACACAATTTATTTATTTTATTTATTTATTTATTTATTTTTATCGGTAATCGCAGCCTTTGATCGAATGAATGCATCAATCGGAATATTGATGAGTTGTAAAAAAAATCGAAAAAAAGATAGTAAATAAATAAATAAATAAATGAAAGGTATAGTGGGTGTCTTCACCGACGTAGCGTTTAAACAGACGCCGCCTGTTAAATAATTCTATCCGCATAATAATTCCTCATTAGAAATCAAACTAGCAATATACAAATGATCGTGGGTTGTTTAAAACTTTCTATTAAGTATGTATGGATGTATGTATATATGTATTGTATCTACATACATACGTAATATATAACACACAGATCCTAGCACTAAAGTCAAAAGCTAGGTGATCTATTGGAACGAGTGTTAAAACTATAAACGGGAATATATCGGAGCCCAATTAATGAACGATGACGTAATATGCTCGGGCTATAAACTCATAATAAAAAAAAATAAATAAATAATATGAAAATAAATAAGCGAAGAAGGAGAAGAAGATATGAAAAAATTAATGAACAAAATTTAGTAGATATGTGTCGTATACACGTGAAAAAAAAAATGAAAGAAAAAAAAAAGGATTCTTACGATTTTACGAGTGTTTAAACATCCGCGATTCGCATGGGATTAAAATTACATTATATTTTCGTACATACCTATATGATGATTTTTCGCGTTCTAAAATATCAAAAAAATAATAACAATAATAATAATAATCTGTATAAAAAAAAGAGACAAGGCGATGTATAAATCAATTTAAACAACCCGCACGAGGGCCGGGCAAAGGTAGTAGTTAAAGGTTTGCTTAAGTGATTGTAAGTCGACTAGAAGAACCGCGTCCTGCAGCATCTCGCGGTGGTCACCCCGCTGAGGTTTGACCGGTGGTTCTTGGGTCTTCCCTCTTCTCTCTACCGGCTTTTATAATGGCTTGGGTAAACGTATTTATCGTGATTTATCGTTTACACGATACTCTCCTCTTTACTCTTTCGTTTCTCCTTATATATCTATACACTCATACATACTATGCATAGGTACCTAGGTATATATATATATATATATTTAAAACTACCTACGCGTGTGCGTATACATATGTATATACCTACGTACGTATTATATACTGCGTATAAACTCACCGCCAGCGGATAGACAGACGGGGCCTTACGGTACGATACGGTACGGTGCGGTGCGGTCCGGTTCGGTTGGGTCCGGTCAATCGGTACGGTGCTTGAATTATTAATCGTTCTGCTACAGTCCGAAAGATAAAGGCGGCATTCGATATGGTAAAATAAAAGTTTCACGCTCAAAGATCAAAAGATTGTTACATAGTTTCGAACTATTGTGTCCCTGTGTCTGTATATGTGGGTGAACAATCGTATCTATGAATGAGTTTTCAACGGTTTTTCAAAACAGTGTTAAGTCATACCGATTTTCACCCACTAACTTGAGTATTAGTAGTTAGATGTCAGAAAAAAGGTAAATAAAAATGAAAACTAAAAATTTAATAAAGATTCTTCACCAAAGAGTGTTGGGAAATTTTTTATTTTTATTAATTAAATACAATGACCAGGGAATTACTCAGATTCCCTGTGGATTGGGTAAGAGAGAGGCAGATCGGCATACCAGCCCACCCGCATTTTCCCTCCGAAACCTGTTGGCGCCCAAACCATACCGAACAAAACCAAAACCCAACTGTGCAGCGCGTATCTCTATGGACAGGCCATGAACCCCCGTTGAATATTAAAATAAAGATTCTTCGATACTTGGACAGTTTGAATTCGATTGAAAATTTTCAAACGGAATCGAACTCCGGATGTTCTATAAAAAAAAAAAAAAAAAATAACATAATAAAATAAAAAATCAGCCAAAATTGAAACCAGTTTTGTTTCGTTTTTATTCCTTCGCCAAAGATGCGCGTGAAAAAAAAATTGACGAATAATTGTGATTTTTAAGGACACTGGGTATAGTAAATAATATAGCGTACATATGCGTGTAATTTAAACCGCCCTTCGCTGCTTATCATAGTCGTATGTAGATATATATGCATAAGTATATGTATATGTGTGTGATACCGAAGGTGATGTATCGCCAGTGACGTTATAATAATGCGGCTATAATTACTCTGTCTGAAACTCCGAGGTAATTTGTGTATGTACGTAGATACGTATGTACATACATACATATCTATGTACATACTTATACGTATGAACTTACAATATACATATATAAGCATCGATATAATAAGGACGTACGAAGATATACCGGTTAAAATGCGGGTATTTTAAATACCGCTGCAGTATATGTATATATATATATATATATATATATATATATATATATATATATATATATATATATATATATATATATATATATATATATATATATATATATATATATATATATATAAATATAAGTTAGTCGTTTTATTATACGAACAATAATTTTTCTCGAACTGTCATACTTATGGGTAAGGCTGTTCTTAATTTTCGAATTTTAAAAGCTCAGAGCGGTAAAAATTCCGGATTTAATATCACCAAATCACATTATTTTGAATAGTTATTTTCCCGGAAGTCTGCATAATTCAATATTTAAATGAATTCGTACTTTGATTATTCAATACTTGAACCCGATTCCAAAAATCGCGAATAATATATTTATCACACATGTATACCAAAACCCAAATGATAAGTATTGAAAATCAAATATGATCAATTATAATAACCGCGTTAGAGCGTGAAGGCACCTTAAACAAACCTGCAGGGGCTAAATAATATGGTGTGGTTTTAACCCGAGGCAAAATATGGTCAAGCCGTGGCAGCAAGTTGGAAGGCAACTATGGCCAGTTAGTTTGGTAAACATCCATCAATCTATAAGCTCTAAAGAATAAAAAAAAAAGAAAAAAAAAAAAAATAAGAAGAAACAAAAAGGATAAAAAATGGTCGGGGTAAATTCCCTACAAGGCATAAACAGGGGGCTCGGAAACCAGGCTCAACAACCGGGCTGAACCAGTAACGCTGATCACTGCTATTAGCTCAGACATTGCTCCGGTGGTCCGCCAATCTTCGTGGCACTTCATCATATCGGTACCTCAACCTGCCTCCCCCATATATGCAGGAAAAGGGAGGGAGGGAGGGAAGGGGAAAGAAAGGTGCTACTAACGGATCCCCAACTTGTTACAGTAATTCAAAAAATTTGCAGTGTAAATAAATTTGGAAAAATAGTTTCGAATTATTTCGGAAATTTGACGAAAAAGAATCGATCACCTGCGCCTTTTAGTACCCAAAATTATATATACGAAGTGTAAGAATCCGTCTGAAATTTTCGGACATCGTAAGAAAAAAAAAGAAATAAAATAAAATAAAGTGACGAAAAAAGAAGGCGAGTATAACGATTAACGAATCTCTCGGCTTATATACTATAACCGGACCGTATAATTGGTATATTTTTCCCTTTTTCGCGCGAGGTGCCCGTCTGGAGTGAACCACCCATTATTAACTGTATCCAACAATTAGCCTGGTGAAAAGAGGCGATGATAGATATGCTAGTAGTAGGCAACTGTCCAGCGCGGAGTCAACGCTGTCAGCAGCTGCGGCTTTGGGAGTTTGAGAGTTTGTTGGGTATGTGTATATAGATTTTTTTTGTTTCCCCCTCGATTTTTTTCTTCTTTTTTTTTTTTCTTTCGTCCTTCTTTATTTCTTTCTTAGTTTCAAAGGGGCGAGTGTCGTCCGGGATTTTATGGGACACATTCGTCCTTATGGCTTTAGGAACAACTTTAAATAGCTCGTATCTATAGTTTGAGGCGCGCGCGACCAACGAGTTCGTCTTTTGAGTGTGGAACCACGTTAAAGTTGAAGATCAAACCGACCAACGAAGGCGGGGTCGACCGGTCGACCGGGCGACCGGCCAAGCAGGCGATCTACCGCGTGACGGATGGCGCCCACCTGTGGATTCATTCACTAATCTGTTCCCTAAGCAAACAACCCAAACACACCCCGTCATTACCGCTGACGGCATAAGTAGCGCCCCTCCTTCTCCACTTTTACCGTATATTACTATATGTATGTATACCTACTCTCATATTTTAGCTATACATGGATCACGATATTTATTACCGATAATATTCAAAAAGAGAACACACAGTTTTTTTGCACGGTTTATAAATTCGTTTTTCGTTTTATTTTTAAACGCGAACGATTCTTTTACTCAAAATCTTTAAAGGGTTAGGCCATTTTATTTTTTATTTTTTGTTTTTTTGCCTTAACGATTTATACCGATTTTAGTTCATGTATGAAAAAAAAAAAAAAAAAAGTCACTGAGATCAGAAGATGACAAATGATCGGTAGAGTAATGACGGACTGTCTTAAGTATTTACTTTTATTGGGTAATGTTTCTTCTAAGTAATAATTTTCATAATTAATATATATCGGTTATCGTTTTTCTGTTTTTTTGTATATTTAATTTTGCAATAATCTTCTTCCTTTTGTCGAATAATTGTATCCTTTGAAACGACGCGATCTCTTATGGATGAGTGTAATGATCTTCCAGAGGATTTTGTATTTATGATTTTGAACCGTATACCTACCTTCAGCGGTCTTTTTTAAATACGTGTCAAAAGATCGTAAATTAAAGTTGACTTTGTACAGAATCAGAAATAATTCTTAAGCGATAATACACTCGCTCACGAACATGGTAAATTATTCATTAATAATTATGGTATATAAGAACTGAGACGATCGATATCGAGGAACGATGGCTAACATACGATATCCCGAATGCGCATAAAGAAGACGAAGAAGAAGAAGAAGAAGAAGAAGAAGAAGAAGAAGAAAAAGGATTAGAACTAATTTTGCAATTAATTTTACATTTTTATATGCACGAATTTTTTGACGTCTGGTAGTCAAATATAAGTAGCTCATATACTTCTCTGCTAACTATATGCTGAAGAAACTTCTATACCAACTCTTCACTCTGTAAATACGTAGGCTCTAGTCTATAATTAAAGTATCCAGTCTCGGTAAGTTATTAGTCCGATGGGCTAAGGCTAAAGCCTCGAAGAAATCAGGAGTCAGAAGTCAGAACTGAGGACTAAGGGCTAACGAAGATCCTTAACTAATTCGGTATTACATCCTGCAGTTCGCAATTTTTGTTTTAATTTATTTATTTTTAAAATTTTTTTGAAAAATGATGAGTGAGAAAAAATAAATGAGGTGAAAGTATAATATTTTGTCTCTTCATCTCGGCGTTACCTCGCAAGGGAGATAAAAATTCTTCAGTAATTTATGCGACTTTATATGTTACTTCGTGTATCTTTAAAGCAAAGGAAAAATAAGCGAGTCCCATGGAGTTCAGTGCGGTGCAGTGCAGGTCGTGCGATTTCAGCGGATACCAAAACTCGAAAAACAGGTATATATGTATAGGTGGGTATGTTATATACCTTACGCAGCTGAGAAATGAGAAAACTGCAGATGAGAAGATGAGATAGGGATTCGTATAACAGAAAACGGGACTGACAACGACTGAAATTTTAACTGAGATTCAGCCATGTTGTAGTAGGGACTGGGTCTGCTAGTTAAAATCTATGCGCATCCCATAATTTAGCGATTATTTTGACAAGGGTATGATTTCCCGACAGGTTATTGGCCTTACGGGTTGCCCGTCTAAAATATCGCTATTTAAATACCCACTTAGACCATCTATAATAAATACATACTTCAGGACTGGTCAGTTTAACACGTGAAAAATGCTTATCCACAGTTCTTACTCTTTTATATACATCAAAAATTATATCTACCTGATACACACATTACTTTACCTCTTCTTCTTATCCATACAATTTTCGTACTCGATAACTGAGTAAAAAATCGATTAAAAATGTGAGAACGGATCAAGGCAACGTGGCAAATGATTTAGGATCATTTTATCCTTTTTGTTTTTTTTTTTTTTTCGTTTCTCTTTTGAGTTCGTTGTGTGGGTGGGAAGAAATACGAAAGCAGGAAAAGGTTTTGGACGAAGTATCGTAGTCCGGGGTTCTACTTTTTTTTTTTTTTTTTTCTGAGTGAAAGGAGCAACTGACGCGCTTCTTGGTTTGACCGAAGTCTCGTGGGAATGATTAACCGCTTGTTAAAGCCCTCGAATTAGAGGGTGGACCAGGGAGGAGATCCTTAGACCCGTTTTTCGAACAGCAATAAGTTTACAACGGCATTTAGGGTTCTGACCGAGACTCACCTTACGCAGTATCCTTAGCTGATTTTGAGTTGGAAAGTGTCCCAAGTTAGAATAAAGAAGAAAAAAAAGAAAATTAAAGTTTCCTTATTTTTTTTAGATTTTCAGCTACCAGAGATATTTAAAATTGACTTAAGCTGTTAAATCCCATTTGCCTTCTTTATATTCGCCTTTTATTATATTTTTATTAAAAAAAATTTTTGGTCTTTGTATTCTGACCAGTCGAGTTTAGGTTAATTAATATTTATTTAATCGCTTCACCCGCAGCCTATATCTCGTTAGTCGTGACCGATGGGAATCTCGATAGAAATAGCTAGGGAAATTCTTTATATTCCCTTCCATGCAGCATTAGTCCGTGATATTATGCCATAAACTCTCTGACCATATCCATGTCGTTGTAGTTAGAAAATAAACTCCCCCTTTTGTATATAGTGGCTTAAAATTTTTTTATTCATCTCCTATTTTATTATAAATCCCTGAGCTATTGACCTGCATTTTGCTTAATGACTTAGCTGGCTTATTGTCAGTCTCTACGTGGTTATATGGTTGGACTACGTGTCTACGGTAATAGACCACATAAATACATGCGTATGGATATATGTATATACAGTATGTATGTACTTACATGTTGGGATAAACACACACGAATATATTATAGAAATGTATGGGTATATTCACGTATACATTAGATACGTGCGTTTGTACGCGAGGGAGGCAAAAATTAAGGAGAGGGAAAGGCTTGGCCCCCGGCTAGAGGCGCAACGGCCGTTGAGTTATGGCGCAGGTTAATTATACAAAACATTCAATTATGCCTCCCAACACACGCCACGTATACCCTCAATGTGTGTGTCACGTAGAACCACGCTATAAACTCTTGCGGTCCTCGGTTTAAACTCGGGTACAGCATTGGAACGAAATTTGTCGTAAGAAAACGCGAATGGTCATTTTCCGGAAACTAGAGATTCGAACAATTTCGACTCATTTATGAAAAATATTTTTATTTTTTTGTACATTTTATTTTTTTTTTTATCTACCTGACCGGAATATCGCGTCACCAAGTTTCACTGATCGGTCTTCTCGGCCCCCCAGACCCCCGATTCCTGTTTTGGTTTTTTTTTTTTTTTTTTTTTTTTTTTTACACGGGGTTCCATTTATCATTGGACAGATCCTTGGCGTGCCTAAAAGTTAAAACAAAGACCATGGGAGTTTTTGAGGAGGGTTTGTTCGATGAAGGGAGTTGCGAGTGGGGGGCCCCGAGCCCAACGGACCCAACGGACCCTGAGGAAGGCCCATAACGCAGAGATTTTACGTGGCGGCGCCGGCGCCCCCTGCGGCCTCAGACACCGCAGTCTGATGTATATATGTTTATATATATATATAGGTATATCTACTCCAGGCTTGGTCAAGCTATCTCTTCGGCTATCACTGGCGCCTCTAGAAGAGGTCGCGGACCGAGGACCCAGAATTCAGAACCCAGGTTCTGTTCCATCGCACATTTTCGTCGCGAGGTATAGAGCAGCTGAGTTTCCTCTCCCCCCCCCCCCCCCCCCCCCCCCCTTTATTTTTACGATTTTTTTTTTACTTTTTCTTTTTCTAGGCGAGAGTAATTGGAGGAGATGTTTAAAAAGGGAAAGGATCAGTTGGAAGTATTAAGGCGAAAAGATATAGAGACAGTGGTGCATGAGAACGTAGTAAACATGATATACAACCTCTGGGATAAGTTTTATCTGCATATCTCTCTGAAAGTCTAAAATAAAACTACATGGCTATATTCATTGTTTTATAGGAGTTGTAAACGTGTCAAGTAATTAAAAAAGCTTCCTTGATCATTCGTATTATATGTATATATGAGTGGGCGCGGTTGGCCCAGGTATCCATCAACACACTTCGCAGCTAGTTACTCAAATTTTTCATATAAGTAATTAACAACCAAAACTGAACCGCGATGGTCGTTCTAACTTCACGCACTGATATACAAATACCAAAACCATGGAAACCGCCATCTTGCCAACACCGAACCCCTCGGATCAGGGGAACGTATATATGGTTATCGCAGCTGTTCTCTTACACTTCTATCACCTTACCGTTTAGTCCCATACACACGTATCCATAGCGCCACGCACCTGCGGACCGATAATAATTCTAATTACCGATGTCTTATGGGGTCGGAGAATACTCATGGATCTTCTCCCCAAATTTCAACACTTGGTAAAAAAAAAAAAAAAAAAAAAAACGAAAACAAAAAAATAAAAAGCAAAACTCTAACATTTTGGGCAATTTTCAGACCTTGATTGATGCAGACGTAGATGCAGAGACCTCCTTCTTTTAATTTCATCTCTGAGATGACCCTGTAGCTAGCCGATGTTATCTATCGCGGAGAAAGATACCTAGTAGGTTGAGCCTCGCGATGTCAACCCGAAGGGTATCGGTGTTGGTTAAAAAAAAAAACAACGGACTTAGGTAGATTAAAACAATGGTGAGAGTGAGATAACGCTGCGGCGGGCGGACGCGTGACAGGTCATCCCTAACAATTCCTGACCAGTTAGCCGAACCGAACCTGACGCGAGTCGTGGGTATTTGTGTATTGGTAACGTATACGTAGACGTAAAAGGAATACAGAACGCACGTAACAGGTACAAATATACATTCGTATATGTGAACGAACCTGCGACTACTCGCAGGACTAAGGCTTAACGAAGAGTACTAATAAATAACGTAGCAACCAGTTGGGGTTTCCTTTTTCTCCGGTGGGCTGATGCTGCAGCAGCAACAGCAACAGCAGCTTCAGCTTCAGCTTTGGTACTACGGAATTATATATACTTCTGTATCCTGAAAGTTTGAGACGCTCTCCGTCCTGGGCAAGAAGATGGATGTGAACCCAGGCGCCGCCGTCACCTGGCATTCTCGTCCTCGTCCTCTCATCCTCATCCTACTCCTACTCCTACTCTTGCTCCTCCTTCTACCCAGGTTTCATGGCTTCCTCTATTTGGTTACGGCGTGGTTAGAACCACGGCGATCGTACCTGGAGTTCTGGTCGGTAACCAAGACCATTTTATACTTATCTTCTTCCCCTATCTTCTTCACGCTTATTATACCTTGAGGAAAACAATATAGCTATACCTACCTACCTTATATACCTAGACTGTATACCGTGCCCATGGAAGAACGGGTAAAGGCTAATATGTTCTGTCGCGCGAATAACGCGATCAAGTTACAGCTACTCACTCGGGAAGTGACACAACTGCGCAGCACTAAACTCTTCAAGGAGAAGAAACTTATTCCAAGTGGGATTTTCATCCGCTAGATAATATACCTGCAGGTTATGGTATGGTCACTTCTTGTTCGGCGGTCTTCTTTAAAGACCACAATAAGGCACCGACGCCCCTCTGATACTCTGAGGTTCGTCATTTTACGCTGAATTTAACGGAGTGTACTTAACCCTTGCCGCGTTCTTCACCGCAGAGAGTCATGTCCCAAGAAAGTGATTTTTTTTCTTTTTTTTTTTCTTCATGATATTGGTTTTGGAGAATTTATGGTGTGGCTTTTGAAGAGTAAAACCGATGTGCACATGGCTTCTTGTCTTTTTAGTTTAAGTCTATTGAACTTGAACCGTTTAATATAGAAACGAAAAAGTATACTGACGAATGCCGTGAACCGATCTTCGACTCCTGCTCAGGAGTCTGGGGGCTGGGCGCCGCGACGGGCGTCCCGGCGGGTGGGCATTGTGTACCTTGGACCCCCGCGCTCTTTAGCCTTTCTTCCATTCTCCTCGATGGCAGTTCTCTCGTAACTCGTAAAGTCAAACGTTGACACTAACCGCGGGATGCCGCCTTCTTCTTCTTCTTTACCAGAAAAATTTCAAACAACCTTTTCATCCGTTATTATGTCGTTATTATATCGTATCCAAATACCAGCATGAAATAAACCTGCAGCAGCATCTTTTCGATATACCAGCTCATAGAAACGAAGCATATACCCCAAATTTTAATCATTCTTAACTCAAATACACATCGTGGTGAGGATTTCTCGTTGCTGATTCTGCTCAATTTTGCGATAAACTTGAGTAGCTATCGCTTTTTATTATAGCTTAAAAAACTGTTGCAGATCTTGAGATGAGCTTTGTCAACCTTTATTCTGCATATCTTCAAGCCGTTAAAAAAATATCTGTCCACTTTATGACACAGTGTATACTTTGTAGTTTTATTTTTTCTCTTTCTTTTTGTTTTTGTAACGTTGACATTGAGCGTTAATCATAGCTATACAAGAACCACCTTCTCAACCAAAGCCAGGTGATACTCAACTCGCATAAATGCCGCGAGAAGGACGAAGGCAAAAACTATTCGGCCATCGCCGAAGCCACCTCGTGATCGATGATTGTGATCGGTTCAACTTTTTATCGTCAAACAGCGCCGGCGTCCATTTCTAAAAAAGGAAAAAAAAAAAAAGAAAAACATATTACTGTCTCACACTGGTCTCCAAATATCATTCAACGTCAATTAGAACCTAAAATTCTACATAAGGGATAAAAAGAGAAGAAATTAGTTTTTCCCTGCATAGAAATTGACCATTACCTACTTCGACGTAGCTGCTGCTCTCAACACGTCCTCGTATACTTTCGTAGCAATAGAGTAATTCAATATGCAGCACGTGTCCAGATGGTATGCGGTAGTCATAAGTAAAGGCTATGGTTTGTGGTGGTTTTTTTTTTATCCCAAAAAAAAAAAAAAAAAAATTGAACGGGAATAGGTGCGGAGTGGAACATTAGTGGAAGGTGATTTTTTTCGGTAGATGGTTTACTGCACAGTGCATGGGTCAGCTATATGTATATCGACGTCCTTTACCGTCCTTCGTTAAATTAGTGGTTTTATGCGGGAACATTAGCCAATTTAACGACCTAATCAAAGAGTCTAAACTTCAGAAGAACCGCGTCCTCGACACCAGTCGACGCCTCAGGCCTAAAAATGAATTCACGGCTAAGAAACTGATCCCTCTTTTATCTTCGCCGAATCCTCATGAAATGAACTACCAATCCTTGAATATTTCTCCATCGATAGTTTAGCTAATTCAAAATATCCGAGATACACTGTATATGGTATTAGTCGACGCAATGTGATGCTTGCATAAATCTTTCTACAACAAAATGGCGGCTATTTCTTTTTTAGTTTTTTTTTTTTTTTTTTTTATTTTGATTTTGTTTTGGTTTTAAAGACCTAGTGAATACCGAAAGGTGCTGAAAGCCCGTTCAACTTTCGTCCTGGCTTTAGGTTCGGCGGTATGATCAAGGGTTCCGCCACGCCCCGGTCCCGCCTTCTCTAATCATCGACTCATTACTCATTAGTACTAATGAGCCGCGCGCGCGCCATCCATATAGGTATAAAGTAGAGATAGGTACCTACGGGGTGTATCATGGTGGAGTGGCCGTGAGAAGTTTGTAATTTTGGAGGGGAAAAAAATAAAATAAAATCAAATAAAATAAAATATCGGATGAATTGTGTCTGGTCTGGACTTACGACGATGACCATCAACTGACACAGCACCTTTCGACGATATTTTAATACGACATGGGGTCATATACTGATCGTGTATATTTGCTAAAGAGATTTCTGCTCGTTTATACATGTTTCTAATTCTTCCCATAAAACATGCCGTGACATTGTGCTCGTTGAAGCGATCACGTGTGACCGACTACGACGACGAGGACGCAGCTTCAGCTTCAGCTACAGCACCGAATTATAGTCTGTCGCGACGGACGCCACTGCATCCGTCACAGCCGTCGGTCCGTTAAATTGGCGCCACCTGCCACCCTAGTGATCCCAAAAACCCCTGACTCATCTTCTAGCACCCGCACCAGAGCGGACACGGGGTATTTAATGCATTTATAATATGAATCCCAATGACCTATGACACCCTCTCAATTGTCATTACAAATTGAGAAGACAGTGCTTGGTGCTGTGGGGTTTGATGATGAATTTTTGTACGGGAATAAGGAAATGTACTCTGGTACTTATTAGGAGGATACTTCAGAGCTGGTTTCATTTTAATAAAAATTGACTAAAAATTTACTTAATTATTACATAATCGAATTTCGGCTAGGCATTCATTAGAGAAACTCGGTTGTAAATAAATAAGAAATCATTACATTACATTAGTCTGCCCTCGTCGGGAAGCAGGGTAAGGGAAAAGACAGGGCTTCTGGCAAGGCTTGGTTTGGTTGGGTGAATATAGGGGCGGGGGTGGGTTGATGTACAAAATATAATGTGATTGTTTCCGAGCTAGCAGCTGGGTGGTAGGGACAGGGGTGTTTTTACCCCGGTTTTACTCTGCTGGTGATGACTTCATCCCCTCAATCCAATACAGATTCAAACTCAGTGTACTGTGGAGAGATCACCGCGTTTCAGATCTTATATGCATGCGTATGCGCGTATACATACTCGAGGCAATGGACCAAGGCGAAAAGCAAATGTGACATTTTTAGCCTTTGGATATAAAATAGAAGACTGTTTGTGGGTTATAGTTACGTCGTGATGTTAGGACTGCGGCAAACAGGAAATGTTTTTCATTTTTGGATAAAAATTCAATGACGATGAAAGGGGTGATCATCAAGAACAAAGATTGCAGATAAGAGCACGGAGGTTCCGTGCAGCTTTTTTTATTTTTTTTTTTTTGTTAAAAGTTGTTTGTACCCCCGTCCGTTTCTGCGTTATAATACCTAGGGAGTTATTGTGCTACGGTGTACCCGGGGAAAGGATTACCAGAGAAATCCTTTAATGGCATTGTTAGCATTTGAATAACACGAAATATGATATGAGATCGGCTTGGAGAGGTCGTGGATGAGGGGCGAGACCGGGAAGGAGACCATTGGACTAGCTGGGGCTTCGGTTCAGGTATAGAGTTACCCTGTTCAGTACGGTTCTGTTCTGTTCTGTTCTGTTCTGTTCCTGCGGATTAATTGTTGGCAGCTTGTTGATGCGGTGAGATATGTACAAGACCGACAATCCGTTTCCAGGAATATCTGATGTTCCTATACATACAAAAAATAGAAAAAATAACAAGAAAAAAATACAAAAAAAAAAAAATTACCAAAAAATATCTGGCGACTTAAATCCAGCGAAAAATTGCACCGTTGGTAAATAATAAAAAGTTCCCCAAAACTCGAATATAAAGAAAGAAAGTATTTATACACCGAGTCTAAAATTATCTGTCTCTTCATGATTTTGTCCTCCAAATGTGAAATTTTTTAAATATTTTTTTTTTCTTTTTGCCAGCAGTTATAATAATTCCCATTTTTTTTTTCCTTTGTTTCAGGTGAGTAAAATAGAGAAAAATTCAAATTCAAATTTTACACTTTTTGAGACGAAGTATAGTGGGATCGTTTGCCGCACGCATCTATATGGTGAGTGAATAAACTATTATTATACTTATAATCATGGCGAGAATTTTCTGAGAGACTATAGATATAATTTTTAGGATAATAAAACTAAGAAAAAAAAAAAAAAAAAAAAAAAAATAGCCAAAAAATCGACGAAATCTTACTGCGGCTGTTGTCTTTGAAGTTACGAGTGTAAACAGCCGATATACTTAGCGGGTTTTAAAGTTAAGAGGGCGAGTGATACACTCGAGATAAAAAGGGAGGAGTTTTTAGTAGCAAAAAACTGGTAGGTAGGTAGGTGTAGGTACTGACTGCAGTGTGCCAGAAAGAAAAAAGTCAAGAGAAAAAAAAACAAAAATGAAGATATAAAAAAAAAAAAAAATGAAAAGAAAGAAAAAAAAATTAGGTAAAAATGTACACAAGTATATCGCATCCATTCGACCGAACGAGGGGTACGGAATCTCGTGTAGGACCGCGGTGATAATTCAACCGAAAGGATGCATCCATCCTCTCTCCCTTCACTGTCTAACTCTCTTTCCCCTCTTCCCTATTCCCGTACTCTCGAATTCAAACCCAGAAATAGACCGATGTTTGGTGCGGACCGCGGCTATCCTCTCTTCTTGTGTCTCTTCTTCTTCTTCTTCTTCTTCATCTTAATCTTCATCCTCCTTCTTCTCCTCCTCCGACTCTTCTTCCTCTAGTATATGTATAATAGTTCCCACAGGCTTAGCTCAGCCCATGTCCCTCGGGAACTGCCGTTTCCTCTCTCATTCCTGGAGCAGCTTCGTGCAGGCGAAAGACCGCACCATAAATCTCCGCGTAACGTTAGGGGTTGCTGGTAGGACGTTAGAGAGTGGAGAGATCCAGGGTGGAAAGTAGAGGGAGAGAGAGATCACCCCGGAACTAATCAAATTTGGATTCGGATTAAAACAGAATCGCGAACCACTCTATTGTGATCGGTAATCCACGAGTCACGCTGCCTGCTATGCAATGCTGTATATCTCATATCATACGTGGGCGTATGGACCTAGTACGTGTTACTATATATGGATGTTGATCAGAGGGAACCCCGAGAAGTTGTTGTACCGAAAGTAACGCGATGCGTCGTGGGAAAAACACGTAGTACAAAATAATTGTTCATAAAATGACGGAGATGGTTAAAAAAATAAAGAAAAAACATGATCAAAAAGAACTCCATCAAATTCATTAAGTCTCTGTGAAATGCATTTAGCTGCATGTATCCTAAATCCGTACGCAATTTATTTCATCGCTAAAATTTGCACTCGATCTTGAAAGAGCCGGGTGGTAAGATTATCTTATTCCATTTCATATCAAATGAATCTTCCGTAGAATTTACAGAGCATAAACTTTCAATGAAAATGTTTTACTCACGAGCGAAAATTTATCTTTGGCAAGTAGGAAATCTATCATTCAAGATTCTAACAGCACAGTTTACATTAGTCGGATATTTTTCTGTTACTGTACGACTGCCAACAATCAACAAATCGTTTACTCCAATGATATAATTCCGCGATGCAGGAGGTGAATAAAAAAATACAAAAAATCTATACCTACACAAATACTTCCGTGATTTTCATCTTCCGATTTTTTTTTTTTTTTTTTAACACGTCAAACAATAATTATTGTAACAATCTCCACCGATCGTAATCGACAATGTACATTAATTACAGTCGCTCGAAATTTGAGACAGACTGCATTTAACCCGTGCTCTAAAACGTCGCAGTAAACCGATTTTGGTTACCCTCTAAGGGCGTCCCGACGCTCCCTAGTTAAATTTTCTCCTCTAATATACAGTTGAAAGGGTTGCAAAGCTCTTGAAAAATTTATTATTAATAATTTAATCGCCCTTTTAATTACTCCATAAATTCTAATCTCACTCCGAAGCATTTGACTGCTTTAAGTCTTGCGCAAAGTGTAAAAATGAAGCAAAGTATCTTCTTATTTTTCTTTTTTTTTTTTTTTTTCTCTTCAAATTTCTAAACATTTAAGTGCAGTGATACTCTAGCTGTTCCTTTTGAATTGAAATATTTTTCAACCTCCTCTACACGCCATCCAATTTTTCTTTGCCAGACATTTTATCGAATAGGAAGCCTAGGGTCTCCGAGTAACTTTGTAACCATTTATATCAATTTCAAAGAACTTACTGGCGCCCCAAACGTACCCTCACAGTTTCTACTCTCTCTCTCCCTCTCTCTCTCTTTAACTCATGAAATATTTCATTTCTAAAAAGCAACGCAATTTACGTAATTAGCCATTCTTGTAAGGTGGAAAACTTTCACAGCAGGCTATCAAGGTATACAAGACTTGTCATCACCGTGTTCAGGTAAGTGCTTATTATATATTCGTTAGCTATACAATTTTTTTTTTTTTCCTCTTGAAACAAATCGAATTTTGAGGATAAAAAGGCTGAGATTATTATTCAATATATTATTATATAGGCATCGTACCAATTGGACAACGTGCACACTTTACGTGTATCATTTATGTATTGGCTTTACCACTGCAACAGATTTATTCATATGCAGCAACCGGTAGAAACTCGAGACTCGATCTGCAAGGTGCAGGTTTACAGAAGTGATATTTATCGTTAAAGTTACACCTTGGTCTCCACATCATATGTACATAGTGTCAGTTTGATCTGAAACGATATTAGCATTTAAATAAATGAGTACATTAAATATATGATACATCGCCTCCGAAATCTCTCTAAATATCTTCGATATTTGTTAAAAAATCATATTAGGAAACATTTTTCTCTTTACAAAATCGCCAGATTCATTAATCAAAAAATATAAAAATTAGGTAATAATTGAAAATCGATAATCGGTACGTCATTTACACTTTGAGACTTGTCTTATCGCTGAGGAATGACACTGTACTGTATGTCGAGGTGTGATGTTCGTCTATCCGTAAACCAGTAACTAAACATGTTTCAGTATCGATTTAACTAGACGTTTTACCTCGACTTCAAACTAGGCATCCCTGAAATAGATCGAGCGGAACCGTGGATATTTTTGCTATGATTATTGACGCGATTATACATATATTTGTTCTAAAATTGAATCGAGCATACGAGAAAGTCCAGGAGAAGAGTTTGACAAAAATCTAGTCATTGCAAATGTTAGTTAAAAATTTGACCAAAAAATTTACGATTAATTATTTGGTCTCCAACGACGTGTGATGTTCGCAACCTGCAGTTCGCTGGTGTGAAAGAAAGTAGATTTCGTATTTATTTTTATTTTTTTATTAACAGAGGACAAAGTGAAACGCCGTCTCTACCCACTGAGACATAAACCAGATCACCGGATGCCCTTCGATGCACCAGTCCATATCCTGACACCCGATTCTCGGGCCAGTCCTTATTGCCGAACTATCGCTGTCATCGTCGTCGTTCTCTATCTGGTTTTCCCTTATCCTTAAATACTGCACTAATTTACCGTCCGACAAACGAACCATCGTCGTTAATTAACATTCTAAAGATAATGCATTATCGTTTGTATATAATTGATCTAGTAAAGTAAAAACGCGAAGAAAATTTTGGACCTATTTATATCATAGTGATCGTTATATTCCGCGGTAGGATCTTTTCAATCTTTAATATGCCGTACGAATATGCATATTCATGAAACCTGAACGAGTACCGTACCAGTCCGATGACCTACACACCAGTCGTGCGATCCTCTTAAGTGGTTTTGCCCATAAAATTTTAGGTACCTAAAATGCTTAGTGGTAGATACGTATGATGTGATCATACAACCCGCATACCACCCTTGACTATGATGTTTAAGTGGTGGTAAGTGGAGACGAAGTGCCACTAAAGGGAGTAAAATCGCACATGGGATCCTATGGAAGATTAATAATGAACAAGAAGTGAATGAAAGAAAAAAAAAAAAGACCGAAAAAATTGTAAACGTACGTAACTTTGGAAATTTATAAGAATTATTCAATATCTGTGGTAATTTTCAGTTACTTTATAAGTGTGTTGTGCACTGGCCAAGTTCGAAGTCTTGCGTGTTAGCGAAATGCACTCTCCATTCGAGTTATATACTGCGTACCTAAGACCTAAGACCCTCTGGCGAAGGTAGATGGACCAACTACCAATTACGCGAACCCGTTTGATCCGGGAATCTTATATGTAACCCGTGAAGTCAGTCCTCCGGCCGTGGTGCAGTCGTTGCGGGAAAGAAGACTTGATAATAAGAGCTCACCGGGTCAATTAGAATAACGACCATACCGGTATTCGTACCTACCTTCATGCCTACCTACTCAATACGATAGATTAAAACTACTTCATAGATTTTAAACGAAGTGTAGAATGCAATCGCATATGTGGGTCTTTTTCGCTTTTCATTATACTTACGTGACAGTCTTACTGATCCTAACCAGTTTATTTAATTACCTTACGATCATATGGGCTGGTGTATTATAACAGCGGGATTAATTATTGTTGAAAAACTTTTCAATATCTGAGGTATTATATTTCACAGAAGTGAAAATAACCCGTGAAGTGTCCAAACGACGGTGGCTTGTTGTCGTTGAGAGAGTCGCAGATACCTTTGCAGACTACCTACCTACCTACCTACCTACCTACCTACCTACCTACCTACCTTCCTACAGCGGTATGTAAATTATGGGACCAGTTCTTTCTACGGCAATCTTATGGGCTATAAGGTTCCTTTATCCTTAGATCAGGGCGGACCATTCGGGATATCAGGGTCCTTTCCAGTTTAGCGGCGCCATAGATTATCTTGGTCACGAAACAAAGAAGGAATCCGCGAAAACAAACATTGTAATTGGTGAGCTGAAGATGTGGGCGCAGAGGGTCCTTCGGGGTTCTGAGTTTACTTCTCACCATAGCTCTTCTCTCGCCTCTTCTCTCCTCATCTGTAGGCAACGAGACGCTATAAACCGGGCAGATAAAGCCGCAAAGTTTATGCGAAGTCGGGGCCTGGTGGGCCCCGCGTGTCTACGTCGAAGAGGCAATAAGACAAAAGGAAATCGCGACACGAGTCTCGGAATGTTTGCCAAGCCTTATCGCTTGCCAAGGTCCTCATTAAGGCCGAGGCCTATTACTGAGAACCGAAGTCCGCTATACATTTCCCTTTGTTTTTCATCCAGATTAAAAACCGGAATTCGATTCATTTATTTTGTAAAAAATTTTGCTGTTTGAATGTTTCACGTGATCTTCGATTCCGTTTTTTTTTTTTTTTTATCCTTTTTTTATTTCAAAACCAGCTGCCGGTTTCATCTCTCACACGGTTCCTGGTACGAGTAACGAGAAAGAGAGAGATAATAAAAAAGAATAAAAAAAAATATGTAATCGTTGTATGAATAATGTCGTTTTTTTTCATGTCTCGCTTTATTCAAATTTGATGTACATTACTTAAGCCATAGAGCGTTTAGATCTTTGAATAAGCGATACAAATTTGATTTTTATTCAGATTCTTTTACTTTTTTTCTTTCATTTTACTATGCCTACTTTTTGCCATTCAACATCTCGCATAAAGTCACACCACAAGACCAATTAGTTACCGCCGACGGGACTCCGCCCTGTACTTAAAAATATACGTGGCAGATTATTATAGACGGTTTTGTATTTTCTATTATATCTTTATTTTTCGAAATAGTTTTGCACGGATTGAATATCTAAACGCTGGCTGGACTCGTTACTTTATAGCTTATCATAGTATGAAATATTTTTTAACAAATATAATTGGCTTTTATTATTTTTATGCTTGATTACTTTTACCCAAATTTTTACTACATTTGCTTAACATACGTTTAAAATTCACTTTATATATAATTAAGTCTAATTTCTCATTCACAACACGTACAGTCTCTTACTTAGACACGTGTTTTTTTCATACGTAAAGTTACTAAACAAGCCGGTTATTCAAGTCCTTATATGCATAGAAAAAAAAAGTAAAAAAAAATAATAAAATAAAAAAAATAACACTTCGCAGAATACCTGCATTAACAGTATATTGCAATTATACCGTTTTCTGCACGCAGCTGCATAATACCGTACACGTACCTACACTTACTTACTCGTATATTGGCTGGAAATTATTATCGCGAAATAGCTTTTACGTTTTTCATGATAAATTTTGTCGTATAGGTACAGTAAATAAAATAAACAGTACCCACACAACCACATTCCGTATCGAAAAGTAACGTACTCTGACACACTTTGCTATCTAAAGTAAAATTTTTATTTATTCTCGTCTATTTTTGTTTTTTAGTGTAATTTTAAATAATGTAATTTTTTTTTTATTTTTAGACCAAAATAGCTTTGGACTGTATAAGTTTTTTAATAAGTGCTACATACGTTCTGGGATATTACCTACATGGGGAAACGTAAAACCAATAACTATTCCCCAGTTTTGCCGAGTTGTGGTGCAGATAGATCAATATATTGTCTCGCGTGTTTCGTCAAACAACCCCTAAAAAGCCAGCCAGCCCCCCCGTCAAGTTTAACTTCAGGTGAAACGGCTTGTCTTTCTAATCGGAGTCATGAAAATTGATTTTGGACGCCAGACTGTTGTATGTTTTAACTATAAATTCAAGGATATACATATAATAAAAAAGAATAAGAAACTATGCATAAAAGATAAAATAGTGTTGAAGGAACTGCAGAAGAGATTGACTCGAATTTTAAACGCGATTAGTAATATGGGTATAAATCGTACAAGCATTGATTGGAAGTTGGCAATTATCGCTAATGGTAAAAGTAAAAAACCGGATCAAAATATGGAATAAAGATTACACAGTTTCGCACTTATGTTTAATAGTATAAAATTAATAGAAAATCAGGCCGGAATTTAGAGAGTTGAGATTTACATCTCACTTAAAATGTATCAAAACGTGAGAACGTAAAAAGAAAAAGAACAAACCAAAAAAGAAAAAAAAAAATTAACGTCAAATACTTTAATTTATTGTAAAAATCTGTCAAAGATTTCTGCTCGCAATTCGATATGTATAAGGATATCCATACGGTTTTTTATGCACTTAAAATAACGCGGGAACCTCGTATCAGCCTTCCCCAAAAAAGAATAAAAAAAGAAAAAAAAAAGAAAAAAAGGTAAAAAAGCTGTTCAAAAAGTAGGCGAATAAAATTTTCTATATATCTATGCTAGTGTCTACCGCGATGGGATGTATATAGGCATGGTAAAACTCACCGATTGAAATCACCGACGGAAAGGTTACAACAAAACGCGCCTCGCTAGTGGTTTCAGTTTCGATTTATATTACCTACCTCCCACGTACGTATAATAAAGTATAAATTTATATAGCGATGATAAATTATTAATAATATCAGTACATACAGTTTTTGCATACTTACTTACCTATCCCCACAACCGGAGTTGGCGATGTAATTATTTGTCTTTATAGACTGCAGACGATAAAGTATTATGCGATATACGATATGCAATGTCCGAATCGGACATATTGCTTAAACCAATATCGTATAATACTTAACGATTAAATAGCAGCAATTTTCAATATTTCAAATTGGAGTTAGTTTTCTGTATTATATATATATATATATCATTTATTTTATTTGTAAATTTGCCAATTCGCGGATTCAAGTTTCAACGATTAAAACTTGAATCAATTTTATCTGTTAGCTAAAATTTTTTTACTACCTAGACAGCAGCTGACGATTTGGCAGAGGGAACAAGATTAACTGATATACAGGATTGATTAGTTAGGTGAATGATGATGTTTGGATATAATTAAAGGCAATATATAATGATTTATCGATGTACATATATATGTATAACGCGGTTATAATTTTCATATAAATATTACTATATATTTCGCATATTGTTTTACAGATCAATAAATATCTTTATATGTATAATAATAATAATAATAATATGTACAAAGCGATACGCGATTGCAGGATTTGTTTTTTTCTATCTTTTAATATATATGTATATAAATATATGTATATATATATATATATATATATACATATTTATATATATTTATATATATATATTTATGTATAATGAATACATATACACATGTACGTACGTATTTGAGTACATAATTATAAACAGTTTCGTATGACACTCTCACTGTCTAAAGTTTCCGTTCTTTAAATTATAGGCAGAAGTTCGCTGCACGGTTATTTATTACAATTGTAAAAATCTGAAATAACTTAAAAGTGCAATAAATTTATACACGACTTATTATATGGCACGAAATGTCATACACGGACACACAATAATCACATAATATAATATTGCCGAAAAATTCTTTCTTCCATATACATAGATATGAACGACACTATAATATATTATTTAAAAATTTATTTATTCATTTTATTTATTAATTTATATTCGTTGTTTTATTTACTACAACTTTTCGAGGGCACGGCTATTAGTTAGAAGTTCTCTCGTAAGTCTCCATACTTGTTTAGCAGCGTTTTCCAAACCGCTCGGTGATTTACCTTTGAAAAGATCCAAATTTGGTAAAAAATAGTGAGGACACCGTCGGCATTGAAGACACGATATTAACTGAAGAAATATCCCGTTTATTCTATCTCCGAGACAAGCCTCGTCCCACTCAGCCTCGTGAGGGTGTTTCTCACACTCGTATAAAAGAAGCGTTTTCATGTGATAACTGGTCACAGGGTTACCGGGAAGATCAAGATGACGGTCACGCAAGGTCTTCAAAATACTAAGACATCGTCTTCGGCTCGCACCCTGAAGCAAACGATTTTCAGCATCGATGAAAGACAATGCCCAGGCGTCGCCTTCCATAGCAGATTGTTTACCCTGCAATCCTATGCACTCCTTAGACAGCATGTCGAAACCCTCGGCCTTAACTTCTGCTACAATGTTAGGATGAGGCCAAGGAATGTGAGGTATTGGCCAATGCGATGCAGACCTTGGCCAAAGACCGGCGCATTTAAAAGCCGGTGTTATTTGCACCACGTATCGTTCACGGATACGAAGTTTAACCTCCGTTGTATCGGCTATCATTTTCACCGAGTCTCTGTAGGCGCATTTGTCACAGGCCTGAGCAACTAGCGTTTGAAAACGGGACCGAATCTTCCTTGCGGACAGGTAGCCGGAAGCTGTAATGAATTCGACCCATAGTGACATGGAACGTTTACGACCGTCGCTCAGTTTAAGGACTGCACATCCGGGCAGTGTTCCATCGTCGACAAAGTTCAAGACACCCATCTGGTTTAGGTATATTACAATCTCGAATTCCGTCGGTGATATTACATCCAGACCGTCAAATCGACCGTTATAATCCGTCAGGGATGATATGAAGCGCGGTTCCTGTACCTCGACTTCTTTCAAAACGTCCTGCACCACCCTACACACTTCTTGTATTGTCTTTGTCACCTGACTCTTACGGGTCATCACTCTCTCACCGAAGTACTTGTTTATTTGGTAAACCATTTTCGATTGGGCCGCCAGCATATCCGGCGGAACCAACATCTTCACTAGGTCGATGTATCTTTGCTCAGGGTTATTTTACTCCTTCCTATAATTATCGGCGTTGTTTCGATGAGTTTATTTTTGACTATCTGGACCGCATCTTCTGTTCTCGTTCTTTTTTCTTCTTCTTCGTTTTTGTTCCCTCTCTCTCTCTCTCTCTTTCTCTCTCTGTCTTCGGTTTTTGAAATTCTTTTTCGGCTCCTTTATTATAAGAGTCCACGATATTACTTATGGAGTACGTAACTCCTCGCCGCGTCGGCGACGGCGACGGCCACGACGACGACGACGACGACGACGACTTACGCGCGCGGACTTATGGTACCGGAAAATAGACGTCTTCTACGCTGGAGCAGAATGAGGACTGCGCTGGCCACCTCTACGTTCTTTACCTCGACCTCCTCCGGAGGGACGAAAGGCAGGTGAGCCAAAGACCCGGCGTCCCTACTCGACGCCAACAAACCGCCAATCCTCGACGCCGAGTCTTGGCACGACGCCCATCGGCGACGCCTACCATAATCGATCCAAACTCCTGGACGACCGGATAGTTGCGGCTGCGTTAGTCGGTTTATATACATTTTCAGTACGTACGCGTGTCACGCGTTTTCACATTCGATATAAAAAATAATTTATAACGATATTTCATCCCCTTTCGTTCGACCGTTCGATCTGCATCTTTCGATCTTGAAGAATGAGAGGAAATTTTTTTATTTTTTATTTTTTTTCCCCTCTCTTTGTTTTCGGGGGTGTGAAACCACCCCTGATTGTCATAAACACAATAATCTTCTACCGATATCTTCTAATTTTACTTTTACAAACTCTCTTATCGTTACCTTTGTGTTGTCCCTAATTTGTGAAGGACAAACGTGATTATATACTGCAACCTGTGCTCGACTGAACATTCCAACTCTTGTTTCCGTCTTTATGTTTATTGCAGTAATAAACCTGCCCAAAGTCGATGTTAGGTACCACAGAGAAGATGGGTCAGTCGATGTGTCTGTTAGCGCCTCAGAGAAAAAAACAAAAAAATAAAAAATCTAAGAAAGAACAGGAAAACTCCTCTCCAGATCCTCTCAAATAGGTTCCAAAAAGTTCATCAATCTGTATTAGCCTTCTTAAATTCGGTTTTCTTACCTCTAGTTTTGGTGTTAAAATTTGCAGTCAATCTACCCATATTTATAAGCTCGAATCGCAAGTAAGCCTAAATGTTGAATAAGAAGAAGAAACAAACAAGAATAAAAAAAAATGAACTTGTTCTGATGGTGATACTCGTAACCAGGATCATGTCATTTTATAAATTAACGAATCAGATACGTCAGCCAGATTTGAAATACAGAAATCCGTAAGCCAAACTTATCTGGCTACATTTCGGAGCTGCAGGTTACTTAAATTTGGTTGATAAAAATCTGTAATTTAGATACAACCGACACTCGGCCGGATAATTATCAGTACTCATTAAGCCTCTCCGAGACGAAGAATTTAGATAATAACTAACAGCTACCACGGTAATACCAGAAGGAAACTATTCTTACTTGTTTACAAGAATTTTTACTATCTTCACGGCTGATGCTTACATTGAAATTCCAGTGACGGTATTGAAATGAAAATTAACTGTTATTCGAAGTAAAAAAGTTGATAAGAACGAAAAAATCAAAATAAAAAGGTTTAAAAAAAAAAAAATAAATAAAAAATTAAATTTTTTGTTATTTCTGCTGCAAATGATATGAGAATAATTTTATTTTATCATACGTATCTCTGATCATTTGAAAATTTGAAAATTTTTCTTATTTTTATTTTTCATACAACAAAGCTGGGCATCATAATTTAATCAGAAGTGTGATATTAATTTACAAATTATATAATAGTGGTAAATTTTTTGAAACGTATTATAAAAAAAGTTTTAATAGTAATTTATATCATCTGCAATCGACGTAGGTATGTATATAACGAAGGTGATGAGTGTTAATCAACAAAATTAAATTAATAGATTTAAAATCCTAATTTCTGTATGAAATTTAGTACATGTGTAGATTGTATCTATTAGTCGTATTAATCAGCAGGTGATTTTTCTATTAATATATTCAGTATATATATATATATATATATACCGTGAATATGTGAATTTGAAAAAAGTTAAAAAAATATACATTTCAGGGGTATAATATTTCAGATGATGACCCGCTTTGGATACGTTATTTTAATTTTTGAATTTTTTTTTTGTTTTCTTCTAACAGGCGTGTCGAGAATAGTTTCCTTTTTTTTTATTTTGTATTTTTATATATTTTTTAAATATATTTTTTATATCATCTCGCCAACGAAGTGATCATTTCCAAATTAATAGTCGAATAAAATAACTAGCTTATCAGATAGTAAAATCCATTTAGAGATATTTGTAAAATCCTCTTATCTACAAACTTTTATATGTATTTCACATTTAATTGACAGCGTTTAATTAAACCTAATAAATTTCAAACGAATTTACATAAAACTTAATTTGCCTATCTAACAGATATATACCTATAGGTAGGTATATATATATATATAATATTCGAGATACCAAATATTTCGTTGCAGATTAAATTTTTGTACAATTATATATTACAACAGTTAAGTATATGTTATATATAGGATATGTGTATAATAAAACGGAACACACAGATATATAGGTATATAATTATTATTTAATTATTTACAGTTTATTATCTCTGCAATATATATATATATATATATATATATATATATATATATATATATATATATATATATATATATATATATATATATATATATATATATATATATAAATCTTCTAATTAACAAATAAATATTTTTTTTTTCTTCTAATAATATATATGTATATATTATATAATTATATAAATATAAAAAGAGAAAAATTATTTACAGTCAACAATCTGCAGTCGAAAAAACGAGAAAATAGATTGTAAAGGAGTGGTTATTTTTTTGTTATTTATTATTGATTTTGCACTCTAGTTACTCGATCATCTCGCTTATCTGCTGAATATAAAAAAGGGCATAATCAACTACTAATAGTAATGATATATAATAATAGTAATAATTTATAACAAATCACATTGCGCTTTATTTATATAATATACGCTCTAAAAATTGACGGGTAAATTTTATCGTATAATATAGGTATAGTGTTTATAGATTATGATATAAAATAGTAGTACGGTATAATTAATTGTGGGAATGGCAATTAAGATGTAGTAATGTTTTACATTAAACTGCTGATGAGATTTTATAATTTCGATGAACTGTTTCAAGTATCATTCGCAAGCAAACGCAGGTATGTTATATAATGTAAGCTTTATATATAGGGGCCTGTTTTGAATTTTAAAAGTACCAAACGGTCAGGAATTACGATTTTTTTTTAGAAGATTTCGAATTTTCAGAAACGTGAAAGTTCCGGATGATCGGAATGTAGACAGTTAAAAACTCGGAAAGTTCAAAACTCCGAAAGTCCAAGATTCTGGAAATTTAATCGAGCGAGGTATGACGCTCCGTGGACGAATTTCAACTTCCGGAGTTTTGGCCGTTTGTTGTTTTTCGAATTGAAATTTTTTAAATCGACTCTGCAGACTTCCAGGAAAAATACCCTTTTCAAAAATAAAAAATCCGTAATATTAAAATTCGGAATTATTACCGGTCGGAAATTTTAAAATTCGTAATTTCAACTGTACCCCGCGTTATAAGCGATATTTTATATAGTTTATGGCGATTAAAATCTCTAAGATATTTTGAAATTCACTAAAGTTTTTCGAGGGCGCGACTATTGGTCAAAAGTTCTCTCGTCAGTCTCCATACTTGTTTAGCAGCGTTTTCCAATCCGCTCGGTGATTTCCCTTTGAACAGATCAAGATTGGGAAGAAAGTAATGAGGGCATCTTCGACACTGAAGGCATGAAATAAGCTGTAAAAATATTCCATTAATACGATCTCCGAGACAGCTTTCGTCCCACTCAGCCTCAAGAGGATGTTTCTCGCACTCGTATAGAAGAAGTGTCTTAGTGTGATAACTGGTGACAGGATTACCAGGAAGATCTAAGTGTCGGTCGCGAAGAGTCTTCAAAATGCTCAGACATCGCCGACGGCATCCACCCTGAAGTAATCTGGTTTCTGCTTCGGTAAAAGACAGAACCCAGGCGTCGCCTTCCATAGCTGACTGTTTCCCTTGCATCGCTATGCTCTCTTTAGAAAGAAGGTCAAAACCCTCGGTCTTAACTTCTGCTACATGATTAGGATGAGGCCAAGGAATATGAGGTATTGGCCAATGCGCTGCAGACCTTGGCCAAACACCGGAGCATTTAAAAGCCGGTGTTATTTGCACCACGTATCGTTCACGGATACGAAGTTTAACCTCCGTTGTATCGGCTATCATTTTCACCGAGTCTCTGTAGGCGCATTTGTCACAGGCCTGAGCAACTAGCGTTTGAAAACGGGACCGAATCTTCCTTGCGGACAGGTAGCCGGAAGCTGTAATGAATTCGACCCATAGTGACATGGAACGTTTACGACCGTCGCTCAGTTTAAGGACTGCACATCCGGGCAGTGTTCCATCGTCGACAAAGTTGAATACTCCCATTTGGTTAAGGTATAATACAACCTCGAATTCACCCGGTGATATCACCTCAAGTCCTTCGTATCGACCGTTACACTCGGTAAGGGATGATATGAACCGCGGTTCCTGTACCTCTACCTCTTTCAAAACGTCTTGCACCACCTTACAGACCTCGCGTATTGTCTTTTGGATCTGTCCCATTCTCACCTGCACACGCTCTCCGTAGTACTTGTTTATTTGATAAAGCATTTTCGATTGGGCCGCCATCATGTCCTGGGGGACCAACATATCGTCCTCCCTTAGATAGCTGTTATCTCGTTTATTAAACTCCTGTCATCTTCTGCTGCAGGGAAATCATTGCCGGTTATATATTTCCGTTTGAGAACGGCGCCTGGATCTTCAGGCTGATTATCGTGCGATTATCATCAGATTTTATTCTCGTCTGTTTTGAAATTTTTCGGGATTTTAAGGATCGGCATTCATGTCACCGCGATCAGGGTTACAACATTTCAACGATTAGTATCTATCGAACTAGCGCGTTTACGACCTGGATTTAGTGGATACCGATACTCGCGACCGGACCGGACGATCACTGAGTCAGTCTGGCAGGTGCGCTGTCGCGAGATACTTGACTCGTTTGGCTGTCTGGGGAGAGGACCAAGTCCACACAGCGCCGACGTGGGGAGGAAAACTTATATACCGTATCGGAAACGCCTCTCGACGCTTAGCGTCGCGAGTGTGCGCGGAACTTTGCCACGCCCACGGACGCGGCTATATACGCGGTTATTCCGATGTTATACTACAGCTATTAAGCTAGGGTACTACATCTGTCAACCCACGATACCGAAGACAACTGTCAACCTTACCCAAAAGTAGTTGGAAACACCATCCGCAACGGTTTTCCTGCACAATTTTTCGTTCTTACCGATTTTTTTGTTATTTTGCCGTTTTTCAAATCCGCAGCGATTTTTCTTCACGTTCGCGTTTATTTATTTGGCATCGAAGAAGCCGATTTTTATGATCGGTAAACCGTCATATAGCAGATATTTTCGGTATAGTAGAAATTTTCCGCTGTCCGATCGGCTGGATCTGCACGATCGGTATAATTACGATAGTGTTCGATGGTACGGTGCGTTACGACTCGCTCGTCTTTGCGATAGTTTTTAACCGATGATGAAATTGTTTCTTTTGGGATAGTGTGTAACAGGTATCGATCAGTGGGATAGTAGAGTCTCGGTATATGTAGTATCTATAAGTGATCCCAAACGAACCATAAATCGAACAAATAACATTTACGAAACCGATTTCAAAGGCTCCGCTGTTAACCGAACCGTGAAAGTATTCTTTTACATTTTTCTATACGGTATAGTTTGGTACATTAGAGATTAGTGCATGAAGCATATTCATGGGAAGAGTTCATCGCGATCGTGTCAGAAGAAATGTTGTTTTTTCTTCTGATTTTTTTTTTTTGAAGTTTTTTTTTTTTATTTTTTGTATTTTTTATACTAAATTAAAACGACGCTTCTCGGATTTCATTCAGAATATTACCTCATGTTAATATATAAGTACGTCGACGATTATATCTTTTGGAATGCAGTACCTTATACCTACGAGACGGTCGTTATTTCTAAGAAAACCTAGCTGCCCTCTTACATGGTTGGTATTAGAAGAATTTCTATATCCATGCGTTTCCTATTCAACGAACAATTTCACGTTTTTATACCGGCCTAAAAAAAAAAAAAATTTCAGATCTTTTATCTTTCTTTATATTTTTCTAACGTATATATTTGATTCCTGCAGCTTAACTCGTACGTCGTCAAAATGGGATATTTTATATTTAATTATTTGAAAAGAAAATTTTACACCCTTCTGTAAAGAGACGATATGCACAGCGATTGTATACCTACGAGTATAAAATTTTTTCAAACCATCATCATCATCATCGTCATTATCTTATAATAATATCTCAAGAAATTAACATACGGTCGTATAGTTCGCGAATAATATCGTAAACCCCGTGCTAAGACTTCGGTAATTTGATCCCAAGATTAAGAAACCCATATTCGCATAAATAAACGAATAGTCTTTTCGTTATTCGGCACATGACGCGTTCACTATTTAAAGATATGCAGATTAAGGCTTATAGCATCGACACAATGTGCGAGTAGCTTTATACACCTACGTGAATAAGCAGTATATACGTATACACACAACGGTATTTTGACAGAGCTTTATGTCGTCTGTTGATCCACACGAAGTGCCATAATCATGTATTCAATGCACGAAAAACGTCCGATAACTTTGCTCAAAGGGTCATTTGAATATTCGACATCGGCATGAAAAGCAGAATACAATTTGCGACGAAGCGTCTATACTTGATGGTCGTCAAGTTAGAATCAGAAAATTTATACCACTGTGATGTTTTTGTTTTCTTAACGTTTGCAGTTTTTCTGCAAATTTTTATTTATTTATTTATTTGCGAAGGGATTGGAAGGACGTTGCTTGATTTGAATTTTCGCGAAACTTGTAACGTTGAATTATTTAAAACGATTCGGAGTCCAACGGCGCCTCCTAATTGCGTTCAGATTTTCGTCACGATTTAACGCGATGTACTTTACGAGCGTTCTGTAAATTAAAATTGTTATTCATTAAGAGGCTCGCGAGTGGTGCAGCTGAGTATATAGTCGCAGGCTATTTCCTTGGCAAAATTCGTCGAGTAGGTACCTGCTTGGTATATATTTGAATATGTTATAGCCGTCGATCTGCGTTCTGAAAATAAAAAATAAAGAATAAAAAAACTCGGTTCATTGACGTCAATGAGATAAGAGAAAACGAAGAAATAAAAATTTAGGCACTCTGGACTCCGCGCAGTATTAAGGGCGAACTCTTACTGCATCCTGGGTAATCGAATTTTCGCAACGAAATCCAATCCACTATCAACCAGAGGGTGTACGGCCGTTTCCAACCAGCCAGCCTCCCTCTTCACTAATGTGACTTGATTCACGAGCCAGGCACACTCCACCCTGAAACAGGGGTCAAATGCTATGTGCTACTACTAGCAACGTAGCCAGCCTACCAGTCTGCTACCGAATTGCTTCTGTCTTTCTAAATGTGCCTTTCATCATCTCATCTAGACGCTTAATTCGTTTATCCCTTGAATTATTTATACACCGTGCTTTAGAAACAGCCTCGATCTTCTCTCTCGGGTTAAGACAATAGGTTAACCCTTCAGAACGAATTCATACATCGTAAATAACGATATTCATAAAATTTGATGATATTTTATCGTATCTCTTTAACGTAAGACATTTTTCATCTCTTGATCTTTCAATCAAAGATGCGAAATGGGACATCGATACTACGAAATCGCAAAGGCTGTTTCAACATTTTGGAGTTAAGGAAAGACTAAAAATATATTTTCAGAACTTGGTGGTCTATTTTCGCAGACTGCACTTCATACTCTACAATTGATCACAGATTTAGTCGTCACGGTCGCAGACAATGTTCTCAGAAAGAATTCTAGCGGGTAATTTGACGCTTAGAGTTCTAGGCACAACTGCCGAAATTGATATCTGTGTATACCTTATTCCCTTTATGTACGGAGTATAAAGAGCTCTCTTTGGGCTAAACGCTCCTACCTATATTTCGCAGAATAAAAGCTTGAGGATTGTCTGCTGGAGCCGGTGAGAGTAAGTTGCACAACTTATCTTCTTGACTGAAAAAGAGCATATTCCTGATGTTTCGCAAACACGTCTATTGTCGTTGTGAGAGAGTACCTGCGGTATGCCCACTCGAAAATTCTTTGCTCTTTTTTCATCTCCTTCTCTTATTCATCTTATTTATTTTTTATTTTTTTTTTCCTTCTTTTTTTTTCTTCTTCTTATTCTTGTTTCCTCATTTTTATTCTCTTCGTGGCGAAGAGCACGCGCATTGTGCCCCCGCCTGTAACCTTGCGCCGTTCCAGACTCCACCAGCAAAGATGCAGAGCCGGCCTTGTAAATCACCTCGACCTACCGTCGTCGTTTGGATAATCCCAAGTAATCCTGGGATCAGAGATTGAGCTTTACCAGCCGGCGTTTTTTGGAGACTGAAACATCTAGAAACCGGGTGATATACTCAATGTCTATTTCACCACGTGCTCCATGGAAGAGTTGTGAGATCCATTTGGGTATATCGCATATGGATATTTAACGAAAATGAAACTGCAAGTTAACATTCGAAAACGAAAGTAATTTGGAATCCGATTTTTTTTCACTATAGGTATAATGATCGTCATCGAGAAGAAACTTTGCATAACTCGCGCGTGACGTGAATATCATATCGCATCTAATGCTACAACCTGCGCATTTTTATGCTACAGTCTATATCTTACCGATTTTTTGTTCACAACTTTAAAAAAATTTTTCTACTTCACTGATTTCCAATCAAATTTGGTAACGGTGTGTGCAAACAATCGATATTCAGATTTATATTTGCTATTGATTTGCAAGATTTTAATACACAAGGTCAGCTGGATCGTGAGGAGATTCAGAATCGTGAGAATTTTTCGTATAAAAGCGATAGCATCAAGTGAGACATTATTATTTCCGGATTAGGAAATAAGGAACACGTCCAATCGTCGAGTTTGTACGACTGTCTTTCCCTATGGACAAACTTTAATGTAGGATAGTTAACGTCGTAGTGACACCCGGTCGCTGCTGTAGCATCTGGTGCCGGAAGCTACTGCCTTATTTTATGTTTTATGGTAAATGGGGAAACAGTAGGTAGTTAGTTAGTTAGGTACGGGTTAATTAAACGCGGTAGTACTTTACGTCGATATTTATGACGCGATTATTATACCCGAACACCTTTGCAGATGGTAGAGTTTACACAATTATATAAAAAACCGAAAAAAAACCGAACTTCGAACAAGTAAAAATGATAAACAAGAAGAAACATTCCCCAAAAAAACCGACTCATCTTTCCGCGAAATGAGGGATTTCATCCGCGGTGGTGGTCCCTATACCTATGTGAGTTGCTTATACCGCAGTGCGTTATCTCGTGTGAGATGCGGCAATAAAGGTATGAGAACACGCACGTGCCTGACATAACTCATTGCCCAGGTCTTCATGGAAGGGAAATAAACGGGGGTAAAAATCGTGCCGGTGCAGGGTACATGATGGTGGATATGGTTATAACGCAGAAAACTTATAGCCTCTCTTCCATATCGATTAACAATTTACTCTTCAACGATCTACTGCAACCACTACATTGAAAGCGAAGTTTTTCACTCGGCAAAAAAATGGTCAAAAATTTTCGCGGATACCCTCATCATGAACCAAAGGTATCGAATAAGTAGACCACGTACATTCACTCACACATTAGAAAATTCGGTGTCCTCCTTCGGTGAATTTAATGCGAGTTTGGGAATGGGGCGAAGAGGCGTGGGGTGGTATTGTGGGGCACTTAATCTGTTTGTTGTACACAATTCAGCAGGACCTCTCCAGACTGCTAAGTGGTTATCCGCACCATTCTGTCGAGAGTGTCGGCTAGAGCAGCGGGACGCTGTTCATAGCGAGTTGTACCCCTGGTACTACGACTATTAGGGTGCTGTGAACGAGACACGTGTTGTTACATCACCAGCAACCTCGTTGTTGTTCTCTTCCCTTATTTTCTCTGGTCATAGTATAACGCGTTGTGCTACGTGTTGGGTGGACTAATCATCTACCACTTGACACTTTTTGACAAGGATGTTTATCTCATGGACTGCTTGCTGGTTTCAAAGATGCGCTTTTGTTTAACCCATTTCTTACTTCACTGATAGTACATCTGCTGTCATCAGTTCTCTATTCGCGTTCAACAAACCTCCGAAATTTTTTACATTTTTATTTCATCCTCTAGCGTTTTTTTTTTTTTTTCAACTATTTAGATATACATATTTTGAACTTTCCCGATTCTCAAAGCGCAGATTATAATTCACGCCAGCCACACGAGGTAGAACAATCTCAAAAGCAAAACTTTCACGAAAACAATGAATTATTTAGCAAGGCAAAGCTCCGGTGAGGCGTGAGTCGTTTATTATCATCCTATTCCTATTTGTCATGGATTGAGAGAGACGCTTTGAATACCGAATAAAAAATGACGAGGACTATACGGAGCTTGAGGTTTTGTCATTTGACAATACTTGACGTCTAATAAGTAATCAATTCGATCGTTTTATCTACGGATTATTGATTCCGTAAGGTAATCAGTTAAAACTGATACTAATCGCGTTATTATTCATAAATTAAAACGCATAATCCTCCCTATAATTCACAGTTTCGCATATTAATAGCAACAGCTACGAGCAGAGTAGTTTAAAAATTTTACGTGACCTATCTACTATCAGGTTATGTAGTGAATCAAATAATAGATTCTGCGGCATGATTCTATGGGTCTTATCAAACCGGTGCAGTATTTGTAAAGGAGAAAGGGAGATGTGGATATCAGAGGGGTTGGATCCTCCCTTGGTAGGTACATTATCCTTTGTTTTTGATTCTCTAGCGTTTTCCCAGGATATCTATTCAACAGCTGCATTTACTATTAATCTCCTTTTGTTTCCTCGCTCATATATACAAAACCTTCTGCAATTTAGTGTATCTATACACCTTTTTCTGGTGGTTCGAACAATAATGTTAAATAAAGAAAAAGAAATAAAGAAAAGTTGATAGAATCTGATGAAAAATATCCAATGAATTTTCCATCCTGTAGAACAGATGAAATCCATCGACCTTATCCGATTACTCAATCAAGTTGACAAACTAGGATCGTATGTACGGTTTATTGTGTCGTTCATTCTAGTGTTTTCTCATTGGGGAATAGCTCTGACGTTTCATCGTGAAGGGCTTTGTACCATGGCATCGAAAGTCCACACCATACGTACATTTATGTACATACATACATCAGTTTCTAAACCCCCACGAGATTCAAAGCAGCTTATATATACAGGGTAGGGCTAATTGGGTTTATGCACGTGTCTATCGATGTATTTTACCTTATGCTTTCTATATGTTTAATAATGAGAGATAAATCGTCATTGACGATTTCTTTTTCCTCGATACAGATAAAAATTTTTTTTAATTTGTTTTTTTTTATAGTTTGTCATTCGTGCTCATCAGGTTTTTCTTTCCATCGTCGATTATCCTCGACTCGGTTGTGTCGTACTGATCGTATGTTGTAAACCGAACCATGGATTCTGTCACTGATCGAGTGATCGCGGTGGCTGTCAATCGCGAAAACGCGCGATCCTGATAAGGCAAACCTTCCTCTTTTTGCAATGTATACGATGAGGCCTCTGACTCTGTAGCAAGATCCTTAAAAAGGATCGAGGAATGTATTCATTCCGAAAGAAAAGAACTTGATCAGAACTGGAACGGATCGACGTAGCTTTTATAAAACTCAGAGTGTTTCTTTTTCGAGTAATAAAAGTCGAAAAACTTCTGATGGTGCAGCTGTGCTTCAGCTATTCTCCGATCGTTCCTAAATGGAATCTTAAAAAAATCTTTATTTCATTATTGAAAAGAAAATTAAGCCCTTTTTTAATACCCTTAATTTTCTATACTCTCATTATAATCTACGAAATTGAAAGTCCCGGATTTTCCTACGGGTATTTACGACCTCGAAGGGTCTCGCGGAGGACTTCCCCCTGATCGAGGAAGACGGCGACGTCGCGAAGCGCAGGTCCAGGGTCCCGAGTCCTGGGATCGATTCCCGTGACTCGGCAGGAAGCTCCTCCCACTGAGCGGCCATCTTTTACTTTCAGAGGGCTCACTATATCACATCACACCTCGCTGCATCCTCCGGTTTTACCTCCGAATGTGTATATGCGTGTACGACCCTTCCGATGCCCTCGATCACCTGGATTTAGCCGGGTTAGACAGAGGGAGGAAAAAGAATTTTTAATTTTTTAATTTTTGTTATGAGAATTTCACTAAATCCTTTTCTTTTTCGCTTTTTGATTTCAGGTGCTAAAGTACTGCGATCATCTTCATGGAAAATGGTACTTTTCCGAAGTACGTGCGATATTTTCGCGACGTTATCTACTACAGAATGTTGCCATAGAAATTTTTCTCGCAAGTCGAAGTGAGTATAACTACACATAGGACAGATATTATTCAGGGATATATAAAACCTGAAACTCTTTAAATTAAACTTCCAACATTCTACGAACGATTTCTTGTATATACCTCGCGTCTCTCACTGACTCCGCGAGTCGAGAACCGAGATCGGATCTGCACGTTGGAATGTAGAGATCGCTGAGAGGTGTGCCATTGCAGACGACGTTTTTACCTAATAAATATCAGCCACGGATTACCCAGTTTCTTTCTATACCCTCAATTCATTATTTCATCTCATAGCCAAACACCTGCTAAACGGTCCAACTTTTTGTCATCCGGACTTCCTTAAATAGTGATCAACGTGTATCTTCGCTAATACCGATTAAGGATCATTTTTACACCCTTCAGTTAAATTAACGTTCGGAATTAAATTTCGTTCGTTTCGTTTCATTAGGAAGCAGATTTACGATAAGTTTGGATTAATTTTGGGAAACGGTTTCATTCCAGTAATTATTCTAAAAATTTATGTATCCTTGGTTTTTTTTTTTTTTTTTGGGGGGGGGGGGGGGGAGGGCTGACGTATTTTTGAAATGTATGCGAGGCTGACGCCTTTTTCTCAACAGCTTCCATCCTTTTCGCATTCCCGGACCAAGCGACAGTGAAAAAGGTGATCAAGGCGCTGCCGCGGGTCGGCGTTGGAATCAAATACGGGATTCCGCAGACTAGGTAAGTCCTGAAACGTTCTGTAATTTAAGGCCAAAAGTACGCGCCGGGCCTTACGAGTCGGGGTCCGCGGTTCCATGGTCCACTTAGTCTTGACCAGTCGTTGAAGCGAAACACGGGCGATGCATTCTTGCGTCTCTTTGTCCTTTCGGCCACCCCTCTACACCTCCCACACCCTTGGTCCTTGGTATCACCGAGCCCGGCAACGAGGTATACCTCAGTTGTATCCTTGTATTTTTCGGTTTCTCTTTTTCTTATTTTTCTTCCTTTCTTTTTCCTTTTCTTTTTCTTTCCCCTTTTCTTTTTCTTTTTCTTTTTCTTTTTCTTATTCCTTCCCTTTCTTCGTCCCCCTCTGCGTATATAACAGCGGCGAAGAACACAGGTCCGCGTCGAGACCGCCGAGCCGGTCATCCATTAAATGTTCCAGCTCCGAGGCCGGCCAAGATACGACGTCCATAAATAAACCAACTTGGTGGACCCGATCTAAGAAAGATTCGAGAATGAAAATTATTTTCAGCACAAACTTTAATGGTATAATATAAATATCATTCCTTCGTATATACATATATGTATACACTATTCGTAATAATCCACGATTAAATATCCACCCTGTACTATCTCGCCTTTCGAAAAATTTATCTATACAGTCATCTAGCCACGAGTCCTTAAACTTTAAACTCAAACGCTTATAATTTCACTATATCAAAAAAGAATCCACGATCAATTTAATTGGACAATTTATCGAAAACTTCAACCTCTGTACATCGTTTTTTTTTTTAATTTTTCTTCTTTTTTTGGACCGCAGACTAGAACCGGAAACTATTGGCTAAAATTTATGCCAGTTTCCCCCCTTTTTTTTTTATTTTCAGACTATTAACTTACCGCCATATTAAAATTTTTCATTTCTTTAAATTTATTTCTTTAGTTTTCGATTCTCTCTTTTCCTTTAATTTAATACAGCCGTCTTGTTGGATTTTCAGTTTCCGCGACCTGCTGCTATATCCACTACGCTCATTAAACCTTATATTCTGTTATATGTGTAATGCATATAGTTGAATCAAAGATTGTAAACTCAGAGTATAATTTACGACGTTTCTTAAGGCGCGAAGCACCCATGCATCTTAATATTCATCTTAAAAAAATTTTTTCTATCTTCTTTATAAACCGAGAACAAGTGCGAACGTAATTACCCGTATATACCAAAGTACTCTGGTTTACTGCTGGTGCTGGTGCAGCTATGCACTTACATCGGATAATATTCATATATCAAATTATATAGGATCTAAATAAATTAACAAATTTTAACGATCTGGACTATAATAACGTGACACTGACTCGTTGCTGATCTCTGATAGGTCCACAGCTCTTACCTCATTATCATTTTTTAAAATTTTTGTTATTCTCTTTACAGAAGAGCTTCGATGATGTCGCCTCGTCAGCTAATGAGGAGTTCGAACATGACCCAAAAATGGCAACGTAGAGAAATATCAAATTTTGAGTATTTGATGTTCTTAAACACGATAGCTGGTAAGTGAAAATTATTTATTCTTGTAATTTTGATGCTTCAAAATTTCATAGGGTTTATTTTGATAAATAATTATAACAATTTTAACAACGAGGTAATTTACGTCATTTGAAAATTTTTATACATCAAGGTGTTTCCGCACGCTGATCTGCTACTGCAGAATTATTGCTAAGAGCAACCGCGACGTACTGTAAACTAGACAAGGCAAGGCGGTCTTTTTAGGGCTGCACGGGCGGATGGAGACTGTCGTTCCACGTTAGGGGCGTTCTCAATCAGTCTCTTGTTCCGCACTCACCCCAGACCCGGTGTAATCCTCGTCCCATCACTGCACCGCCAGTAATCCTCTCCCCTAGGAACCTGGGGCCTCGTGTATACCCTGAGGGAATTTTTGCCGCTGTCTTTCTCATTTCCGCGTGGTTTGATACGAATTCGGATTTTTATATTTCATCCCCCCGTTTTGCCTCTTGAAAAGAAAAATAAAATAGAAAAAAAAAATAACCAAAAACTAGGATAATTTTTAAACGGGATAATGAACAGCGAATCAATTTTGATTTCACTCAATCCTGCTGTTCATAGAAGAAAAAAATAAACCAATGAATATATAAAATTCTTTGACAGTAAAACCGTTTTGAGAACCCTGAAGCATCATTGACCATTGAGGGATTGTCCAATTGAGCTAAGCAGACTGAATCTTTTCTTTATTTCAAGAGTTTTTTGCGATAGTAACTGACTCGCGGTTCAGTTTGATATTCGAGGTACAAAATAAGCTGTAACTCTTTGATGGCGTCGCTTAGAGAGTCGGTTATATAGAGGTAAGAAATTTTTTGGTAAAAATATCCGATCGCCTTTGTCGTCTCAGCTCAGATCGGAAGGATACGACATCTCGATACCTATTGCCTTGAATTCGATACTTTGATCAAGTAAAAGGTGTGGTTCCTTTCGAATGGAAGTATAGGTGTTTTTTCCGGGATGAGATTCTCTGATGACCATAAACGAGCTGTAGGTAATAGCTAATAGATCCCTGCCCACTTTTCAACCCTTATTGACGTTGTTTGAAATCTTCAAGCGTGTAATTAACGTCTTATATTATATCCTACCTATTTTATGAACCTTATATATTAATTGTGCAAATAAATAAACTAATAAATACCCCGGAGCTAAAACCGCGTGCGGTTAAAGGCCGCGCGTGCACACGCGAACTCGATAGAACCGGTATATACGATATGAAAACCGCTTTAAGCACTGGCTACAGACGCTTATGAACCCTAAGACGCCGCGCCCGCTGAGCAAGCTCGTGCATCTTTTAAAGCTTTTATTTTTACCCTATTGGTTTATTAAAAATTAATGATAGTAAATCCGATGTAAATATGATAGCCTCAACATCTCGGTGGTTTCGGCTCGCTTTTGCTCCTTGGAGGTATGAGGATAACATGTAAGACGCTTTTGCCTCGCCTCTTACCTTTTGTCTTTTGCCTTTGCCGCGGATCTTTTCCGTTCCTTTTACATTTATTTTTATTTTCTTTTTTCATTTTTCTTTTTATCTTTCTCTTTCTCTTTCCCATCACTCCGAAGGTACCCATCCCTCACGGCAATGCCTGACACCAAACTATACCAAAGCAGCTGCCAACAGGTCTTTGCGTTCTCTTCTCTGATTGTATCTCCGTCTCTACGGGTATACTCGCGAGGGCAGGAGTGAATTATTGTTCAGACCCGAATGATTTATCGGTAAACTATCTGCCGGCAAACTATACGTATGTACATTCATACTTACGTATGTACATTATACATACATACATACATACATACATACGTATGTATGTACATATACTGATTCTTTTTTCTGCATCTGTAATACACGCGTAGTCACATATACGTATCGCGGGGTACTTCAAAGTTAAACATGCACACCATGCTGCTGCACCTCGATATTACCAGATATATCTGCAGCATTCCGATAGGATATCCATACATCGATAAATAAAAGAAACGATACTTATTTGCCAATGCGAATAAGTAAACATTGGAAGGTCTCTTGTTATCAGAATCCAAAAATCTACACCCACGTTACATCCTAGTCGGAAATATGATCAACGTGAATATATTTTCTATAAAATTTTTTTTTACTTTTTTGAAACTCCGAATAATCGTAACAAAAATTTACTACTGATGATTCGGATCTCCGAGTGATCAATATGAGATAGAAAAAAAAAAGTTCCTGAAATAAACCTCAAGGATTTAATCCACATCCCACTTGACTTTTCTCGTTATCGGAATTATCTCTGATTGAGTGACCGCAATAGCATGCGGCCCTCGCCGCACTGCAACAGTGATTAAAAACGGATTCTATCTGTCTGACTTGCAGCCTGGTACAGTGGTCGTGGTCGTTGTCGTTGTCACGTTTGTTTGTCGTTATTATTATGAGGTTGGACGTAGGTGGCTTATGAGCACGGGACAAGGATGAAGAATAAGGAGTAAGTGAGGGTCCATCTCTGGTACGAGCAGAGAGGATCAGTTTTAGGCTTCGGATATATACCCACATGCATACGAAGCGAGAATTCCACTGTCGAGATGCAGTCCCCAGCCTCTCACTCACGTAGACGCCCTCATTTATAATCACTTTGATGCACAACCGTTCTTTGCGACATTATTAACCATTTCATGTACATTTTTCATCTTCTTTCCTTTTTTTTCTTATTTATTTATTTTTTATTTTTTTGTTCTCCATGTTAAAGGAAATTCAAAAATTTTGACACTTTTTGGGTTAAGAAAATTTCTATAGATAGTTCTTCGCGGTAATTTCATCCCAATGTCTCGACAAAGATTCTTGGTAAATTTTCTTCCCTCGGTTTATTCTGATGACAAGTTTTAATTAGCGGACTTCAGGGATGAACTGCAACGCGGCTCGTACCGTTACTAATGTTTTCTTTAACGCGGGGGTGGGATGCACAAATAGTAAAATAAAATAAAAAAAAAAAAAAAAAAATAGAGAAAATTAAAGGAAGTTGGACCTCTGAGTGACAATTTCAAAAGCGATTAGGCGAGAAGAAGCTCGTGAGTTATGCTCATCTTAAACGGGCTACCGCGCCTCATTGAACTTGACTTCAACTCTAGACATTTTGTTTGAAAATAGAACTGCAGCTATATACCTACACTCTCGAAAGTACTGGTTACAATTTAAATGCATATGTGTTGGTAAAGAAAAAAGATAATAATAATTAAAAAAAAAAAAAAAATGTCGTTGATTCAATATTTTCCTCTTCCCGGATCTCCTTAATGGAATTTTATACCTTATACCCATATAGGTAGGTGTGTACATGGTAGGCCATAAAGTCGAGATATCAGTTGCAACGTGTGCGCCGTCTTACGGCGGTTCAATAAATTTACTATAATTTAAGAAAAATGATAAACACTTACTTTCCATGTAAGATACTCGAAAATATCGCGTTTCATTAACATCAATCATCCGTAGTTTCTTAAGCAGTGAGAATACCCGCTCGCGTTGATGTCTGCACTAACTTATATGAATATATTTATGTATATTTAGATGTATATATAGAATATGACTTAAAAGAGTCTAAATAAATACCACCTAGACTTAGCTAGGTGACAAGTGTTAGGTATATGAAACCGATGTAGATGGTACTAATTATTATTTACAACCGCGATTCACGGCTTGAAGGAATTCACTCGCCGCATGCCTTGACTGTAAAGAAACAAAAAGACACACAAAAAATAAAAAGGAAACTTGAATGTCCAGGGTGGTCCTCGTACCTACCCGTGACAGCAAAAACCCTCGGGCAATGTCAGTCGTCGTCTTTTCACGTCAGGAATTAACGCGCCTTAATTGACGCTCGTTAATTTTTCTACCATTAGATATAACGGACACGATTTTCGATTGGCTGAATTAAACTGAAGAAAAAAAAAAAAAATATTAAGTTTGATAAATTTTTGACCAAACAAACAAAAAAAAAAAAAAAAATTATCGCACAATCTTATGAACAGGAGAAAACGACTAGCTTCTCCTTCTCAAATGTCCAACATGTGATGGATTACTGGTCTTAGTATTTTAGCTTCTTAATTGAAAACCATCCCTGTAAATTATTAACGAGCTAAACCAACATCGTAATGCATTAAGGGTACAGGAAATTTCGGTGCCGATTCGAACCGCCACGTTGTAGGTTATTCTTCTTGTATGGTTTGGTATAAGGAACACTTCCGGTACATGTGCGGTGTGTATAATTACTCTACCACGTACCTTATGGTAATATTAATATAAGTGTATACACACCCTGCAAAATTTGTAAATGTTATGTATAATGGATCCGATTTTTATACCGGACGTCTTACGCGACTTCCGCGACTATACGTTATATACGTATACGTTATGTAGGTAGGTATAAGACAGTTAAATAACGCCGCAAGATAAGCAAGAGAACAGATCTTGACCAACGTCCAAGAAATGTGACGGATCGTTCGATCTTATCTTTTCTTAGTACCGATATAAAAAAAATTGTATATACGAAAAGTGAGAGTTGAATGTACAGCGAGTCTTAAAAAAGTAGACAATGCTTTTCTGTAAATAATTAGGGCGTTATGTGACGGTGGTTTTTTCGAGTTTGTGGATTTATTATGCGAGTATAAGATGACCTAAGACTTTTACATTTCCGCTTTCAGGACGTACTTACAACGACCTTAATCAGTATCCGGTCTTTCCATGGGTCTTGACTAATTACGAGACCAAAGATCTGGACCTTAGTCTACCGAGCAATTACCGAGACCTTTCTAAGGTAGGCATTAACACATCTTTGTAGATAAATTTTAGTGATTTATAATAATTTTGAATATTTGTAAAAAAAATTCTTTTCGTCTTTTAATATTCTTTCAGCCTATCGGCGCCCTGAATCCTAGCCGTCGTGCTTACTTCGAAGAACGATATCAGAGCTGGGAACACGATAGTATTCCACCGTTTCATTACGGTACTCATTATTCGACGGCTGCCTTCGTCCTGAATTGGCTCATCCGTGTGGTTCGTATTTTTATACTTTATAAAAATTGAATTTTTCGAAATGAACAAAGTTTAGGAAAATAAAAGCATAAAAAAAGGAAAAAATCTTATTCAAAGGGAGTAATATCTTCTCTATGGTTAAGTAGTTTGTATCTATAGAAGCTGTTTTATCTCTTACGGTTTGAGACATGGGGAAAGGATGGGATCGGAAAACTTTCCAACACTTTTGTTAAGTAGTCGACTAATTTACACCTCGTAAATTAGAAGCTATACGTTTAAGTGTCGAGTTTACACAAAGCTGTGATTTGAAAAGTAGGAGGGTGTAGGAAGTGTACATAGACGTCCGTTTTCGTCCAGGCGACTTATTTCGACGCGGTTATTTTATGTAGCTATACACGTGTTAATTATAGCTTCACAAAACATCATGTGGGTAGCTTATTTCTCTCCCGCGTTTTCTCAGAAACAAAAAATTGTAGAAATAAAAAAATTAAAAAAAAAAAAAACAAAAAAAATTAAAACAGCGAGAAATAAAAGTACGAAAATAATTGTTTTGTCATTATTATTAACGCCAAACGAATGTCGCGAGAATTGCAACTGTATTCTAATCTTTTTCTCTTCTTCTTCTTCAAATTTTTTTCGTTTTTTTTTTTTTTGTTCGTTTTTCCTTTTTCTTTGAGCTACGAGTTGAAAGAGAGAGACAGAATTTTAGTCCCGGTTCGCACTTGGTTAACATTCGTCAACTGGGAAACTTTCTAGAGGAAGAAGATGAGGTTTGAGGACCCCGTTGAGAATTGAGTGTCACTAAGTGGCGGCTTTTAGGTTTTAATACAACACCGTCTGTCTAGCCATGCTAGAATATATATATTTATTATTATTTTATTTTTATTTTTTTCTCGTATTTCTATTTCCTACGATAAACAACGTTCGTATTTATTCTTTACCTTAGAAACTCTGTAGTCTTACTGAAATTTTCGGTAGCTTATAATACACCCGTTTTATGATCTTCAATGAATTAAGATCACGAAGCTAAACTCCTCGCCAGTATCTACCTCGGTTAAAAATTCAATCTCTATATTGTTATGGTGAAATTAATTGAGTCGTGTACCACGGTTTAAAACCTACCATTATACCTACATCCAACCCATGAACTGCACTCATGACTTTGGGCTTTCTAAGTAATCACTTAGAAACGCTCTCGGCTCTAAATGATCCCGCTTTTTATCGACGTTGGATCGTTGCTACACACACAGCGCGTGCCTCGGTTTAACAAGATTTTAATACAGAATACAGTAAATCTGAAAGAACATACAAAGTTAAGCCTAATTTGTTGAACAAAAAAGAATGAAAAAAAAATAAAATAAAAAAACAATAAAAAGGGTTCATCAAATGAAGAAATTGCGTAGGCTAGGCCGATTTCGGAACTGGAAAGATCGGGAATAAAATAAAATGATTAAATGATGGAGAAACTCGTTTCTTTATTAGACAATTAAAATTAATTAACAAACATGGTAAAGTTGAAAATTCCAATCTACTATTAGGAACCGATGACAACGATGTTCCTGGCGCTTCAAGGCGGCAAATTTGATCATCCAAACAGATTATTCTCATCGATAGCACTTTCTTGGAAGAATTGCCAGCGTGATACCTCGGACGTTAAGGTTCGTTGTTGACTATAAGTAATATGTGATGAAAATTTTCAAATAACGTTTGATTATGATATTAATGAATTAGGAATTAATTAATTTCGTTTATTTTATATCATACCGATTTATCGATTTTAGGAATTAATTCCGGAATTTTTCTTCCTCCCTGAGATGCTAGTTAACAGTAATCGCTACCGATTGGGTAGACAGGAGGACGGGAGCGCCGTTGGTGATGTAGATTTACCACCGTGGGCATCTTCTCCCGAAGAATTTATACGCATTAATCGTATGGTGAGTTGATTATCACCTAAATCTGTGTTGTCGAACTCTTGTCTCACAATTTAACTAACTTCATTTCTATTTTATTCACGACAGGCGTTAGAGTCAGAGTTTGTGTCTTGTCAGCTTCATCAGTGGATAGACTTGATCTTCGGCTACAAGCAAAAAGGTAAGAAATAAATTGATAGAAATCGTGTGATAAAATTTAAAAAAAAAAAAAACAGTAATGATGGGTGTGAATTAACATCGCATTATTCTATACCTACTCGTTTAAATCGCGACTTTGACATTGGGAGAAAAGTTGGTACACGGAGATCGTTTCTAATTAAATTCTTAAGTGACGGTAATTGTCTACGGCGCCTCTATATCCGGCGCTTCCTCGAACATCTTCTATTCCAGATACCTCGCCCTTTTCTTCTTCCTTACGACTCGTGAGACTCCAGCAGCCGGTATTAACCCGGAGGCTACCGTATGGAAGGAATTAGTTTCTTCGTTCCTCGACTTTTAGTCTAAGTTGTCGTCGTGGCTTTTCGTTTCCTCCTTCTCCTCCTCCGCATCTTTTTCATCCTTTTCATTTTTCTTTTTCTTCTTTTCGTATACTACAACTATCTCACTGACTAACTGACTAACTGACTGACTGACTGACTGACTGACTCTTCACCAATTAGGCACGTGTTTCAACCTCACCCTCTAATACGCAACACATTTTCCAACCTCATCCGGAGGGATTGCGTGCCGTGAACAAACTCCCAACTCCCAACAGGGAAAACAAAAGGAGCAACCCTCCCCGTCTCGAGTTCATTATTTAAAATAAAATTAATGCACTACCTAGATTTTTTCTTCTTTTTGTTTCTTTTCTTTTTTTTTTACATAAAATTCGTTACGCTATACCAAAGCCTTACTAGATCGCTATAACAAGTATAACGAGCTCGAAGGCTGAACCCATAATAAGCTTCATATTTTCTTATCTTAATAATTTTTCCGTAAAAAGTAAAAAAAAAAAAAATATGCGAATAAAAATTCAAACTTTGACCATGTTTTTTTCTAACTAGGTCCCGAGGCAGTCAGAGCTACGAATGTATTTTATTACTTGACCTACGAAGGCAGCGTAGAATTAGACTCGATCGGCGATCCGGTAATGAAAGAGGCGATAGAAAATCAGATTCGTAATTTTGGACAGACACCTTCGCAGCTTTTGATGGAACCTCACCCTCCGCGAAGTTCAGCTATGCATTTGGTGAGAGAATTAATATTAACAGTCAATTATAAACGATAAAAAGATCAAAAAAAAAAAACAAACTATGAAAATTTAAATCCCGAAATTCTATTTTTTACTTTTTTGTTTTTTCTTGTTATTTCTCTCAGTCTCCGATGATGTTTTCGAGCATACCAGACGACGTATGCATGACGATAAAATTTCCATCGAATTCTCCGATCTGTCACATATCTGCAAATACTTATCCCCAGCTTCCGCTACCTTCGGTAGTTACTGTAACAACAGGACAACAATTTGCTGTTAACAGATGGAACAGCACCTACGCAGGTATGAGGAATTCGAAGCGATGTGTGTTTTGCTAATCTTTATTATTTATTTATTTTGTTTTTACAGATAAACTAATTTCATTTTACTATAATTTTGGCTTTACAGCTTCTGTTCAATCGCCAAGTTACGCTGACACACCGCAAACCCAGGCAGTTAATCAACCGTTGTCAATGGATCCGGTTCTTTGTGAGTAAATTTGAAAGAGTTACGATATTTTTTGGAAATTTATTGTCTGACGACTTTTTTTTTTTTTTTTTCTTATTGAAAAAATTCATTTTGTAATAAAAAATCGTTTTTCTTTTCTCCACTCCGTAGCCCAAACTTCGAATAGTTCGAATCCAGCTCTCCGTCGACATTTGGGTGACAATTTTAGTCAGAAATTAAAAATTCGTAGCAACTGTTTCGTCACGACTGTCGATAGTAGATTTTTGGTTGCTTGTGGATTCTGGGATAACAGTTTCCGCGTATTTTCTACTGAGACAGGTAAAAATTTATACTAATGTGTAAAACGAAAGAAAAAAATAATAAGGACGAAATTTTTTTAACCACTTCTCTTTCTTCTTACTAATTTTTTTCAGCTAAAATTGTTCAGATAGTATTCGGCCACTACGGTGTAGTAACGTGTCTATCTCGTAGCGAATGTAACATTACATCTGACTGCTATATCGCGTCAGGTAGCGCCGATTGTACTGTTCTTTTATGGCATTGGAACGCTCGTACACAGACTATCGTAGGAGAAGGTGAAGCTCCTGCACCTAGAGCCACGCTTACTGGACATGAACAGCCTGTTACGGCTGTGGTTATCTCGGCAGAACTTGGCTTGGTCGTTTCTGGATCTCATTGTGAGTGAAAATAATAATAATGATAAACAATCACGGTAAATAAATACTAAACATCGATTGTTGATCGATTTTATCGAAATAAAAATAAAAAAAAAAAAATGTTTTATCATTTCAAAAATCATTTTTTTTTTTTTTTATTTAAAATCATTTTCGCGATCCTATAAGATCCATTTTCTTTATTTGGTGATCATTTTTTTAATCGGTGTTTAATTTTTTTCTATCCAATGATAAATTTTGCAATTTTAAGATCGATTTTCTTGACTCAATTATTAATTTTAGATTCTAGAATCCAAATTATTTAATTGAGAATCATTTTCGCAAGGTTAAAATTACTTTTAGTAAATTAGTGATCATTTCTGCGAATTTAAGATTGATTTCTGGACTTGACGATCGTTCTTGCGGAGTTAGAATTAATTTTCCTCAATTACCGATCAATTTTGCGATGCTAGGATCGATTTTTTCTACTTAACGATCATTTCTGCGATTCTAGGATCAACTTTTTCAAATTAGCAATGATTTCCACGATTCTAAAATCGACTTTCTTTACTTGACAATTATTTCTGCGATCTTAGAATCGATTTTCTTCCCTCGAGTATAACTTTTTCGTCTCTGGTGTAGATTTTCTCTCTCAAAAAAAAAAAAAATAAATTCTTTACTCTACAAATCGTCTTTTATAGATGGTCCGGTTCTTGTACACACGACATTCGGCGATCTATTACGATCTCTGGATGCACCATCAGGCTATTCCTCGCCTGAGAATATAGCCATGTCTCGTGAGGGTGTGATCGTGGTCAATTACGAGCGAGGACACGTAGCCGCTTTTACAATAAACGGAAAACGGCTTCGTCACGAGTCTCACAACGACAATCTCCAGGTAAAAAAAAAAAAAAATAAATCTTTTAATTCCTAAACTAACATCCGATTTCCGATCCCACAATTCAAAAAGATAAAAAAATTTTTTAAAATCATAAAAGAAATTAACGATTTTTTGAACCGCGTCTCTTCTACCTTTGTCTGCTCTCTAATTGGGCAGCTGAGTGTAGAGATATAGTAACAAGTTAATTTTTCAAATTCAAATACAGCATAAAAAGGTTTAAAAATAACGGCTTCATCCCATAGTAGAGAATTTTTACTCTTAATACAAGCAAACTCCTAATAATCCTTGAATACAAGTGACGTTATTTAACTTTGAACATGAAAACTTGTTAAGTGCCTGCTGTTGAGCCGCGACGGGGAGTACCTGATGACCGGAGGAGACAAGGGCATAGTTGAAGTATGGAGGACCTTTAATCTGGCCTTACTTTACGCATTTCCAGCATGCGAGAGCAGTGTTAGATCCTTGGCGCTCTCACACGATCAAAAGTACGTGGTTTTCTTTTTAATTTAAAAAATCGATAATATTACCGATATTCTTTTTTGTTATGGTAATTTTTTTTAACATTGTTAACTGCTTTATATTTTACAGGTTTCTTCTAGCCGGATTGGCCAACGGTTCGATGGTCATCTTCCATATCGACTTTAACAGATGGCATCATGAGTTTCAACAACGTTACTAAACGGTAAATTACCGATAGTTGATCATATACAATCGGTAATAATATTCCATTCCATTATCACTGTGATCAACGGCATTTATGATAATCTACGTATTTAGTCGAGAATCGGGACTCCGTCTTCGGATTTTTTAAATTTTTTAACTTTTTTTTTTTTTTCGTTTTTTTATTTTGTCTTATAATTTTTTAGTTTAAAAAAACTGAAGAGCAATCGAAAAAATTTTTAATAGGTGTCATGTTATAGATATTATAAATAATAGATACAATAATATAATGTTTATTGTTTACCGATTGATCGATGTTATATAGGCGAACAAAATTACATATTTTGGAAAAAAGTATTTGTTTTTGTTTTTCTTTCATTTTTGGTTTTTCGAAATATCAAATTTGTAATAAAACACTTTGTTATTCGATTCAAGTAAAATGTTTCGAATCAACTGCAACACCTGAATCACGTCATTCCATAAATATTTGAAATTTTTAGTTACATAAAAAAAAAAAAAAGAAACAGGTTTTCGAAGTGTTTTTTATTTTTAAATTCATTTTATTAGTTATTAATGTAATATTTCTGCAATATTTTATAACAACGAAATTTAACTAAGTTTTTACATTATTTCATTTTATTTTCTTCAACTTTTCGCTTTTCAATATCTTCAAATTTCTTTATTCTGTGATTCGATTTGTTGTTATTATTATTATTATTATTATTATTATTAATGTCAAATATCGTGTTATACAATCAGTGGTTCTTAATTTAACGGATAAATTAATTATTGTCATCGCGACGTTGTGCAGTAGTTACTTACTTACTTACCTACTTACTTACTATTACTTAATTAGGTGTTAGCGGTGTTAAGAAAGTACTTTCTGAATGTGTGTTATAAATGATTATGAAATATCCTCGGTATTGATATTTAGTATTGGTATTACACCTGGGCGTGTATTATTATCCAAAATGTGGGTCATAGATAAAGAAAACAAAAAAACAAAAAAAATGAAATAAAATAAAATTAAATAAATAAAAAAAAAAAAAAAAGAATAATATACGAAGTTTATATAGTAATTAAAATAATGATAAAACTTTAGGTTTGCGAAGCTGTGTCTTTTTCTTTAATTTCGCTAATAATCAGACGATGTTTAATTAACGTATATATATACGTATCTCATACATACGATGAAAACAAAAATAAAAATGTGAAGAAAAAATAAAGAAGCGAATAAATAATAAATGAATAAATAATTAAATAAGTGAATAATACCTGCGTTGAGTTTGTTAATAAAATGATGATCGATGAAGTATCAAATCATTTTGCGAATAATAATAATAATAATACATTAAAATAAAATACATAGCAAGTACTTACACAAAAGCTTAGGCAATTTGCAATAAATCTTGAAAGAGTTAAAGAAAAAAAGAAAATGGAAAAGAAAAGATGAAAAAAAAAAAGAAAAGTAAAGAAATAGTAATAATACAATATAACGCTAGTCAATTACGGAGACTTGGATTTGTCTACATGTTTGCAATCTTTCGAAAAATGCTTACTTACTTAAAATTAACTTAACTTGACTAACTATATACCAGAAGATTGAAAGAAAAAGAGAGAGAAAGAGAAAAAAAAAAAAAAAGAAAATACTTTCAAAGAGATGCCAAACTATGCGTAAATTATTTTTATGCATCTATTTAACGTTAGTTTGGCTAATATTTCTGTTAGTGCGTAATCGTGTACATGTACATATACATACATATTATATTCTATTATTAATTATTACATTAAATAAAATATATTATTCGCGATTTCACAGCTGTCCCTATCATTAAAAAAAGAAAAAGAAGAAGAAGAGAGAAAAAAAAAAAATAAGATCAAAAAAGAAAAGAAATAAATAAGAAAGATTTAAAACAATAAATTGAAGAAAATGTTGTATAGGTGTCGTTATACGCTTGTGAAATGAAAAAATAAAAAATAATAATAATAATAAAAAACGAAAATAAACCTTAACGATTTAATGTCAAAAGGATAAAACGGTATTTATCATATAATCTAAGCCCTATACAGCCAAAAATAATTCGTGTGCTTTAAATTAAAAATATCCTAATTTCATATATAATAAGAGCCGTCCAGCTTAACACAATTTGTGAATTGGAGAGGATATTTATTATTCTACATATTTTAGCACGAAGAAAAGAAAAAGAGAGAGAGAGAGAGAGAATAAAAGAAAGAAAAAAGAAACAAAAAAAAATTTATAACGATAACAACAAAACAAATAAAAAAGAATCACGTAGGACATAATTGATGAATTACCTACACCGAATTTAATTTCTTCTTTTTTTCTCGAGTTGGAGTTTATAGTAGGTATAATAATAATAAATACAAAAATCAAAGAAAGCGAGCTTGATCGCAACTGGCTGCCATTTCTTCACACAACTAAAATGGATATAAAACTTTCAAATAAATGATATATTACAACCGTGCTGTATAACTAATGACTACAAATGATTAATTTTATTAATTGTTTGTAACCATCAAATTGATGTATGAAAAGCTTGAATTTCTGTAACTCTATAAATTAGAGAAAGAGATATAAATATAAAGAAGAATAGCAAATATTGTTAACTTTGAGAAAGTCTTAATTATTCGTATTCACATTTGGGGATAAGGTATTACGAATGTAAATTTTCTCAATTTAAACAATATTTAAAATTCGACTATACACCAGATATGACACGTTAAATTATACATATTAAACGATAGCTATACATATATACATATATATATATATATATATATATATATATATATATATATATATATATATATATATATATATATATATATATATATATATATATATATAAATACATATAATAATATATGAAAAATAAACGAAAACTGTAATTTCAGGAATCAAAATTATTGTACTCGTACATACATACATACATATACGTATTTTGTAATTATATCTTGTGACTTACGCACTGCTAATTTAATATTCATCACCATTTATAATAGGGGGTATAAACGTATAATTGATTTATCGATTCTAATACTGTATGCACAAGATAATTAATACGCTATATTCATATTAAGATTATGCTTTTTAAAACCAAAGGGTTTGCTCACATACGATACGATGCATGATCAGCCGTTTTACTGCAAGTATAAACGGCAGGTGCTTTTGGCCCATTTTTATCTTGATAAAATTAAAGTGAAATAATATTTAGAAAGAGAAGAAAAAAAAAAATAAAAAATGAATGAATAAATAAATAAATCTTCTATTATTATCACGTGTAGTAAAAATTATAATTATCGAAGATTCAATAATTAAATAATTACATATTTATATATATATATATATATATATATATATATATATATATATATATATATATATATATATATATATATATATATATATATATATATTAATTAAATTCGATATATGTATATCGCAACTGTATGAGAAGATTTGTAATTTTGTTCGTTTATAAAAGCATGTCTCTTTTTCTGATCTTGTTATTTCATCTACATATACACATATGCATATACTTACATATATATACATATATAATTAATTAATTGATTAATTAATATTAATTGATTATTAAAGAAACAAACAAAAAACACAAAAAAATTGCTAACGAATGAATAAATAAATAATTGTTTTATCACTTCTTATTATACTAGCAGCTAATATCGAATAAACATGCATCTTATCAAACAGAAAAATAAATAACTAACATAAATAATTAAATTACAAAAAAAAAAAAAGCAGATTAGAAAACCGTGCAGGAGGGCAGCGAATTGAGGTGAATGTGTCGCAGAGTTTTTATATTTGTTTATAGGTGTGAATGCAGCATTTTTCAAGCAAGTTGTTAGTGAATTCCCTCCATTTTTGCTAAAAAAAAAAAAAAAAAAAAAAATGAAAAAAAAATGAAAAAAAAAACGAAAAAGTTAACTCAAATCAACTTCTGTCCGAAACTTGAAAACAAAAAAAAAATAAAATAAAGAAAGAGAAAAAGAAGAAAAAAAAACACTTCAGTATACATATAAGTAACGTACATACATAAATACATAACGCTATTATATATACATATATTAATTAATGAAATAATTGATTAATAACGCTAAGTACAATGCTACGAGAGTTTGCCTATATTATTATTATTATTATTATTATTATTATTATTATTCATTATTGATATAAAATTAATAAAGCATAGATTTGTATATTCTATAAGTATAAGCACACATTAATATATGTATTAGGTGTGCATGGAGTAATAAATAGATTATTAATATATCTATTAATATACTCACCCAAATTATTATGATTATTATTATTATTATTATTATTTTTATTATTATACATATATACAATAAATTAAAACTTGACTAAACTTAAACTCAAACTTAAACTATAAAGTAAAGTAAATTGAAGTGAAGTGAAGTAAAGTGAATTAAATTGTGTAAAGATTTATCCGGTCTGTTATAATTATATAAGCCTGCCGTTAATAATAGAAAAATTAAAAAAATAAATAAATAAAAATTAAAAATAAAAAAATAATAAAAAATAATAAAAGATAAAAGAAAAAAATAAATGAATAGATCATGTAATAAATAGGGTTATTAATAATAATAATAATATTGTTTATAAACCTGAATGTGCGAAAAGCTGATTTAAGTGCTGAAGAAAATAAATATATAATGTATACTTAATAAACGCTTAATTGTTAGAAGGTTTTTCTTTCTATATAATATTATATACATATTGTATTGTATTATGTATTTTATTTTATTTGGTAAAATTTAAAAATGGAAAAAAAAAAATCGCGAATCATAATTCATTAATCGTGATAATAATAATCGACGTTATTATCATAAAAAGTTCAATGTACAGTTCATTTTATTAAACATTGCAAATCTGGAAATGAAAATAGCGATATACATATAATTATATATCTAACTGCAAAGTTTACACGACTCAATAAATAAATAAACCCGTTTCTTGAATATTAAAACGAAATTTGATTTTTTTGAAAGTTAGAATTCTAGCTAATTAGTATTGAGAAAAGAACAGATCATTAAATCTATCGTATTCTCGAATATTATTAAATTTCAGTTTTCGAATATATGCCAATGGGATGGTCAACCTGTTCGTAATGAGAAAAAAAAAATCGTAATCAAATTAAATTAAATTACCTTTCCTCCTCCCACCCCCTGCTACTTTCACCAGGCACTAGTATAATAAAAAAATAAAATAAAATAAATAAATAAATAAATAACAAAAAGAAAAGAAAAAAAAAAAACAAACTTGTAATGTAGGAATAATTGAATCGTTGCTACTTAATTAATTATCATAAGCTTAATTCCGGCTTATTTTATACTTAGGATTATCATATTATGTAACAAATAGAAATAACATAATGGGAAAGTTGTATTCTAGATTTTAAGGTAGATTAAAATGTATAAATAAGTAGTGAAATAAATTAATGGTACATTTAATATGTATTGCTGAATTGATTATCATGTTTGATTTACCCTTACATTCAACTACCTACTTACCATCGTTACATTTCTATTTTCATTCGATTTTCTTTAAAATTACAGATACAGGCAGAATATATTAAAAATTTTTTGAATAATTTATCTTCTTTTTCTGCCAATTCTCACTTGGCCAATACATGAGGTTTTTTTTTTTTTTTTTTTCTTACAATCTCCACTTATCTAAACCAATTTTTTTACCCAGTTTTACCTCCGATTTCCTACCAAATGGGATCGGGTCCATATGGGATGGGATGGGATGGGATGGGATGGGATGGGATGGAATGGGATGGGATGGGATTTGTTAACCCCCGTTAACCCTGTTACTGTGATTTGGGAAACTGGGATTTGGGCAACTAAGGTAAAATAGATTCCTTTAGCCACCGAATCGATAAACTGAAGAATATCAAACTTACAGTTGCCTAAGTAGTCGAAACTGGATTTCTTACCTTTCAAAGTGTTTCCTAAGCTATTTCACCTTAAAGATACAAAAAATAAAAGCTTCTTTGGTAGCATAAAAACTCATCGTATAAAAATAGCAGGAGTTATAATCGAAAAAAGGTCCTTCAGGACGAGGGTAAGCAATCATTAAACAGAATTCAACTCATAGTAATTTATACTGTACATTTATTCATTCTTTGTTTTCGAACAACTTCAATAATTGATATTTATTTTCGAAGTTCTCCATCGTTTTTTTTTTTTTTTTTTGTATGTGTATAGAATTCCATTTTTCTGCAGACATAAGGTATATAAGGTATACAAAGCATTATAGTTAGTAACAGATACGCTTGGCCTGGGTTATATACTGAATACAGAGATTACCCGTGAGCTCCCACATATCATTACAAAAAGAACTGTTTTACAGATTATTACACATAGTTTTTTTTTTGGATACAATATATATACTTTTTTATTTCATAGAAATTGCGGTAGGTATAGCAGCCAACGATCATTATATGTATAGGTATACGACAACAACCCTGGAATGGACGCTTTCGCGTGAATGATTAGTTCAATTTTTCATTTTTTTTTCTTTTTTTTTTTCATTTTTTAATACTACAACTGCAATTTATAGACACAATGGTATATACTATATACATATGTATGAATATATATATATATAGGTATACATATACTTGACCAAAGTAATTTATACTCAAGCTTGATATAATTGCATGCTATAGATAATAAATGGCAGATTATAATATTAATTTTACTTCAGGATATATCTCAGAATATATAAATTCATTCCAAGTTTTTATTAAATTTATAATATATATGTATATAGGTATAAATATATAACTGTATACATATACATATATAAATATATGTATGTATGTAGTTTGTAACAGGAAATCAAAGATATCGAACTTTTCCCTTAATTTTCAATAAATATATAATTATTATTTTATTCAAATATATCATATATAACTTAGTTAATTTTCAGCTGAAAATCTTTCCTAACAATACAATATTATATTCATAATTATAACAGTATACAGGCGCGTAATCAGTACGTAAAATATGACTTAATTATAATTAATAATATATACCATATATACATATATAAGCAAATATCATCAATTATATGTATATATCAATTACTTATATAGTTTTATAATCGTTTTAAATATTCTAAAAACCCTTCGAAAGAATTTACGTATATCCATTTTTTAAATTGCACCAAATATATGTATATATATATATATATATATATATATATATATATATATATATATATATATATATATATATATATATATATATACCTGTATATAGGTATATGTATACTATACCCATAATGAAATCAATCATCAACAATTTCATCAGATTTTTGCACGTACTCATCATGATATGCATTATACCAGTAAAACAGCGGAGATCAAAAATCGTTCATCCCTCATTCTCTGTCAGAGGGTGAAAAAACTCACAGAGTGTTAGCTACTGGTTAAAATTCATCCCTAGCATAAACTATCTATTAATTTTTCATCCGCCAATAATTATTTTTCTTTCCTTTCATAACTAGAGATCATAAGATATATATATATATATATATATATATATATATATATATATATATATATATATATATATATATATATATATATATATATATATATATATATATATATATATATATATATATATATATATATATATATATATATATATATATATATATATATATATACCATTCAGCTTATAAATTCAATCATTCGAATCACATAAATTATCAATTAACAAAGCTGACAGAAAAATTTAACTCATTAATGTATGTACTCAGTACAAGGTCTACGATATTCTGCTTGATCGAACATAACACTGACAATATATATTTGTAGTATATGTATATATATATATATATATTTTTTTTTGTTGTTTGTTTTACTATTTTTCATTTTGCTCATGTTCAAATTCAATATTATACATATGTCATATCGACATTTAGCCGTTTATATATATATATATATACTGTAGCGCTCAAAGATGATATGACTATAAATGTACAGATATAAGTATTTATCACTTGTTAAGGGGTGGATTTTTTTTTTTTTTTTTTTTTAAATTCATTTTTTATTTATATGTATATATATATATATATTATATATTATGTATAGTATGTATATATTTATATATCAGTATATCACATTGACAGATTTGCAGGAAGTATATTTAAGACTATCCCTATAGCCAGTTATCTTCAATAATTAACTGGATGAAAAATATCCGATACAGAATATTTATACCGGAATCAGCCGAAGAGGTCTTAATGTAACATTTACATATTCATTATTACGTTTTTTTTTTTTTTTTTTTGATTTTTGATTTTTTTTTTTTTTTTGTTTTTGATAAATCGAATCTTCTCGATCGTTTACATACCGCTTCTCAATTCAATCGTGTTTCTTATCTGCGTACGGAGAAGGGGAAATTCTTCATGATATACATAATGCCTTTACAATATTTTCACTTCAATCAGTAAACATTCATTACTGATTTACTATCCCTCACATGCGGATCCCGTATTTGAAATGTCGCTCACGTCCAAGACCATTTGTAGGTACCAGTTTTCATAAGCCAATCAAGCGACGTGTATAAAGAGACAGGAAGGGACGATCTCAAAACCAGTTGGATGCCCTGCAGTAGAATTCAATTCGCCACACAACGGCTGCCTTACACGTTTTTTCTTCATCTGTAATTGAAAACAAAAAATATTAATAATAACAATAATAATAATTTTCAATCTGTACAGAAAAAAAATATTTATTTAAAATACCAATTATCATTACCTGCTGTTTAAGCAGCTCAGACTAACAGGAAGTGGCTCTGATGTAACGGCTGGGATATGTCCGGCCACCGTCTCATGAAGTGGATACCATTGAGCCACAGGTTTCCTGGGATTATCCAACATCTCAAGCCAGTGATCACGACCAATTCCGATAAAGCTGGCGCCTATTGCTGTACAGCCCATTAGCTCATTCGGTCCAATTCTGCAAACGATAAAAGTGATAAAGATAAAGATAACGAGTGATGTCGGGTATCAGAGACCGTATAATGTATATACATGTGTTATTTCCATCGAGCCTTCGACTCGCAACATTCAACCGGCAATTAAGATGAAACAAATTTTTTACGTGCCATGATCTTTGCCAATTTATATTATTACAGTCTCTACTCGTTTTGAGTATACAGACGGGAAAGATGACCGAATAAAATAGATGATGGTCTCATTAATTTATCAATTACGATGTATGTTTGGGAGTAAAGCAGGGATATATCGTTGTTTAGATTTCGGGAGTTACTGTCTTTGAGCCCTGCACAGCAGGGTGTGTAAAAATTTGCTAAATACGTTTAATCTCACCTGTCGTAATCAAGAACTTTCACTACAAGGCTGACCTCCTCAACGTTTTCTGCCGGTACATCGAAGACAAGGGCCTCGTTGTAGACTGGACACAAAGTCTTTTTCTTAACCGTTGTTTTCTTCTTCTTGATCCTCTTCCCTTGGCACAATAGGTATACCTTAACGTAAGGATCTGTAACATTGTTAGAATCGATTGGCTGAATGAAAGACCGAATAATACAACACGGATTTAAAAGGTAGTCCATTCAGTGAATGGGATCAGTATAGTTACCGGATGAACCCGTGATGTCCATAGCCTTCAGATTACGACCTTTTATTATTGTCAGGGTCAATCGTCCTGCAGTTGGAAGGTAGCACAACGACAGCATCAGTTCACCACGGTCGACCTTTTCCTATTAACATACGTTCACGAGCCACATGATTTCTTTTATTCATCTTCATCGTGATATATCCCATTATTTATAGAAAGCTGTAGAAGAATTGCAATTTGTCTTACAATTAAATTACCTAAATTTATAATTTTTATACACACATATATATCTATATCTATAATATACCGAGTTTCAAAAACTCGATATTTTATTCGCGCATAAAAATCCAATTAGAAAAAAGTATACCGACAGACATTAGAAAGTACAGACGATAATGAAAAGAACTTGTTTGAGAAAGTAATCATAAACAATTTCAATTAGTGAATGTAAAAAACTAAAAATCTATTTCCAAAAATGTTTGCCAATTATTATTAAATACCATAACCCACCTGGAGAGCGCAAAGAATGTCCATCGTATACTCGATTTCTTGTTCAAGATCGGTGCAGTCGAGAAGTTCCCTGAGAACTACTTGGCCGATTAAATCGTGTTTTGAAAATCTGTCGAAATCGTATACTGAAAACTGCAGGTAACGTTCTCGGAGATCGTCGTACGGTACACTAAAAAAAATTAAAAAAATATATACATACATATGGTACGTGAAAGTGCAGAATTCGGATTAATTCACCTTCGATCATAATTGCAAAGCGATTGTTAATCGGCTTATAATCGACCGTAAAATACTGACCTGAAAATAAATGTTTCATTGAAGATAGGATTTAAATTTTTTCGATGAACTTTTGTCTGAAATTTTTTCTTCCTATCTGGTAAGAGGTAAACCTTTACGTAGGGATCGCTGCTCCCGGTAACATCTTTAATCGGCAATTCCCTAGCCTCTAATACCTGAAAAAGTATGACAATTAATGTAATTGCATATAAAATTTTGACGATTAAATAAATAAGGGGGTTTTAATTATTCGGTGAAATTTTGAAATCAATCTGCATACGTGGCAGAGGCCGGTTTCGGTTATTGAAATCGTCGGCTATGGACCGGGGAATGACTCGTTATATTGGAATTTTACAGGATAAAGAACTCCCATCTCATATAAACTTATCGAAACTAGTTTTTCAACTAAAAATAACCACTGCGTATAAATTGGCAGATAATTATACCGGAGGTTTGACCTGCGATCGAACCTAAATGTTCAATGTCTCACATAAGTATAATGTACATATACCATATGTATGTATATGAATATACAGCGTTAATATGACGTAATAAATCTCAAGGTTCTTAAACTGGGACAGGAATGTTGGACGGCGTTGCCGACAGTTCTCTGTGCAGTTATATCTCCGTGCTAAAATGTCGACCTTGTTGAATTATTAAAAATCTAGAAGATTTCTGCGCATTTACGTGTCCCCCACTTAATTAAATACCGCACGAATTCTACGAAAGTTGTAAACGGTGTTCGTGACTCGAACGAAACCTTTCCATATTATACGCGGCTATTGCTATATTAACAATATAGTCATTCTTATCATCGATATTCTAAGTTTATATTCCAAAACGAGAAATCTGGAGATCCGATATCTGCTCCGTGCTAGGCCTTAAGCCCGTGGGCTTTAACCCTGAGCTTTGTTTGAACTTACCTTAACAACAAGGCCTTCGAACTCCTTGTCGTATCGTAGAGCAAAGTGAAGTTTTCCAGAATATTCCATTTCGACGGTACTCGAACTTTCAGTGCTGGCCTGCCGCGTAAGGTCTTTCTTGTACAACTCGGGCTGAAAGATGAAAAATTACTTTTTCAATATTTTTTTTAGATAATAGACGTTAAATTTTTCTTCGTTAGAAATGGTTTCAAGAAAAGCTCAGCAACGAACGTTTAATTTTCTTGAAAAGAGAATCTAGCGCTGGAGTTTGCTATTCGAGCAAAGACGTGATCTCATTTTCTGTGCAGAGAATATCCTTTAAGCATGAGAACGTATAAATGTATGTAAAAGGGGATTTAACTCGCCTTTAACAGTCCGAGACTAGAATCGCTGCGGTTTTCGAGACTGCAAATGCTGAATTTGATGTTAGGCAAATCTAAACGATGTGAGAGTTGTCGTTGAAAGGTCTGATGCCGCATTGGAACAATCGGTAGAGTGGTTTGCCGAAGGACCTGCTGTTGCATACAGAGTTTCAAATTATTATTATTCAAATAAAATAAATAAATAAAAAATGGGGGAAAAAAATTGTGCTGGTTTATCGTAGAGAGGAATTGTAGAATAAACCGATAATTACACAAAACATGTATGTATTCCGAGTTTTATATAACCTTTTTATTCTCTTTCTGTTCCTGGACGTATTCGTGAGTGATTGGCTCGGACTGAAGGTCCGGCAGAGAATGACTGATGCGGATAGCATTCTGATGCCCGATATCTCCGTCGGCATCTTCGTCGTTGTTCTGTCTCGAGACGCCCATCAGCCAACGCCAGGTTGCTGAACACTGGAAACTTGCTGCTGCTAGGAGAACCAGTGCCATCAGTCCAACCCCAACTCCTATCAATAACTGGTAAGGGAAGCTGCCAGTCCACTCTTCTGTAACATCAAAGTTTGGCGTGGCCTTCTTCAGCAAGCATGTCAACTGAATTATTGATACACGTCATCCACCTCGACTCGAAGAAGTCTTGGTCTGTGTTATTTATTTATTTTTTTTTTTTTGTGAAATACTCAGGAATGAAAAAATTGGCAAGTGAACATGAGGTAGGGTTGAAAAATGGTCTGATAGGATTTCGATATGCTGACGTACTAATTGTGGAAAAAAAGCTCTGGCATTTCGTTCGTTTCAAAGCTCTCGATACTAAGATGAGATTTTAAGTGTATAAAGCCCGCCGAGTATTGGCTGATAGATTTTAATTTGAAAATGAAATTTTCCGAGAAAGATACTTTCCGTCTCTTCGACGAGCCTTTAATACATGAAACCTGGGACGAGCATCGATTCTGGCCAACCTTGCGGCCTGTTTTAAAGGTGAAGGACGAAGCTCTCTTTGATGATCGAAAATTGCTATCCGTTACGCGTAAGTTTCTGTAATTTATAGCTTATATTAATTCATTATTTTTTTCATCCGATCGTGATATATTATATCTGGGATATATTTTACTATTTCAATGATGACACGAACGTGATAAATGCATTGAGATTTGCATCATCTGATCCACACAGAGGGTGATGAGGGTATCAGTAACCGAGGATGAGATTAAGTTGGTAATCGAGAAATTCTGCCAGCCCTTATCGACTTTGGTATCGCACGAGATGGGAATCTTAATCCAAAACAGATCTAAACTTGAAATGCCTCCAGCGTTTCAAGCCCAAACCTGGATATATAGATATACCTATATATATCAAAGACTTACTTGCGGGAAGCAGAACATTGCAGACTTTGCTCCAGAGTTTTACCTCCTACGCAGAAAACGAAGGAGGAAAAAAGTTTCTATATTTACAATCCGATGTATACACACGATCTGTAAAGAATCCTTGACAATTCATAGTCGCCCCGATGGCACAATATCTACAGAAAGAAACCGTAGAACCAATTTCGCAATCCTACTGGGAGATAGGTGGACAAGATTGTTGAAAAGAAGTTTTACAGTTTAGATGATAAGAAATGTAATGTGAAAGAAAAAAAAACTTGACTAAAATTATTAGTGACAGTAAAAACAGCTGGTGAAATAATTTTTTCACTGTATTATTCGAACGATACTTTTTGCGGAAATTTTTTTTCATCAGATTATTTTTATTTGACATTTTGCCCAATTCTTGCACGAAATGCCATACTGGTTATAAGATTGAATTATTTATGCATTTGATACTTCTTTTCCACGCTGAAATAAACCATGTACACATGCACATACATAGGTATAACGAAAAAAAAATTTTTTCCATATAAAGTGTTAAAAATCAAAGTCATTCTTGTTATACGATTTACGGTCAATTAAAATTCCTGCTGCGTCTCGAGCCGCCAGCACGAGCGGGTAATTTGCATTCATGGTACCTAAAGGTTATCCTCATTTTTTATTTTTTTTTTTTTATATTTCATTTATTATTATTCTTATTATTATATTTTTATTATATTTTCTTTTATTATGGAAATTCAAAGAGGCAAAAAAAAGCTCAATTGGCTTCAACGACTTTTGAGTATCCGACGCGTTTTGCATCGCCGAGTTTGACGCCAATTTCCATTTTTTTTTCTTCTCTTTTTCAACTCCAAGACAACTTCATTTCCCTCACACAAGACAAAAAATATAATTACTAAACTTTTTCGCAATAAAAAAAGGATGTTCGATTTTGCGAAAAACATTTTCTATTGGTTTCTCCAGTACAACGGACAAAGAACAGAAACAAGATAATTATCATCTCAATATACTTTTTCTTTAATTAAAAAATGTGCGCTTCGATTCAACAAACGCATCGCTTTTCTGCGGGCCCGGTTGTGTCCTTTCGTCTTCTGATACCGACATAACCGATAACTTCGATCAGCGTATCTCCAGGAATTTCTTCTTGGACCGTGCTCAGATTCTGAGTTTGATATTCGTGGGCGACTGCGAGAGCAGCTTCTTCCGCAAGCTCCGGTGGAGCAGCAGCAACTGCTGCTTCAGCGGCCACAATCAGTTCCGTAAATCTAGTCGTCTCTTCAGCTTTGATCAGCTTCTCTACAGCTTCTGCCAAATCGTTATCATGTTGCACACCGATACTCTCAGCAATATCAAAGCCTGTAATACTGCTGGCGAGATTTCTGGAGACGCTTTTCGTCGGTCTGATATTCACCATCTGAGGTGGGGAAGACACTGGCTTGTCATCTTCATCAGTTGAAGAAATACCACCGTCGTGTTCGTCTAAATGAGCTCTAGCCATTTTGTCAAAACGTTCAAGAATCGATTGAGGCTTTCTGGTATATCGTTTCTTCGGTTTTCGCGAGGAGACGATGACATCCTCTTCTTTTTTTGAAGGAAAAAGAACCATTGCGGGTGGCTTGCGCGACATCTTGAAGAAGAGAACAGTTTTTCATCAGAGATTAACAGAAATAATTTTTCGATTGTGATCAGAATTTTCCAGCATGGCTGACGAGAGTTTGAAGTATGGATCGTCGATGTTCAGTCTTCTTTTTTACTTCATCTTCTGTTTTTTTAAATTCTACTCGGACTCAATCGCCTGAAGTAATCCTGCGGATACACTCCGAAGTGAACCGTGCTGAGATATTAAACTGGCATACCTTACCCCAAAGTTGTCAGTGTTGACCCTCCGAATTTTAAACTAGATTTTTGAGATATAAGTATGTTCATTTGTTTTTACAGCGATTAAATTTCTATAGAATCTGCATATTCACTCTGTAAACTACAATCCATGAAAAATGCCGAAAAGCCAAAAGTCAATTTCGGAAATCGTGAGTCCCCCGATCACAGATGATCCACAATCTGTATTCGACAAGGCAGATAAAGATATAGACGACGTTAATCCGTCCTTTAAGCCATGGCGAGTTTTCGTTAATCAGATAGACAGTTACCATGGTAGAAAATTGGCCGAAGTAAGTAGTAGGACGTTACATATACATCGTGTCATTATAGAAATGAAGTAGGTAAATCTAGTAAAGCCTTGTTCGCATTAAATTCGCGTAGCAAAACATAATTTTGGAGAGATGAAAGGTTTCCAAAATTATTTTCTTCATGATCTCAAAGTCCGCGGTTCATTGTTCATAAGTTAATACAAACGGCATAAAAGCTCAGGGCTAATTCTGCTCAAATTACAAGCTCGGTCTTCATCCTCCAACAGTGCGAATCTCTGACCTCTGCAAAACGGCCTGAATATCAATTTAATTATGCACGATACTAACCTGTCCAGATAGTAGGTATGGCAGTGGAAATTAACTATTCCGCAAATAATCTTCTCTCCTTATAGAAATACTATGTCGTGTTAACGCATATACCGTATACCTTTATACGGTTGAATTATATAATCTGGCAGCTCGTGACGTTAATAATGGAAGCTGAGTGACGCAAAGGGTGGCATTGAGATTGGCCTTGAAAACTCTGACCGTGATATGTTACGGAGCGTTTAACCCGCGTTGCATGTTGTATGGTAATTAATTTTGTCTTTAGTTTATTCCAGAGCAATTTTACAACTTGAATAAATCTGATGAGACTGCACCATCGGACGTTGAAGAAGAGGAAGATGCTGCAGAAGATCCGGACGTCTTAGCCGACGAGGGAATTAACGAGGAAGTATACAATGAGAATAAAAGAACCAAAGAAATGGTCAGAAAGTACGAAGTGGTTGGCACTGTGATGGACAATCAGGTCGAGTCGGTATTAAGGTTTTTCTTTATACATTTCCTCTTCCTTTATCCTACTGTCTCCTGTCTTTTGGTCACGCAACGGTGGAGCGAGATCGATGAAGGGGATTCGAAATCTTAGACATTTCCTGAGGACTGGGGTTCTATAAAACACTATATCTTAATTTATCGTCTAACCGTTCATTGCAGTACCCTATACCGGAAGATGTGTCGATGATAATAGAGCACCGGCACGAGAGAGATTCGTTTCTAACAGAGTTGATGAAGTGTGGAGTAATAATTTACGACATTACTCGAGATTATTCTCAAATATCGGAAGCGAAGTGGGCTTTGGAAGGTTAAAATTACCTCCATTGTCGGAGTCTATATAAGAATAATTAACCGAACGATAAACATAAAAAAAATTACGGTACTTGTCCACAGCTATAGCCGAAGAGCTCAGAAAGATTGCTTCGGAAAAGCCCAAAGCTTTTAAACGCAGCGAAGAGGTTCGCCATTTTATTTTAATTTCAACTGTGATGACCTGGGCGCTTTCGAAACCCCTTTACCTCGAGGATCCAGACCTGGCATTCACTGAGGCAGATTACAGAAAGCGAAAACCACACGGAAATTTCAAGGAGCACATTCAGTGTGAAAAAGACGTTGTTATCGTTAAGAAGTTTCCTGAACTAAAGGACAAGCTAAAGACAATCGTTCTATGCTGCGGCCTAACTTACGGTGATGAAGAAGGCCCGTTTCATCACCTCTTCAAAATGGCATGGCTCAACGCACCAGAGTTGCCAATTTTTGGGAATGGGAATAACCAGATTCCCGTATTACACGTTCGGAATATTCCCTCGTGAGTTTATAACATGATTACATGAAAACACAACGGGTTGAATATACCTGGTTAACATGGTACAGGATCGTCATGATGTTTATACGAGATTGGCCAAGGTTGAGATACGTCGTGGCCGTCGAACACATGCGCATGTCACAGAAGAGAATCGTTAAGGTGAATGTATGATTGATTTGTGGTAAATAATGAAAAAATAAATAATTTTAATTATATTTTGTAAAAATGAGTTCATGGGAAGTCCGAAGAGCAGCTAAGGTACGATTTTTCACTCTTCGGGGTTTGATGACAGTTGAAACGTTGGCATAAATCCAATTAACAAATGCTCTGGCTTTTAATAATGGCCGTTGTATCGAATAAATGGAAACTCACGATGTGAGATAACAGAAAGGTTTTCATTGTTCTATACGAATAACAGAATTATTGTTGTACGTTTACATACGTAGCCCTACATAAAGGCATATATTGTTATCTTTGACTTCTATGTATTGTACTCCATAAAACGTACAAGAATAACATATTTAGAGATCGAGAATAGAATGCGAATAAAAAAACTAGAGAAAGGGTTCCCCGAAGTTTCTCGACACGTTATATTATATCGACTTGAAAAATTAAACCTTGAATATTTTACTCACTCTGATCTAAACGAATCAAACGAATGCTAATTGAACTTAATTACGATTAAGTGATTGGTATATAACACGAAAGTCACGCTATTCAGATGCGAGTGGAGGTTTTAAAAACGGTAATATATCTAAGTAAAACCAAAAGAGAAAAAAAATAAAAAATAAAAAACAAATCTGCGCTGTTCCATGAGCTTGAAAAGCTGTTAAATTTTGTCCTTGAAAGTTTTTCCAATGAACCTAAAAACGAAGGAGATATTTGAGGTGTTAATTTACCTACCCTTCGCCTTTCTGTATAGTAGATACACTAAAATCCATTATCAGGATTAGACGATACCTACCCTGCGAGTTTTCCGACACCTTGTTCCATTACGCAGTCACTGGAACTCTGTTTTCTCAAATTTCGATAATAATCTATAGAAATTTGTAGATCTAAATTCGCGTGTACCATTACTTGTCGGGTTTGAATGATTAAGGAAAGGATCAAGTTGTATATGACCTTTGTTATATTTTATCCACGAAGAAAATTAGCAAAGCTCTGACCACTGGAAAGGTGAAGTACATTTCCCAGGAGGAAGCATTTCTTCTAGATGGTGTAACCCAAAACTGTTACGACATGATGACTCTGAACTTGAACATAGAACCTGCTTATCTTGCGGATCAAGATATGAATTGGCACTCTGACCTCCCATTCAGCGATAACATTCTGGATATTGTTAAGGAATACAAGTCAGCGAGAGGTCTGCACCCTGTTAAGATCGTCGTCCTGGGACCTCCTGCCTCGGGAAAGTCTCGTTTAGCTAAAATACTCGCCGAACATTACAGAGTCCATTATGTTCACGTGAAGTCGTTGATCACCGAGACTGTCAACAAACTTGTAAGCAGGAAAGATTATCGAATCATAATCATTTATGATATCATTGTAATACATATTTTCCAATTTTAGACTAATGACATCGAGACTGCAAGGAACGCTGGAAATCTTTTAAATCAAACTGCAGTTACTGAAGATGATGACGAAGACGATGATCTCGAAGGTGAGGAAGAAGCTGACGGTATTGAAATTTGGGAAGAAGAATTGGAAGAAATAAAAAAGAATTTATCAGAAAATCAGAATCGACTGGATGATACAATTTTGATAAAGTTAGCGCCATTTATTGTGACATATTACTTTATACTCTTTTTTTATTTTTATTATACAGTTTGTTGATTCGCGTGATAAAATAACGTTGACAAATTTATAACAAACAAATCTATCCGCATATAATAATAAGCGACACGCCTTCATTTGTCGTATCAAATTGCCTCGTCATTAAGCAATGCTTTTATCGTATTTAGAATGAACACGACCCCTTGTACGATAATTACGAAAGATACAGAGCCGAGAGAAAGGTAAAGGGGAAAGTGGAAAGGTTGTCGCTCCTGATTAATGAGCTAATTATATTGATCGATTGTGTATATTCAGCGGAGTATTTTCTTAGGGGTGAACATTACGATGTCGTAAACAGGGGGGGTGGAGGGGGAGGGCAATACCGGCCAGATATTGTTATACGTATGTATAGTACAGTTTGACTTGGAAAATCGGTCCCTTTATAACACCTATTTACATACATATGTATAGGTATATGTGTATATATATATATATATATATTTTTTTTTATTGAATCAATCTACATCGTTGAGTATCCCATAAAAAAGGCAAACAAGCCGAAGATTCATGGGCGAGGTTATTACTAGCTTTATAAGACCTCGTTAAATCCATTTAAACGGTACTTTCGTCTCTCCAATTAAAATGGGATTAGAATTTAAATGTGTTTAATACCTTGATATAGATTATTAGCGAAGAAGTTGATGTCGAAAGAGTGTCAAAATCAGGGCTACGTATTGGACGGATTTCCGAAAACTATAAGCCAGGCTAAGGAGTTGTTTGGAAGTGACGAGTATCAGGATAAAGCTGAACTTGATGAAGACGAAGAAGACGAAGAGGATGGCAAGGCGAGTGGTTTCAAAGTCAAGATTATGCCAGAACTAGTTGCAGTTTTAGTAGCAACTGATGAATTTCTAACAGAAAGATTGCTGAACCTTTCCGAGATAGAAATTCAAGGGACTCATTACACCGAGGAGCATATGATCCGTCGTTTTCGTGAATATAGGTTGATATTTGACATAGAAGGTGGAAATTATTCTCCACTAATGTACGGTGAATGATTATCCTTTTTTTGTTATCAGGGAAAGAAACACCGACGAAAATACTCCGCTTCAATTTTTTGACGAACTCGAAGTGCATCCGGTTTTTCTATACCTCGATAACGATCCTTGTCCGGATATGTTTCTCAGCTTTAATATTTGCCTAAAGAAAATTGGAAGACCAAGGAACTACGGTATAACGGAATTCGTTTATTGTTCTACAGGAGTTGAAATTTTTGTACTTGTTGATTCTTTATTTAATCACAAATTTACGGTATGTATGTATGTACATACCTAGGTACATAGGTATATCGACTGGTTGGTATATACAATCTCTTTGAATGATCATAGGACTCACAGCTGAGGAACTGGCCGATATTCAGAGACGAACAGAGGCTGAATCAAAGGCCGCGGAGGTTGCCATAAAGGAGAAAACGAAAGCCGAAGAATTGAACCGAAAGATCCAGCGAGAACAGAAGATGATGGAATGGGTAAGTGAATTTAAGGAAAATTAAATAATGAGATAACAATGCGATCCTACATATAGATTTTTTATTTCAACTATACACCTACGAGGATTTAGTTTACTGTATATTTATTGTTGATTTTCGGTTTGTCGATTTTATCAAACCTCAAAAACGAGTCGAGAACAGAATTTGGGTTGTTAGAGTCTGGAACTGACTGAAGTATCGACTCGCGGATGAAATCAAATTATCGTTTCTCGTTGAAGCAGTTCAAGAACTGCTACTTCTATGAGGTTATTTAATCACATGAAATTAGCAAAGTCTCTATACCACCGTGCTTTGGTGTCGCGGTAACTCCGAAGAGCCTAGGTATATATATATTATATCACAGCCACCAAGAAACACGCGTCAGCCGATGAACTTTCAGTTTAATTACATTTTCCCGTATAATAGTATAAGTACGGAGTACATGTACATGCCCACACATATCACAAAAGTACCGCGGTTACACGGCATAGACGTATATTTACACGTACAGGATTATGTACACATAAATATATTTATATATAATATATGTGTATGTGTATTGTTACATACCACACGATATCCCTATGCATAAAGTCATCACCTGACATAACGGCTTTATAAACAATATCAAGTTTTCTGTGCATGTAGAGAAATACCTGAGTACATAATTATCGGTGATGTATATAATGTCAAAAACTGTTTTTTTTTTTTTTTTCGTCTTTTTTTGTCTTTCTAAGGGACTACATATAGTTTGGGAACAATTTTTTTTGTTTTCAAATTACTGCTACCTACGCTTTGAAGAATTATTATATTGACTCAGTTATTTCACATTACATACTTACCTATATGGGGTTCGTCCCACATGAATTGAGTAAAAAAAAAAGCTGGGAAATGTTGTGAAAAATAAAATTGGTTTTTGCAGGGTACGATTCATAAAAAATTTTTGACATTTCAACGATGTACTTTTAGTTAAAAACCAATAAGGTAAATCTTCTATCGTTTTCAGCACGTAATGAACATTTTTTTCTAAACATTTACAAAAAAAAATGGCTAAAAAATCAAGAAAAAATTTTATCTAAAAATTAAATTAATTATGAATATCATGATTTAACACAAAAACTTACATTCAGTGTAGAATATTTCCTTCAGATTTGAAACAATTTTTATCAACGATACTATCTGTACCTAATCTATAACAATCACTTTTTATTCTGTGCAATCAATTTATGCAAAGCGAAGCTTTATAAAATTTTAAATAATCTTGTATTGTGATTTAAAATCACAGTAATTAACTATAAAAAAAAAAAAAAAAAAATGAAACGAAACTGAGTGAATAAAGATATATTTTTTCAGAGCTCATCATCATGGTGATGTGAAAAAAATAATAACCAAAGTGTGTGTATCCCCTTAAAAGAAATTAATTATTGATATTGACTAACAGATCGATTTTTTAGTAATAAAAGAACAAACAATCTTGACTTTCTAATTATCCCCTTAAATAGATTTTAGGTATCCGAAATTAATTTCTCAAAATCAAGTTATGGGTACTACGTACGATAGCAGAGAACTTTAAGATTGTTCGAAGAAATTGAAACTTCTCTTGTCTCATAAGACAGACTCCATAGTAGCTATATATATACTTACAGAAATATTCTGTTCCCGCGAATACGTGTACATACATCGATAAAATGAAATTTAAATTTGTGTCAAATTTCATGAGTTGTTCAAAATCGTCGAGCTATGTGGGTCCTAAAAATTTTCTTATGCACATACGAGTGCCTCCGTCTTATATGATGATCTAAGCACGTAAAATTATAGCTTAAGGTCATATAGCGTTTACCGTTCGAGGGTCACGAACCATTCCAAAATCGGGGTTGCCCAACCCTTAGACACCGTGAACGTGCGTTTCATCCCGTGACCTTTTGGGATATAAGGCGTCTGTATGACCAGGACGAATAGAAATCTGTTCAAGAGCCTTTGCTCGCGTTCCGAACGCAAGAAGAACTTTTTTTGAGATTGATAAAAATTTGTTGACGAAATTCTTGAGGACCTTTCGACCGAGGATCCGATACCCAGTCCTTGTACATATACAAGCGTGGGTTGAAAGAGCGATACACATGTAGATACATATGTATGTAGTACACACATACATACATATCTACATATTATATCGACAAATGTAAAGTCAAGGTTGAAACGACTCTATTTTTTTATTTTTTTTTATCTCTCTCTCTCTCTCTCTCTCTCTCTCTCTCTCTCTCTCTCTCTCTCTCTTTATCTGACTCTAACACTCTCTGTTTATATTACTTTATTTATTCGCGTTATTTTCTCAGCGTTGAAGAAACAAGACTACAGAGGCACGAAACAAATAAGAAAACGAATAAAAAAAAAAAAAACGATAAATATTTTCTCTTTGAGTAAAAATAAAAAATTAGAAGTTACATACAGTACCTACACTTGTTTGTACGAATGAAGTGTTTCGATTATCAGGGGAAACGGTTTGTTAATAAGCAAGCCGAAAAGATTAAGGGTTGTTTTTCTTTGGGTTTTTTTTTAGATTTGCTTTCTTCCGTTTTTTTTTTTTTTTTCTTTTTAAAAAACCAATCGAGCTTAGTTAAATTCATTTTTATTTTAACTTTGATCAATGTTATCTCTGCAAAATATATTTATATATATGAAGAATAAATATAAAATGAATAAAAACAGAAAATAAAGATCAACGTCTACCCCCGATTACCTCTTTGTAAAATGAATTCTGATTCGAAATAAAAAAATATGCTCGAAAAATGATGAAAGAAATTATTATAAGGGAACGGAAATGGAGACCGTCGTATTTCGTATATAAGACTGCCTGCAAGGTTAAAAAGAGAGAGAAAAAAAAAAACGGAAATTTTTTCATCCTATAACATAAAGGCAACTGCGGAATAAGCTCTGTACGAAAAGAGAGAACGAATAAAAAGAAGAAGAAAAAAATAAAACGAAACGAAATGAAAATTTTTAAAAAGTCTAAATTAAAAAGCAATAAAAAAGAACTTCCAAGTTAGTTTCATCACTTAAAATTTTTTTCCCACTGATTGCGTAGTAGGTGTAGGTACAATACGGTGAAAAGTTTTTGTACTTTTTGAAAGACGCTGTGTATCCTATTGGTTTAAAGTTTTTACAGGTCTATTTTTCTTAGAATGGCTTTTTTTCATTTTACATTTTTTTTTTTTTTCGACTTTTCGACTTTTCGACTGTCTAAAGAAGATCTAAGTTTCGTTCCACAATTTTTCACTCCTTTAAAATGATCAGTTATTCAGGACGTAGCGAATTTTCTGCCGCCTTCTACATTATTAATATTCCATCTTTAACAATGCGGGTAAAAAGCTTACGGCTAAGACATCATCGCTCCTCATTAGAATATCAAAATACTGGCCTCATTATACTGACGTTCTTTCTTCAATTTGCAATTAACGTAAATTACAATCGGCGTATATACTCAAGCAAATTTTCACCGCGCGATAAATATATTTATATATATTATACATACATAATACATATATGTATCCATATGTGTCATCCGATCGTTTCAAATTTTTATTTCTCTCTTTTTCTTTTCTGTTTTTTTTTTTTTTTTTTTTTTTGTCTTTGAGACAATTGGATCGTATTCATATGCAATTGCGGCACTTATATACATATATATCTATCATTCAATTTATACTTCGTATGATAATTATGTACCAGACAATTTTTGATCTTCAATAGAAATGACACAATGTTTTAATCATCGCATGTTCGTATTGATGAGGTGATATCATTAATATAGTAAGACTAATAAAAAAGAAATAATTCGCGAAAAAATTTGCAAAAGAAAAAAACCATCCTGTAGGTATTACGTAAGAAAGTTAATTCATGGGGCAAATAAAATAAAAATTCAAAAAAAAAAAAAAATCTGAGCAAACAAGTTTTTTCTTTTTTTTTTTTTTTTTTGTTTCGTTATTACTCTTATATATAGCAATGGTATATATAATTGCCCGGGTTAAACTTCAGTTTGCAGTTGAGTTATATAATAGGTGAAGTAAGGGTAATTTCAAGATTCCTTCCGGCATTTCATTGTAATTTATTAATTACGGTTGAACGTAAACAGTCGCGTTAATTATGGCGGACTGAAAATACCAACAATTCAAACCAAGAAGGTCATTATAGGTATATAGGGCATTCCATGCCAAGTCACCTGGCTTGTGACCCTGACCATTTCACCCTGACCATTTTGTTGGTATTTTATCAAATGATAGTTTTTTTTTTTTTGTAATTTAATGTATCTCAAAAACGCCATTTTTCTAATTCTTCAAAAAAAATTCCCTCAAGTTGTATGATAAGAAACGATGATCTTAAAACCAAAACGATTGTGGGATTCCGGTTTTTTCTATTTTTTTTTGTAAAGGAATTTTAATATTACGTATCAGCAATTTTAACAAATATAAAAAATTTTTATCTGCAAAAATTTCCACTCGAATTTTTGCAAAGTTATATGATTCGGAAAATTCCATAAAAAAATTGTCTCAAACAAAATTTTTTCATTCTTGTTGAAATTTCTGAATTAAAATATTGAAATACACAAAAAAAAAAAAAAAGTAAAAATAGAAAAAACCGAAATCTCATTAACGATTTGATTTTAAAATCATCGATAATGCTTGTCATAAAATATGAGTGAATATTTTCCAGGATTAGAAAAATTGAGTTTTTGAGAAAGTTTGAAGAATTAGAAAAATAAAATCATTTTCTTGTTGGCTTTTGAGGTGAGAATTATCACATAGTGAAATATGAAGAAAATATAAAATGATTGTGGGAAAATGTAATGTACCTATACCAATACCTGTTTTGAGAATAAAATGAAATATCAAAATGGGTTGTTTTTGTAAGGACGACCGAACTCTGACCGAATACTGATAACGAATTTCAGCCTCGTCTAATCTGGCACTGAACCCTATACTCCCGTCTCCTCTAATCTAACCCTAGCCTGTCTACGGTAATCCGACTTCCATCTTTTACCCAATCTCAGACTAATCTCCTCGAGAAGTTGAAAGAGGAAGAGGAAAATCAATTGTGCATCGCGGGTGAACCCTTAAGGCACTATCTAGTTAAGTACGTATTTCCAACGCTGACTCAGGGTCTCGTAAATGTTGCCGAATTACGTCCTGAAGATCCTGTCGACTACTTGGTAAGACTATTTCAAATCTCTAATCCACTAGGGGGTGAAAAGCTAAGCGTCATAATTCACGATAATCTTTGATAATCATTCAAATAAGAAGTTATATCATTTTTAAAAAAAAATTTTTTTTATGCATATCGAAAAGCTTGAATTATATCGTCGATTACCGTACATACATTTGCGCAGGTAAAAGCTTTTCGACTCCGGTAGCCTGGCGTTTATATTTATGTGAAAATCCCGATGGGGTTGGCGTTGAGGGTGCAGTTGAAAAAAGAATTTCAACACCGTTTCACCGCGATGAGTAATATTCTGATTATCCTACTGCAGGCTGAATATCTATTCAAGGAAAATCCCGAGGGAAAAATGTTCGAGCCGGATTACACGGAGACTATGAGTATGCTGTTGGCAGCTATAGAAGAATTGCAGAAAGATATCTTAACCGTTGAGGATTTGGACAAAGGGGAAGAAAAGTATCTCAATGTTGCAGAGGAGAAAAGCTCCGGTTAATACCAGAGAGAATAGTGAAAAAGTTTCAGTTGATTGTCATTATTCATAGAAAAAAAAAATTAAAAAAAAAAAAAACAAATAAATAAATAGCAACAAAAAAATTTCGAAGGACAAACGTATTTGGTATGGAAATTTTTTAGCATGAATTGCAATATGAGTAAACAACTAGAATCCCATGTGACTGAATATACATATCTTCAACTTTGTAAAGTATTCTCAATTCCCATGTCGGTGCTGCTTTTATAAGACTGTTCATCATGAGTGAAGTAAAATAAAATCAATGTTATAATAATAAATTTTCGAAAAATCGATACCAGATAAAGAAAGTTAGGGTTTAGGTTAGCTTTTTCTTACAATTATAGTTTCTTATTGAAATTCATTGTTCAACCTATTGAATAAAGAATATTGTTTAAAAAAAAAATTTTTTTTTAAAGTCCCTTCCCTGCAGGCAATATCAATTATTCAATTGCTGAACCAAACCAAATAAAAAAATAACAAATAAACGAACATATAAAATGTAAAAACAGCAGAGAGAATAAAAAAAAAAAAAAAAAGTAAACTTTTCAATAGAAATTCAATTAATGATTATTAAATTTTTCATCATTCGGATGAATTGTGGCGATTAAATATTATTGATCAATTGTTTTTTTTTTTTGTATACAGGTATAATATAATAATAAGAGTGAAATTATTCTTAACGATTATTTTCTTTCTTCTTTTATTTTCTTTCAAATAAAATATCATCGCAGCTAATAAGTGTCGAGAAAGCTAAAGGATCAACTTTAGCTTTTGACATTTACTGTTTTTAGCAGGGAAGATTCTTATTAAATGAGAACTTTGGCGGATATTATAGATATATATTTTTCAGTGAAGGAGAGCTTAGGATTACTTAAAGATTATTTAATTAATGCTGACGGTATACTTTTCCTCGACGATCAAAGATCACGAAGATTTTTACAAACTAGGATGTCAAAAGTTTGTATAAAAATTATAATCTCGTATACATATATTACCAAAGGATATTCATACCCCACCCAAAAAAAAATAAAAAACATAAAAAAAGATTAAATTTTGAAAAAGGTTTAAAAATTGTAAGTCAAAATTTGACATATTTACTCCGAAACCCATCGATCCCCGATGCATATTAACGATTAATTATCACTGATTCTATATTTTCGTTAAATCGGTTCATTCATTTAAACTTCAATCTTGTGAATTTCCGAATTTTATTATACCTACTACCACTTCCGGAATAAAAATAATGATCATTGACACCGTTGAGAAAGTAGACTGTATAGCTTTGATAAAAAGTGTATCTATATTAAAGAAATATGATCGGAATTCTGTTTCCACCGTAGCAGCAATTTCACCCGAACAATGCATCTAGTAGTCCGGATATGCCTTATAGTCGATAGGAATTTAATATCTGCGTATGTTCAGTTCACCTAACGTGTGCAGAAACTAGTGTAGTAGCTGTTCGATGGTAGTCAGAATACGAGATAGGTGATATGGATTATCAAACCAGATTCCAATCAGGGAGATCGATGATTGACTAATCTGCTAATAGGCTAAATTAAAAACAAAATTTTATCATACGTCGTTTATAAATTCACCCATTTTATGAAAATAAATAAATAACTGGCAAAAGTGATGAAGCACAGTTTTTAACGATCGAGGTCCAATTTTAAACAGAATTGCAAAAGACTGGAACATCGTTCGAAGGACACAATCTCTGAACGTAGGAGGTCGATCGTTCTCTAGTTCAGTAGCGAATTTTGAACCATTGATGTGATTCGATTATTGAATAATTCGCAATGAAACTAATAAAAAGACAAATTTATTATCAAAAAGTCTTTCTCAATTTTATACTCTTTTTGCGAAAAATACAATAAATGTCAAAAATCAAGCATAATTTTTAAGGATTTTCGAGGTCCATATTTTAAATAGAATTGCAAAAGGCTAGTACATACATCGTTTGATGAACACATCCCTGAACACCGAAGGTCGACCGTTCTCAAGTTCAGTAGCAAACTTCTAACCATTGAAGTAGATCGATGATTGACTGATCCGTAATGAAGCTAATCAAAAGGAAAATTTTTTTTTCTTCCACCGAAATGCGTTTCTCAATTTAATAATTTTGTGAAAATAAAATAAATGGCAAAAGCTGATCACAGTATTTAAGAATTGTGATACAATTTTTAACACAATTTCAAAATGGTAACACCTCGTTTAAAGAACAAATCTCTGAACATAAGAGGTCGAACGTTCTCAAGTTCAATAGCAAACTCCGTACCGTTAAGGTAGTAGGTATACACCTTATTCCCGTCTTGAGAAACGTCCTATGTAATTGAAAACCGCTACGATTTCCCCTTTATGGTAGGTAGTGCTCAGTCCATTTCCTGGCCGTGAGGTCTTACGAGTTGTATACAGTATACAGTATAACATACGATACGTATGTATAAACATAACTATATAATACACACACCTACACACAAACACATATACCGTACACTTTCAGTACATATACTACGTACTTGCGTGTGTTAAAGTGCACACACATATATATATATATATATATAGGTATACGCAAGAAAACCACGGCACGGCACGGCACGGTCTATATCTGTATCTCCAAACACCTGTTAGTCTCGCTCAAGGTCGACCGTGTTGCATCCCCTCCGCGTGAACGAGAGAATATCCTTGGCAATCAATGGGTTGAATTTGGAAAATTATTCGGGGTTAATTATTAGGACGACTGAGGAACGAAAGAGGAGAAATATCGCATCGAATAGACGAAGTGAATTATATGTATAAGAAAAAAGAAAAAATATCACTGAAACTGCAGTGAACGTAAAAGTAAAATGAAACGGAGGAAGAAGGGTTACGGCATGCGGTTTTTGTGAAAAAGTGAAAACTATACTAAATTTTAAGTAAAAAATAAATCATAAAAATTTTCTTACTCACCGGCATGCCCTTGCAGAGAATGATTAGCCTCTTCACTTGGTATCACGGTTTCCTCGAGGATACTCTCGGACGCCGTCTTCACCACTCCCATGACGAGAACTCAGTGAGTCGAGCCAGGTTGGCGAGTGAGGGTCGCCTACCTGTCGTTTTTCGAGGCGTCCCGACGCGCCTCGGATGCGTGTCGGTGTGAGACCGCTCCATTCGGCGCCGGCGCCGTTCGCTGACGTCACAAAAACCTCCCTAGGCCATGTATGAGCTAGAGCAAGTAAGCGGCAAGCAGAGAAATGGGGGTTGATGGTGGTAGGTTTACTCCGATGCTCCGGATATTTCCCATTCCTTTACCCCCATAGAAAAAAAATTTTACACAGGGTTTGCCGACGCCCAGATGTCCGATTCTAAGCTATAACTATATCAGGTTGTGTTCAAGTTGAAGTTGGTATTGGGCTTGGTGATCCTCAATGACATAGGGATGGGGATCTGGATACGGACAGGGATGGGTCCAGCCCGAGCCAGGGCGCAGCCCGGTATCACGGCACTGGGAACGGCACCAGGGCCAATGTCGAGGCGGGCAACTAGGTCTCGGTGAAGGTCCCGCAGGCTGGTGGATGGCGCGTGTCCCTGTGCCCGGCGTACCACCATACCTACCATCGGAAAACCTAGCCGCGGGCTAGCCTATAAGGGGGATGAGGGTTGCCACGCGCGGCAGCAACTCTTGCAGACCCAGCTCCCACTGTTTTCCGTCCTTCCTGTATACTCCATATCTATATTTATTTTACTCCTACTATCTTTCTTTCCATTTTTCTTTTTTTGTTTTAATTTTTTTTTTTTTTCATTCCTTTTTCCTTTTTCTTTGTTTTCTTTTCTTTCTTTATATATCTATTTCTGTTTCCGCAACCTGGGCGCGTCTTATTTTAAGATCAAGGGTAGAATTCTCGAAGGTATGGTACTTGTTGCTTTCCGCCCCCGCACGAATCTTTCGTTTTCATACTACACTATATACCTACCTGTAACACTTTCGGACATTGAAAACGTTTCGTTCGCTCCATTTATACCATCAGAAATGCTTTCTGGTAGTTTTTATTTTTTTATTTTTATTTTTTTCCTCTTTTTTTTTGGACGTGGGATCGAACGGTGAAAAAAGTTTCTTTACTTGCTTTCTTTTACCGTATTTTCGAAACTTTGGGATTCTAGATTTTCATTTTTATCCTGACAAAGGCGTTCGGATCTTTTTACAAAAAGCAAAACAAATAAAATAAATAAATAAACAAACAAAAAGGAGACAAATACACCACAGGGATGGTTATTAATTGCGTGCTTACCTGGTAGCTGTATCATTATCAAAGAACGAGCTTACCTATCTGTAGATCTATATATACCTACAAGGTTAGAGGTTTGAGAAACGGGGGAAACACTGGGTTAATCATTACCCAGAGCAGCATCTTTTTTCTTCTCGAAAAAACCAAATAAAAAAAAAAAAAAAAAAAAAAAACAGGAAAATAAGAGAAATAAAAACGAAAAAAATATTGGGGAGGTTCGCTTAATTAGCTCCTGTCATGTTTCGCTACCCTATAACTGTATATTGATGATCCGCCAGAATGATTGACTGTCGCTTCCTCGACGAAAAAATTCCTTTTAAAAATGACATGGTACATGTACGACTTATATATATATATAGTTCCACCATATAGAAATAAGGTAAGCCACGAAGTCAGTGAGGGGTTGATATCGCACCCCATTCCACATGCTGATACAATTTTTTTCTCTCCCTATTTTCCTATCGCTCTTTCTTTCACTTTTTTTTTTTCTTTTTACTTTTTTTTTTAACAATTACTGTGGCATGGTTGTAAAAGTAAAAAGAGAAAATCCCTTGGGGGTGCAGGTACATTTGTAGACGGTCGAATGGCGCCCTGTGCACCAGATCTCTCTATCTCTCTTTTTATACCCTCTCCTCATCCTCTCATTTCTGCGCCGTCAAGGTTACCAAGGGTAGAATATCGATTCAACTTGTTGCATACGTAAACAAAGCTCATAGGCAGGCCTGTAACGCAATACGTGTGGCTTTATCTGACAGAGCTTGCAGTAGTAGCAGCAGGTAGCCAATCGGCCAATGGGTATCTATAGATAAATTTCAAATCTATCGTCACGCGGTGATTAAATTCATAATAAATTTGATTGACGTTGAATAAACCTGACGAATTGAATTTCTAATAATCAAATTAACGATTATGGACAATTATATATTTTTTTTCATTTAGGTTCGATTACAATATAGAAGAATATTGGTATTTTGGTAATTGAAATAATCAGTATTGCAACGTAATACTTATCGTATTTATCTCGTTGAGGTATAAAGTACAGAGTTATGTTCGTATTTTGATTTATATTATTTTATAAACCTTGGAGATATAATTTAGCGGTCTTAGTAATACGTTTTCCACAAGTTCAAGCTCTGGAAAAGTTTGTTCAAAGTTAAATGACGTTGGATTGCAATAAAGTATTAAATTCTGAAGCTGGAAAGCAGCGTCTTATCATTATTGCAACGTATAAGTCCACTTGCCAGATAATTTCAGTCTACAAAAATTTAAACTAGTTTTCATTTTTCGATCAGAATAGTATTTGGGGAGCCTGAGTAATTCTCTAAGTTTTCGACCTTGGCGCTGACCTTAGCACCGCCATCTTAGAAAAATTGAATCAAAAAGGTTTTTTTATTTTAAATCGTTTTTATCAGTGATTTTTTCCAAACTATCAATTATCAATTGCATACTAAGTATTTTACACTCATAGCCACACTACTTGGAGTCTTCATAAAGTAGAGTGGACTTGGTGGAATTCGGGCGATTAAAATGGAAAGCGTGGTCGATTGGGACAGCTGTGGACAGTTTGGAAAAAGACGACGGAAAGTGTAGTTGATTGAGACGAAGATCTGAATTCGATAACGATTTTATGCAGCCACTTTATAGGATGGTAGATGATAAAACACATCAATCACATTCATCCTTTTTTGGTTATATTATGCTTTTTATATCTTTCGGAAGAACAAGAATCAAACTTATTCAAATATCATTCGATATATACGACGATAAAATGACAATAGTTTTTTCTTCTTCTAAAGATCGTGAATGCAAAAATTGGAATATCGTAGGAATAAATCAACATGTTTGTCCAATTTTTATGCCTGTATGCGTACAACTATTTATCTGAGTTATACATATACATATAAAAACTTCAAATATACGCCACTGTTAATCGAAGATAAATGAAAAATAAAAAATAAAGAAAATAAAGAAAAATTCTCGAATAGTCTGTATAGTTACTAAAATTGATTTCATTGACAGACAGTGACGGATTGTAGGGTAAATAAAAACGTTACGAAGTATAATGGCTATACGTCTGATGTATAATATCGGTTGATAAATGTTATTCAATGACATTGGACGATGGTAGTCTGCGGTAAAAATACAAATGACAAAAACTGTACAATTTTTTTTTTTTTCTTTTTATTTTATTTTTTGTTTTTTTTCAGTTACACTCAAAAGTCGGTACACGTTGCTAAAACTTCGTACACTTATCCACGTACATATACCTACGTCAATTATTTTTTTTCAGCTCGCAGAAAATTGTGTTTAGAATACATTAAAATTGTTTAAAAAAAAATAGAAAAAAAAAAGTTTGTAACTCTCTTATTATTTTTTCGACAAATTTACTTTTGCCGCTAATGTTACTGGCGTTTTACAGCTATGCAAATATTTAGAATCATCATCTTCGTATCTCAACCTCCACTAATAACATCAGAATCGCTATACTCACTGTATACAGCTGAATATAAACCGAATAAGATATTCTATAAATTATATAATATCTAACGAGGTTTCTTTTGTTGCCAATTATCAGCTACGCGTTCTAGAGCATTAGTATAAAAGTTAACGGTTAATTTTCTTACCTTACCTCGGAGAATTCTCAACAGATATACCAGGTACTATTCAAGACGAGAGAAGTAAGTATATTCCAAACTATACCTACCTATCTATATGCGTACTCCTTGGAAATTGCAGTTTGTTGATGATGTCAAACTTTCCAACGTCACACAGTTCCAGCATGAATTCTATGAACTGATTTTCTGAAACTACGATGATGTATTGTAAGAGTCAAACACTGTGCACTGTGATTACTGCAGAGTACGCCAATAAGTTTTTTAGCTTCCCTGACTCATTCAAAATCAATGAAATTTATAAATCAAACAAGAACCTTTGTTGTAGTCTGCAAGCCGTAACTGCTACCGTATAGAAAAGTATTTCAAGATTTTTAACGACAGCTTCCATGTTGCCTGCAGATAAATGTGTATATCGTAATCGATCACTCAAAGCATCGCTTTTCGGATGTTGCTTTGTTGAAGGAAGAGGAAAATTTTCTGAATTTAATAATGAAGGTTGATATGTAAGAAAAGAGATTTGTTAAGTTCAATTGATGATATTTCTTTTTGAAGGAGATCGTATGTATGTATGTACAATACATTTTTGTTCTATAAACTTCATTACATCGATCGAATATATCGATAAGAATTTTTCTCTTCTTTTCATTTTCCATATAGTTTTGAAAAATGTATGTACGTTTCCGTAGTGTCAAAATTGTAAAAATAAATTTGCAACTTAACTTGAGGTCACCACCTGATCCACCAGTTTCATCTTCTACATTCGGAAGCGATATCTCATATGCAAGATATGTTGGTAGATATGATCCTTTGTCATATATAAAGCTTTAGATTTTCACCCTTACCTACCTTCCTTATCAGTCACGAAAATAAATTCGATTCCTGCCAAATGATTGTACAAAAATTAGGAGGGACATTCATTTATCATAATGTGCAGGCTAACGCTTTTTGAAGTTTGAAACTTTCGAAGCGAATTCAAACATTTTTTTTTTTTTTTTTTTCTCACCAAAAGTGACACCTCGCGGGAACCTTAAAGAAAGACATACCAATTTTCAGGTGATCGATCATGATGTACCCTGAGAACATGATGGATATCTGGATGCGGTTGAATATATAGCTATACTTTATTCTCAAGGAAGAGAAGCTTTTCAACGAAAACTTTCAATGTCTGATGTGAGGGAGGATGGAAAGAAGGGGAAAATTTTATCGGAAATAGCAAAATATCATTTCCTCAGGGTACAGTGTTGGCATATAGGTATAAAAAACGATGTAGGAAAAAGCGTCTAGACGCAAGGGAGATTTATTTTGCTATACCTACACTATCATGATATATGTATATAGGTATAGATCGCAATGGGTGAAAAATCCCTGAGGGATAACGAGAAAAGTTCGTATTATAGTTCAAAAACGGTCGGTCTTTCTTTAATTTTTAATCATCTATTTTACACATACGAGTAAGTATGTAGTACATACATACATACATACATATGTATAATACTTCACAGCTTTGTATAGTTAATAGGTAACTAGTCATCGCGTTTTTTTTTTATTTTTTCATACTACTCATATAGATATATATCTGATCATAAAAAAGTAACTACATACATAATACACGTAGGTATATGTATAAACGCTAGGTATATGGCCATGGCACGTGTTCAAGTACTTTACAACTGGACTTTGCAACTCTTAAAGTTTGTTTACGAGTTTTTCATCCTATGTGTGCGTTGATGCAGACGTCTGCGTATTATACACCTCAACAACAGCTTTCAAGCTCAAGCTTTAGTCTGGCGGTACTATACCACGTCGCTTCTTCGATCCACATCTCGCGCATCTTTTCAATTGCGCGCCCTCTGTCCCATGTTGGCTATTTTCAGTCTCAAAAAAAAAAAAATAATAAAAAAAAAAATAAAAAAAGAAAGAAAAAAAAACTTAGTTTTAAGGCATTAGATTTCTTTACATGGTATAGAGAATATTTTTAATGTAATATATAAGGATTTTCTTATACATAAAGGTACACTATACACACAGAATATATCATATGTTTGTTAATTAATTATAAAAAATGTTTTTATTATTTTATTTATCAATATTTTATACAGTGTAATTTTCTTATCATTTTTTTTTTTTCTTCGTTATGTTTGCTTCTTTTTTTTTTTTTCAAAACTTACCTTCACGCAAGTACATATACATATACATATACTAATAGGTATATAATCGATTATATCTTTACATCTGATTAACGACTGGTGCGGACCTTATCCCCTCCCTACCGTACGTCAATTATTTACTTCCCGATTGATGATCATATATATGCGTTAGTGAGGCTGGGTTAAAGTTACGAATTATAAAAGTTCCGAACGGTCAATATTTCGAATCAATTTGCGCCTGCAATTTCAAATTTTTCAAAAACGTTCAAGTTCGTAATATTAAAATTCTGAAATATCGGAATGCATCCGTTTAAAAACTCGGAAAGTCCAAGAATCCGAAAATTTAATCGAAATACGCACAAAGCTCTATGCGTAAGTTTTAAGTTTCAGAGTTTCGGCCCTTCAGATCTTCAACTTTCGGAATTTCAAACCTCCAGTGACTTTAGATTTGAAACTCTTTTATGCAAACTTTCGGGGCAATAACATTTCCAAAAACTGCAGTGCCTCGGTAATATTAAAATTTGGAACTTTAATCCGGCCTCGCGTTATATAGTTAATATTTTCATATAGCGTAATTATATATACTATATATGTATATATATGTATACATATATACTCTTAATACGTATAGCACATTACCTTAAATAATAATAATATTGTATATAAATATATATATATAATACACACACACATATACGTGGATCGGCGTACATCTATACTACATACACATACAGATATATGTATATAGATATACGTTTCTATATATCTCTTGGTTATAACATCGTATGTTATAGGACGAAGGTGAGTCAAGATATAGGGTTCATTCGCGTCAAATTGAGCAGGTATATCCTATGTATTATATAGTCAGCAATGTGGGCAACGTACGAGGCCAACTTCGTCGCAGTTCATGCACTTTAACGCTACGAACTCCGTCGTAAAGTCGTTACGGTGTACTGACTTTTTGCTGCCATTACACACTGAGCATGGTAAGAGACGGTAACCACCGCAAATCTGGCAAGTTGTGCATGCATCTGGGCTCTGAAATATGAATGAAAATAGAGAAATGAGAAGAAGAAGAAGTAAAAAAATTATATTAATTAAAGTTTTGCTAAATTATACATTATTACAATTCTTATAACTGTTAAGATTTTATTATAACCTGCAGCTGCTACAAGGCGTGAATTTTTTGTTGTTGTTAATTAATTTTTTTTTTTTTTTTTTTTTCATATACCTTATACGTATGTATGTATGTACATACATAAATACGACTTGATTACATGTGATTAAATAACGCGTCAAGTAACAACCACCAAGCTGACAAATTACAGGAAATTAAGTATACATATAAACCTAAACGTCTGTAGGTAACAAAAAGGCCTAATTACATTAACATTCACTCGTATTAGTGACCCAAAACGGGCTTATATAAGGCTGGACAAATAAAGATACTAAACGTGAGGGTAGGTAAATTTAGAGTGCCACCTCGTTTTTTTTTTTTTTTTTTTTTCAACATTTTTGTTCAATTTTTGTTTCTTTTTTCTTTTTTCGTAATTTTTTTCCGTTAAGAGTGAAAAAGCTCTCACTATACCAACATTTTTTTTTTCTTTTTACTCTTTACGTTAAATACTCTAACCATATTCGCGTCTGGAGGAGTACTTCTTGAAATATCATAACCCCAGTCATAAAATAACGTTACAATAATCCGGGGTGAAAAAAATATTTTCATTTGCGATATATCGCGAATTTTAAAACCGTAAACGAAATTGAACGGGAATTTAAAGAGAAACCGTAAAGCCTAATCAATATCTAACGGTGTAGATATACTAGAAGACTTAAATCAATATCTTACTCAAAGTTTATAAAAATAATTACTCAAAGTAATATTCGTTTGAAATTATTGTTATAGAATTTTTTCTTTTTTTTTTCTATTTTTCTTTTTTTTGCTTTTCTTCTCTAAAACGGACTTCTACTCTACTCTGATACCAAAGCAACGGTCCCGCAATGGTAACCAAAACGTTACCAGAGCGTTACCGCACAATGAAACTAGAACAAACTATACGTTAGAATTTTTAGGAGTGGTCCCTCCTCTCCGTGGTCCTACAGTGTAACGACCTTTTTGTTACTGCAACAATAAAGTTTGATGTAAGTGTATGCACGAGTACTACTTTCATAAGTATTTTGTTACAGGTATAAGGTGAGATTTGGATTGTGGTTGTAGTAGCGGCTTGACACCGAAGCAAAATAAGAAAGAAAAAGAAATAAAAAAATACAAAAATTCCTGAACACAGAGTAAGCAAAGAGTCTGGTCAACGAGAGGGGGTATACCTATAAGTAAGATAGCGGCAGATAAAAGTGAAAGGATTGTACAACCTTGTGTTCGCCACAACCTAGCCTAACTTAAGTTATACCTAAGCTGAGCTAAACTGAACTGATCATTGTGATAGAAGCTATAGGATCTCGCTTATTCTTCGCAAACAGAATCCGCCAGCTTCTAGGTCCGCGCGATCCTAAGACTGGCTAAATATTTCTTCAAAAATACTGCAAAAAACCTGTTTGTTGGTTTTACTTTTTTTTTTTTCAATTCATAAATTTATAACCAAAAAATTTAAATTATGATTAGACGCAATTAGACGTCGTTCCATGGTCCGAAATATCTACGTACATACCTATATATAATTGCTTGTATTTTTACAACCGTTTAAGCATACATGTTTATTTATTAACTATAAGTTTACCACCAAATTAACTTTTGTTTTATTATTTAGTTACTTGTATACTATAAACACAGTTCAGGGCTACAGTGCGGAGGCTGGTTCCTTTGCTCCAGGCGAAATAATAGCCTCTCTTAAAAGATTGAGGTAGTGATTTATTGCGTAAGGTCGTAAGGCCTGCTAGGCTTGTGCCTGGCTGCAAAAGCGTGAACCGTAAATTTTCTATGCAAATTGAAATAACAACCGGGGACAGAGAAAATCTCTTTTAAATATTACTATTCAGAAATACATTGGCATATAAACGGTTCATAGATTTCACTCAAATTTCATACTCATTAAATTAAAAATATTCAAACTATTACCCCCGCACATGCACCCGTGTATAACAAACTAACATAACCAATTCACAATCCAATTTCGTAAGCTATCTAACAAAAGAAAATCATATTTTAAACTAAGGATTTGAATTAATGATTCGTAAAGCTGTTTTTGCCGCACAAAAAAACGAAAAAATTAAATAGAAATTAGAACAAAAAAGAAAATAAAAAAACGTCAAGTTTCTTGTGTCAAATCCAATGTGAAAACCTCCAGCTCTCTCTCTCTCTCTCTCTTAGTACTTATACTGCAGTGTACTTTAATCGGTAACGACACCCTGCAGGTTTAAGAATTGCCCAGTGAAATGAATGAATTTTTTACATATTATATATTCTAGATATAGTTATAAAAATAATTTATATTAGAAAGTAAAATTGTGGTTATAATTTTAAAGCAAGATTTCAAAATGTTTTTCTATAATAATAATAATAATAATAATAATAATAATAATAATAGTATATCGCCGATAATTGGCCATTCAAAAAATTTGTCAGCTTTGTATGTATACATATAGTATATAGGTATATAATATACGTCTGGGTATATAACCGCGATTACAGTTTCTCTGCAGTCACATCACGCGAGAAACCGTGTCTTTTTTAATTTAATTTTTTTTTTTTTTTTTTTCACCGTCTGTATATAGCAAAATGTGATTCTATACAGATAGTTAAAAGTCGAATGAAAAAAAAGCAATAAAGGAAGAAGAAAGAAGAAAGAAAAAAAAAAGAAAAGATAAAAATTTATAATGGACTAAAGGAGAAAAAATTTGATTAGTTTTTCACACGAACTTGACTATCTCTATTATTCACAATTAGTCTGGTGTTTAAAGACTCACCTTGTAAGGCTTGAGCATACGTCTTAATTCTCCGGACTCGTTCAGCCTTTCCACAACTTCAGCATCCTAGAAAGAAGAGAATACGTATATATGTATATATGTTTTTTTTATTTAATGCGAACTTGAGTGACTCGTTAACAAAAATATTAAAATAACATTAACTTGTTAGAGATTGTAGCTTATAAAAGAAAGAAAAAACAAATTAAAAACTAATAGAAACTATAAAATTTTGATACAGCTCTCTCGATTGATTCCTGAATTTCGACTCTATGATCAGCGGCCATAATTCAGATTTGAGATAAAAATAAAAATGTAAAAAAAAAAAAAAAAACGATTCTAAATTCCTAACGGAAACAACTCGTGACTATTAAAGTAATGGCTATACTAAAATGGTTTGATATCCAAACTCGAATTCGATGATTTTAAAACTAATCAAATTATCTCAGTTCGACGAACTTGTAAAATATTATCCATCTCCAGAATTTTCAGCTTTGGATTATTTCCTATATTCAAAAAAGCGGCATTTTACCTTATGTATACCTAGTCGGTATATAACGTGTTTTGTTAGCAATTAAAAATAGAAAAAAAAAAGAAAAGTAAAAACTTGTGCCTGTACCGAATGTTTATTTAGCGAGTCGTTATAGCTATACATATATACCTGTACATTATATACAACTACTGATGCTGCGGGATGATCTAATCAGTTTGCGGAGTGCCGATTACACGAGCTCTTGGAACATTTTTCTTTTTTCTGTTTTTTTTTTTTTTTTATTCCTGGTTGATCGTCTATACTTTATTTAATCTTATTTTACTTTTTTTACGTCATTTTTATCATAAGTAAGTATATATGTACAGCGTTATAACCACTCTGCGAAAAAGACACCAAAGGTAATACCAATCAATAGTATGATCACGGTGTAAAACTGTTATATAGTTATCTTTAATGCTGAAAGCGATGAAATTTGAAACGGGTATTGAGGAGTTTTGACACGATTAAAAAAATAAATAAATAAATAAATAATAATTAAAAAATGAAAATAAAAAATTTCATTATCACATTTTCAGGGTGAAAATTAGGATCCGGATCTTACTAACTTTCTGTAGATTACGCAGATATATATATGTACAAAGTTATAATAATTATATACACATCGATGCGATAATGGAGAAGCTAACCGTGTCCTTGATAAAAATTTATGGAAAAAAAAGAGAGAAGAAAAAAAAAAAAAAATGAAATAACCTTTCGCACCTCGTGTTATTTATAAATCTTAAGAAAAAATTTAAATATCGATAGAATCTTGCAAAATGCGAGTAGGTATAGGTATATAAAAAAATAATAAATAAAAAAATTCGTCATCTTCCACAGACACACATAATTCGTATTGCAGATGATATTTTCGTGCAGACGTATGTACTATAACAATAACGAGATTCATAGACTACAGGTACAGTATTTTTTTCTCTTTTTCTCTCTTCATCAATTTTCAAATTCGCTGAGTGGTGTAAAATAATTATAATATGACGCAGTAGAATTGGAATGCAGCCTTTTATAGGTGGACTCATATATGCGTGTTAGTTACACACACACACACACACACACACACATACATGTTACATGAAATTACATATATCCATGATTAAATACGTATATATACTTACATCCGTAAGATATAGGTATATATGTATATAATAAGTACATAGATATATGTATATTTGTGTAAACGTAGGTATATAATATAAACGAAGAAGTGGTTCTAGGTGGCATGCCTCGGCCTCACCTCTCGCCAACGGCCTTGGATCAAATGGCTTGACATTTCACTTATATATTTATTCGAATATCTATCTATCCTACTATATACCTACCTATATACCGAACCTACAGGCTCGGCACATACCTACTCTTAAAAATTCTCCTATACTTATCTAAAAGTCTACCAAGAACGTGCCTTACGTTTAAAACATCGAACAATGGACCCGGACTTTTAAATTCTCAAAAATTTGAATGTTATTTGATGTTCCTTGTGAGCAAAAATTTAACTCTTTAGCTCAACAGCTGCATTTTAAATTTTGTACAAATATACTTTGCAGACTCGAAAGAAAGAGGATTTAATTCGAATAGTTTCCAAAGATAAGACTTGGAACTTTTGCTTTTTTTTTTGCTTTTGAGAAACAAAAAAGTCATTTGTAGATTTACAATTAGTCTGATCGGTTGAATATACATGATAATTGAATTAATCCGAATATATATGAAGTTGGGATTAGCGGTTTAATAAATAGAGTAAAGATAGGACGATTAATTAATCGAGATTATCAGAGAGTGTTTGGCTAGACGTTAAAAAGTGAAGAATTTGTTTATATATTAGAGTAAAAAAATTGATAAAACGGTGAGGAAAGAGTTTTGAAAGAAAAATAGTAAGAAAAAAAAAAAAAAAAATTATAGGAAATTTTATTAGTTGAAAAAGAATTTTTGTAGCAAGTTTTCAACACCGGTTTTTCAGCATATGAATAGAAAATACCTGTCTCCATATTACGCAACGCAGCTGATTTGCAAGACACACAACTCTTACGATATATCAATATACCTAGAGGTATATATGCATATACCAGTTACATACCTGGATTATATCTATATATGTGTGTTTAATATGTCTGGGAGTTGAAAACTACGTCATGTGGAAGTTTTAACCGCCTGAAGAAGAAGAAGAAGAAGACAAAGAAGAAGAAGAAGAAGAAGAAGTTATATACTTAAATCTGAACGATGAGACGAGACGAGACGAGACGAGACTCGAGATTCAAAGTTTGTTGTAACGTGACAACATTCCAGAAGTTTAAAGTCCATACTGAAATTTGTTGCAACGCCAATACGTTCTTTGATTACTAATAATTCAATCATCCCTTTTATACATGATATTCACACGTATACTAGGTGATATTAGTATATATGTATAGGTATAGTCTGTCACGCTGTTCAGTCTCACATATCCATCACACGTCCCTAGTTCTCACGATCCTTCTATGAGAAAATAACGCAATCGTGTGACCGTGCTGTTTCATTTAATTTAATTTCATTTTATTTTATTTTCATTTTGATTTTTTGTATTTTTTGTATTTTTTTGTTTTTTTTCATGGCCAACAGGTAATAACCACTTCGCATAACGCTAATTAATATACCATTAATATATCAACCGCTTCATACATCTATATGTATATGTATATATTGATGCAATAATCAATAGTCATATGTATAACGTATTTGTTTATACCAAATGCCGTGATAATGAGGCATATACGTACATACATAATATTCAATATATACCCACCTAAACTGCAACAGAGTTATACATATCCATCCTTAATCCAAAAAATGTTTATTTCATCAAGCACCTAATCAAAGTTTCAAATTTGACATTTGATGTCAGTTAACTTTCTCGAAAGATCTTATATGCCTATATGTTGGCTAATCTTAGCTATTAGCTATGGAGCTATCTTATGCTAGTCGGTTCAAGTATTATCAAAATTTGACCCTGTGTATCAAAAATGGGTTTAATATATAGGGAGAAATATTCGCTTGTCGTAGATGTGACGAAGGTCGAGCTTGTCCATTTTTTTATTATTATTATTATTATTATTATTATTTTTTTTTTCCCCCTTTTCAGTTATTTTTCTACAATAGTCGGAGGAAGATGCTGCCATCAAGTACAGCTGGTCACGTGATATAACTAGAAAAGGTGCCACGTGAGGGTTGACTATATATTTACCAACCCACGTGCAAGGTTATATATCTACTCACATTGAGAATATAGTTAAATAAATGAATGAAAAAGATTTATCTCAGCTACTGCAGCTGGTTGTACTACATATACTATGTATAGAGTATATTGGTAAAAAATAAAATGCAAAGAATAGAAAAAAAAAAAAAACAAATTCAAAAGGAAATTAAAAAAAGTCAGACCGTGATAATCGTGGCTTTGACTTATATTAAATCTTTTGTAATTTGTAATCTTCTTTTTTGTTTTTTTTTGTCATCTAATAAGGCTGCTATTAAGATCGGCGTTAGATAAACTGCGTGATTCTGTATAGGGGTGAATATAATTAAAATAGTATTTCTTTTTTTTTTTGTACTTTTTTTCCCTGTCACCCACGCATTGACATTGATCGTATATTCCGTAATCGCGTAGGTGGTGAGATAATTGAGTTTGGTATAAATCGAGGATTGTACACGGGCGGTGAAGTTTATTTTTACGTAAGACCTTCAATTCGCGTATTTCGATTCAGGAAGCTGAAATCTATCCTCACAAAAGAGTAAAAAAAAAAAAAAAAACAAAAGTGGAGAGAAAGAAGGAAGAAATAAGAAGAAGAAGAAGGAAAAAAAAATAGAAAAAACAAATCCATTAGGTATTCAGTTCCGTCTATACCTACCCCGATGTATTGACCGTCGATAAATAGCTGGGGAACCTGAATAGTCGTGGTCTGAATGCGGTCGCGAAGTTCCTTCTGATATTCAGTGCTCATGAACATGTCACGGTCTTCGTATTTCACCATGTGTGTCCTAAGGATTTGTTTGACTTTTGTACAAGCGTAGTAAGTCTCGCGTACTATGCCCATAGTAGTTGTATAGATGACCACCTTTCCAGCGTCCTTCAATTTGTAATTCTGAAAGAAAAAATAATAACCGAGGTCAGTCGATATATTTAGGACATTATAAATTATAAAACTGGGACACTGTGAATTTATTTCCTCAATATCTAATTAAATATTGAGCAGATATATTTATTTTTATTTTTTGTTAAACAATCTTATCTGAACAGCTCGTTCGATTTTGGTATCGTTTTTGATTATCGTATCAGTCAAGACCGGACAGATATTGTTATCGAAAATGAGCGATTAGTCGTTTAGTGAAGCAGCACTGATGAGTTCAGAACTTTTTCTAGGGTTGACCAGTTTTTGTTGTTCTTACAGATTATATTATCACGATAACAGCATAAACGAGTAGCGAATGACGAGGATATGACATACTGCACTTGTTGTAATCAAAACTATTGCCATCGTCATGCCAAATCGAGAAAAAAAATCATCAGACAGATCAGAGCCTAGACAAATATATATTTTTCTTCTTTTTCTTGAATTCCCTGAATTTAAGTGGATAATATAAACGACCTTGAGCCTTCTTAGAGGATTACGACGACACGCATGCGAAATATGACCATCTAGATTCTGCAGAGTTCTCGGGTTCAGGTTCTACTCCATAATGTCGCATTTTGACAACGGAGACAGGATTAGCAAGTTTTGGTTACTTAAAAAGAAAAATTAGACGTTCGTGAAATGGAAAGCTCTTATAACCATTTCGCGAAAAAGGTGTACCGAATGAGCACGACGCTCAATTGGTACTACACAGCAATTCGAATGCATAATGGATCGCGGAAAGTTTTCTATTTTACTTTTTTGTTTTTTTAAATCGATCAACTCTCACTATTTGACATTAGCTAACTGATCCCCGTTCGTAAAATGGATAGACGACGAATGTACACTCAAACTTTAGTCCAAATACACCACGTATCTAAAGTTTGAATGATAATCTACTATGTATATACATATATACACATCTCGGTTATAGGTAATGGTATATAGGTACATGTATATACATACATATACATACATATCTATAGAAAATGTTAAACCCCCTTCAAACTTTACTTCAGGGCTCATTTACTCCACGCATTTGAAACTCTGGCTATACAGCAACTACACGTATACATGGTAAACTGTCACGTGAACGTCCTCAACCTGAACTGCATCCAGTATATTAGTTTCATGGGCGATAATCAATGAACAATGCATTCATATGGCAATTCCTTTCTCATTTTAAATATTATTATAAAATTTATTTCATAAAATTCTATAATGACAAGATACACGCGTACCACCTCATGTACATTTTCACATGTATGTACGTAGTTATAGATGGCGTTGTTAAAGCTGAGTGCAGGGTTGTTACGTAAAGAAATTTAGCCACGGGCGTAATGATATAAAGGCTCCTAATATTTTTCTTCTCGTTTTACGTAACCTGGTCCCACAGAGAGATCATGATTTTGTTAAATTAACTTTCACTGAGTAAGTATAAAAGCGTAAGCCATATTGCTAATCCGATGTATAGGTAAGCCTATTTGTAATATGTATACCTGTGTTGTATGCCGAGATATATTATTCACCTGCTGCTACTGCTGTTGCTGCTGCTGCTGCTGCTGCTGCTGCTGCAAGGCAAAACTTTACCGCAAACCGATTTTCATAACTGTCTTTCGCTTCTAGCTGCTGCAGGTATCGTTGATATACTCAAGTAAATGCCTACGTATTACACGCATATATACAGACACATAGGTACCTATATAAATTTTTTTTTCTCTCTTTATTTCTTTATTTTTTTTTTTATTTTTTATACATATACATATACACGGTGTATAACGGTTCTAAAGAACGCGATCGATATACACCGCAAGACAATTGTCAGTCGCGTGGCACGCTGTTTCTCTTGTCCTATAGGAGCTGCTTTGCGGTCTAATTCCAATGTGTAAAAAACAATTTATGTACATGTGTATTGGAACGAAGTCAAGTTGCGAATCGTTCTCTTATAAAAGGTGTGCCAGCTATTTTAATCACAGTGGAAATAAATCTAATGAAAAAATAACATATTTTTTTATTTTTCTGTTTCTTTTAATTATATCAAAACCTATGAACGGTAATTAAAATCCCCTGTTAAATCCTCTCCCCTAATCCTACCCTGTGCAAAAAAAAAAAAAATTATTTTTAAATCATGAATTTTTCATTTCAGATTGTTTTTAATCAAGTTCTTTGAGTGTATTTGTACGGTTATGTAGGGTCTCATCGTGGGAAAAGTAACAAAAAAAAAAAAAAAACAAAATTCAGGAATTACCACTTTCGAAAATCTGATTCAAGTGGTCTCATATTAATTAATAATCACCTTAATCACTTACCGCCGTTGCGGTATCTTCATTATGCAGATTCATTAAGAAAATGTTTGTTATTTCGTTTCGAAATGGAAATATGAAACAATAATTTGGAAATTTAGGATCCAGCTTGAATAGCCTGCAATTTTCGGTGTGTAAGTATAAGGGTTGGTAGTCGGTAGGGAGAAGAACCTTTGATGGTTTTGGATTACCTCAGATTCGTGTCCCTGTACTTTAACGAGATGAGATTTTCGGCGATAAAATAGGGGTGAGAGTAAATGGCCTAGCATTTGTACAGCTGGTGATAATTTGAGACTACTTGAATTACGGTCGATATAAAGTCGAAGCAATAGGAGGGGGAATAATGGTAAAAGGTAAAAGGTAAAAGCAAAAGGTGGAAGATGGAAGGTAAAAGGTAAAAATTTGAAAGCTGCAGCAGCAGACCAGTAACTGGCGGAAAACTTCAAGAGCCATTGATTCACTCGAGCGTCTAACTTCTGCACTTATAAATCCTTGGCTCGTTGAGTTAACGGCGTTCCATTTTTAGCTCAAGATTTAAATTGGGCTGAAACAAACTCTTCGAAAAAAAAAAAAAAAAAAAAAAGATAAAAATATAGTAGATAAAAGAAGGACTATAAAGATCGTTCGAAATCGATCTGCATTTTGTTTAATTGCCGGAAGTACTTGACTCCACGTTCCCAGATGAAAGTAACAAAAAATTATACTCTTGATATCTATACCCAGGTGTGATTCGGTGCATCGAAATATATCAAGAAAAATTATTAATATTTTTTGATTTTAGATCATTTTTTTTTTTCAAGGTTTATCATTCCCTTCAACAATTTTACCTTGAATTTTTTTTTTTTTTTTCACACCGGGAATAACAAAACTCGCAAGTTTAGTCAAGAATTTTCAACGGAGCTGTACTCATCACTGTAGGTATACTGTTCCGTTTATGGTCGTTTCGGAGATACGACTTTGCCGTTTTAGGGTACTGAGAAAGGCAGTTTCCTCTAAATAGTTTAACAGCTCTAGAATCTTAGCTTCGTCGCTAAAACTTTCTAACACCGCTTTGAACTAAATCAATCGTTGAAGAAACCTTTTGTAGAGATTGCGGATCACACTGACTCTCGAGACTAGGCAGTTGTAGGAAATGTGACTGAAAAAAAAAAAAAAAAAAAAAAAAAAAAAAAAAAACTAAAACGAACTAAAAACAAAGAGAAAAAAACTCACTCGTCTATTTGGCTTCAAGGTGTCGCTATATCTATACAGACACATCCGTTTCTTTGATACCATTAATCCGTCATACGCGTATGTAGATATGCTTTTCATTGTGTGACGACAAAATTTGCTGTGTAATAGAGATATGATTGAATAGAGGAAGCTTAGTTCACGTTTCTGACTCATAAAGTGAGATACAGATAAAGAGAAAAAAAAAATAAAAATTTATAAAATTAAAAAAAAAAACATCATATATCAAAAATGTTTTATCATGTAAAGCGTATGACTGAAGATATCTTTACTTGAACAAATACACCAACAAACAAATCCCATCTTGGTGCAGGTTTGTAACGTCGATTTCTCCACAACTGGGGTAACGCTACGGCAGATCAGGTTGCCCACTGACCGGAATTTACCGCTAACAGCTAATACTCAAGGCTGTGCAAGCCGTGAAGTGTCTACGTGCCATTAACACTTCTCGATGTACTTCTAATCCTAATGCAATAAATTATATCTGCCTTAAAAAAAAAATAAAAAATAAAAAAATAAAACAAAAGGAAAAATCAAAAAAATTCTGGCTATAGTTTGATTTTTAATTGTACTTATATCTTGTATAGCTCTTTCTTTTCTGCGGATTAAAACCACGCGATATATTATACCTTGGCCTAATGATCTTCAAAGTTCTCATTCACTATGCTTCAGACTTCAGAATAGCATGAAATTTATTCCTGAAGATAGAAAACGATTGATGCTGTATACGTTCCTTTTCGAAATTTCAAAATTAATTAAAAAGCGGTTTGATTTCGATGAGGAAAGAATTGATTAATGATTTTTCAAATTTAATATCGTTATAGAATTAAAAAAAAATCTTATTCCCTGACCCATATTTCGCTTAGTATTTGGCAACGAAAACGAGGTTGCAAGTCTAAAGACCTGATCTACGCAATCTGAATTGTCTTTGTCATAATTGTAGGTAAAAGTATAATTAAGTAAAAGGGATATCGTAACTACGTGATGTAATATTCTCCTCTACTAATTATAAGGCCATTTCTAGGTACTCTATATCCTCGACAGTTTTTCTAACTAGTAAAGAATTTTCTTTAACACCCAAATCATCACTTACCCTCATAAAATTCTGGTAAATAACTCTTAGTATAAGATCAAGGGGGGGTTACAGTAGCAATTCCTCAACGTGTTCGTTTCATCCACGCGATGTAATTTCGTATAACTTTTTTCATTTTTTTTTTCTGTTCTTTCTTCGTTCTTTATTGAAGATTAATCAATGCGTCAAGACATTTAATCGTAACTTGTAACCTGAAGTTAACATTTACGGCTGAATTCGTCGATAATTTTTTTTTTTGTTTTATCCGCAGCTTCTGAAACCATAAAACCGTTTTTGGTATCGACGGTTCCCTTAAGTTTGATAAAATTTTGCCAATTTGTCTATCAAAATTATTTCTATTTTTCGAAACCCGATTCGTTTGCTCATTATTGATGATAACATCATAATTGTAAGAAAATTTTCTCACGCTAATGAAGACGTGATAGTTTCCTTAATCAAATACTGCACGTAAGTATTGATTAGAACTAAACTCGTAATCAAGTAGGTACTTAGATATATGCGTATATATATATTTACTACACATACATACATACCTATAGTCAAGTCATTTCACGCATCATATCATTTACCTTTATGCGATTCGTATACCGGCTTCACTGTAGCAGAAAGTCGAATACTCGAGTTGATGCAATGCAATTTGCAGAATTGCATCGGACCTCATGCGATATTCTGTATACCTATATATCTACATACATATATGTATATATATATATATATATATATATATATATATAAAGAGTTATCTATACCTATTTATCTGCAGAGATCATTACTTGAGATATTTCGTAACTAGAATAATAATCAGCCCTGTTTTCCCGATTCGACAAAATACTCTAATCGACTGCAGCGTTACGGAAGTAGAAACCGTAACCGTAACCGTAATCATTATCGTAATTGTACAATGATTTGGATTGTTTATAGAAATATGGAGTCAAAAAAAAAAGTTTACAATCATTTTACCAAAAAAAAAAAAGGAAACAAATCAGCTGCTGGTATCAAAATTCATTCTCAGTTTACAAATATTAGGTTATGGTTATCTGAGTAATAAATTATCAACCCTTTTTTAACAAAATAAAAAAAAAATATATATATATATATATATATATATATATATATATATATATATATATATATATAAATAAATAAAAATAAAGTAAAAACTATTCATTTTTTATCACCTCCTCTTTAATATGTATAACTATGCGAGAGAGAAACTAACGACGTGATCAAATATCTACCAATTAGACTCAATTTCGTGGTGAGCCAGAAACTCTGTCAAAATTGGGGTGGGGCTGAAATAAGTCCTGCTCTCACCTGTACGACGTAGATGGTTACAAATGTGTGAATATTTCTGTGTGTATGTGTGCGTGTGTGCGTGTGCGTGTGTGTGTGTGGTTGTGCAGATTACTAAGTCAGAACTAACTGGTAGCCCGAGGCATCGTGTGTTAGGAAAACTATTGAAATGAAATGAAACAAGAACGGTTAGCTATAAGATAATATATATTCGAGTCAGGTATATAGAGAGGTTAAAAACTTCGAGATTGAATTTTTTCGCGAAACTAATAAACTCTTGGAGTTTACGCCGTTCAGCTTTTCCCATTCTCATGTTATCCCCTTGTTTCTACTTTTAGAAGGCAATAAGAAAACCGAACATGTATCTATGTGTATGTGTGTGGACGGGTGTGTATGTGTTGAAAAAAAAAATTAATAAAAAAAAAAAAAAACGATAAAAGAACTCTGTGTAAGAGATTGTAATTTTTATCACGATTTTAATAAGATGAAAAATTTTTCGTTAGGTAGGTATATGAATATCTTTCAACCTTGAAAATTTGACTAATTAATAAATGAACGAATTAATACGAATGAATGAATAAATGACTTATAATTGTAAACAAAATTCCGGCTTGATCTTTGCTGTCCGTTGTACGACCTACTTGGCCTGACGCAATCGAAAATTAAGCAACGTTTTTATAATTACAAACTACATGTACATACATATAGGTCCGTGTATTCATATAGCAAGAGGTAAGGCACGAGCCAGACTCTTTCATTAAAAACACGTGCAAAAAAGAAAAAAACGAAAGAAGAAGGAAAAAAAAAACAAAAAAAAAAAAAAATTTATCGTGTGTAGTCGTTAAAATATAACCGCGAGGTCTTATGTTCTTCTCATGATATAGATGTAAGCAAGTGTGTAACGTATGTAGATACGTGTAATATACATACGTGTATGATTCCATCATTATTATTATTTTACCGATGTACGTGGATTGGTATACAAACATATGTATTCGTACATACTTCGCAATACTTTTTGTAACAAGTTAGATCTCTTATTTGTGTTAGATGAGTATTATTTTCTCGTATTATATTCGAAGTTATTATGTTACATTTATGTCTAGTGAAAGAATCTTAACGGAGCTTACGCGGTTCTCTCGAGCTTGATGAGCTCAAGAAATTTCTTACTCCTCTTCAAAAGAGAGATGAATTTTGTTTTTTTTTTTTTTTCTTTCGTATTCCATGTTGGGTGCAGATTCGTCTAGACGATAAACCTATGAGCGAGGATCTTGGCTGGCTAAAATAACATTTATAAAAAAATTAAAGAACAAAAAAAAAAAAAAAAGAGGAGAAATAAATAGAAAAGAAAAAGTTAGAACGTGTTATTTTAATTTATTGATTAATTGATTAAAATAAATTTGGGAATCTAATCCGTCTTCATATGATGTTTAATGAAAAATTATTATAAATGCTGACATTAACCGGTAGGTGAGAAACAGAGAGAGGAGCCAGAGCTGAATCTGCTGTCGCCGCGTCGGCTCTTTGACCTGCTTTCTCTTTCCCCCTCGATCTGTCCTGTGCAAGTTGATTCGGACATTAATGCTCTGGCTACGTTTTCTTAGAATTGAATAAAAAAAGAAATTAAGATAAAAATAAAATAAAATATATCTCCGGTTGTTTTCTGATGATAATTATAACCGTTTCATAATCAGAAAATAACCAAGTATGTGAAATGAATGTAGAGACAGTAAAAGTCCGAAGAGTTTGATGCAACGGATAATATAGATACATACGACTCCTCTTTGAGGTCAAGAAACTTTATATATCAAACGAACTTGTTAACCTGTAGAAAGTCGCGTTACGGGTGGTTTCCGTTTCCAGAACAAGTGTCAAGGTTCTTTTGGTTTCGATGTGTGCCTTTAGGTTGTTTTAATGGAAATGAAACTCATAGCTTCGTAAGCTTTTCTGTGTCTTAATACATTCCTATCGTGTATCTTGTACCTATATGTGATGATCGAGGAAAAAAAATTTTCATGTCATTGGAAATATCGCATTATACAATTCGATTGCGAAATTATTGCCAATCTTGAAGGATTATCTCATCGCGATTTAAAATTTCATAACGTGTTGGCTGCTGCCGGTAGGAGCGGTTTGTTTCCAGAAATTTTTATTCAAATAAATTACGTGGCGTTTGCAACCGAAGGAAGAGTTCGGTTAAAAGATTTACGAGAATTTAGTGAAACTTTTGTCAAGCAAAGCAAACGCCTACTGGACGCGTAATTCCTGCCAAACTTTCTTTCCTTCGGTTATCGATGCTCAGCCTCGATGCAGCCAAGAGATGATGTCGACAATTTTCTTTTCTCTCATCAAAACGGGGTCCGGATCATTAAGAACGACGTCTCAATCTTTTGGCGAATTTTATAAGTTCCAAACGGTCGAAATTACGAATTTTAATGTTACGGGATTACAGTTTTTAGAAAAAGTATTTACCCGATGGTCTACATAGGCGATTGGAAAAATTTGAAATCGTTAGATCACCGACGGTTAAAAATTCCGAAAGTTAAAGGTCCGAAAGGCCAAGACTCCGGAATATAAAATTAACGCTTGGAGCATCATACCCCATCCATAAAATTTTCGGATTCTTAGACTTTCGGAGTTTTGGACATCCCGAGTTTTTTTTTTTTTTTCAGCTATCTGCATTCCAATTATTCTGAATATTAATATTCGAAATCGTCTCAAATGAATTTGTAATTTTTACCGTTTGAAATATTAAAAATTCTCAACTCCGACCCGACCCCCGCCATGATAAATAAATTAGAAAACGATTCACTAAATTTTTAATGAACAATGTGCGTAAATTGTCACGCGAGCTTCATTCTGATCATAATTTCTTTGACATAAAAATACCAAAAAAATGAAAAAAAAAAAAAAAAATGAAAAGTGGGATATGTTGGTAGCGATTATCGCTCTTTGTTTATCAAAGAGAATATAAAATACATATGTGTTAGGACTTTGAAGTAAAATTTATTCGACAAGTAACACGACATACGTGGTATATGTAAGCGCAGAGCCGCGAAAGCCAGTCTTCAGATTCTAATTTGTATTCATTATTTGTTCAGACATTTTTTCCCGCAGGAGGATTTAGGTTTAATTTTAATTATTGCGACATATGTATATTTTTTATGTATCTTATCATTCAGATCTGTGAAACAGACAATTCTCGACAAGCGAGATATATAACTATATGACAATTCTAAACGTGCGTATACGTATGTACGTATGTACAACATACGTATGGTAACGATCATTAATCACAATATCTATTACGATCGAGCTTACATCATTAAACGCGTATGAATAAATGAGTATAAAATAAATAAATAAATCGAATTTTTCATCCTGTTATCGGTTAGTTAATATGATTCCTTATTAAGAAACGTCAAACGTGAGATTGTTTGTTGAGATAAAACGCGTAGGTACCGTATATACACAACCTTGCAGAGCTTAAGAGACAGAGAACCCGGAAGAGGCTAGTTCGCTACCTGTTTTCTTACGTTTAGAACTTCGACTCTCTTGATTGTGATCGGAATAGCATTGACTTAATTTGAATAAGTTACGCAATAGCTCAGGTCTCCAAGAAAAGGACACCTATACATGGACCGTGTCTTAACGTGTAGATGAGTTTACGGACCACCACCAATCTAACTCCAACTTGTTAAAGTTTAATAATTTAAAAAAATAGTGACAGAAAAGGCATAGCATAGCCTCACCTCGCTTTGGCGGTCGTTAAGTTACGTTACGTTACGTGTATTCGCTTGAATAATTATCGGCATATATATTATAAAATAACCCCGAGTATAGGTATGGTATATTTCTTGTGTATGCGCGTGTCTGTGTATATAACACGATGATTTGAATTCGGCGATGAATAATAAAAATTTATCTATCGCCATACGGATTTAAATATTATAAAATAAACTTGAGTATAAGGTATAGGTATAATTACGTCAGACGTGAAATTTATACGAAATTAATATAACCTATCTACCTGTGAGCGAATGAGAACAACTAGAGGCAATAAACTCGTGATTATCATCGATCACTACAAGTACAATAAGAGGAAAGTTAAGATACTAATCAGACGAAATTTTGGTAACACGATATTTGGCTCTAGGCTACAGCTCACAGAGTACTCCGAAAAATCCTCACCGCAAAAATCAAATTATAATCTCGTGCAATATGAATAATAATTTAAAAAGAAAGAAGAAATAGGAAGATAGAAGAAAAGAAAAAAATTGATACCATAAATACGGTTATTTTATTCTTTTTTTTTCTTTTTTTCAAGAGTTTTTGGTTAAATTCCCACGGGAATTAAGCACTCGATATACATATAGTACATAATATACCCACATACCTTTCTTTAGCAAGATTTATGTATGTATACCAACGAACGGATGAAAAGACTTTTACCGAGAAACATAGCCGTCATATTCTTTAAATAAAAAGTTTTATGCGTAACTCGGGCGAAAGTTTCTCCCAACAAGAAGAGTCGAGTATAAGGTATAAAAGCAAATATGTCGTAGTATAGGTACGTATGTACCTACATACAGCCTTTTATACAGACTTTCGGAACTTTAATTCTACAGTCTAGACTAATGACCAGTACTCAAATTACAATGTATGGAATTTAGGTCCTATAACTGTCGTCAGTTCAATCGTGTCAAAGGAAAGTCACATTAGCCCTAAATCAAGCTACTAAACGGGAATGGTGTAAATGTTTGATATCAAGCCAGGCCAGAGCGAGGCTAAGCATGGCAAGCGAAGCCAAGGCAAGGCTTGTCTGGCCGATTAGAAAAAAAGAATATAAAAAAAAAAAGAAGAAGAAGAAAAACAGCAAACTGCGAATAGCAGGTGAACGTGTCGCACTTACTAAACGATTTCTCTATATAGCTGTTACACTAATGGATGCCATTTCTTTTTCTACTTTTACACACAAAGACCCATATATACCTATCTACGCATACAAAATACAATCAATTTATTGTTACGTTCACGTTCGTTTGATTAAAATCTATCACGATATACCTATTATAACTTCATAGGTATACAGATAGTTATCTTATCGTTCTTGCGACGCTAAGGCTTACGATAAGCACACCTTGATGAGCGGCCGTACATACGTGTTATACCATATCCACTTTCTATCAATTAATTACCGTTATGACTACTATATACTTTGACAAGTTACGTGGTTAATTTTTCCCTGAAATTCCTTGACTCACGTTCAGTGACCTGACCATGAAGAATATCAACATCATGAATACCACAGCATTGTTCATTTTTGAAATTCAGTTTATTTTTTTAGATTTGCTACATTTATGGTAATTCTTTCACGCATGTGACATACTTTTTTATTTTTTCATCTCGCGAAATTCACTAGCGATTCGTTTGGCTATTAAGAAAGTATCTTTATACTCGTATACCTGTATATGAATATACCTATATGTAAGTTTTCTCAATGTACATAAACATACGTATATATGTATAGGTATATGTATATATGTATAGTAAAGAGAAAGAAGATATCTGCGCATCGCCAAAGGCCATGCGAAGTTTTGAGAGCCAGTGAATCGTGCCGGAATAATTCGTGGAGGGGAATGTAAAAGAAAAAAACCGAACTTTACAAATAAATTTAACGAAGTCAGAAACCATGGTGCCTAATTTACCGGGGATGATGAACATACAGAGTATAATGCAGTAGAGCCTTACGGCTATGGCTTGAACAACGGCATCGGAACATATATAATTGATCTTCGAAAAATAACATCGCATGGACAACAGTGCAATCGGTTAAAAAACACAAAGCTTTCGAAATTGAAAAGAGCTTAAAAACCAGATCCGAAACAGGACTCTTGGAGTGGTTCTCAACCGTCTTTTGAGGAGAAAGGCTCGATATAACCGTCGAGTATCAGATTCTGATATAGAAACGCGCAATGACCTCTACAGCCTGAGGCATTAGTATCGGGATTTTGCGACAAGGAGGTTCTCCTCTTAGTCGCAGGACCATCGTTGGAACAGGACGAAGAGACTCGGAACGGAATATTCGATTACCGTTATCCACCTTGCTCGGTGGCGTACACGGGCACGTACACATACGTGGGAAACCGGAACGTTGTACATAGAACGTTGATACACACCTTGGTAGCTGGTTGCTGAAGGAAGGTCGCGATACCGGCACGAACTCTGTTCTTTACACCGCGTACAGTGCCACGAGCGCTTCGGATTGCTTCACGGTCCAGCATCTTGTAACCAGCAAAAAACTCGTCGCCCTCAGCTTCTGCGAGTGCTGCTGCGGCTTTAGCAGCGTCCCTAGCAGCTACCTCGTCGACGATATTTTCGTTCAGATGAAACTTGTAGAATCTGTCGTCGTCGTAAAGATACTTGTTCCCATTATCACGGTTGAAATTCGCGTAAAATTCAGCCGCCGCTGTCTCGTCCTGCAGTCTCATTCGTTCCATTTTCTTATCCTCGTAGGCGCACTCCTTGACCATTGGCGGTGATCTTCTACCTTCTTGATTATTATCAGGACTTTGAACACGGGGAGTGCTCGACGTCTTTGACGACACAGAACTTGTACCAACCGACGAAGAGGCAGGCGACGTCGCCCTATCGATGTTCGAATTCAAACTGATACTAAACCCGCACTCACTATCATCATCCGTGCGGTTATCAGTTCCAATAATATCGTCAGAAATTTTGCCAGATATCTCGTTAAGATTATCTCCAAGGTTTTCCCGCTCTGACTCTCTATCCTTACTGGAAGTTTTAATTTCGGTCTTAGTCTTCGGCAGTTCGTCACCTGCACGTTGAGGGTTTTCATTGGCGGCGTTAAGTTCGCTACTATTCAATGAGTCACAGCTCACGTTGCTCTCGTTATCATCGCTGTCAATTTCCGCACCGCTACTGGTCAGACTACCGGTACGATTGTGCTGTCCGCTACCCAATATAACGGTACTAGCGTTCTTTTTCTTGGGCAAGGGTGGCGGCGTACTGTCAAGATCGCTGCACGTACCACTGTCGAGAGTATCGCTAGGCGAACATTGTCCACTAGACATGACCATGGTGGCGATTGAGTTCTGAAATGTACTGTAATAAAAACAGGAACTCGATCTGTTGTTACCGGATGATGTAAGCGCGCTGGGTACCGACTCACGTTGTACTATCATCTCCTCACGTTGAAGATCAGTCTCGTTGCTACCGACACTTATTCGGACACAACCGTCACTCCCGATACCGTTCACCAAGTTCCCCGCACTAATCTGTACACCGTTTGTCGCAGTCTCTGATCCACCGAGTTTATTTATCGTATTGTTGTTGTTTTTTTGACTATTGTTATTGTTGTTGTTCACGTTGTTGTTCTGGTTGTGGTTGTGATTGTTCACGTTTACGTTGTTGCTTATACCGCTTACGTTCTCGTCCAAAGTCAAACGCACCGTTGACACAACCTTACCTGCTGAATCATCCGGGTTTATCCGAATCTTAACAACATGGGCTGCCTGAGGCTGCTGTTGATTTTCTTGTTGCTGGTGCTGCAGGTGCTGGTGCGACTGATAACCGTTCGACTTTTGCACTACCGGAACTCGCCAGGCTGATGATGAGGTTGGTGGCACTGTCCCACCAACAAATACCGTTGCTCCGGCCTCAGTAGCCGGACCACCAACTGGTACCACTGGAAGGGAGAGACTCTGGATCGTCTGGATCGAGATTGTCGTCTGGCGCGCATCTTGACCGTTTACCTTACAGGTCTGTGCCTTTGGTGGCAGTGGCGGAGAGACGGTCATTCCGTTCACCTCGTCCATTTAATCGCCGATAGGCGAATGCAGGCTCCACGCTCCACGAGGCAACCGACAACAGATTTCTATCGCGGAATCAGCTCCTTAATAAAGATCTTCGTTTTAGATACATGGAACGAAACTCTTCACATTGTTAATCCCTCGTCAACGGCACGTTGAAAATATCCAGACCCCAATTCGACCCATAAGATGGTCGCAGTCCACGATTATCGGTGCGTCAAAAATCGAAAGAAAAAAAAAAAATAAATAAATAAATAAAAATAAAACAAAAAAGGTAACACCGTGATGAAAAATGGTAATCGATCTGAACGATTCTCACATTAACACTTTTATGCGTGCAGATAAAAGGCCAACTTTCAAATCTAGGAGGTTTTATTATACGATTGGTGTATCGTTAACGCGTGCTGAACGTTACACTGAGAGTAACCGGTCGACTCTAGCGGTTGTCGGTAAACTGTTACTGGAGAGTGCCCGCGGATCGGACCGCGATTCACTCCTTCCAAAGAAAATATTCTTGGTGGGGAAGGGAACCTACGGTGAGTTGGTTCTCGTGACTGGAACCGTGGTACTCCTGCACCTTTCCCCGAGGTCCAATCTCCGTCTTAATAAGAAGGCCGTGGCGTCCTCTACCGACAAGCCAACCACCAGCTATCCGGTTTCTCATGTAAATACCTCCAGGTTCCACGACGTGCACACATACCTTTATATACACCTGCCAAATATTATACATCTAACACAATCTCGAGTATTCGTTACGTCGTTACGTTACTCACGGATAGATTCCGAGGCACATACCTACATGTTATAAAAAATTTTTTGTTTTTTTTTTTACTTTTTTTTTTCTTTTTTGTTTGATTCACTTGGCAAATACAAGCGATGGTCTCACCTGAAGAATTCTAGATAAATTCACGATCTTATCAATCGTTTTACATTTAACACGTACATACATACATACGTACTATACATATTCCTAACTAAATGCAAACACGTTTACGATAAACTGAAAAATTTTTCCGCGGGTACAATTCTTTCCATTGACCTTGCCAACGGACAGAGACACGGAAGAGGAACGATACGACTAGAACAGGTTCCGTTACACTCCCCCGGCACGTAGCATTCCAACGTATTCACCTTAGTTTTTATTTATTTTTTTATTTTTTTTTTTTACTTCTCTTTACATATTATTCTTGGTATTTTTTGTAACAGGGAGATCTGGCGAGCTCGTTCCTTCTCATTTAACATTATTTTTCATTTAATTGTCCACCTTTTCTGTACCTTTCATCTTCTCTATCTACGATATATACGAAGCAACGTACATTATACTTTGTTTCTTTTTTTTTTTTTATTCTCTCTCTTGTTCTTATTTTGTCTTTCATTTTTTCTCTCTTATTTTTTTGTCTGTTTTTTTTTTTCTTTCGGTACAGAAGGGACTAATTGTATCTTGGCTAACAAACCTATATACTTACTCTTACTCTTCTTTTTGTATTTTCTTTTATACGTTCGCATACACGTGTGTTCGCATGTCGTTCCTAATGAGGTAACAAGACCTGGAGTAATAATAAGTATAAGACCTCGAGATTCGAGTGGAAATTATTTTTGAAATCCTTGTAATCAGTGTGGCTTATATACCTTCACTGTCATGGTGTGCGAAACATTACCGTTGGTAAAAACTTAAGAAGGAAGATTATCCCTTTATGTTGAAAGAAACAAATATTTCATACAAAATGATCAAAGGCTTATATAAATACGTACTTAGATAGTAGATAGGTATATCGTTTCTATACTCATCTCTCGACTGAAATAATACAGTCGCGGAAAGAAAGCTGCGTATTTCTATCCTTATCTTTTCTTTCAACTTCTTTTGTTCTCCTTGTCGTTGTCGTCATCGTCGACAACGACTACGTTCTCGTTTTACCATAAATTATTATTAAAGAGGACACAGCTCTAAGGCTGTGAGATACTCATAGTTAAAAATGGAAAACTAATCATTTTTTTAAATTATTTAGTTTCAAAATTTTCATAGAACAATCTTTGACATATTTAGATGAATAATTTCAAGACCTTTAATCGCCTACGTCTGTTTCAGAAAATTCATTTAGAATCTACGTATAACATACATACATACATATACATATATGTAAATGTGTTCATTCTCAGCATAATGATATTTATTATTACTGTTATCATTGTTGTTCTTATTGTTATTACAGTGTACCGCATTAGGCCTACGTATGTAATTATTTGTATATATGTATATCTTAATTTAATATATGTGTAATGTAATGTAATGTAATATATGATAATAATAACAATAATATATCTATATGTATTAAACACTCGTGTTATTGCTATTGTGAGAAATTTTTCTTTTTTGTTTTTTGACAATATGTATGAGTTGAGTAATGAGTGAAGTTGTTCTTTCTTCGAAGGTTGAATTACGAGGTTAGCTCCCTTTCTCTGGACAGGAACCACACGTTCATTGGCTCCGACTTCCCCTTCATTGTAACTGGTCCACGGTATTCCAAAAGAAATTGTGGGTCCTGGTTCTCCGGTAGACAGAGGTATCTGGAACGACGATTAAATACATCAGGGATAAACCAAACATCGTTTATTTGCAGAAGAAATGTAAGGAAAAATTTAAAGAAATAGAAAAAAAAAAAAAAAAAACTAACACGTATAAATTCTTTTAGCAATTTTTAATACTCTTGATTATAAATATCGTAAACAAGTTTCTACTTAATAACAATTTCTAACAGAATCTATATCGTCCAATTATAAATATATCGGTATGATAAGTTATGGAAAAAGAAACGGCGCTGTCGAAGTCTCAGGCATTTTAAAGCCTCGGTTAGTTTCCGGTCTGGCCGGTTTTTTGAAACTTAACGAACCATATTCATGGGCTCTTGCCATATCTTAAAGTCAGAAACTAATAATTGTCACTGAAACGTGGTATTTTTACTAAGTCCACAGAATAACGTAGGCATTTTAACATCAATCAGTATAATTATCGTGTTGGAATTATTTTATTTCTTTTTTTTTTTTTCGAAATTTATTTCTCAGATTAGCAATATTTTTGTGAACCATAAATTTCATCAATATTTATACGCTGCTCTGATAAATAATATATTTAAGTTTAATTATTATACAGTTGAATAATGATCGGTAATGGAAATCTCCTGTTAAAATTATCATCCTGCAATTAATAATTATACTTTAAAATAATAAATTATCTACTTTTATATGTATTTAAGCGTTGTAAATTGATCGAAATCGAATCACCGTTGAAGAGAGATAAATCTAATTACAGAAACGAGATCGCGAATTATAATTGTAACAACCGCAGTTCATAAATATAAGTCGTAATTATACAGTCAAATTATAATGTGTATATATGTATATATATATATATATATATATATATATATATATATACATCTGTTATCTATAAACGGTGTAATAAATAAATTGTCTCGATTACGTTCATCAAGGCATATGATACCCGGTTATGCCACGTACATACATACCTACTAGTATATCTATGTACACAAAATCGACCTGGGCAATTTGTTATTTATTCTTACGTCATATATCTGTACCTATGTACTTTTATTTGATCTACCTCAAAGACAAGACAGACATTTTTTATTTAATTAACACACAGTTTCTGAGTTGGCCAATTATGATAATATAAAGTCCCGGTATTTTTTTATATTATTTTATTTAATTTTTTTGTTCTCTTTCGTCTTCGTTTTCTTTTTCTATTCCTTTATCGTTTGTTTTTTTCTTTTTTTTTTCACTGTTTTTACTTCAGTATCAACGTTATTAATAAAACATTTCAGCAGCCTTTTGACGAGGAATTGTATACCTTTGGTAAGTATAAACGTTCTTTTTCACTTTAAGGGGAAAAATTTTATTCAGGATTTAAATCTGTTCTGCAATTCTTTAGGCATAATTTTTCTTCGCATAATATTTTGCCTTATCTCAACGTACAGTAGGTAGGTAAGGTATTATTCGAAAAAAAAAAAAAAAAAAAAAAAAAAAAAACGGTGAATATGAAACGAAGTCTAGGAATTGGATCGTTTTGCAAGATAAACAAACAACCGAGACTGTACAATGGGACATTTTATGACAAATCGGGATCCGGCTGAATATTTTTTCTTATATCACTTACCATTGAAAGCTGTTTCCCTAATTTTTTTAAACAAACTTTCATCACGAGATTTGAACATGATGAATAGAAATTTGAAAAAACAAATAAAAAATAAGTGATACTTTCTGACCACCAATACAGGAAGTCACATGATATATACGTATAATATACGTACGTATGTATTACCTTGCGTAATACGATGAGCGGTAATTGCAAGCCTGCAGAAGCCCTCGAAATTCATCTCTAAGCCCTAATCGAATTAACGTCGCTTTGCCTCTTCTCCAAACTTACCTTTGTACGTTCACGCGCTTGTCCGAGGTGACAACCGTGTACCCATTTACTCTATTCCATTCAAGTTTCTAAAGCACATTGACATTACCCTACACGTTCAAAATACCTGAATTATTGTTTACTCAGTTAATTACCCGTGTTTAATTACCGTTATAAAAAATTATGGAAGTGATAATCGACTGTTACTTTGATCAAATTTTCTCAGAAATGGAACGCAGTAGTTTATTGTCACGCTACAAACGGCGAGCTTTGGTCGATTACATCACTGCAATTATACAAGGTTGTGCGAAAGGTAAAAAAAAGGAAAACTATATTAAAAATTTTTTTAAATAAATATAAGTACAATACATTTCTCGAAAGAAATTATAAATCAATCATTAAACCTATAAAGCTGACAAGTAAATCGTTCAGCTATACAGCACCCGGCTACATCCGGTGCCAATACTTTTTCCTCCATCCATAACTGGGCATTGTTTATCAAAATGTTGTTAAAGTATTGAATTTTTCTTCCAGGCGAAGAAGTGGCGAATACAGAAGTTTGCGAAAAGGCAGTATTGGCAGCATTGCGTTACCATAATATAACCCTGATGGAAAATGGTTCGATATGTCTGCTCGGTAAGTTCCACAACGTGCTGTACATAGCGATGAAGTTGTGTTTCGATTGGAAGTTAAAGAACAACGAGATAGTATCGCGACTTTTGAACGACATATTTTATTGCGAAAAAACATTCGAGAGAATATTTGTTGGAGCAATATTTGGCACAAGAGTTACGCACTTTCTATCAGGTTGGAAAAGCGACTTTGAAGATCGTGAGGAAAACATCAGAGCTTTGATATACTTTATGGATCACGCCAACGCTGGACATCTTCAATATTCTATAGCCACATCGAATGATAAATGCAGATTTTTCGACGTGCCTATGGAGTCCTATGGACACGCCTTGCCAATTCGCGTAGTGATTCAATTAGGAAGTCCAGATATCCTGCTGCTCCTTTTAAGATACGGGGCATCTACTGTATCCGATAATCTATCCCCATCACCGATGGAAATGGTGCTGAACAAATTCGCGGACTTTGATGGTGGGAAGGTGAACGAATCCGCTCAATACCCGCCCCAATTGTTAGCCTGCCTAAAAGTAATTCTTCGAACTGTTCCCCTGGTCATAGTAAATACTCCAGGTCACATCGCCGATCAAAGTGGAGTCCTGACTGTCCCTCTTTACGATCAATACCCCCAATTGGTCGAGAACAATCTAGTGCCTCCTGAACGCAGTGGTGTTTCTCCACCGGAGCTCAAACATCTTTGTCGATGCCAAATACGAGAGTCTTTATTCCGAAACTGGGCATTGCCTCATGGGATAAAGGAACTCAGAATACCACAGTCTCTCAGGGACTACCTCGACTTGTTGAGTGACTGAGAATGGGTGTTTGACTATCTTTAATATTTAAGAGGATGAAGATTGCTCGAGGTTTTTTTTTTTTTTTTTGTTAATGTATTGACAAGTGTAACGAAGGTTGGGGCTCTCAATAAAGGCAGATAGTCTACTCCGAAATCATTTGGCGTTAATTTATTTTTTGGCATTCGTATAAAAGCAGCTAATTAGCGATATATATGTGTGTGTGTGTGTATTCACATACCTGTATGCATCCTCCGATACGTTGATTTTTCCAGGTTCGCCAGTGGTCTCAGTGCGACTAGTGAGGTTCACGGTATTTCCGAATAGACAATACCGAGGCATGCGATGCCCAATTACACCGGTGACGACCTCCCCGCTGTGAATACCGATCGTAATTTTCTGCAAATTGAACAATCGTTTTTTTCACTCGGGTTCTTGGTTCGAATCTGGCCGATAACAATGAGGGATATTAATTTGGCTGGACGGTTGGCCTTATCGAACGTTATAAATGAATTCGGGATTTTAATTTTAATTGCGTGATCAAAGCAACGTGCCCGTGACAACGAAAGTAAGAGAGAGAGAGAAAAAGAGAGATAGAAGGAGAGAGAAAGAGAAATAATGCAAAGAATAATAAAAATAAAGAAAAAAATAAAATAAAAGTAATTACCTCAAAACGTCATTTGCAAGATTTTCGCTTGAGCGAATCGCCGCGAGCCCCCAGCTGCGCAAAGCTTTCCGGTTAATTATTTACCTCTCGCTTTTTCACGTTGTGATAATTTTATTAGCGTGCCAAATTTTCTCGCTCGCTACGTCACACGCTCTTGGATTAAATTCTTAACTGTTATTTAGGCCACGACCTCACCTCAACTCACCGAATAACATCATACAATATACATAACACACACTTCCGACCTTTCAGAAACACTTGGCAAAGCTTTTATCATACAAATATATCGGTTTTGAATCACGCGATGGTATCCGAGCCATTAGGCCTAGCGAAACCATAAGAAAAAAAAAAAACGTAAGAGAATAGGAAAAGAATAAAAGAAAAACACCCTCATATATTAAATTCGAAATCTGCGATTGTCGGTAACTTTGGAAATATAATTTTTTATCAAAAATTTCAACTCTATAAACTTACCACTGGTTCACCATCAATCTGTACTTCATCCGCGGCCAGATCCATCATGTCCAATGCTAACCTTGCGATACAACGAGCATGGGATCTGCATGGTTCAGGTAATCCACTGACTGCCATGTATTTGTCACCAACAGTTTCTACCTAATTGGATGAAGTAAAGGTATGTATGTAAACCCGGAGTTTTTAATTCGAGTTAAAAATTTGTGTCAGTAAAAAGCCCGTTGAGATTATAAATAAAATTCAAGTGATGAGGATAAAAATGAATCACCCAAATCCGGAGGCAATAGATTATAAAAGTTTGAACAGTTCAAGTGTCAGTGTATGAATAGAGCGATTTTAAAATGACCTGAATTGTAAATAGAACGACATAATATGACCGTCAAAATTATTACTACGTTAACATTGCTGCACACTGAAGGGTCGTAAAATATTCTCATTAAATGTAGACGAAATTGAGTGAACTACCTACTTCCATTTGTGGATGTAGGTATATACGTATGGAAAATTTATCGTTCCCACGAGTCGCGTAAATATGTAACAAGCAATTATCAATACGGTTACTTCAATACCGTTCAATAGTTGTGTATGTATGGATATATGTATGTACCTAAGTGGATTATTTATCGCGTATTATACATCAGTTGCTGGGTATACGACTAGTTGGCATAATTCAGCATACATTCAATTTTAATGGATAAATAGTAGTATTATACTATAGGTATGGATTCAACGGCACGAAGTTTCCTTTCTAGCTTGAAATATGACCGATAATTCTACATGAACGTTACATTCTCCTACCTACATGAAATGAACGTATGGAGATGCAGATGGAGATGGAGACGGGAGAATTAACAAGCCAGGTTTTCCAACGTGATAATTACCTTGTAGACGTTGGGATTTTTCTTTGGGTCAGTCAGCACGTCAAAAGCTATATACAGTTGATTGAGCATGTTCACTATCTTCATTGCTCCGCTTGAGTCTGTGTGCGCTGCACAGTAGGCACCGAAGCCAACTATTCCGGAGAAAAGCAGGGTCACGCAATCATATTTCTTGGCAGGAACTGGTCTCGAGTGTCTCAATTCGCTGGCCACGGATATTGGCAGGACCGAATATAGGAGCCTGTCATGAGAAGCAGAATGAAACGAGAAGAAGAAAGACAAATAGAATAAGATAGGAAATGGAGAATCCTTATCATCGATCCTCACCTGTCAGTTTTCTGTTTTTCACCGTCCAGTTCTCTGTAAGTTTGCTGCAACTTGTCTGTTAGTAATTCTAGATTTCTGGTGAGCTTGTAATCGGCTTCGAATTGTTCGGACATCAGGACAAGGTCGCGAGTTGCATCATGAAGGGGTATGTCGCTGAGGTACAATCCGCGTCTGAAGGTACAAGGGTTTTTTTTTTTTTTTTCTTTAGTTTTTTTACGAATTACTTGACTACTGTAACTCGAGAGAAAATAAGATATAAATAATCGTATCAGATAAGTAGATAAAGTATAAAGGAAATGGGTATATCCTTCGTCCAATAAAACTGACTATTCGGTATCAAGATGAGCTGGGAAAACTTTGAACGGTATTGTTTTCGGCTCCTTAACTTGTTTTCCACAAATTCTATCATAACTCTGAAATTAGGTTTTCGTCAATCCAAGATATTCCACGACTGGTAAACAAACTGAGAAATAAATTTATTGTTCTGTGGGGATAGAGAAAGTGATGACGAGGTCCAGGGTTCACTAAAGAAAAATATAATATTATAGTTCAAATTTCAATGTGAATCTAAGTCGTGATGAATCAGAGTTTAGGAGGGAACCAGAAGCGAATTTCTCGCTCTTCGCAAATACAATCGAGCATTATACCCACTCGGTATGATAACATACAGAAAATTTTTTAGCCATTGAATAAGGTAAACTCGTGGTGACTAGAGAACAATCGCGTCTGTTTGAGGAGGCTTTAGATCTAATATCATATTAATTACGAACCGAGTATTCTCTAATTAGAATCCCTCTCGGGAAAGCGCCTGTGCTCGAGGGGAAATTACTTGGTAAGGACAAAGGCCGAGGTAGGTATATTGGGAGAAGTTATCTGTGGGAGAGTCATTCTCTTCATCACATATATACGAAAGAGGAGGACTAGACAGACTTGTCAGCGGCTGATGAGATAAGGAATGTATTTCACTATTAAGAAGTTGGAAAGTTTAAGACGCAAACAAAACGAACAATCGTACGAAAAGAAAAGCGACGGAAGTTTGAGAACGCGTAAGAAATGAAAATAAAAAGAAAAGAAAAGATATAAAAATATATAAGGAATAATAGAAGACAGAGAAAATACTAGGATTTGGAATATAAGCATTCTACTTATCGTCGACAAATCCAAGCTCTGCCAAAAGCTGAAGGCGCTTGCGAGGTTATCCCTGTGAAAACCCCGAATATATATATCCTGTACCCTAGGTTCTATGACGCGTTCTTTTTTCTTTTTTTTTTTTTTTTTTTCTTCAAGTTTTAGTTTTGGATTATAGGGATCATAATTCTGAAGATTCGTAATTTATCCAAAAAGTTCGATAAAAGTAAAAGACTAGTAAAAATTCGTTGCCTCTTTTCCTTTATACTTACTCGATATCGTTCTGGAAGGAACTGAGTTAGACAATGGAGTTTCTTATATCCCCGAGGAAAATCAACGAGTGAGAAGAAAGACTGTTAAAGAAAAGGTAGAAAGAGATGGAAACAGAGTGCCCAGTGATGAGTGGCAAAAGCTCAAGTGGCAAAAGAGGGCACTTGTGCTCTGGTAGAAACAAAGGAATTAAATGACATATCTCAGGGTGAGTTACGTTACTTTACGTTTATATAGAACTCGGGGTAAATATCACTTTACATTTTCGACTAGCGTGAGTGTGCCACTGCGTCTCTCACCCTTCCTGGATGATTTTATTTTTATTTTTATTTTTTTATTCCTTCTACACTCACCTACAAACGTTTTGCGTATCTGTGACGGAAGGAGAAAATTGTTAGATATAGGTTCAAAGAAGTGAGGATTTGCGAAAGTCGGAAGTAGTAAAAGACCCTCGAAAATACCTCTCAGACGTGCTCGTTGGTCACAAAGCGTGTGCGAGGGAAAGATCCGTGAACAGAAAATTGAGTAAACGTAAATTTATATACTAGATAATTTTGTGAGTTGAACTTTGGAACAAAATTTTGAAATATCTTTGAGTTGGTTACGGTGTATCGTGAACAAAGGACGAATGACGAATATCTTAATTATGAATATTAAATTGGTTTATAATAAGGAAATTTGAAAATTGAACAAAATTGAGTCTTGTATAATTAGGAAGTATATTCGCCTTATTCTATTTGCCCATCGTTTTCTTTGCCATTTCGAAAATCAGTACGGTGTCACTGTGAATAACAAGAGATTGTTGAGTCAAGCGTGAAAGAAAGGAAAGGGGCAAAAAAAAAAAAACAGAAAACTGGAAGAAAAACTACAGCTTTTATCGTCGAGATAAATCATAGTGACATAATTTTATCCATATATTCATAACGCGTAGAATGGCGATATAACATAAATAAATATTACCTGGTCAAATCATCGAGATTCATCACGCTCGGATAGCACAAGAAAGTAACCAAGTCAGCTTCCGGAATGTAAAGCATCTGACCCTGTAGGCGAAAACGAAATAACGATTTAATTAATACGATATTCACGTATAGTTAACGGACTTATTGTTAATAATTTATTTATTATCTCACTTTAAGACGCATGTTTGAGAATTCTTCGGTCGCCTCGACCTTCATGACCCCGGATTTTGTTCTTAAAACGTAGACTGTATTGATGTGGGATAGAATATTTTCAAAAGTTAATTCCAGATGGGGTCTGACCTAAAAAATTAAATTAAAAAACGAGACGAGATTATCTTAAGAGGCTAAAGACTTTAAAGTTTATTTTACGATCGAGAAGGTGAGTTCGAACTTTCGGTTAGTAAAAAATCAAAAAATACTTCAAATTGAACCCAACCATCTCGGATAATCTTCCGATTTCAGTACCCACTCCCTGTTACAGAATATAAAATATTCCGAAAATTAATGACCAATTTTTTTAAACACGTGTGTAACTTGAAGCCGAATTAAATTGAGTTTTCAATAGAATAATCGCACACCCTTAGTGTGAGTAAACCCTGATAATATACGTCGACTATAAACCGCACCCTTATTTTACTGATTTTCTTATGATTTCTGACCATCCATATTACCGAACAATATTACCCTGACGAAATGTCAGTATCCTTAACGAGGTTTATCCAATCTAAGGAAACTTGAAGCGGTAAGTAATTGAGTGTCGTAACTTAATAGCTATCGAATATATATCTACTTCTCAAGAATCTTGTGCTAGATTGGGGTGTGAATTTAGCTCTTATAAAAATAAACTGAAATAAACTATAGTATGAGGTAATAAAAAGAAAGGGATGTAATTCTGAATTTATTTTTCTTTTATATGATAAGACCCGAGGTTTAATAAACTTACGGTCAGCAGAATGTCGTTCAATTTGCAATTACCACTGCAGACCTGTGGTATTACCCGAGTAATAGTGCTGCCAGTCTGTACGATCGTCAGCTGCCTATTGAACATTAGATGGAACGGAAATACCCGGCAGAACGTTGCAGGACTAACCCTTGGCTCTGTAACATTTAACGCACATCGACGGTCGATGAAACAGACCTGGTTTTCACGATGCAGCCCAGGCAGGCAGGCAGGCAGGCAGGCAAGCAGGTAGGGAGGCAGGAACAAAAGGAATCTTTACATGAATGGTATATATAAAAAAAAAGAAAAATTTTTTTTATAGCCTTCGCCAATCTGACCTCTCGTAAATATTTCAATGGCCGAAATTCGCCATATACAATAAAAAGAAAAAAATATATATAAGTGATTGAATAAAATGTCAATATAATAGTCGAGGAAATAATATCGTACGCCATATTTAAGCTCAAGAGGGAAACGGCCGCGGCAGCGCTTTTGTTAATATTATCTTACTCAATTTGGTGGCTAAGGGTAGGTAAGGCTTGGAAATAATATTTCTTTTCTTATTTTTTTGGAAGGATTTTTGCCTGGTATACCGTTGGGAGCGTAAAGAACCTGTAGGTATTATTGTAATTTTAACAATTGACCTGGGACCGTTTTTTTCTTCTTATTCTTTTCTTCTTTTTCTTTCGTACGTTTTCAATTTTGGGGATGTTCAATAATTCAAAGAATATACGCAGAGGATAATACCTACTAGTGATAAGATTTTTGGGACTGATCTCAAGATCCGGAAGTCATCTTCCGGAGTAAATGGAATAAAATTTAATATATAAAAAAAAAAAAGAAATAATAATAATAAAAAATAAAGAAAAAACTAAATCGTTAAGATATTATCGCAGCACGGTACAACCTGAGGTAATTACGTAGACATAGTTCAACGCTGTTAATCATTGGGCTTGCACGAAAGTGTCGCGATGGTTGCTTATCTTGGCTTATCGTACCTTTTCTCTCCCTTTTCTCATGCGGTAAAAGCAAACAGGAACAAAAGCGTGGGTTTGTGTATACTGTAGAGCTGTGAAAGTCAGAGTGTACTGAAAATAGTTTTGGACACTGTTGTTTTATTATTATTATTATTATTATTATTGTTATTTTTTTTTTTCTTCACACTTTCGAGTTTACCAAAGTTTTTACCAAAGTTACTTTATCGCAAGTTTCTTCGAAACAGCAGCTCATACCGAATCAAGCAACCCTTTATATAAACGCTTCGAACAACGCACTGCTCGAAAGACAATAAGATATTTTAAAGAACTGGGGGATAAAAGTTTGACGAGAGTAAAAATTCTTTGACAAAAGTTTTGGGGGGGGGGGGAGGGTTATACCTGGGCTATTTGTAATATGAAAATAGAATATAAATCCCCTTAACTTACCGAGAGACAAAGTTTGTAGCTCCGCAATCATCGGCTTCGATACAACCCCTGGAGTCGATGAATCGGTGATGAGAAACTGAACGTGATCACACTCATTTTTGGTCTTCAAAATTTGCATGTCCACGTCTGTTCCGTGCAATTTCTTCGCTACAGTCTGATCAACGTTTTCATTATTAGCACAATTCTGTTTCAACCCCTTCGGTGAACACACACGTTATATGTAAATTCGATCGTGGGTTGGTATATATTCGATTTATAAAGAGACTTCTTTCCCCCTTTTATGAGTCAAGGAATAAAATAAGGGGTGATTTTTTTTTTCTCAACGAAAAAAAAAAAACAAGTTCGAAATGAAAAACGGAGTTTCTTTTTAGTTTACAAAGAAACGTGCGTAAGTAGAAAGAGAAACCAAAGAATAAAAAAGAATAAAAAATAAAAAATATCAAAACGAACTTTATGTCAGTTTTTATACTTCGTACGTATACATATAGGTACTAAGAATTTATAGCTTCAGAAAATATCGCGAAAAATTGTCGACAGGATTCAACCGAAAACAACATAACTTGTATATCTCTTTTGTCTCGTCTCATCTCTTATCCCATTTTTGATCGAAGTTAGAATGGGTACTTGAACCGAGTGCCACAAGCGTTGATAAACTAATGGAGTATAAATCCTCAAAATAAGACCTGGAATTTATTTAGCACAAAATTGCACTTTGATATCCGCAACGTTATTCGACTCTAGCCGATCGTTTATATCAAAAATGAAACGACAGCAATTGCGGGAAGGGTGTGAATTGCAAATAACAAATCGATCACATCTCTCCCAAATTTTTACTACCAATCAAAAAAACTAATGAAATCTAATTATTTTCAATTCCTTATAAACTCACCTTTACTATACCGATGACAATGTGCTCGAGACCTGGTCTGTCCGAGTAGTAGTGCAGGATGAGAGCCCCATCCTCAGGTCTTTCCGTGCAGCGAAACGAAGGCGCCCTCATTCCCGGGTACAACGTGCCCAAGTGGTCGTGGAGGGCGTCCAAATTCTTGGATTGTTTTTTTTTTTTTTTTTCTTTTATTAATAAACCAGTTTTTTCTCCTTCTATTTTTTATTTTTTATTTTTTTTTTTTTATATTTCATTCTTCTTCTTCTTCTACCACTCAAAAGGCACGCCTCACTCCTTTATATACGAAGGTTACTATAAAGCAGCGAAGACGTGCCTATCCCTTTGTCGATGAAATTCTCGACCCGGCTATATATCGAGGGTATCATTGATCAATGCGTGACGGACCTCGAGTCTATTGGTTAAATTTTCTCCGGATCTTTAGCCGCGATAATTGAATTTCGAGTTATATTAAACAGTGAACATTTCTTTTTCTTGTTTTTTTTTTCATTTTTTTTTTTTTTTATCATTATAGTTTTGCTTTTCGATGACGTTATTCAATGACAGTCGAACGTTCAGAAATGTGAAGAAAAGCGAAAAACTAATACAGAATAAAAAAGATTAAAACGCAAAACAAAAAAAAAAATCGGAATATTTTACAAGAAATCGCGGGGCATCAGGGACGAAAGTCGCCCTCGCAATCCGTTGACGGTAATGGCAGACCTCCTATATGGGTAGGGCTGTCTGTACATGGAAATTGGATTAAAAACGTATTTCCATTATAGATTTATGGAAACGTACCTCTGCCTCGATTCCCATGGAACGTGGATCAAAAACGAAGTATTTAAATAACTTCGAGGAACTCGTGAGGATATATGATCGCCAATAGAACCGCGTCCGTGCCGGGTCGAAAAATTTATTACGATATTAAGGTTCTCTGTTTTATTTTATTTCCTTGCGATATGAAAATTTGATAAGATATATAGTTGAATCAGTCAAGTATATATGTATTCGTATTTTTGAAAGGGTTTACCTGTAGAAAATCTCTGGGGGTAGCGCCTAGTACTTGAAGAATTTTGTCGTAACCAGAATCTTGGCAAAATTCAAAGAACGTTTTTCCAAAAAGTTCGAGTATTTTGTTAGCCGGAATGTCTAGAATCATTCATAGTATTAATTAAGTAAACCCGCTATCTAGGTGGGTACATATATTTAATTATTCGGATGGATGCGGGAAGTTCAAGAAGAGGGATTACCTCTTGATTTATCGCATCAGAAAAAGAAAGTGGAAAAAAAAGGAGTAAAATGAATAAATGGAAACGTCAGAATAAATTCCTTGAAAAACCCTTTCGCCTCGCTATCTCAAATGGCGTTATATATATTTCTAGAATGACAAAATTCTTATCATTTCTTCTTCTAGAAAATAAAAAAAAAATAAATAAATAAATAAAAATGAAAATAAAATCAATAAATAATAATCTAAATAAAATCCCATTTAAAATCATGTAATTCAAAATTTACCTAAAAATCAGTAGGGAATTGTATAATCGCGGATTTGTTTGCGTGATGTAAAACCGTTATATCGACTAGCAACCTCGGCTTAAGTATGTCTTAATTAATGCGTTATAACATTGTAGAGGGTCTTTTCATCGGCTATTAAATAAAACGACTAAATCAACGGCATATTTCAAGTGCCCTACAAAATCACCCCGTTGGGAACGACGGGTTAAAGTTCCGAATTTTAAAACGTCCCAATGGAGAAGAAAATTTTGAATTTTAATATTACTGACTCGTTACTACAGAAGTTTTTGGAAATGGTACTGTCCCGAAATTCTACTTAATCGATTGTAAAAAGTTGAAATCGAAAAATACCAAAGGTTCAATATTCCGAAAGTTAAAGATCCGAGATGCCAAAACTCCGGAACTTGAAATTCACGGATGGAGCATCGTTCCCCTTCATTAAATTTTCGGATTCTTTGACCTTCAGAGTTTTGGACTTACCGAGTTTTTAACTGTCTGCACTTCGATCTTTCAAAAATTTATTATTCTCAACTTCAACCTTTCTGAAAATTCTAAATCGTCTGAAATAAATTCGAAATTTAGACCGTTCTTAAGTTTTTAAATTCGGAACTTAATAAGCCCAGCTATACCCACTTTGCTGTATAAATTTGCACCCTTATCATGAAGATTCTTGACTGCATGTCCAGTGCCACTGCAGTTATCTATGTATCAAGGCTCTTGACATACTAGACTATACACTAGACTAGACTAGACAACCCACTACAGAGCAATGATACCTACTCAGGCGGTTGACTGCGGCCGATATCAGATTGTATGTAATCTCGTCGTCGTAAATCTGTCGAACCAAAAATTGCCCCTCCATATTGACGGCCGCATCTTTCCTAAATAAAAAAGACAAAAAAATATATTTTACAGAAATATATAATTGAGATAAAATTTGGCTTGTATTATCCTGAGATTGTAACAGATATAATAAGATAAAATACGGTTATTATAGTTTTAAAAGAAAAAGTTCACAGTACAGGGTAGGGTATACAAAATATCTAATATAGCATGAGAACGAACTCGAGCTCACGTTATAATCTAATGTTCCTATTAGGATTTAAATTCACGTTTAACTTAATACTAGGGTGAATTTTGATACCCTTAAATCTGTTCGAAATAATATATATGTATATACATGGTTTCGATTAGAACAAACTTTCTTCACCCGAATATAGCAAGTCAGAAAATAACCCTCCTTTACAGTATAGGTATTGATATCCTAAAATATCTGGCAAAGCTCAAGTTTATCAAGTAACTTATACATTTAGGTATATATATATATATATTTATAACAAAACTGACCTGAACTCACTATCAATCTAATTTCCCGTGCATAATGCTCGTGTAAAATTTTATGTTATAGGTGATGTTGAACATAATTCGATCGGTAAACATATTATATACATATATTATGTATAAGGGATGAAAGTGTTGTGAAAAGAGAGAGAGAGAGAGAGGGCATATCGGTGAACTTCATGGGAATTTGTTATAAAGAAATAAAACGTCAGTTAAAAAACTGGATTTTCCATAAGCGTTTAAAAGTATTTATTATCATCGTTATCATTTTTAATTCTCTTTTGGTTTTTATTCTATCCATCAATCGAACGCTACTACCCCAAAATGCGTTTAGGTATTAATTGACAGTAATCCGGCTCTGACTGTCCCGGGGAATATGAAACGTGAAATATTTCAATTAAAAAAAATGGCATATGTAGATTCCTTTTTTCCCGCGATATGAAACATTCAATTTCGAATATTCATCATCGTGACAGTATACCCAATCGACGCTAGTCATGAACGTCGTTTAACTTTTCAACACCTATATAGGTATATAATTCATACGTTTCTCGACGTTCGCGTTCTCATAAAAATACGCTAATGTTAATAACAATGAAATATTATAACTAACGGTTGAATTTATAAACTCATAATGAATACTAAAGGGGAAATAATTTATATTCTATTACGGATCCTGACGACATCCAATTCAAAGAAATTATATATTCAAATAATTAATTATATACATATATATATATAATATATCAATGATAAAAAATTCGACTAATTTTGACAAGTGAATGACATTCGTTTTGCTATTACGTACTTTATAATCTCCCATGTTTCCGTGTCGAATGTCTTCACTACCAGCAATTCCAGGGCGTAGTTCACAAAACCATACTGCACAAATGAGATATCGAAAAAATTTGATGAGTAAATTATTTTCTTGTAATTTTCTTTTCTTTCTTTTTTTTTTTTAATGCACCTGATAATCCCGAATAGTAATCTACGTTATAGAGTGTCGATTAATGAATGGAAAGTGTAAGGGATGCGATTCCTTGACTGAAGAAATGATTTTTTTTTTTTTGTTTTTTTTTGAATTTTGAATAGAATTTTTGTCAATTTTTGAATTTTATTTTTATTTTTATTTTGTATGTTTCAGGTAATTTTCCGGACGTACCATATTGTTTAATTATAAAATTTGATATTGGCGCCCTGGTGGTGATGTTTTTTTTTTTTTTTTTTCTTCTTTTTCTGTTTTTGTTTCCCGCTGTCAATATCATTCCATTGCGCGTCGAAGCCAACCATGGAATGGTGCTTGCCTCGTGCACACGAGGCAGTGACTGCAAACCAGCCGCCGGAGAAGATAGGTATCGATTTTCGACTCCAGCTGCGCCACCTAGATAGTCGACTCTCCCAGCACGAAAACTTCAATCCGCTTAACTTACTCGACTGAAGCTACGGCGATGTGACAATATGGAAAGATATACTCTACTAGAGTAGCTATACCTATATGTATATAACGAACGAGAGAGAGTAGATCTCGGGTATAAACCACTACCCTTCTTACCTATTACGTATTATAAATTCACCAGGTATTAACCACCTTAGAAGATTACATTATAAACAACCACCCCCGTAGCCTCCAATCCTTGGATGTTAATTAGGACCCAGGAAGTAAACCGGCTGTTAAATCAAATAATTTATTGATGATCGAAAATTCCATCCCGAAACAAAAAATAAATAAATAAATAAATAAAATATATTTTTACCGGTAATGAGAGTACGAGTAGCTTATTCTATCGCTACATTCGCTAGGTGGATTCGATGGATCGATGGACTTGTTTGAAATAATAGGATTAAACGCGTTAAAGAGACGAGAGAAAGAGAGAGAGAGAGAGAGAATAGTACGAGGGAGAGTTGGTACCGAGTAAATTATTTGAGAATTTGTTTGTACCTACTATTGTTAAATCGAGTAGTAGGCTGCAGGGAGAAAATTTCCTGATTTAATTAGAGTCAGTATTGGACTTGGTTTCAATCACGAGTAAATGATTAGATCGGATTTTTCTTTTTTGATACTTTATTTTTTTTTTATTTTTTATTGGAATTACTCGACGCGGATGTTTAACTTGTACCTAATCGTCGCGAGGAAATTAGAATAAGGGATGAAAGATGGGGCGAAATAGCCGGATAAATACGGGACGGCGGAGACGAAGAGATAACTCTGAATTGTTATATGAACGATTTAATATAATTTAGGTATTTGTGCTCTCGGTCAATACAGTACCTAACTCCGTAACGATAATCGAAAAGATTAGATTATCTCCACGCGTCGTTCAATCCAGATCAACAATCTACACACTCTTATGTAATTCAAGCTTGCTACTTATTGAAACCTTTCAAACGACATACAAACACCAATAAGTCACGATATACATACCACCAATAATCGTCTAGATATTTTCTTCTTCATTTAAACCTGTGTATTGTGTAAAAAGCTTTTAAAAAGCTCCCTGTAGAATGAGGTTTGCCAATTGTGTCTATTTACTGCTGGGAAGAAACCCGCGAGGTTCCGGCTTAATGTACCTCGGAGCAATGCATAAAGATTAATTAATGCATAAGCTTTGGTAGATTGTAGGGTGAAAAACGGGTGGCATTTTGTTGAGTGGCCGAAGTTTGGTTTCCAAGACAAGAAGTTTGTATAGTTCAGTCGTAGGTATACGATACCTGAGGTAAAAAAAACTTTAAGCAGGACGAATTTGTCCGGCTTGGTCTCGGGCTTGGGAGTTCCACGGGGGTTGGTTTGATATACTTACTGTTAGAGAGAAGAGATTTACGCCGAGAACCGCCGCGGCAATATACTTTGTTGAATTTCAGATCGAAGTCTCGTTTATTGTTTTACGACTCACGGGGTGTGTCACGTCGCATCCGCTTTTCTCTGAGCACAGTTTGAATTATTAAACTAGCTTCAAACCCCCTCCGTAGGAAATGGATTCGTGACTATAGACCGTATACCGCTCACTCATGGGGCGACCATCGACCACTTCGTCCATCGATTTACAATCACGGGCTTTCGACTCTCCGAATGATCGTAAAAATAACAAGATTTTTATTTTTATTTTTTTTAATTCTTTTAAAATTTTTTTTTATAACAATTCTAACGAAACTATAATACACATGACACAACGGCGCGTTACGATCGTTACAATTGATATTGCGCAGGAGTTGTACCATAAAACGATTTATTTATTCATTCGGTCAGAGCTCGATGGAAAACGTCTCGCTATACGTTTTTGTTCTTTTCCAATTTTATTAACAATTCATTCGGTTTCAATTTCATCTAGTTTACAATTCAAAATTTTCTTTCACCCTTCTTTTTTTTTTCTTCATATAAGCTTTGTCACCTTATTCATTAATTCATTCATGCGTTTATTATGTCCAATAAATACGAATAAGCAGTTTTCAAATGAATTGAAACGGTTTTGTATCCGTCAAAAAATGAGTGTTTATAATGCTTCGAAACGAGGTGAAAATTATTCAGTACACCCTTACGGCGTTAATATATTATACCATATGTGAATTTCAGCCTTGCTGGGTGCGTGTGTTTGTTTAACGTTAAATGTTGCCCAGTGTAAATTTAAGGGATTGAATTTCAGAAGGTAGAGTGATTTTGATGGCCGTCAGTTTCAAATGTTTTTGTTGATACTCTTTCAACGGTATAAAAAAATTATTGCATGAAGATGAAAAAAATTCTCAACCCCGCCAGAGGTAAAACCTGAATCTTTTCTTTCATATGAAAATTTAGATACCTACTTATGGACGGATAGGGGTAGGTACTTACAGTAAATAAAAAATTCCTAACCTAAGAGCTCCTGGTTCTACGTCTACTACTACTGCTCTTATTATTGATTTTGATTCAATCCACCGGAAGGAATGGATTTTCGGAGGGTGGTTAGCCCCCGAGTGCGTTCCGCCTTGAATTAAGGTAGGGATAAGATCTGCAATGAAAATCTAAGCTTCTCGCATCCAGAAATTGCAATTATTGGATAAAGGTAATAATAAAATTCTGATTTTCAATCCCCTGATCCAAATCCTCCGCGACCTCTCCACGTTTTTCCAATTTCAATATCCTATTTATTTACGGTATGCAGATTCAAGAAATTCGCTCACGCAGGACCGCCTGTTGTCGGAGGGGCTGGTTTCATGTCACACGTGGGATTAACCCGGGTTCAATTTAGCTACGGAGAAACTAGAATCCGAGAATAATAACGTAATTTCTATTCCCACCATAAAACTTGTGTAACACAAAATGACACAATTTCAAGCCCCCTGAAATCTTGATAAATACTCATCGCCTGCAGTTTGGAGACCAGTTTAGACCCTCGGTAAGGTTCATTTTTCTCGACAATATCGACAGCCTGCCAAACCTGATTAGTCTATTAGTCACCCTGGCGCGTTAGACGATCACTTATAGTCCCTCCCGGGGGTCGAAAATTAATCGTCAATGTATGAAACGACTTTCGCCAGTTAATTAGGGGCCTAGTTTCGGCTTTCGAAAACCCTGATGACGGAGGGGTAACGAGTATAGCTAAAGTTTGAATCATAAGAGGAAAAGTTTAGAGCTATAGCCCCTCGGTTAAAATTGAAATAAAAAAATAATTTTTTATTATGTTAAAGAACCAAATTTTTATTTATTGAGGGCCAAACCACGCGTTGGTGAGAGAAGTGGCGAGCGCTAAGTGCTTCTAAATGTGGGTAACAACATCGGTAACACGAGAGTAACGCGGGTGGAAATTGGGACAGATGAAGATCAAGGCACGTCGTACCACGACGGACATCAGGGCGTGTTACGCACGCGCAACCCTCTTCTCTTCTTAGGGGTGGTTCGCGCAGCGCTACTGCTGAACCCGTGGGTGCCCGTGGTAGTGGTGGTGACGACGGTGGTGGTGGCTGCGGAGCTGGCAGAACAACCTCGGTCAATTTTCATCCAGTATGGCGCGTAGCGCCCAGTCACTACCGGCGTTGCGGTATGTTAATAAATTTCATCACGGTTTCGATAAAAACAGAGCAATTTTTACTTCCCCTATTTCTTAGTCAGAAAAAAAAAAAAACTAAATAAATAAATCGCTGTCTGGGTCAAATAATATACAATTCAAATCTAAAATCGAGACGAAAAATAATTTTACCAACGAATATCATCCCTTATTCTATCCGTCGGTTAAATTCGATCTACTGCACGGTGCAGATAACATATAACAGTATAAAATTCATTTTATACAATTTTACCCCTACATCGAATGCAATAGAATGAATTCATGTCTAGAGTCATGCGCGTTCTACTTTACGCTCGGTATAATTCGTACGAAATATTTTGTTTGTTTTTGTGACGGATATGTTTATTCAAGTTATCGTTCAGATCAGATTATAATTAATAATTGACTCTGACGAGATTAGCAGGTTATTAACGGTGAGCAATTAACATCATCACCCATCGACTGGGTGTACATACCTGTAAATAATTTTCAACGGTGGAATACCGAGACCTGCGACATTCGCAGGTAATTATATTTGATAAACATGATCCCTGCTCCTTGTCGACACAGCTGATGACGGTATAAACAAACCCCTTTGCCGACTCGGTACCTACCGCATATAGGTGTATACGTATACACGAATACCGTTACGTGCCAAAAGTCACGCGTGCAGGTAAATTCTGTAAATGGGTAAGATACCCTGTATTTGATAGAAAAACAAGAGAAAACGAAAAAAAAAAAAAAAAAAATTTTTTTTCTCGACTAATTATCATCGGTAAGCAAAATCGTTAGTGGAAAATCGAAAAAATGGCATGTCCATTCTCGCGACGATACGTGCCAGTGACCTGTGATCAGGATGACATTCGTCAGACTGGGGAATCCCAACGGGATCATCATCATCATCGAACAAAACCACTGAGACAATCATCTGTACAAATCACATCGTTCCTTGGGGACGATGTTGAGGATCAAGAAAATACCCAAACTTTGAACCTGAAACATCTGAGGGCTGCTGTTCTCGTACTTACAAATCCATCGGTAATATACTTATCGTATTCTTTACACATCTAGTTTTAATGCTTTTTTAATTAACGTGTATGTTTTGGTATATGAAGAAAATTTCTACGTCCAAAATGACCCTCTATTATAAATTCCGTTTTCGATTGACAGTTCGGAGATCACCGAACAGTTTGTTACGTTATAATCGCAACTTTGACGGTCAACTTGATCCTTTGACCAGCCTTAACAGGACCCTCTCACATAACACGGAAGGACACACCGGACCCTTATCCTTTCTTCGTCCTCCTTAATAGCAGTAGCTGACTGACCTCCATTGACAAAAGGCCAACAGGCTGATCGAGCACTTTGTTTTATTCCAAGTTTGTCCATCAGATATGGTCAGACTTGATTTATATTCGAATAAGTTTTGGCGGTATAATTATTTATACGATCGATTTAGGTAGTAATTGTTATTTTTGTTCTTACAATAATTAATCTCATCATTTCCATGCACATCGTTCGTTAAACCGCATGTCAATCACGTTAGCAATATTCCATGAAGATTTGTGGTGGATATCACGCTGTTCGTAGTGCAGTCACGACCCAATAACGGTCCGTTATCCGTTCGGGCAAAATCACCTCCCACGCGTAATGAGCAGCGTCAAATAAAGCGGACGCCTAGGGCAGTATTCCGTACACCTATATTTATATACATACCCATACATGCACTGCTATACATATGTATATACCCATGCATACATCTACGAATGTAAATTTACATTTGTATTTATACATTCCAATACCACAACCATATCATTTTGTGAATATGTTGATATACGGACAAACAAACACAGAGGAAGAAACAGAGAGGGAAAATAGGGCGATAAATTGTCTGAAAACAAAATCACTAAATGTTGAACTATGGATTAAAAAAAAAAAAAACATTTTTTAGAATTGAATAGATGCAACTGGACTCACATAACTGTCGAAATAGTTGCATGCAGCAAGGAGTCTGGCTGCAAGGATAAATCGCATGAGAAATTTAATAAGATTATTATATTTTTTTGAAGGGTTGAAAGAATCTAAGAATAATAATAATTTCAATAATTTTGACAAATTTAATCGATTATTATTATTTTTATTACCATTACTTTGAGGGAAAAGATAAAAATGAGAAAACGCTGTGCGAAGGTAAAACTTTAGTCGCGGTTATAAAAGTTTAATTGATCGATGTATGGTATAGTTTTTTTTTTTTTTTTATTTTTGTCTTTTATTTTTCGTCAAAATGATGAGAAAGGAAGGTTTCTTCTTTCCGTTAACGACGATATTTCATACGTTAGTACTTTCATTAACTCGCAGTTATAAACTATGTCTACAGTTCGGTTTACATAGCGATTACAGGTTCAAAATTTTTGCGAATATTATTTTTCTCTTTTCGCATCTCTACTTTTCTTTTATATTTTCTATTCGAATCTTAATCAATGTGGCTTAGACGTGACGTAATTTTTTTTTTTTCATTTTTTTCACTGAACCTTTTTTCTTGATTTTTTTTTTCATCTGTTTTAGAACGAAGCTATTGCTACAGCCCTTGGCGCAGTTATAAGCAAAGACAAGTTGCCACTGTCGACGGCAGCTGCTTTGTAAGTATCATCAGAAGGCACGATTTCTAACAGTAAAGGTCAAACGAGGAGCGATTCATTTAACACAATGAAATATATTCTACCTCCATATTTGCAAACCGGGATTTCTTGTGCCCTGGAGTAATTCCTGCCCGCTTGCAGCTCAAGGGTTAAAATAAAGAGCGATAGAGATAGAGAGAGAGAGAGAGAAAAAGAAAAACAAAAATAAATTCAGGGTCCTGCCTCGTTTGATCCTGCACAGGCATCGTCCATTCAATCCCACAACAAGTTTCCGGACAATAAATTTTACGGGAAGATTGTATTTTCGTATTTTCGTTTGACGGAAATAAAAGTTGTCACAAGAAGAAACGTGACGGTCTCAGACTCCTATACCTACCCACCTACCTACCGCGCGCCATATTTCTCGGATATCGTAGCGGAAATGATATTTCAAAGATTCCCAAGTATTGCGGGACGCGTCTTTTTCTCACCCTAAATACGACGCCGACGTCGCCACGTTTCCATCCCCTCTCTTCCAGGGAGAGGGTAAAAAAAAGAAAAAAGAAAAAAGGACAGTCAGGATAAGGAAAAGGAAAAGGGACAGGGAGAGGGACGACGTCTCGCAAACGCGGGTCGCGAAAACGTGATACTAATAGACGATAAGCCGTAAGTTCTCTCTTCATGGCGCCTGGCAGGAGGAGCTGGCTCGCTTTATAAACGAATTAGCAGAACTCTCTTTAATAGTAGGTATCTACTTTCCTAAACTTTTTTTTTTTTTTTTCCCCAGGAATAAGTTGCTGGACAATCCAGAGACTGACGTTAACTACAACCTTCTTGAGGATGTTTACGAGACGCTAAATTGCAGTTGCGGTAAGAAAATATCTACTTTATTTTTAATAACTTAAAACTATGAAATTAATTCCACTTATGAACAGGTCTCTTCGACCTACAATACCCTGTTTTAACTTCGAGCTACGCATGCATAGCCAATCGAACATTTCCGCCCAAAATTCTCTTTTCCTTTTTTCCTCCATTAATCCGACCCGCAATTAAAGACAGAAAAAGGTGCCGACGTTGAGGGTAGAACGAAGAGGATGAAAAGAAAGAAAGAAATAAAAAAAAAAAAGAAAATGAGCCACTCTTAAATTTGAACCGTTTTAAATAGTTCAATTCCGATCCATTTCCCAGAGCAATTTGGCAGCTCTACAGCACTTGATCTCGTAAAATTATTTCCGTTACTCAGTTGATAATTCGATTATGCAGAAAGTAAAAAATAGAAAATAAGAATTTGTGAGGGTTTAGTACTGTGCATTGTATAGGTATGTATATGATAAAGAAACCGCACCAATTTATCCTTGCCTTACCTAATATGAAATATAAAATAAGAAAATGTAAAAAGGACAAATTTCGTTTTTAATCTTCGGTGCAATCGACGCTGTGATAATTAAATAAGATAAATCACCCCTGACGATGAATCAAGTTATCGTCTAGAGCGAGCAAACAATTACTCGATGCGTTTAGTGCGTGTCCTAAACCAAATAATAATGATCCTGACGAGTGACTATCAAAGGGTAACGAGATCAATGTAACGAATTTACTATTATCAATAATGGAATTAAACCGTTAGTTGAGAAAGTGGGTGCGTGTGTATGTATGTAACAGGCAACTTGCCACTCACGTTCTATAATAAACTAATCATTTTGGTGGAAACCGACAGTGAAATTCTGCCACAGATATAAACTAACCGTGTCGTACCTGTCTACCTATTTTCCACCTTTTTTTAAACCGAGAGATTACAGGTCGTTGTAACCAGGAGGCAAGAGTTTTGCTTCCGCTGGTTTAACTCGACAATAAGGGTGCTTAAATCCGATTTAGCTTAGGGTAGTAAATATAACTTTTCAAAGGTATAGTTGGGTTATACTATACTATTCAGAAAGTTAATAATACCTACTGGTGTCACGGCTTTGAGCACTAACTATGAGTAAATCATGTAATAGATTCTAGCCCTTCTTCATTCTTTTATTATATTTTCTATATTCTCTCAATTTGATACAAGCCACAACCCACTGCCAAAAGTTTTCATCGCAGTTACTTAGGGATCAAAGAGCTTTCACAGACGACTGTTGGCAGCTTTATCACCTTTTTGTTTTAAGCTATGACGGACCTGAAAAGGAGATACAAACTTCGGTTATAGTTCATAGCAACGTTATAATACTGCGAGGTAAATTCAAGGATGAAAGAGCCTGGATTATAGCTAGACGTACGTATGTTGCCTCCGGCAGTCGAAAACTCACTAATTATACCAACCTCATTCGTGGTTAGTTTAGAATTTAGTAAAACTTCGAGTGGTCAGGATGAACCGCCGGATTGAACTATGACGTTTAATGAAAATTTTAAAGCCCAACATAATTTTAGGGAACTTTTGTATGACAACTCCGGGTCGTTTGTTCTGTCAGAATGTTTTCCAACACTTTTAAAGCTCCAAATTTAGTATAAGAAGACTAAATTTTCTTGGTAAAATACTTTAGGGTGTTGAAAATGGGGAAAACGGGTTTGGTTGATGGCTAAAGAAACCTTGGCAAGCATCTTAAGGGCGTCGCGAGAATGCAACGTTTGAAGAAAAGTTAGATTGTAAAAGTTAAATCGTCAGGTTAAAAAGACGATGGAACGGAGGTGGTGATATGAATTCAAGTTGAGGGGAGCATAAGAGTAATTTGTGTAACGTCAAACTTTTTCGTAACTTTATTATATACCTACCTACCTACCTACCTACCTACCTGCAGAGTAAGATGTACTATTCTCGTTTATATCGTTGATCTTTATCATACGTCTCACCAACCCTATAAGGCGTAAAATATATTAGTAAATTGTGATAACACGCCGGCAGTTGAGGTCCTAAAAAAGAAAAAAGAAATCAAAAGAATAAAAATCTACAATCTAAGCGATAAATATTTAACGGACCAATTCCCCATTTATTGTACGCCTATTTCACCCGCGATCGTGGCATACACGGGTTGTAATTCTTCCCTCATGGTTGTCACGTATATACCATATATAACCGCAGCTTTCGCTTTTACACTCTTACCAATCTTGTGAAATAGCCCTCGAGTTAATCGTTACTCACTATCATTACACACCACAGATCCGATCGTATATCTATAGGCATTAAGCAAACGAATATAAAGTATAGTGGAATGTAAATTAATCGAGACTCTTCTCTCTACACGGAACTTGCGAGAGGTTCTTCAATATATCGCTTCATGTACTCGTCGATGAAATTAGTATGAAATATGCTAATTACTCAAAAAAATAAAAAAATTCTCACGTACGGTTTTTGCAATTATATGTATATATGTATACGGATTCTTCATCGAAAGGAATTTTCGCAGTGCGGATGGATCTATAGTCGAAGGAAATACCCCGATAGAAAAGCCCTCGAGCTCTTCCCATCGATACCGATCGCAATTAGTAATCGTTTCATCTACCATTCGTTGATTTATTACCTTCATATAGATATAGCTTTATTCACGTCTGGATGAGTTCAACGTGTATCGTTACAAAAACCAATTTCGTTTTCATTTTAGCTACATATATCGCTCAGCACGCGTATCTCTATGTATTATACATATACTGATTTACGACTTGCCCATACTGTGGCTCATATTTCATGTTACATATGCTCAAAACTGAAGCTCCAAGTACCGACTTGAATTTAGGTTAGTGCCCTGGAACGAGCCGAACGTTTAGGGCGAAACTGTCAGTGATATCAGACCGTGTGGGTCAGGCAAACATGAACGTTAGTCACACTTTATGGAGTAGATATTGTGCAGTAACTTGAGTAGGTAGATAGGTAGGTAGATATCTACCTATACATCGAGTGTCAGAGTAAGGATAAATATGCTTTTAGTTTCCGGTTTTTGAATAAAAGTAATAAATTCAAGTCTTTTTTTTTTTTTATTTCCTTCTTCTTTGTATAAGTGAAAAAGAAAAATGAGTAATTTCTTAAACTTTATTACGGTAGACGGCGCGAGGACTGAGAATGAGCAAATTGGGTCTACATGCACTTTTTATAGAACCTCCCTTTTGATGAAAATGAATATAAATGAGGAACGTTTTACAAAGAAACGTTTTGCGCATACCTTCAAAAGGATTGCTCGTAGTTACTGTGAGATACAATATTCACATCTACGTCTTGACTTTTACACGAAAGATTCTCGAACAAAGGCAAGGTGGATAAAATCCTCCTCGAAAAGATAAGGCTCCTGACTCGAACGAAAGTGGTTTTTCGTCGTGCGGACGCAATATTAAACCACGAAACGCTGGTTAGAGAGTAATCCGGTAATTTCATTAGCGAAGCAAAGAGAAATCAGACGTATATACATATCAACGAAAAATAATAATAATAATAATAATGATAATTGTATCATCATTGCCGTTGGCACTGGTGCAGACCTCAATTCTTTGCCAACGTTCGAAATACCCGAAATAACAAAAAAAAAAATCAACTATTTCGTATTTGTATAAAATTTTGGATAAATTTTTGATGGCAATCATTGTTTTCAATTTTTTTCTGTTGTCAATTTTTTTTCCTTAATTTCTTTCTTTTTTTTCATCCCTCTCTTCGTACCTCACCTAAAATTATAATATTATACCCATACTGCATATTGCTTTACTAAAGGGGCTGACAGCAGTTGGCGGAAACTATACCCGTACCTTAGAAATACTGAAATTCCAAACTTCCGAGGCATAAACTTTAGTACATGTAAAATACGGGCTCTTGTCAAATTTTTAAGCTGCAACCCCGTACCCACTTCTCTCTTCTCTTTCTCTACCATCCCTCGAGTCATGCAAAAGGATAGCTAAAGCTGGGTATAATAATATATTGTCTTCATCATCGCGGCTCTACCTTCAAGGCGAGGCTCAGCTTGAGCTATTTTGTATAGTCTGACTGTAAATGATATGTTTTAGAGCTTTCTTTTGGATAAAATATACTTGATTCACTTCTCTCAGTTGCTTGTGCTTTTTTGTGTGCTTCGCAGATCACCGATAGCCGTCTAGGTATAGGCCCTTTCCTTAGCTAAACAAAATCAGTCAGTCCTGAAATATTTTCTTTAAATTTGCATCTTCTTCACAAACTTTATATATATTTTTTGTTTTTTTTGTTCCTTTCTTTCTTTTTTTTTTTGCAAATTTCGTATATTCATATTTGCATGTTAAATTTCGTTTGGTTTTTATCAAAATACCCGAAAAGACGATAGAAAAATATTTTGAAAAGAATAATCAGATCGATGTAGGTACAGGAAATTTTTTCATTGGGACTAAATTTTATGGAAAAAATCTAACAAAACAAAAATTTGCCGGACGATTTGACCGAGAAAATTTTTTATTCCCTCTGAAGAAGACTATACTCACCCGATGATGTAAATTTGAAAAAAAAAAATAAAATATATATCTTAGAGCTGACTGATTCTTTTCACGTATATGGAAACCCCCGGTACCATATAGATATGAACAGGTATAAGTATATGTGTACATGCGAGCGAAGCGAGGAAAGAATTTGAAGCGACGGAAGTGACATGAAAGGTTGATCGAGGGAAAGAGTATAGAGATATAGAGATCTCTTTCTCTCTCTCTCTCTCTATCTATCTATCTTCTTCTTCTCTTTCTCTGTATACATGTATGTATGTATACGAGGCGTATGGACGAAAGTAGGTATAGCAAGGGTGGAAAGGACTTTTCGTCCTTGCTTGAGGGTATAACGGAAAAGCGGTAAAGTAGGAAAATAAAAGACAGGTGGATCGGACTTTTATACGAACAAACAACAGCTCGATCCCACAGTAGCGTCGTCGTACATCGCTTTGTTTGGCTATACTTTATGGCACGTCATTCCCAAAGTAAATGCCTTGGGATTGGCTGTCCTTGGTTTTTATAACAGTTCTTTGAATGCTTGTAGTAAGCTTCCTTTGATTTAGTATCTACATAGAGGATTTCGTACGAAAATTAAAGCAGGAAGAAATAAGGGACGAGAGAGACGGTGTGAAATTCAAGTAAAAAAATAAAACGAAAAATAAATGAAAGAAACAAAAAATCAAAAACGTTAACGAAAGAAAAAAAAAACAAAAAAAAAAAAAAGAGAGGAGAACAAAAAACATAGAAATAAAAGGGAAGGAGATGAAACCTTTTTCAGGGAGCATTTCTCCTGATGAGAACTGAACCCACCGGGACAAAAGTATGTTTTTGCTTGGTACGCCTCGGCGACCACGTGCTATCGAATTTCATCAATCTTACCGCCCAAGAAAGGAAAGAAAGAACAGTCCAACTCCAAGATTTATCTGTACACATATACCCGTAATTCGACAGTCTAATTTACCATTTTACTTTATATATCATACGTAACGTCGCTCTAGGATATAACAAACACGGGACCCACTTGATAGGAACGTGAACCCAATATAGCAGCTGTCACTCCCTGAAGGAATAAAACATTTACCTAAATCTGGGATAAGATAATGGCATTAGATACGAATCAATCTTGTGAATCTTGGTTACGACAGATTTTTATTCGGTTTTCAAAATTTTAGTCACTTATTTGATAATTGGGTTGTTCTTTCGTCAAAGTTGTGGAATCGAAAGATCCAATTTATAGAACGTATACGATTCTTCGTTAATAATTATGATCCCTCGAAGTTTTTCTCTCTCGTGGTTAAAGAATTTTGACGAATTTTCTTGTCCGTGTAATCGTTAACCTGACTGGTTTCGAACTCGTCGAGAATTAAACCGAGCGTAAATTAATTGCAGGGCAGACGATGGCGGTTGTTCGCGTGCCGCATGATTAATGGAGGTTGTAGAGATGGAGGTATATAGGTATAAAATATAAGTATAGTTATAGGTATGGGTATATAGGTGACGGGTTTTTTTTTCTTTTCCTTTTTTTGTCTTTTTCTTTTTCTTTCAAAAAAACTTTTGAGGTGCACTCAATTTCCTCGAGAATTAAATTTTCCACGAGACTTAATCTCCGCGACATAAGCTAGAGATGAAACTCTAACCTTCTCAACTCCCTCGGCCTCCAGGCACCTAAGGGTCTGCCTTTTAACATCTCACCCCAACTTTATAAGGTGTGTGTAAACTTAGCCTCGAATTCTCTTCATCTTCGTGCACCACGTGTAGGTACCTTAACACTCTTTACTTACCTGTTTTAGACGAGAGACACGTATTTAGCTAGCTGCTAAAAACGGCGCCATGACACGACATAACGCCTTCGAGTTACTTCTTCTTCTTCTTCTTCTTCTTCTTCTTCTTCTTCTTCTTCTTCTTCTTCTTCTTCTTCTTCTTCTCTCGTACAATTCACTTTCAAGCAAACACTTTACTCCAAATTGCATTGTACCAGATTCCCAAGTTTTTACCCTCCTTCATACTGGTCTACCTATATACAGAGGTTCGTACACAGAAGGGGAGCAGACTTTGAGCTCTATGGATCGTTTAGTTCGCTCACGCGTAGCCGTTTAATCTTTGTGTACACGTCCTCTCGAGTTCAGAGAACTAGGTCTGACAGGATCATAGTGAGCGGCATTAGCTTGAAGTGCGTTCAGGATTTCCGTAATATCGTTTAAAAATTAACGATAATTGTTCAAAGTTTTTAAAATTCTATAATAGGATTTCTTTTCGATAAAAATCTTACAGACTCTGATGTGAACAGCTTCATGGACGAACTTGGCCAGGAATTAATAGCAACTGCCTGTGTCGGGCTACTCGAAAGAGCTTTTCGGTGCCTAGGAGACGATCTCTCAGCATTTCTGACGACCCTTGACGGGGTAAATGACGTAGTTCAACATCAGTCCGGTTCGGAAAACGAGGCCGAGTTTGTCTGCACCGCTAACCAGGAAGCTCTCGAGTTGCACTTCACGACTGAACACCCGTCCGTAGCTTACCTTTTGGTTGGTAGTTTGAAGGGTATAGCAAGGCAGTTTTATAACGACAAAGCCGACGTATACGTGCTACCGGATGCCTACAACTCTAAATTTTTCAGGTAACAATACAAAAGCTATCCTTTAATCTAAGCTATCCGCTTTTTGTTTGATAAAAATTTCATATCTAACTACGTATACGTATAAGAGTATATAAATTCTTAATATCCCTGACAGATCTTTCTCAGGGATTCAAGAAGGGTTGGGTTTTTAAATAGTAATAATGAACAACGAATAATGTAAATAAGCCGTATATTTGAAATTCGATAGAGCTTTTTTTTTCTTCCCTTCTCTTTCTCTCTCGAAGTTTCTATCTCGTTTATTATTGACAAACGATAAGAAGAGCCCGTTGATCGGGGGTGCCTGCCTACAGATATCGAATAACACCGGAAAGATACGAGAAAATGGACGAAAACGACGACGACGACGTAGAGGAGGACGAAGACGATTGTGACGTCATAGCCGGTGCCTTCCACCCTTTGTCCAAATCCGCGTTCGATCTACGAGTCGGGGTTGCCAGTTTCTGCAAAGCTTTTCCCTGGCATTTTGTCGTCGATCGTCGCCTCGAGCTCGTACAACTGGGCGCTGGATTCATGCGAATATTCGGTCACCTCTTCAACAGGCTAGGAATGGACATATCGACGTACTTTGTCTTCAGTCGACCGAGAGGAGTTACGATCAGTTTTCACGAGATTCTCAAGCGAGCCAACACGCCGTTTGTCCTAACGCTACGGAAGCCGCCTGGGGTTGAAAAATTCGCAGCAGAGGTTTGAAATTTTAATTAGCTGGACAGCAGTGAGATGAAGGAGACAGGAGGCAGGAGACGGGGGAGCATGCTTTTAGATGTATTTAATTCCCGGGAGGGTATAGAACGCAGTAAATGGTCTCTTTAGCCGTGCAGGCTGGATCGCTAAACTTTCAACTTTACAGTTAGAGAGAGAGAGGAGAGACGAGCCGACGCTTTCGGCAAAAGCTTCGCTTTTAACATTTCAAAAACTTTTGTTGCTTTTGACGGATAAAATTGTTTTCATACAATAATTGCTCGGTAATTAATGACCTACTACAGCAGGCTTAATTATCACGTTAAACTCGTCTCCCAAATCTCCTCCGGAAAATACCTACTAACTTTATAGAATGAAATTCATCGAATTACGACTATCCAACGCTCTGCTTATACACTTTTTAATTCACAGTTTATTTCATTTCGCAGTTTAGCGAGTCAACGATAAAAAAAAAAAAACAAAATTCAAATCATTTTTATAATAAAAAAACAAAAAAGAGAGAAATGGTCATCACGTATGAACAAATCGACTTTGTTCAAAATACTTCATACAATGATCTGAGAAAGGTTCATATCATAATAAAAAAAATGTCCACTCTTGATATATATCCACGTATACTGCAATATCCCGATATATCGAGATTAGACCAGCTTCGTTCCTCAAACGAATTTCTTTGGTCATCAAAGCCTTCGTACTATACACGTACAGATATATATGTATGTACTACTTGGGTTAGAGGTATGTATGTACATACATACACAGACAGATAGCTACGTAGGTGGCTATAACCACTTTACTTAGGTTTCGTCGAAGGTTGGCTGGTTGGTTGGGTTTTCCCGGGTTTCTCTGCCTGTTTTGTTTCCATAGGGGTGTACTATCGTACATGGGTTAAAGCTGGGCACGAAACTAATCGGCTGTTTTCTCAGGGACTAGAGTTGAAAGGTCAAATGGTGCACTGCCCGGAATCAGATTCTATCCTATTCGTCAGTTCACCCTTCCTTAACGGCCTCGAGGGTCTAACCGGACGCGGTCTCTTCATCTCGGATATACCACTCCACGACGCTACCAGAGACGTGATATTGGTTGGAGAGCAGGCCAGAGCCCAGGTGAGAAATAACACGATCTCCAAATCGTCGATACTCTTCATTTATTTCCTTTTGTTTTCTCGTCATTCATTTTGAAGAATGAAAAAGAAGAAAAAGAAAAAAAAAAGAAAAATAAAAATAATCAAACAAAAAAAACCCCTCAATAACATGAAAAACGAGAAATGAGTACGTGGAAATCATTTCATCGCGATTTTTGTCCTTCTTTCGTATTCTGTATATGAAAAATTGCGTCAACGGTTCAAAGGTATTTACAGAACAAAAGCTTGTACAAGGACCTTGCTTTCTGGCACTGGACATTAATTCACGTAAAACTGGACACGTACCTACCTACCTACCTACCTACCTACCTTCCTTCCTTCGTTTTGTGTTTAAAAATTCTCATTCAGATATCAAGATACTTTTGACCCGTAGGCTCCTGCAGACAATCGAGGTAATACCTAACTCCACCTACTATACCAAAAAACCTCTTTTTGAATCTGCACCACTGTACTCTCGAGGGGTTTTCCCATAGTACAAAGCTTGATGGATATAGGAGTGCAAACAACGTCCTACCTTCGACATTCAATTTGCCAGTCTTTTGTCGCCTGTATATGTGCCTTATACCATGCCATACCATATATACCATACCATATACCATACTTTTCTTCATACCAACCTACCCACCTACCTAACTGCACGACTGGAAAGGGATGATGAAGATAATACGATAAGCACGTTTTTTGCTGAGCTTTTATTCTCTTTGATAATCGCGTCAAAATTCGCTTTGTATTTATATCTACCGCACGTATGTATAATATGCACACGTTTACATAAGTATAATGTATGTACACGAGTCAAGATTATTTTATTAAACACAAAAATAGAAAAAAATGAAAATTTAACTATATGAACATACAACACAGTGTACTTCTGATGTCATGCAATCTACTTGACGCCCGCGCCAGTCGCACGGTGTTGTAGAATAGAACGAGTGGTAGTTGCTCCATTTTTAGCTGACTGTGGTATTATTTACTCGTTTTATTTTCCTATTTGAATATGACAGTTCTTGAAATGAAAACAAAAAATAAAAAAAAATAAAAAACTTTAATGGAAAAAAAAATACATAAAAAAGGAGTAAAGTTCGTGTAAAGTTACCCTGATACTATTAATTTCCGGGTTTACTTTTACCGAAACTTTTAGAAGTCAATTTTCTTTAGATTTCTTATTTTTTTGGATCATTTATTTATTTATTTATTTATTTATTTATTTATTCGTCTATTTTCTCTCACGTGTATACAGGACGGCTTAAGGCGACGCATGGATAAATTGAAAAGTTCCATCGAGGAAGCGAACCGTGCAGTTGACGCGGAGAGAGAGAAAAATGTCAGTCTCCTTCATCTTATCTTCCCACCAGACATAGCCAAGCGTCTTTGGCTGGGTAAGTTTCGCCACCTTCATGTGGTTGGCTTATTGACCGAGAAGGCGAGAATCATACATACCCATTTATCTACCATCTCTTATTTCTTCCACTCTTCTCTTCTCACTGAGAGATCCGAGAAACCAAAAGCTGAAAGCTTTAGTTCCGGGTGAAGATGGAAGTAGAAGTGGAAGTGGTTGTGGATGTGGATGTGGATGTGGATATTAGGGCTACACCCTATGCTCTATATCCACAGGCAACCTTCTATATTAATCGCGAAGATCCCGCCTCGTATTAATTTTTTTTCTACAGGAGAAACGATCGAAGCCAAAACCTACGCGGACGTCACGATGCTATTCAGCGATATAGTCGGATTCACTGCGATTTGTTCTACTGCCACACCGATGATGGTCATCAACATGCTCCAGAATATATACGAAAAGTTTGATCTATACTGCGGGCAGCTCGATGTGTACAAGGTAGAATTTATCAATTTTTAATACCCCAAATAAAACTTCTTCAAAATTTGTTATTTTTTTTTTAATTCCATTTTTGGTTTATTTTACCTAAAAATTGGCAAAATTTTCTGTCGAGTTATAAATAATTCAAAGTTCCATCAGCTGTAAGAGCAATTGAAAAATCCATTATCTCTATTAGCTGTTTGGCGACAAATGAGAATTAGGGAATCATCTCGTAGGGATTAAATATAAACACATATATGCAGGAGTGAGATATATACCAGGAAGGGGCATGGTTGTTTTTTCTCGTTACCCAGAGGAAATGGAATTTTTTAATTAATAAGCTCACTGATGCCTGAACACCGGGCATATACATATATACATATAAATAAAATACATGATGTGTAGATGTGCCTAAATATACGTGATATATACATATACATATGTATAGGTATGAAAATTTTACATATGTATACGAGGGATAAAGCAACCTGGGTTCCTCAGTTTGCAGAGGTGTGTTAAAATTAGTATTCTTCGCACCTGCGTTTTACGCGAGTAAAATCCCACCCTTCGTATTTTCACGGAATACTACGGAATCTACGACGGGATTTTCACGATTTGCTGCGTCAAAAAGGGGCAGATAGGTACGAGTGTACCTTTCCTACCTTCCTTGCTCTAACTTATACCTATATGTATATCCAACCCTACCAAAGGACGAATGTCGAGAGGTTATTTTTAGGTATACGGACTATATAACCAGTCCGTACTATACCCAGTTAAGGGAGGGTTTAAAACCTAATAACTTTAAGGATGAGTGCATTTTTCCTTCTTTTCATGGGTTAAATTTTTTAGCCTTCGCAAATAAAATATCGTGGGTTCAAAACGAGAGAAGAATTTTTTTTTTTTTTTTTTTTATTAAAAATGAGAAAATAAGAAAAATAAGAGAGAGATAAGTTCTCGGGGACTTGACAAAGTGCAAAAATATTTCTGTACTAACAGAGAACAGATTATTTAACGTTTTATCGCCCCTCTACCTCACTCTCACTCTTATCATTCTTTCTTTACTTTTATACAATATATCAGAGGCCGATGTTTTTTCTCATAATATACGAATACCTTTTGCCTTATGAAAAATTTAGAGTGGCTACATTTAAGGGAGTGTAAGGTATTATATGTCGAACGAAAGAGAATAACTCTCAGAGCGAATAAATACAGACTTGTTTATTTAAAGGGATGAAAAAAAATTAAGGTTTTTTTTTTTTCGAAAATTTCAAACTCAATCGATTGAAATGAAAAATTGAGAAATAAAAAATAAAAAAACGAAGCAAAAATAACAACAACAAAAAAAAAATTAAAAATCATCAGAAATTTCAACGTAAAATTATATCCTTCGGGGGTTCAAACCCGGTTTTATGATTAATTTTACGGGTTGGCTGTATTATTCCATAAAGAAATCAATAATTGGCACGTCTTCCCTCTGTCGTTATACTATAGGCGATCGATCGCCGTTGAAAAGCGACTTCCGGAAGCCCCTTTATATATGTATATGTATATAGGTATATACTTATATTCGTTACATATTACATAATATACCCGAAAATTTTCAAGAACCAACCCCATATTGTAAAAATGTTTTGTTCGCATCAGGTCGAGACGATCGGTGACGCCTACTGCGTAGCCTGTGGACTCCATAAGAACACGAAAACGCACGCTCAGCAAATCGCCTGGATGGCATTAAAGATGATCGAGACGTGCTCGCGACACCTGACACACGACGGTAGACCGATAAAGGTGAGAGGTCACGGACTAATTACTGTCGCCCATTGATCGTCGTTCCTCTGTATAACCAACGAATGGCTATGCTATGGTTCTGGGCAAAACTAGGGCGGTAATAAATATCAGGGAACTGAATTTACGAGGGTGAAAACGGCGATGAAATTTCTATAAAAGCATTCCTCATTTTTTTTTTTTTCTTTTCGTTTATTTTTTTTTTTCTCTTCTACATTTTTTCATCAAGGAATTAGCGAAGTTTGCAGTAATGGATGTACGGCTGATGATATCGTGAGAATCATCCCTTACAGTCCTTCGGGTATCGGAATACTCAGTCTGGCATGTAGGTCATTTCTATGAACTTCGCGAGTCAATTCCCCACTGAATTTCCAGTTAACTGATCTCGGAAATACAATAACATGATGCTGAGTGGTGAATTGCGGTATAATCGAGGCCGATTCTATTTCCGGAATTAGGAAAACGAAATGCTCTATTACGCAGACGAGAGAGATCACTGCAGGCCAGGATGAAAGTTGTTAAATAATCGTTTACGTCGGGCTACATACGTTACATTTTTGAGTAAAAGATGGTGGGGCAAAATGGGCCCTTTAAAGAAATAAGGCCGATTTCATGAGTTTTTTTTTTTTTATACGATTTCACTTTTTTTTAATCTCTAAATTCATACTCAGTATCAATACGACCCAGACATAAGAATTAAAAAAATTAAAAATGTGGGGAAATCTTTTTTTTTATGTTTTCATAAAATTGGTTTTTTTGTTTTCTATTTTTTAACTTAGTGTAGCCTAAATTTGACTATAATACTTGTACAGTCTTTTTTATTCTATACATAATAGAAAAAAAAATGTGGAGGCCCATTTTGCCCCCGCTCATTTTTAAATACTGAAAATTTTAGGAGGCCCATTTTTCCCCACCCTCCCCCATATGAAATCGCAAGTATGTAATAAGATTCTTTATATTTTATAAATTTTTGAACTGTTTTATAAATCCTAAGCCAATAGTTGAATAAATTTAATTTTCAAATTCCGATATCAAATCTCTAAATTTTGTGGAGTGAAAATTGTACCACTCCTACTTCCAGTGAAAACAAAAATATATATATATACAGAGTGAGTCTTGTCAAAGGTCTCACCTCAGTTACTATAAAAACATAATATTCGGGAGAACAAAACCTGCGATTCCATAAAAATTGAATTCACAGGACTCAGGCATGCACAGTGTAAAAGTTACGTTTGAATTTTTAGCCCCTGGTCATTTAATCAGCCGAAAAACTACGTTTCAGCATAGCTTAGCCACGCCCATTTGAGACCTTTAAAGAGACACCCTGTATATGTGATTCCTCTCTTAAGGAGCTAAGTTTGACTCTTTTGGAGTGGGATTTTGACACTTATTACAATTTTCAAAATTTATATAGATAAGAAAAGAAAAATTCTCCAATTCGTAACTACAGAAATCAGGACGTTGTAGGAAAGAAAAAAGAAATGTCCTTCTTTAGTAAAAGGATAATAGTACCGACGTGAGGGACGGAAAGTATCCATTCCTTTTGATTATAATCGAATATTCATTGTTTCGGACATTGGCTAGCTATTTTGCGCAAAGTGATTTAATCTTATCTGTATACCTATATACTATGTATATACATCTATTTCTTTCTTTTTACTTTCTTCGTCTATTTTATAGGTAATATATTGTGTATATGTAAAGATAACAGAGAGATACGTATGCGTATAGATAAATATATATTACCTCTTATTCTCTACCCATGTAACAAAATCCAACCGAGTTTATTTTTTTTCTTTTTTATTTTTTGTCACGGAGTAAAATCCTGGGTATCCATGAATAGCGTATTTTCTAAATTGATATTGTTATCGTTATTACAGATGCGAATCGGTATTCACACTGGTACAGTTTTGGCCGGAGTTGTTGGTAAAAAAATGCCAAGATATTGTCTATTCGGACATAACGTTACTCTTGCTAATAAATTTGAATCTACCAGCGAACCTTTAAGAATCAACATCAGTCCAACAACTTATTTGTAAGTATTAAATAAATAAATAAATTAAATTAAATTAGATGATAATTAAATTGGAGAAATATTTATAAAATAACGGGCGAATTATTTAAACTTTTCCCTAATTTTTTTGATTCATAATTTTACAATTTTTTATTCATTTTTTTTTATTTTTAGGTGTCTAACTGAGAGACCTGGATTTATATTGGAACCGCGGACCAAGGACAATCTACCTAAAGAAATGCCGTCTAATACACCAGGAACTTGTCACTTTTTAAACGGTTATAAACACGCCGAAGTTGACCAAGATGCGAGCCTAGACACTCATGTATTTGCAGCCCTTGACGAATTGGGTATTTGCAACAGCACGTAGAAATAATTATATATAAAAAAAAAATATATATATATACATATATATATATATTATGTATGTTTGTATAGATATTATATATGTATATGCCAAGTGGTTTTATAAATATATGTATATAACATTTGTATGAGAAATTATACCTATACAAAAAAAAAACCAAAAAAAAAAAAAACAAAATATATTTAACGAATCACTGAGGCATATTATTATAATTGTAACGATAATACGGTTAACAGTAATAATTATAATAATAATAAATAATGAAATAATAACACTACCAATAATGTTAATGATGAGTAATAATAATATTAATAATAATATTGATGAAGAAAAAATGAAAATAAATTTAAAAAAATAACAAATTGAGTAGATATAGGCATATGTATATGTATTTATCTGTATATGTAAATATATATATACCTATATGTATTGTACATCCCCTTAAGGGTGGCGCTAAACGAGAAAAGCTATAATATATATGTATAATGTAATGATATTATGCTGATACTATTTATACGCAAAGTTTTAGGTGAAGATAAATAATAAAACGCAAGAAAAATGAAAAAAGAAGAAGAAACACACACACACACATACACACAAATACATAAGGTTAATAAAATATGATACCGAAATAAATACGCAAACACTGTATATCAGACTACAATCGTTATATGTTTCTGAACCTCGTTATACCTCTGACCCTAGACGCGATGTATATCAATAGATCTAATGGTATTGAATATCTTGTATGATTTCATTTAATCGGATATGAGGCTGGGGTTTGAATATATAGGTATAGGTGAACTATAATGTCATGGGGGAAATTTGTTTGTCAAAGAATTTTTATAAAATTTCCAATGAAATTTTATTTTTTTAATTAAATAATTTATTTTACTAATTTATAGACAATATTAGATGAAAAAAAAATATAATAAACTGACCCAGCGTTACTAAGATACCAGTTTTTAATACATACAAATATTTTGATAATTCAATTGGAGTAAAAAAAAATTATTTTTCATTTGCAAACTGAGTCCATATATTTTCTTTTTGATTTCTTCCGTTTTTTTAAATCATATTTGCGAATATATTCGGACCCGATATTCTGGATTTTAATTATTCAAAAACTGCCGAATCTTTCATACCGACGTTGGATAAGGATCCATACTTATCTTCTCCATAGGCTAGATGTAGTGTTAACGACGACTGGTACAGCCCAGACTAACTAACTTGCAAATGGTATTGCCTATCGTCAGGCTAAAAGATCGCTACGCTATTCGCAAAATTAATTTCTCTATAACATCTAGGCCCATATTTTTGATTGTTTTACTATATACCGACTGGACATTAATTTTGAATAATTTAAATGATTATTTTTTTAAATGTATACATTTTTACGAGTCTTAATAATTTCAGTTACTATAAATGATCGATATAGTATAGACTGCAGGTATATAACGATACTGTATGATTTACCAATTCAGATTTGACGTAGGTAAAATATTAAAGCTTGATTTCGCAAGCGTCTCGATTTCGTTGAACCAGATATGCAAGCAATATAAAATATTACTTGCAGAGGTATATACGTATATACATAGACATATGTATATGCACATATTATATAGGTATATTCCTACATGACGCGGTGACATGAATTTTTCGTGATGCAGGTAGGTACCGCGCGAACTGGTGCAACAGTGACGTAGAGTATGAATGAATTTTATTATATTTACCAGGTAGATTTCTGTACGTGTATATAGATATGGGTATACAGATATGTATATACCACCTACATACATGTAGAAGATAGTATGAGTGCATGTCCTGTGAGCTTTGTTGTTTATAGTTGCATATGAATTACTTATATGCAGTTTGCTGCAGAAATTGCGTATATTATACGTCCCACGGTTCCCTTAATACATACCATAGCTCTACATACACATATAGGTATAGGTATATAGATATATTCGCTTTATATCCACTTCATGAAAAATAATAATTCACTTGAATGGTAAAAAGCTGGGAATCTATTTCTCTGTCATATCCATGACAATAAAATATAATAAAATAAAAAAATAAAAAAATAAAAAAAATAAAAAATTGTATTCAGATATTCCATAAGGACTAAACAATTTTTAATTCATTCACAGTTTCACAATATTTATTGTAGAAGTATGTGCATGGAGCCAGCTCACTACAGCGCTCTCATGCAGCTGACAATCTAGATGGTTAATCTTGATTTGGTCAAGTGGTTCTCTGTCAGAAGGTTTCAAAAGCCTTTCAATATAGATATACGTATCTGTATATAACATATTCCTGCATCTAATTCGGATGATCTATTTTAAGTGTCGGTCTGTTTTTAGAACAGAACTGATGATACACTGCTACAGAAACTACCGCTGTCGATAACACGTGGTGATTAATTAAATTTTCAAAATTTTCATCAAAAATTAATAGAAAAACGAGCAGGTAAATTGGCAGACAAGAATAGACTAGACCTAAAGCTTTTTTGCGCCCAAATCTTTTAAGTTAATAAAAAAAGATACACGTGATAAGATAGGTGAAAAAAAAACTGACCTTGTATTCGTGATCAACGATCCAAAAAATCTTGAGACACTAATTTTTAATCGAATCCGTTGATCTTTTCACGAAATGTCGTCGACTGAATAATTTTTTTCTAAATTTTATTCTTTGAATATCTCGGGAACTACTGTACCGATCAAATCCAGAATTTAATCAGTTCTAAGTTTAGAGAATCCACGTCGATTGATACTAAATTCATCAAAATCTGATCATTCGTTCTCCAGATATCGTTGGACAAAAAAACTGATCATACACATCCATCTATATCTATTTATAGGTATACACCCTCAGACGTCAATCTGACAATGGTCGGAGATGATTATCTTGATCTTGAAAAGTAAAGATCTGGTGAAAACTCAATTTTTTATTTTAGGAGTGATTGCAATAACTTCCCTCTTGCTAGAGCAGGAAGTTAAAAATTATTTATAGGTATCGATTTATTTTTTGATAATATTATATTGTATAAAAGAAATAATTTTCAAATCTTGTAAGGTTTTAGAATATGTTTAATTAACATTGGAACGTTTACAAATACCGATTCCCGATATAAATTTCACTCTTGTTGTTATAAATAACGAGAATTCAACGGATGGTTTACCACAAAGGTTTCTTCCTGGTAATGAACCGCTTTTATTTCTCTAAAATCGTCGCATTTCCTTTGCCTTCCTTTACTTCCATTTCCTTTCCTTTCCTTTCCTTTCCTTTCCTCATTTTTCCTTAACTCGGAATTCTCCAGAGCTACATAATATCATTCCATGTATATAAATAAAATACGCTTTAATGATGTGAGATATATAATAAAACTTTTGTCACGTAAGAATATTTCAAGTCAACTATTTAGATTTTATCAAAGAATAATATTTTCAATTTAAACTTAAAGCTTCAACATCAAGTGGTTCAATAATATGGATAATCAAAAATTGATTGTTCACTACAGCGTGAAATTAATTATACATAATTACATGCTTCATATTGCTCATATATGATCGTTTAAATTTCGCATTCTTTTATTCGACAAAATTTCATTATCATTACGTTTCTTTAGTGAATTATAAAAGTAAAAATTAGAAAAATATACTGAACAAACAAACAGATAAATAAATTAATAAATAAATGACAGACAAATATATCGTTAAGGTGGTATATAAGATGGTACGCATTGGTACGCCGCGGCTCAAACAGATTAGAGAATTTTTACCAATAATATATATATACATACATAATATATATAAGATTATATATATATTTCATATTTATACATATATACTTGTATGTACATACTTTTGTATTATTTTTTACAACTAAGTGTATATTCCCGTAGTGAGCGAGCCACCTGTGAATGTTTTATGATAGGTTTACTACGATCGACTTGGTTCAGTCTATTGAACCGCTTCTTGCTTCATGCTCCGTATAAATTTACGATTAGCTATAGCTGTATACGGTATAATATACCTATAGTATATAGCATATAATATACTTGTATATAGAGTAATGATGGAGTGATTTTGCGCAGTTGAAAAATAAATTATTTTATATACTTTGTTATAATGTGTAAATAATTATATATGAATATGTAGGTATGTATGTACGATACGATTCTAAATAGCTGATGATGTCTAGACGACTGTGCTGTAGTGAAAGAAGAGAACAAATTTCGAGTAAATATATCTTTCGATTATATACGTATTATCATTTATTATTTTTTGTTTCGTCTAGTAATAGGTGTATCTATACATTTATATAGCCAAACCGAATGACAAAGTGAAGAGTAAAATTAGATAGAATTGAATCGCTGCTAATATAGCCGATACGGTGAAAGATGAAGAAACAAAAAAAGCAAATAAAAAAAAATTAAAAAAAAAAAGAAACGTATAAAATAATGAGAATATCGAATCTGCTGACGAGATAGAAAATAGATATATAATTTAATAGATTGCTAAGAAAATTATGATTTAACAAAGTAATTTAATACAAGTCGAAATATATACTTCTAATAAAAGCTAAACCTATGCAAGGTATATGGCTGAGAAACTAATATACGATATCTATATATGTGATGTTGGAGTGATGAGATTTGGTTCAAATTACACACAAAATTATACGCTTGTCTGTACCTAGGTATGTAAAAATTTTTTCTAATAGTTATATGTATAAGTTAAATTCCCGAGGGTGTTAAATATCAGACTCCTCTGATCTTCGACTTATAGGTGTAGGTGGGCATGTACCGAATAATTTTGCATCTTAAGTACTTACGTATCTTGATAAATACATATATACAATCTGTACTTACATACGCTTTCTCCAACACCAACAACAAATTGACACTATCTCGAATTGTGTCTATTCACATCTCCACCTACATATGGTATGTACTTTGGGGTATAAACTAGGTGAATATGTTGAAACTGTACTGTACTGTATTGTACTGTACTATTCCTGCACCCGGGTGGTTCAATTGTGGTCAGCAATATTCTCGCTCACTATACTGCAACCATATACCATGAAATTACTCGGCGTGCTAGCCATGCTCCACTTGTAGATTGTATGCGTCCTGAACGCACTTAAGAGTGCACTAAACTCTCACTGTATATACACATAGATACCCACGTAGGTATAAGGTACATCGTATATATATATATACATACTCGTTATTCTTGGCCCCTGCAGGCGTAAGATATATATACGTATGCATATGTATAAATGTACATACGTACGTAGCTGTATCATATACCTATACATATAATATACCATAGGAACCAGATGTAAGGCAGATATACATATACAGATATATATCTCCAGTTGTAGGATTTATTTGGGTCGTAATTTCCCGATATACATATATATGTATACATACATATATACATATATATATATATATATATATATATACAGGGTGGCCACGAACTAAGTTCTTTAAGTTTGAAGGATGTTTGGGGAAGTCCAGCTTAATGCCCTGCCGTTGAAAATTTTCGTTTCTGTTTTAGCGTCTATGAGATATATGAAATTTAAAAAAGTAGAGCCTAGCACCTGCATTTAGACAGCTATTTACACAGAGGCGAACAGTGGGCTGTCTTGCCTTAGGCGTTTATGACAGCCAAGCAAGTCACAACGCTTTTCAGTTCAAGAATCACAAACGAAAACACTTCCTTGCTCAAATTTTATTCACAGATTTATGAATTTCATGAAAGACGTCTTTTCGTTTAGAATTCTTCTACCGGAAAATCGTTGTGACTCAAGTTTCAGCGGTCGTGTGTGCCTAAAACCAGACAACCCACTGTTCACCGCTGTGTGGTTGACTGCCTACACGCAAGGCATCTCCAAACATTCCTCAGAATTATAGCATTTAAATTACGGCCACCCTTTATATTTATATATATATATCTATGTATAAATTTAGTGCAGTGGCTCACAGAAGAGTTTCCTTGATACGAATGTATATTGATATTGCACAGCGTTATTTCTAGCCACGTACTTAACTATGTATGTGCATACACATGTATGTGTGTAACGTAGTACGTATACTTACATTTCTGCTCATAAAACCTGAATCCACTCTCATTGTCCATAAAAAAAAAGGAAAGAAAAAAAAATATAAATAAAATTACTGTAGAGAGTGCGAACGAATCTCCATTCAAAATCGTACAGTCGTATACACCATATATTATAGGTATATATATATATATATAAATAGTTCAAATAATGTATACACATACTGATGTACATACATCCTCGGATGTATAGGTATATGTATGTACTACGTATTACTTCTACATGAAAACAGGAAACGCACAGTTAAAATTTTTCTACGCTCGAATTGCTTGAATATATATGTAACTGCAGTTGATGTATGTATACATGCATACATGTACAAATATAGATATATGTATTTTTAAAATATATATGATTCACATGAAGAGTATGACAAATACTGAGAAAAGTTTTTGGGTATAAAATCGTATATCTAAACTGTCGCGCCTTTTCCGCAAGCTTCTGAACGGAGTTTCTCCTAAATGGCTACAATTTCAAGACGATTTTTCACGCCTCGAAGAGCTTCACGTATTTACGCTAAGTTTACCGAAATTATTCAAAGTACGTGTGTACGTCGGAGTCCGGCTCTGCCACGAAATCTCAAAAATACATAAATCTGCCTGATATAAGTAGAAAGGCAAAACAAGTCCCGTGTTCGTTCAGTTTCCTTTACTTTACTTTACTTTTATTTTCTTTTAGTTTTTTTTTGTTTTTTTTGTTTTTTTTGTTTTTTTTTTTTTAAGTCATCCTGTCGGATATGTTCATATACCTATGATGTATGTAAGTATAACTGCATGTATGTACATACATACATACATACAACCGCAGATATTCCCCGCAGGATGAAATATCTACAAACTAACAAACTAGTGGCTTGACTATGGAGCTTGACAAAGGGAAGCAAACCAGGCGTGTGCAAGTATACCTTAACATACGTATATTCACGTACACCGCATATCCTTTGCAGTACATATTCAGACATGAACAAGTTCCGGTGTCTCAGGGTGGCTCCAATGTGGGCTACGTTATATCTACCTATACGGCCCTCCCACAGCCACCCACTGCCTATATTATATATATATATATATATATATATATATATATATATATATATATATATATATATATATATATATATATATATATATATATATATATATATATATATATATATATATATATATATATATATATATATATATGTATAACTACTACTCTTCGCCAAGCTCAGGAGGAGGACAAAGAAATTAAACATCGAGCCTGAGGGCTATACGCTGTAATCAAACGACTCGACGTTTGTACGTATGTATGTATCTACGTACGTACATCTACGTGTGTGTGGGTGAATGGGTGGACGTTGTATCCACATCGAAAGATATATCAAGAAACGAAAGAAAGGAAAGAGATGGTAACGTTATATTATAGAAACTGGCAGTTTTATTATAGATATATATGGATCTAGGTATACATATGTATAAAGGTATGTATATATTGTACTTACCTACTTTTGTGTAACGACTGGTAATAAACTCCGACCCCCTTCAATCAACCCTAAGAAATAGAGGAAAATCAGCTCTGTGCAGTTCTTCGATATGTTATATGTACATACATAGGTACCTATAAATTTACTGTGTACACGTTTTGATCAAGAGTTGAATGAAATTGTTGTAATTTATTTTCTTTGTCTTACTTCATTTCATCTTGTTTTATTTTCCCTTTTATTTTAGACTTTGACTGAGGCTAAACTCATTGGCAAAAACCGAGGGGGCCTTAAAGGCGTATAACGCATTTCGACTTTGGCAGTCGACGACGCCCCTAATACAGTTGAGAAAAGAGGCAATTGTGTAAGTATAGATGAATGAGAGAAGGCGAAATTCCTGAGTCTACGGGGGTCGTCGAATTGCGACAGAAGCTTGAAAGAATTTCAGTTTCGAGTGTCAGCCTCTCGTCTCTAAATACAAAAAAATAAACCAAAAAAAGAAGGAAAAAAAAAAGGGGACCTAGTATAATATAGATCACTTTTCGCTTTCTCATTGTACAAATGTACTCCCGCTCGTTTTTTTCCCTCCTCTCTCTTTCTCGCTCTCTTAGATCCGATAAAAATACGAAAAAAAAACCCAAAAACGAAAGAAAAAAAAAAAATGTATATATAGGCATGTATAAAAAATAAAACAACAACCAGGATTAGGTCAAAGGGGGCTGTGTAGTATAAACGTAGAGTGGAATCGAAAAATTTTACTCAATGGAAAGAGAATACAACATGGCTCAGGGGATATACTGAACATCACACGTATCATTAACTGATTAAAAACCACCGTTAAACTTTTAAAATTTTTCCCGCTAATTAAATCCGATGATTATATAGTTATACGTGAATTTTTCTTTTTATCGAATTTGAAATATTATAAAAGTGTCACAGTGACAATTTGCATCAATTAAATATTAAAGTGAAATTATCGCATATTATTTCAGACTATATTGAGGAAAAAGAAAAATGAAAAAAAAAAAAAATAAATAAATAAATAAAAACCAAAAAGAATATGATAGAAATTCGAGTAAGTTCCGTATATAAAGGCAACACGTAACGTATACAGCTTCCGACTCACACGGTCAAATTGTTAAGGATTTTTTCTTAGGTTTCAGGGTGATACGTTAAAGTTTACAATGGGTCTATAAAATGCGGGGACTCTCCTTCTTCGTGTAATGCCCAAGGGGTTTTTTTTTTTTTTTGTTCCTTTTTATTTTTTCATTCATTTTTTTTTTTTTTTTTTTTTTTTTTCGAATTTTTGGACGCCAGGTCGAGTTCAACAATGCCTCATACAATGGCTGAGAAATAGAATCGCAGTTCGATCGTCTCGGAGTACCATAACGTAAGAGAAGAACACGGGGGTGAACCTTAGATCGCGCGCATTTGAACGCATTTCAAACGCACGATCGTGTGTGTGCGTGTGTATGTGTAAAGGTGTGTGTATATGTATGATACATACATATATGTACCTATATATATATATATACATAGGTATATACTATGTATATATGTTGTTTAGCTGACGCAACGTTTTCGTAACCACTTCGGAGGAAACTGTTTCCTTCAAGTTTGCTTCGGTCCGGTGAATCGAGGAGAAGGTTCGAGGGTTCAAAGGATATTACCTACGTCGGAGATCATTTGCCGTTTATTATCCCCTATTCGCCACCCTATCTAGTTAATAACGAACTATGCCTTCAAATTACTATTCCAACGTCAAAAGCTATCTATAAATATAGCAGGTATGTACATAGTACCTACGTTATATAGAATCACTGACACTCGACCTTGAATGGCACACGAAATGCACAAGGACCTAATTTACTCGACGATAGAGAGAACTTCAGTTAATATTAGCAAGTAATTAACACAAGGTATTGGGACTTTTTGGAAATTGAAGTATTCGGAATCACGGGGTGATTGAGCAGCAAAAGATATATGGAAAAATAATTAAAAAATAACACAAAAAACACTCAAAAATTTACTTCTACCTATACTGTTTGTTACATTAGCTACTATATGGGTAATATACAGAGAGATATGACGTTGACTGATACAATTTTCGATTAAATGGGATACCCTAGTAGGTGAAGAGTAACGACTGCTGTACACTGTACCTACTGTACATACAAAGCGTGGGTAGAGTAATTAAAAATTGTATAACTGAAACCGGTAATATGAATTATCATTCGCTCTCGTTGATTTGATTTTCCGAAATGGCGAACGCGAATGTATAACGTACGGTAACTATCCTGTTCCATTTCGCAAGCGAGATTTCTACCTACCTTCATTTATTTTGAAATTCTGAAATGAAACATCAAAATATTTCTCTGTTAGGTATACGTATAGCTATATATGTATATAAATATATATGTATGGGCATGTAACTTACGGTTGAATTTTCTTTAATTACTACAACGTCGGCCCGAAAATCCGTAGAGGGTAGATATGTATGTATATTGTATATATATATATAGATACAAGTATGTACCTACTACGTTACGCGCGAGTTAAATAATACGGTTAATAATTTACGTTAAATTCCCGTGATGTATAAGAGCCGGGTTTCCTGGATGGAGCTTTTTACCTACTTGGTGTAATTAAAAATCCTGTGCAAATTGTAAGAGTCTAATTGGACCTCGACTTAGGTAGTTAGGTATGGGTATAATGTATAAGTTTTGAAAAACAAAATAAGAAAAAAAATTGGTTCATTCAAAAAAAAAATTCATCGTAACGTATATTATATGTAACTAAAAATCGTGAACATGCGTGTGTATAGCTATAAGAGTAAACGAATGACGTATAGTTCGGTATAATGTCTACATACCTACATACATAGAATTTTACACACACGTAATTTACGTTTCAAAACTATATAACAGACGTCCGAGCGTCAGATTACTACGTTGCCAATATGTCACGCGTGTAATTAGACACGCGTTATTCATCGGACTAATAAAACGCGCGGTTAATAACAAATGAAAGAAATTATTTCCGCAAGGTTTGATCTGATACACATGTCACATGCAGGTGTATTATACGTGCAGGTATTTAAACCGCATATTAATTTAGATGGATATTGTTGTATTTAGGTAGTACAACACATATTATACATATACATATATACACGGATGAATCAGAACGGGGATACCAACAGGAATTAGTGGCTTATGTATAAAAGAAAATTAGAAATTCTTAAGATTCCAGAATTTCATTATTATAAAGTAAAGGCGCAACGTCGTATATACCTATACACCGTATCCTATATACCTATATACGAGAAAATACTTTGACGATGAGATTTTTACTCTTAATTTATTTTTTCATGGCACATGTAGCACGCCGTGGTTTAGACCGCGTACATCTTACACGATTATATACAAGTAGTTATACATATATATATATATACATATATACTGTATACATGTATAGATATCAGGTATATACTAGAATCCACAAGCAAATACTTTCCAAAAAGTTGACCGCGCGTAACTCTGTTCAAGTTTGAAGCCGCTAACCTTTTCATCCCCAAGATTTTTGGCCCCTTAGGCGATTTGACAATATGATTAAAGTCAAGTAAGAAACTTCCTCTCTCTCTCTCTCTTTTTCTTTTTCTCTAGTCTCTGATCTCTGTAAAATTATATTTGACGAAATATTTTAATTAGTTATACACGTCATCAGAGCAGCTGTATCTATCCCCTTATTATATACTTAGGGTATATACATACTTACACTATTTCACATTCTAATCTTAATTAAACATTAATAATATACCCAAAAATCTAATTAATAAACTAATAATTGATGAAATTCTGTAGCTTGAATAGGTAAGACCTTGAATAACGTAACGAAAATATCTATGTCTATGTAGGTATGTATGTATGTTGTATATATGTATATACATATTGCTTAGATACAAATCGTGAGCAAATATATTTGACTCGGGTCAGGATTCGGAGAGGAATTCACATTCCGTATATAAACGGACCCTAATTGAAGGGTTAGATGCCACTGACTGACGAACTGTACTAAATGATTTAAGTGGCGATTCCATTCGATTCGATTACCATTCCATTCGATTTCCAAAGACAAAACCAACGTGAAATGAAGGTAGTCGAGGTAGTCTAACACCATAGTTCACAAACGACGACGGACTATGCTGACTGATTTAGTCCGGTAGGTACTGCAACAGCAGTAGCTGGTGGTATTGATGTTATAAGGTATAAGGTACGTGTAGGTATAGTATATATATATATGTATATATGTACTATGTATATATGTAGCGTAAACCTCTCGAGAGACCCTAGAGGTTTCTCTCTTGAGAAAGGCGTTGCCTGCCTTTCTATCGCTTTGTTTTGACGTCAAGAACAGTCGAGTGGCCAACTCCCCCGCGTATATAGCTAAGCTAGAAGATGAAAAACACTGATCGATCACTGATTGCAAACTTTTGGCACGTAGGTATAACTCGTAACAAACGTTTTGCGGTTTTCTGACTTTTCTCTATATGGATATACTCAACGTTTTGACCCAAAAAACGAAAGACAAAGAAAAAAAAATCAAATACCTACCGTACGCATACATCAACGTTATACAAAGAAACTTTCCCTCACTTTTTTTATTCTTCTTTTTAGTTTGTTTTTTTTTTTTTGTTGCAAACTCTAATGAGCCTATAATGCCCAATTTCGAAAATTCGCTTTTTAAAATCAATTTTTTTTTTTTTGTATTAGAATTTTTTTTTTTTTGTATGAGTTATTGGAAGAGGGAAAAATTTTCTACTCTTAAAGATTTCTAAAACCGTAATAACAATGTTTCAACGAGGTTTCAGTGTACAAGAGTTTCTAGTGGCTACAACGAACGTCGAGACGTCTAGATAGGTAGGTATAGGGTAGGGTATAAGGATTGAAAAATTGCCCGTCGTTCGGAAGGGTTTCATTAAGAAACTGTTCGCAATTTATTTATCTGACGTGCCGGACACACTTTATCGAGACAGGGAACACACAATGCCGGATTAACCAATAGGTTCACTAGGCCCGGGCCTAGGGCGGCAGAGTTTGGGGGCGAAGACGCAATAATATTATATTTTTTTATTATTATTTTTATTTGGTTTAAAAATTTTGAAAAATCCTTAAAAACTATTTCAATCCTTCATCTTCATATCTCTAAAAAAAAATTACCGAATGGCGATGGGTTCTACGTTAAAATATCGTTCTCAAATCGACATATATTTTTTATGAACAAGTCCCCTCATTGATTGCCTTTGACCCTAAGGTAGTAGTCGTGGACTTGATACTTTGTCCCTGTGTGGTTATAAGCATTCGGCCAAATTCCTTAACACGTGTTCCCACCGATAGTGTATTTCGTACAGGACATTTCAATACCACGGCCACTGATTAGCTTGCGTGTACTTTGAACAGATTTTCTTGCGCAAACTTTGATATCACGCAGTCCAAATTGTTTGTGAGATATTTATAGGTCTTTTTGCTAGATCGTAGCAAATCTGCAGCATCCAATAATCGAAATCAGCACTTATCGAGGTTCAAGGGGTCTTCGATGTTATATATCTTTCGGTTTATAATTATAAATATGATAATTATATATATATTATATAATTATAAACTCAATATCACGTGTTACTTTCGTGATTATCATCAGTAGACGAAAGTTGCAGATATAATTCTGAATGGAATTTTTTCGCCGCTGCTGTATCCAACTATGTATATTGAATAACTTATAGGCCCAGAATTTCGAATCAGTTTTTTGAATTTCACAAAGAATTTTACAAGAAATTTTGTAGTGGGCACCTACACCCATATGGGTCTAGGGCGCTACGTGATCTTAATCCGGCGTTGGGAACACACTATGTCGCGAACTAAAGATACGCTTCCTCAAGTGGCCTTATTTCCTCTGACATAAAGCTCCGCCACGTAGTATCTAACAGAAAAGCTATTACGTATACTGTACCAAGTGAAATTATCTAATTAAACATGAAAAAAAAAAAAACAAAAAGGAAAAGAAACAAGAGTATTTTCGTCTGCTATTCAGAATTCCAGTTTTACTTAAATACAATTAAAAATTTTTCTTTTATTTTATTTTAATTTTTCAACGAACGTATTAATAGTATAAGTAAATTATCCGATGAAATATGTGTGTTACATGAGCACGAGCAGGGAATAACAAAACTGTGATAATATATATAAGTTCAGAGTGCAGGTTTTATGCAAATAATTGAATTCTCGTTAATTGATATCGCTGCAGCAATTATTTATATCATCTGATTGAGGCGCGATAGTCGATGACTGTTGCATGAATATGCTGCAGTTATTAATTTTCACTTAAAGTTTCTGCATGTGATAATAAATAGATGAGAATGTATGAATGTGTGAGTATGTATGTACATACATACATACATACTTATATCTACTTTGTAATATATAAAGTAAGCTGCGCTGCAAGCAGCAGTTGGATAAAAGCTCGATGAAAATCGTAGGTATATATATGAACGTGATATCGCGATCAGTGGGACAGTGTCGGACAAGAGATAGTGATAAAAGAATTGGTTAATGGAATGAGGGGGACTAGGAAACCCATTGTCATATACCCAATTGGTAAAGAAATCGATAAACGTTTATGAAAAGGTCTCGTCAATTAACGCGCTGGAATGTTCGTTGAATTAATGAACAGGAAAGAAGATTCGAAGTTTGAAAGACCCTTTGTCTTTATTGTTGGCAAAGGATATAGTCGTTGAAAGATGATGGGGTCAGGCCATTAACAAAGATATTAATGATTCCATTGGCGAGAGAGATCAGGGGTAGAGAGGGAATAATATATAAAAAATAAAAAAACCAGAAAAAAAAAAAAAAAACAGGAATAAAAGTATGCCAAAAATTGATATCCCAAATTTTATTTCGTTTTTTTTTTTTTTTTTTCCTTCGGCGATATATTCGCGTATGCATAGGCATATCTTACTTCCTATTGAGGAGAGTATATAGGCTTTGAAAATTGGGTATTGAATATTAAACGATTCTTCAAAGCCGCCCGCTGAACCCATAGCCGGGCTAAGATATTTCGTCAGTTCCTGTTGGCCTTTATATTACTTTGAAATTTAGGGTTCAGGTTGTTCAAATATCGGCACGTTTTAGGCAGTATAAAATTAACCTGGGATCTCGATTCAAATTTTAGACAGTTATATTGTTTTACGAATACATACGATAGAAACGGTAAGGATTCGCTGAAATCTGTATATATTATATAATTTACGGTATAAAAAAATTAGTTTTCCCTGTCAGAATCTGAGAATACAGAATCGCTGTAGTTACGTTAATTAGCGACAACTAAATTGCGATAAAAATTTCAAAACGAGAAATCTAATCAAACCGAACGTCGGGTAATTTTTAATTATAGAAACCACGTTCAATTCTCGTTATTGTGTTATGTCCAGAAATGGTTTATAATAATTGACGTAAAATTTTTATAACCGGTACTCAACTTCAGTGCAAATACTTGCATAACTTTCTCAATTATTATTATTTTTTTTTTTGTTTTTTCATTATTTTTTGTCAACCCCGAAAATGTAGGAAGGATATAGGTAGGCAGGTAGGTATATAGTAGATATATGAGATTTGGAATTTTCAAACAGTCAGCTAGCTGTACGAGAAGCGCTCGTCTGCACACTCGACCCTTGTGGGATATCCGGCGTAAAGCATAAAGTGAACGTTTTACGAGGAACGCCTGGGAAGCTTTTATACGCGACAGTTTATTGTCCTTGTAATATTGCTCGAGCTATACAAGCTATACGTCTACATACGTATGTGCATGATACATATATATATATATATATATAGTGCGTATACCTACGTAAGACAGAAGCTTGGAGCACGCGCAGAACTTGAAGAGAAAAGATAAAAAAATAAAAAAAAGGAACGAGAAAATAAATCGAGAGAGAAAAATTGAGTGAAATAAATAGAAGAAGAATTAAACATGAGGTTCAGATAAAATCAGTTATTCAATCTCTGTAACAACAATTTTTATAAAAAATATCGTTTTTATTTCTTTTTTCTTTTTTTTTCTACAAAAATCGATAAACATTTACAATTATCGAGTTATGGTTTTATAACGGTATACTTACATGTTAGAATCAAATAGCAAGTGTTAATACAGCTGTGAGTATATGACATAGGTATACATGTATATATATCAGATACTAAAAAGTTGATTTATTTTCTGAACGTGATAACCGCCTTGTACATAGTTTTTTTTTTTTTTTTAATTTTTTTATTTTTAATTCATTTTTTATTTTATTTTTTCCTTTTACTTTTTTCGCCATCTATCCAACAGAACTCTGTTCTCTGGTTGGACCCGCGTCTCTATTGTACGATGTTACAATACGAATACGATATCGCAGTGAAATAATTCAGTTTCTTGCAAAAAAAAAAAAAGAAATATATAGAAAAAAAAGAAAGATACAGAAGGACAGAAAAAAAAGAAATTTGAACATTTTGAAAAGCTATAATATACCTATAGTACGGCGTTTTAAATCATCCGTCAGATAAAAGAATCAAAAAACAGAAAAGAAAAAAAAAATGAATAATTAAAAGTACTGACCCATTATCATCATGGCTATAGTGTAAAAAAAAAAATCAAAAATCAAAAAATAAGAACGAAAGAATTAAGGAACAATTAAAAAAAAAAAGACAAAAAATAAATAAAAATAAGAAATCAGTTTTGTATAGTAGAAATCAAAAAAAATTGAACCGTACTTTTTCGCACTCTTTTTATATACCTACCTATACTATACATATATACTTAATTCTGTATTAAGCTGAATTTTTGTTGTTTTATTTTTTATTTATTTTATTGTATACAACAACCGCTAACAGCGTAGGAAAGAGTTTTTGCACAATTTATACCGAATGGGGTTCTAAAGGACAAGAATAGAACTTGAATAAAAAAAAACTACTAAAAAATAAAATAAAACAAAATGAAATAACACAAAAAAAAAAAAAAATGACAAAACACGTCGTGAAGCTAAATACGGAGTGTACCAACGTAGTTTGATTCGTTATTCACGAATGGAAAGAGTATAGGTACGCTGTACCTACGCCAGATCTAGTCGTTGGGCCTTGTGTGTATACAATGTACGGGCTCTGCACAATATGCAGTGGGGCGGAATGAATAAAACGTAATTTAACTCAATTGACGTTAATAAATACTATTTATTGTTACCTACTAGTTAGGTCAAATAAAAGGGAACCATGATTGGATGAACCGAGTTCCCAGGCAACATATTATTATATTATTAATACATACATACCATATATATATATACGTCATACTCATGTGTACATGCATAGATTCTAAAGTCAAAACTGGTGCAACGTGACCAAAAATTTTGTCACTGCATCATGCAGTCATAATTTAATAAAAAATGAAGAATAATTAAAACTCCTGTGGTATTTCTTTTTTTTTTTTTTTCCTCTTATATGTATAAACCTAGGTAGGTAACATGTGTAACGTAATATCTAGATAACTTATTAAAAAGTATCCGCAGACGATAAACCAAAAAGGATAATGGAATAATAGAAAAAAAAAGAAGAAGAAAAAAAAGATGAAAAAAAAATAGAAGAATGGATATAAAATGAAAGAAGAGAAAAACCCAGTCGGAGGCAGTTATATGTATATATATAGGTATACATTATATGGATATAGGTATAAAGAGATCTCGATACGCTGAGATACGACCTTGCCCGTAAACTCTCCAGGTATAAAAAATTTCTCGTGCAATCACGTGCCAACTTCTTTTCCCAGTTTTTTACGCTCCCTGTATATATCCCCGTACATCCCCACCGCCGTCTTGGTACATAAATACCTACATTCATACTCTGACGTTCAAGTACGTTCGCAGTTTATTCTCACGCTAAAATTTTTTATATACCTACTCATATACATGTACTATGTATGTATGTACATGCAATATGTTTCCACAAAATTTAAAAGATTATTATTATTATTATTTTAATAAATTTAATTATACCTATAAATAATAAATATATTATTTTATAAATTTCAATGAATGTAATGAATGAAGTGAAGTTAAGTTGGGGACAAAAAAACCAGACTTTCCTATATGCATATATACCTGTAATGTATATGTGTAAATAGTAGGTATATTGAATTTTCCATCGAACTAGAGTAATTGCTCGAAAAAGTCCAATTCCTATAATACCTACTGCTAACTACATGGTAGTATGTACTTCGATTTCAGCTACTGCAGAAGTTGAAGCCCGAAGGGGTCTGGAAAGGTTTGAAGCGCGTGGATCAAGTGGTTTGGAAAATCTAGCTGACGACATACTTTTGTGTCTAATGGACGCCGAGTCGTTGACGAGCCAGCGACGACGAGGACGAGGACGAGGACGAGCAAGAGGACGAGGATGAGGACGAGACGAGGGGCAGTAAAGTACCTACTGCGATAAAAAGTTACGAGTCCTTACGCCCCGTGCTAAAGGGGACAGGGAACAGAGACGCAGGGAACAGGGAACAGGGAAAGGAGGGAAGAAACGAACCATTCTTCCGATCTGTTTCAACGGTAGAAACATCGGCAAGAAAAAACAAAAAAACAAAAAGGACGCGGGAGGGGGGGGGAGAAAATGATGATCTAAAATAGTAAACTAAATAATATAACGTTGTATGTAATATTACATTATATTATTATTGTATCGTTACACGTAAACCTAATACACTTATTCCCCCATTTTTCCACCCCCATCCATCCTGCAGTAATAAAATTTCTACCTCTATCACGGAGCAGGTATTAGCTGTATAAAGTCTTCAAGCCCCAGCACCGGAAATTCCATAGTATTCCTTGTCCTTTTGGGACCTAGGGGATTTCCGACTTTTCATCACATTTGGAATTTTATAAAAAAAAAAAATTAAAAATTAAAAAAATTTTTTGTAATTATATCTTGTGCTTTATACGCTTAATATGTTTTTTTAGAATATGTGTATATTTATAAACGTATATATATAATGTACACATTATACATGATATATCATACTCTTTGATAAAATACTGATGGATGAGTTGAAAATTTTATTCAAAAATAAAACATGCAGTAAATATGATAATATAGACGCTTTCACAACCTTATAGCATGGGGAGTCGAGCTTCTGATCTTGAAAAAAATTTTATTCATATACATACGTATGATATGGAAATGGTAAGGAAAAATGAATGATGGTACGTGTGAGTGGATTTTTAATTTTAATTTATAATTTTTTTAATTGTTTAAAATTTTTTTTAATCTTAAATTAATCTAGTCTGTCTATAATACACTTTTTCGAAAAAAAATTTCTTATATCAGATTGTTCGTATACTATAATTTCTTGAATTCTTCTTATCTTTTGTTTTATTTATTTATTCACTTATTTATTTATTTTTTTACTCTTGTGTGAATAAAAACAAAAAAAATTTTCTATACACATACCATTTTCAATATTAATACACAAGTAAAAGCGATCTACCACCAAAGGTTAGCGGGGGTTTGTTGCGCAAGGTTTCCCAGAGAGCTGAAAGGAAACCCTTGCCTTCATACATACATAACAATGCGGTAGGTAAGTATTTAAATAATTTCTAGAGTACAATTGCCTGGGGCGTGTATAACGCGGCTTTATACATATATATATATATATATATATATATATATATATATATATATATATATATATATATATATTATCATGTATAAACACTGTATCTATGTAGGTATATGTATAACTTACCTTCACCTACACCGACTTGAGATTACCATTTTAATTGGTGGCTCGCTGAGTGGTTCTCAAATATTTCTATCTGATATAACACTAACGCGTAAATTAAACGGGAATTATGGTAGGGATAGCGATTTATGCAGGTATAATTATTATTATAATAGCCAGGAATTTACAAAGTTTTCCTTTATATTGTTAGGTACGAAAATTTTAGCAAGACTAAGATATTCTCTAAAGTCAGCCACTGGTCACCGATAACGTTCCATCCCTTAGCTACCTATCCCTAAGCACATAGAGGTATATACCCTAAAAGGTATTTAAACTATGTCGCAAAGATTCCCCGAGTTCGATCGCCAACAGCTTCTCCTATATCCCTCGAAGCTCGCATCGTCCTCGACTACAACCATCCCCTGCTGCATCACGTTAAATACATGTAATATCTACGTACAAATGAAGTATGAAGACAACGTAAACTGTATTTTCTATCTACCTCTAAAGATAATGGGGTTTGATGTAATTATTATACGTTCGCGAGCTTCGTAAGATACGAGAAGCGCGTAAAGTCGATAGTATTTCATCGAGAAAATTTAATATCGTGTTATGTACATTTATCTAAATTCTATAACTAAGTACTTAAATAGAATTTTGAGTAAATTCTTCGGCATATTATGACTCCGGATTGAATAAAACCGATACATTAATTGATTAAGTACTTAAGTTATTTTCATTAATTCAACGCTTCGGCGTTATGCAGTGGCTGACGTATAAGTTCGAAAGATGTTCGTAGCGGTAGGTTAGCGCAGCTGGCAGCACTATCGACGACGCTTCGTTGATTCTTGGTCATCGTTTCAGTCTGCCGGAGTCTGCGCTACGTGCGAGAGCGGACAGTTTATAAGCTCCGCGTTATAACCGCGTGTTACAAAAAGAGTAAAAGAAAAGATAAAGAATATAAAACAAATAATAATAATAATAATAAAATTAAATAAATAACATATAAGTTGTTGTTTGATAGATATGTGTGAGGCAATGTGACAGCGAATTTTAGTATAAAATAAATACTAGTTAAATATTAATGGAGGATTAAATTAAACTTGATATAATAAAGGTGGAGTTTAATATTATCGGGTGCGACAAAGTTTCTTTTCAATATATCGCGTTATGAGATGTGATAAAGAAATTTTACGCTAACGGCGATTATTTGATTTAGTTTTAAGTGATTTATTATTTAAACAATAGAGAGAAAAAAAAAACGTGTTTCAATTGTTACATTTTTTCTTTACTCTTTTCGTATGATTATTCTTATTTTTGATTTTTGATTTTTGATTTTTTTTTTTCAAGAAACTAGTGATGTAGAAATATGAATAAAATGATGGTTACGAATATGATGGTGTTCCGTTTGTTATATCTGTGTAAAGTTATAATAATAAAAATGAATAAATAATATTCTTATTGAATGAAATAAATATATACATAATTACTTAATACTTTCGTGTGGATTGATCGTTCGTTCGTTCGATTGATCAATTAAACTGAATATTATAAAATTGGTTCGATTTATATAAACCATATAGTTATATGTGAAGTGTGTTTCTAAAAAGACACACACACACATACAGTTTCAATAAAGAACGAGAATTTGTTTGAAATAATCACCGTGTACATCGTTCGAGTATCTCATACTTCTTCTGCTTCAGGTCGTGATCGACAAGTACGGAGGAACGGGCCTACCTTATATGGCAGTAAGTTCTTGATCCTGTTTTCCTTTTTTCTTTTAACTCTTTACCTGTGTTTGTTTGCATCAAGGTGTGTATACAGGGATTGTACATATAATATATACCTGTATAGAAATGCGTATTTATCTTCTTCTTCTTCTCTTCTTCTCTTCTTCTTATTCTTGTTCTTACTGTCCAAAAGGTAACGCTACGCAACATAGATATACCCCAAGTCTCTCTTAATACTCTTTATACCTAGTACCGCCGTGTAGCATGGAACTGGCTGGAATCTCACTCACTCACTGCTCCAGAGAGCACAGAGCATAACAGCTAGCGAACGAACGACATAGTCGCTCTGTTATTATTTTTCCTAGACTGAATAACCGTTCTCCTTATTTCTCGTAGTAGGTACATACATACACGTTTTCATCCGTATTACCTTCACCTTCGTGATTTATTATCATAACTTTACGGGTATACGTAACCCCCGTTTTGTCTTTAAGGGGGAACAAAATCATTATTATTATTATTACTATTGTTATTGTTTGTTTTATTCTACTTTTATACAATTATTCTTCAAATTCGTTGTAGATCTGTAATCATCAAAAGAATATTATTATAAAAATTTCCTTTATCGATAACTTACATACATATATACCTATAAATGATACAGCAGTGATCAGCGTATCTACATCTCTACATCGAAGAATTAATGACTGAGTTATTTATCAGTTCGAAAGATAAGAAGGGTGATTTTTTAGTTTTTTTTTTTATTCTTTAATTATTATTAATATTATCATTGTTATTAAAGTCATCCGACTCCGCGCGTAGAGAGATAATGACCAAGTTTAAGTATACGTATATAGCATTGCATGGCTGCATATGTATGTGTGTTACTATATACAGTATATTATCTTATGGATATATTAGTCACACCTGGAACAGAGAGTAGTGGTTTTAAGTCCGTGCGTGTGATGAATGAAAAAGAATAAAATAAAACTTTTTTAGTTATAGATTACACATTGCAGGTATATTATGGGTATAGATAGGTATGTGTATATATATCTGGATAAGTCAGCGAGAAATAAGAGTCATGTGCCACATTATAAGGTATGCGTCATGGTCATATAGACGTGTGTAGCGAGGAATGAGTATAGGCTCTCTGGGAAACACGGGGGAAGTTATTATAACTATATACATATATATCTATATGTATAGCTTGATGAGCGAGATACGCGATTGTGGATTGTGCAATTGTTCGTTATAACCGTATGCGTTATGAATTGTTGGAAATTTGCCATTTCTATACTTCCGGTTAACTGTTGTGTTAATGTTACATACATGCTAACTTTGATAAGAATTTTTATATTATTGTGAGTATTTTACACGTATGTCGTAAACGTACAGATTATTGTTGAATCATTATTTAATTATACAATACGAGTTAAAAATAGAAAAACAAAAAAAAAAAAATTTTGAAAAACAAAGTACATAAAATTTTGTCATTCTTCCATTCATTTAAATTCTGTGTTTTTTTTTTTTAATATTTTTCTATTCGCTTTTGATACTCGAGTGTCGTTCTTACGTCGACGTTTTGTAACATTTTATATTATACAAGCTAACCGATTTATATATACATATATATATATATATATATATATATATATATATATATATATATATATATATATATATATATATATATATATATATATATTTATGTATGTATTTGGAAGAAAATTAAATCGAAATATTTTGCCGGAGGGTAAAAGGTAGTAGAGAGCCAAAAAGAAAGGAAAAAATGATAAAAGCAAGCAAGCAAGTAAGAAAGAAAAATAATAAATAAAGAAGGAATGTCCTTTGCTTGATATTATTACATAACTAAGCACATCACCAGATTTTTTCTTATTTATTTATTTATTTATTTTTCTAATATTTGTTTCCCTTACCCATCCTCAAATACGAAGATTCATTTCGGGTCATTGTTTTTCTTTTTTATCTTCATTTTTAATCTTTTCTTACATATATGTATATACATACATATGTATACGTACCGATATATATATTTATATAATGTATATGTCGTATCTTGTGTACCTATATATCAACTTTTGAAACAAAATTAGAAAACAAAAAAAAAAATTGTAAAATCAAATAAAGTTCCTCTAAATTCTATTTTTTCTTCACATTAATATTTCTACTTGTGTATAGGTATAGTGAATAAGTACCTTCGTATGCATATATCCATCTCTTTGTGAGGGAGGTAGGTAGGTAGAATTGTTGCGTAAGGTTGACCTCCAGAGTTCCTCCTCTCGTCAGATCAGAGGTATAGATGTACGATCTTTCGTTCGTTCGTTCGTTCGTTCGTTCGTTCGTAAGTTTGTACGTTCCGATATTGACTCTCCATCTCAAATATCTTTAGTCGAGCATAGGGAGGTAAGGTATAATAATATAAGGTATAGAGATACACCTTAGCAATCTGCTTCGTTTCGCAACTTGTTTATTCAGGGGGCGTTCGAAAGAATCACTTTTTCAAGCCCGTCTCGGTCTTATCTCCCGTGACTTTGATACCATTTCGTCTTAGGTATGTATGTACAATACCATACCATACCATACCATACCATGCAGGTTTATACCTATACGTATACTTCTCTCTTCGAGAGAACCAGATCCGCAAACAGCTTACGAATCTTTCAATCTTTCGGATTTGACGAACGTCGATCGTCGTCAATATACGCGTTATTTTGTTCTCTCCTTTATTTATTTATTTATTCTTTTATCCTCATCTTCAGTGATATCCTTTTATGCTTTACTTTACTCTACTTTATACCTTAGTACATACACCTTTTCGTGTGGCCAAGCAATACACCAACCATTTAGGATCCGAGACACTCGCTGCATCAGGATCGGGAGGCTGTGCTGCTGCTTGCTGCTCCTGCTGCTGCAGTTTCAGGTCACAAATAGCAGCCTGCGTCGTCAGAGGTCCCCTTGAAACAGGGGAACTCAACTTTACGTATCTTTAACAAAAAAAAAAAAAGAAAAAAACAAACCTTGAATAAAAAATTTATCGAAAGTATAGATTATTCATTATCGTTATTATATATACTACACTTTTACCCAATACGGTGAAACTTAACGCCTATACAAACATAGCCGTTACTAGTCTTCTCCCTCGCATATCATAAGCATATATAGTATAGCTATTATCTTATCTATGAAGAAAGTTGTATACCTGTCTCAAATATAATATATATATATATATATATATATATATATATATATATATATATATATATATATATATATATATATATATATATATATATATATATATATATATATATATATTTTGATATCGTTGTACAGTTTAACATTTTGGATATAAGGTGTAAATATTATTTTTGATTGATAATAAACGTAATTATAATAATAATAATTGATTATTGAAGGAATATCATATCGATATCCTCGATATTCAATATCACGTTGTGTCGCGGTAATATATCATTGATATAATTCTACAATACTTTCAACTATATTATATAGATTTGGGTATATATGCGAAGATGATGTGGGATGAAAATTGCATTTAGGAATCTGGGTCGTAGGTCTTCTCATTGCTGTAGCAGCAGCAACAGCAGCAGCGTTATACTACCGTGCACTATACGCCACGCCACGCTATGCCACGGCCGTGCCGTTCCGTTTCGTTCCACTGCTACACTATATGTTGTGCAGTGTATTATTACATCTGTGTCAATTGAATTGAGACGAATTCATCTCTGGCTTTACTCTGCTGTACGAGTACTTTACTGTATAACTGTAACTGTACCGGAAATGCGAGAAAATGAACTATAGCTACGCGCATAATTTAACTGGAAACGTAATTTGAATTACTTATTTCATGTAACGTGTAATATATTTAATTTTTGGTACATATATATCTACGTAAAGAAGAAAAAAAAAAAAAATTTTACATTGAATGAGATACAAAAAATTCTTTTTTTTTTTTTTTTTAATGTCGATGAAATTTTTCAACAGTGTCTATGATTGTTTCTTTTTCAAGTCGAAACTGTGTATTAATATTCTGTTATTTTGTACTGCATATAATACGATTATACCTGTACATAAGATTGAAAAGTTTGAGTATCACTGCTTTGGGTCACGTTATTCTCTGTCCGTCTGCCTTTGCCTTTGCTTTTGCTTTTGCCTGCGTTGGTTGCTTGCCTGCTGGTCGGTCTGTCGGTTGGTCGGATGCTTGGCCTGCTAGCTGCCCTTTTCCTCACCTTTCCTCCTTTGCCCCTCATCCAAAAAATCCCGGTGCTACGTTGTGTTGTACGGGGACTATAGCCGGCTACTATACACCTTCCTTTCTACTTGCCTGGAATTAACAAAAGCAAAACTACGTTAGTAGGAATAAAAAAAAAAAAGTAAAAAAGAAGAAAAAAAAATACGAAAAAGAAATACGAGGTCGGTCGGTATGCGAGGCATCCTGCGTGTGAATAACATGTATGTGTGTACATAGGTATATATATTATATGTATAATACAATATACAAGAGATTGCAACTGCAGCTCTTTAATATCGTCATATTGTGTTTGATTTATTTAAAAATGAAAAATCTTCTATATATCTTTATGTATAAGGATAAAGAAAAAAATGTTATACGTTTTTGAATTATCGTCGTGTAAATAACTTCAATTTTATTCTTTAATATTATATTATTATAAACATTTTATTCCACATATGACGAAAATATATATATACATATATATATATATATATATATATATATATATATATATATATATATATATATATATATATATATATATATATATATAATATATTCTGTTTAAGAACGATTTAATCTCGGATTTAATTATCATTCGTATTCGTCTGAAGATTGGAGCTACAGTTAATATAGATATTTTTTTACATGATATATATATGTACATGTATAATTGTATTTATAATAATAAACGCGAATCTTAGTGATACGACGTGCGGTCGGACCAGATTTCGCGGTCGGTTTAGTAATCTGTTACACCTTCCGGTCTTGACTTTGCTATTCTCTCTGCAGAACCCCCCAAAGGCTATAATATCTCGACTCCTGAATACGCGAGAGGAGCAGTATAGTATCTCTGATTGCGGTTGCAGAACTTGGTTCAAGTAGGTATATATATTCTGTTGCTGAATGAATTCAACGAAATATGCGGTATATTGATATTATAAGAATATCCACAAATATTTTCACTAAATCAACGTATGAAATACCTGAAATATACAAAAAATTGAAATTTATGGCAAAAATGTTCATTCTTAAACAAAAAAGTATTAAAAAAAAAAAAAATAATGAATTCAAATTAAAGGAAAAAGCAAAAAAAAATTTCATCTTGAAAAATTGAAGTCGTTTTTATTATTTTTTTTTTTTTGTCAATCGAATTTTTAAAAAATTTGAACAAATTTAACCATAGATTTATTTATTTATTTATTTATTGAAGATGTTTAACTTGAGCATTTCTTATATTTAAGTTGAAGTCAAAGTTAAAATCAAAGTTTCCGCCGCATCGCCTTCCATACCATTCCATTCCATTCCATTTCATGCCATGCCATGCCATACCATACCATGGCGTGGCGTGGCGTGGCGTGGCGTGGCCGGGTGAAAAGACTTTGTCTACCGACCATTGAGCATCAAAGATTCACCGCAACCGAATCCGGGATTGTGGGCTTCGAATGGGATCTTAAAACGTTACGTGGCTCTGTGGCCAGCGAACTGTTTAATCCCGAGTCTGTTTCTCTTTTTCGTGTGTAGTATACACGGACATAACTATATACATATATAGAAAGAAATATATATATATATATATATATATACATAACGAAATTTTTCCCTGTATAATGTATATATGTACATGTAGCTGTATAATGTAATCGAAAATTAAACAAGAAAAAATGTACATACATACATTACTTTTTTTTTTTACGTGTACGGTGAAGAAAGAAGAAAGAAAACGTCGCGTGGCATGGTGTATACCTACCTACTTATGTACCTACCTACTTGCTTCTTATATATCTTACACCGTCTAAAAGGGAAAAGATTTACTGTCTACATACACCAACATGTACGTAGGTATAGTTAAAAAACATGGTAATATACAGTTCAAAAATAGAGTTAGTAACCATAAAAGCTGAAGTCTACGAGTCTGAAAAGGGCAGATGTGGTGCAGGTTGCGTTTAGATTTAGGGTTTAGGTTTAGGTATAAATGAGTGCACCGCGGAATGGTTGAAAAAATTCTTTTCTATAATTTTTGAGTAACATAGAAAGTTTGATATAAGAATAAATATATAATAACGTCGATGATGACGATGATGATGATGACGGTGATGTCATGGACCTCGAAAAAATCGAACGTACCTCATCGTACAAAGCCTGCAGCTGTAGATACTGAGAATTTGCTTCTTACCCTTGTTCATTTAACCATAAATTTTTCTTGGGTAAAAATCTTCAACGTGTTCGAAAAATGAAATGTGCAAAAAAAAAAAAAAAAAAATTCTTCCATCGTGGAAAAAATCTTCGAAAATGATGGAAGTAAAAAATTTAATAAAGCTTGCATATTCCCAACTGAAAGAAGTTCTCGATGAAAAATGTAAAAGAAAAAAAAAAAAAACAAAATGAAATACTGTGATTAATTTAGAGGTGGTAGTATCACCTGAGAAATTTTAAGTTTTAACCAAATTAAAAATGTTTAGGCTAAAGTATACATATATACGTAAGTTAGAAATTTGTATATATAACGAGAAAGAAAATTCACCTTTGTGCAGCACACGCACGTACGGTATAGGCACACATATATCGTCGTATATGACTACCTATATACACGGTCGTAACGGCGTTATCGTCTCGCGAAATAACCGCTTAAAGAGGCCAACAACCGAGGTGTAGGTACGTAGGTATGTCGAGCGGACGTCAGTAGAATTGAGATAACAAAAACGATCCTCGTTGCACCTAGGCATACATATGTTTCTTTCAGTGTCTGTACCTACGTCTTTTTGTAGATATATACATATACGAATATATCCGTCGAGAATCTCCTGTTTTTTTTTTTTTTTTTTTTTTTTTGTGGAAAAAACGAAAAAAATTTTACGTCGTAACGCTTTCTGGGGTGAAAAACACCGGCCTCGAATTATACTCGCGGTTTATTTATTTATTTTATTTTTTTACATTTTTTGAAAATATGTGTATGTATGTATGTGTACGTAATGTACTTACGTTGTCATCGTCGACTGCTGGTCTTACTGAAGGTTATAATTACGTAATTATTTCGTAAAGGTATATCGTTTACTGTATGTATTGTTGATACATATTATACATACATATAAGTATATATACCTATATATAAAATATACGTAGTGAAAGTATTTCACAACTTTATGTATTAGGTATATAACGTAAATTGAGTGAATATGGGCTCTTGGCGCGGATTGATAAATTGCTTAGAGTTTCTTCTATCTTACCTGATGAGATAAATTTGAAACTTTTTGAGTCTTTTTTATACAATACAACGTACTACTTGAGAAAAAAAAAAAAAATCATTGAATCTGGTATTTTTTAAGCCAAAATCACAGGATTTTGCAAATTTGATTATACAGTGATATTCAAAATTCTAGCATATGAATATCCAGAAAAATTTATGATGGACTTGATCTTTCGTTTTTAAAAATTTTTCTAAATTCTTTGTACATACATATCCGAAGATCGTAAAATTTGTGTAAAAGAAAAAAATCTTAATTGATTCACGTTGATTCGTGAAAAACTGAAGTTTAGAAATTACAACCGATACCATTTTCGTATTCACCCAATTTTTTTTGCGCTGATATGGAACACTCTGTTTTCTTTCTACGATAATCTGTGTACAATAATCATTTGCAGTTATTGTTATGCGTGAAACTTGATGGCTCCATTACCTGACCACCTAATTCTTTGAATTGTTTAAAAGAAATTCGATATTTAAATACTCCAGCGTATAGGTATTCCTCTTCTTCTTTTTCTCTCTATAATGTTCTTCTTCTTTTTCTTCTTATTCGCGATACTTACCCTGAATTTTTAACCCCTACCAATTATTAAGGCGGGTTTTTCACCGGAGTTTCTACCGTTTCCGATTAACTATTTACCTTTTGAAGGCTGCAAGGAGTACGTGGGTGTGAGGTCGTCGGTTGGTTCGTTGGTTGGTCGGTCGTGTCGGTCGTGTTGCTCCGAGGTCTACTTGACTGGTTGCTTGGCTGGTTTGGTCGGTATAATTTCCAAAACCTTTTGGTCGGGTGAACGGGGGCCGCGACGCGTTTGATTAAGTTTCCCAACTCCCAACACCTCCCACCTCCTTTTGGCCTCCTCCAGTCTCATCCCCCTTACCGAACCTACTCCACACCATACCAAGAAGGATTAATGTACCGTTTTGCAAAGGGATAATGCGATGCGGGAATTTAATAATCTACCTCTGCTCAAATTATTTGCCAACGAATGATATACCTACGTACCTATATACATATGTACATATAATACATACATCAGACATCGTCATGACATTACATTATTTAACATTCTAACTCACCACAAAACCACATGGAACTGTTCAAGTTGAATTAGAAACCAAGAAGAAGCTCAGAAATGATAAATTGGTGATTTATTTTTCAAATATGGAAGAATTCGTTCGAGTATTATAGTAGGTGAAGGTATAGGTGCAGGGTTGGCAGGATTAAATTGGGTATTAGCAGCTCTCTTAGATAATTGGGAGAGAAGAAACCTTCTTATTCGCATTTTGTATAGGTACAGGATAGCGAGAGCTTTAGGAAACGAAACGAGAAGCTGAAAGCGTCGGGTGGATTACCCCTTCGGAACTTCTAATTTCTACAAGGTTTTGTACAAAATCGAGAAACCAAGGTGCGATTTTGTGCCATCATGGACTGATTTTGAGTTTTTTGATTTTTCTATATGGAATGAAAAATTGATAAATTGAAAAAATAAAAATATGACAAAAGCAAAGAATGAAGGAACGAAAGAAAAACGATTTTTCGAGGTAGTTAACACCGATGTTGGTATATATAGCTGCTGATGTGTGCCTGTATCCTATATATAGTTATATATATAACCACTGATAATTCTTAGTGCGTATCTTCCGAACGGGCAGAAGCCATTAAGCTTTGGCATTAGTTTGTCGTATCTGAGGGTCGCTGCTTTATAGAATACCAATCTGAAGAATTTCCCCAGAGGGTGGCAGACATTGGCTCGTGATCGGGTCCGCGGCATCGGACGCGAGACGAAACCTTAAGGCGACGTGCACACCGCTGTGGTGTTCCGATTCCCTTAGTTTTTTTTTTTTTTTCCTTTCCTTTTTTTCTGTTCGTTTTTTCTCCTATCTTTTGCTATTTTTTTTCCCCTTTTCACCTATCTGTGACGTTGCTCTTGTTCTTGTTCTTATTCCTATTCTTGTTGTTCTTACGGATACACGCGAGTCTGCGTGATGAAGGCGTCTAATTTTGCACCTTCCTCCCTCTCTCTTTCTCTCTCTCTCTCTCTATCGCTTGCCCATGACCCTTATCAACCCTATGGGGTCATACCCCAGTGTGTCCGGTACAACGTGTATTATATATCCTTTCAATTGTTAGCCACGGTACACAGCTGACTCACAATCAGTGTAAATGTGACCTAAACTACTAGTAGTAGTAGTAGTGGTGATACTGGTACTGGTACTGGTACTGGTAGAAATAGTTGCAGTAGTGGTAAAGAGGAAGAGGAAGAGAATGAACGAGCTAAAAGTATAGTGGTTAGTATCTAAGAAAAGCTGTAAGTGTCTAGCGCCTTTGCAGGATCATTTCTTCGTCTTTTTCTCTCAGAATCTTACGTCGTTTTTTCTGTTATACCGAATTTCACTATTTTACAACATTTATGGCTTTGGCTATAATAATAATGACGATGATGATGATAAAAGTTTTGAAATTGCATTTAGAGCAGATTTATCTTTATCTACGTATATTTCCCGATTTATCTATAGTGACATTCGGGTTATACATATATATGTGTATCTTTCATATACATATATATGTGTATAGTTTGAATGGTACGTTGCATATTGCCGCATTGCTGTAAAACGGAAATGACGCGTTACTTTGAAGGATTTTCCCGTATTTCGTTATGTACTGTGTTGTACTGCAGGGAAAACGATATATAATGTATATATGTCGATCTCGTATGTATGTATCTACATGGGTATATGCGTAAATAAAATATCTGAGAATTTATGATATAAGGAAATTGTCTTTTTCTACGAGATTAAAAAAATTGGTCAATTCCTCCAAAAATTTCGCAATACCAATTTTTTTTTTTTTGTCCTCATTATTTATCTCATGTTTGTATATAATCTTTCAGTTTTTTTTTTTCTTATTCATATGATGCTAATGGTGATTAAGAAATTGGTTTTTGTTTTATTTTTATTTTTAATAATCGTAGTCTTCATCATTTACTCTCATTACTCAAAATCTGTATATATGTAATGTACTTAATATTGGTGGTGTTGCACTTATAATATACCTAGTCACACTCGTTGTTTACGATATTCCACATGCTTTAATTGCACGTTCTAGTCTGATTACCGTAATAAACGTTAATCGACTAAATTAGTGCTGGAAGCTTGGACCATTAATACCGTACGCCACCGACTCCTCACTCTTCCTCCTCTCTCTCTCTCACCCTCTATTAACCGTATATATGTATATAACATGTATAGTCAGTCATATGCATGTATAAGTCAGAATTTCATATTAGGGTAAAACGCGCGCGGGGAGAGAAACGTAGAATGTTAGGTATATTAATATGACTGCTGACGCATGCCTATAATATCTCATTAAACTTTACCATCTCGTTATAGTGTTCAAAAATAAATTGAATACACCATTTCTTTAACAATTTTTATGTAGGTATTTTTTTTGATTCCGTCACAGAGAATTTTCTCGTTCTTTCTTTTGCCGATTTTGTTAATTAATCAATCGATTGATTGATTATCTTATTACAGTTGTGTTAAACGGCTGGTGGAATTATAACGATTCTTGTTGTAGTTAAAATCTGGGTCAATTATATTTAATATTGGCGAGAAGTGTGAATACATGAATATATATGGATTACTTCACCTCAAAACCGCTGTTACAGAACTTCTATATTTCACTTACCTAAGTATATAATGTACGATCTATATGTATATATCTGTACATTTATGTTAGAGGGACAAATTGCGGTTTTGATGTGCAACCGTTGCAAAATACGATTTTATACATATAGTATGTATACATAAATATATATAGCAATTTGCTTGAAGCAAACTTCCATGTCGTTGACATGCTTTTTTCCATATGTACACGCATATGAATAGAATGTCACAATTACAGTCTTGCGCAAATGTTAGAAAAAAAAATGAAAAAAAAAAAAAAAAAAATAGAAATCTAGTCTTCAGAATTACATTGTTACATTCGGAGGAAACTACTTCATTCGGAATTTTATTCTGACATTTTTTTTTCACTCGATTTACATTTTTTTTTTTCTACGTTTTTCTTTTATACACTTGTAGGTAATAGAAAAGAGGAATTCGTTCCTGGTTCCCTCATCCTCCTTCTCCTCTTCATGTTACTACTACTACTACTACTACTACTACTACTACTACTACTACTACTACTACTACTCCTTCACCTCTTTCCTTATATTCGACGAACCTAAGTTACGCGGACACGAGGACAATGGGCCGTTAATAACCACCACGGTAGATAAGCACAGAAGTCCTGGTTCCTCTGCTGGTGGGTGGGTGGTGGTGCTAGAGAGTTAGGCGAAGTAGTAATTCGTATAGTTAGATATCAGCTGGCCTCTTCTCCTCTCTTCCACTTCTCTTCTCTTCCATTCTATTCTATTCTATTCCATTTCATTCTGTAATTCCATTTCAGTTGCTTAGCATCGTGGGATATGGTAAAGGGGTATTTCTCCCTTCATAATTTGGTCCTCTTCCTTCCTTCCTTCCTTCTATCCATCCATCGCGGTCTTTACCACTACTCTCTTCCTTTGAGCTTGGCAGTATTAGAGAAGCTCTGACATTAATTATTTAAATGATTATTAAAACTGTAACACGGACGATGTATACCTGCCAAGCTCCACGTTTAGACAGGCTTATTCCTCTTATATATATATATATATATATATATATATATATATATATATATATATATATATATATATATATATAGATTTTATATATATATATATATATATATATATATATATATATATATATATATATATATATATATATATATATATATATATATATATATATATATTTTATATATCAGAGGAGGCGAAAATTGAGTAAGTTGTTCATGGTTGAGATGTTGATGCTGCTGCTGTTGTTGCTCCTCTTTCTCTCGAGCGAAGCTTTTCGAGATCGGCCTCTAAATTTGCAAAGAGGCTTTCTTATCATTTTCACACAGAATGTTTTACCTCAACAAAAAGGAATGAGATTTGTTTAAAATTTTTCTTCAAATACACGATATAGAAAATATAGAGTTTATTTCAATTTAGTTTAGACAAAACTCAATTTTCTGTTTGTTTGTTTTTTTGGTTTTGTTTTTTTTTATTTTTTTCGCTTTCTACGATTTGCTAAACTTTTGAAACCATTTCTTCTTCTTTCTTTTTTTTTTTGTCTTTAAGGGAGATTATACAGCGAAATTTACAACGACAAACGACCAAAGAAATAATTTCTGTAATTATGTCCTCAATTTACTTTTACTTTAGTTTAATTTACCTTTACTTTGATTTAGCTTTCTTTACTTAGCTCGGGTACAATTTCCCTTCGTAATGATCGTTGGTTTTATTTGATACAAGTACCTGTATTAAATTTCGAATTATATTTCATGCCAATCTGTCTATATCTATGTATACGTATGCACGTATATACCAATAGGTATACTACATATATATATAATATGTATACGTATTTAAACCGCGAGTAGGTACAGTGTAAATATTATTTTAAAGTAAATTTGCACTTTGACCGACCTTGAAATTTTCGTCTGACATTGATTGATATATTAAAATTTGTTCAGACGGAGAGAAAAATTGGTCAAATAGAACGAAACAAAAAAATAAAAAAAGAAACAGAAAAAAAAAGGAAAACAAAAATTCTGGATATAAACATGTAACGTCATGATTTCGTTCATTTAGATTTCGGGAGTTTCCTATCATACTCTTCATACCATACCATATACCATACCGCGAGAATAACCGCGAATATCATGTACCACGACGGACGTTTTGACAGATGGTCTACTCTACATACATATTTGATTTTTATTTATTTTTTTTTCTTTTGCTTTTTCCTTTTTTATTGGATTATTCATATATAATTTTATTTTTTTATTTTTATTCTTATTTATTTATTTATGTTTTTCATGCCACAGGATGAACTTCTGTATACCTACCCAGTACCCACCCACCTTCATCAATCACGATCCTTCGAAATACCGTAAAAACTCTGGCTAGAGTGCCAAAGTCATAATCGTAAAAAATATATACCTATCTACACGTTTGAGATGGCGAAAAAATATATATAATAAACATATACCCGCTCTATCAGAGAGACATTCTTATTTTTTCGATACAGATGATGTAGTAAAAATCTACAAAATATCGACACCTGAGCAAGGGCTTTTTATATATTTATTCTTTGAGTTTACGTTTTTGCGAATAGTAGATTTAAAAAATTTCAAATCCACAAAATACCGATGGTTCAAAATTTCGAAAGCTAAAGATCCGAAAGACCAAAAAGCTGGAATTTGAAATTCGTGCGTGGAGCGTTGTCCTTTTCTATAAAATTTTCGGATTCTTTTTAACTTTTAAAGTTTTAGATTCTCCGAGTTTTTAACTCTCTGCATTCCGACCTATCTCAATTTCAATATTATCAATTTGAACGTTTTCGAAAATTCCAAATCCTCTTAAATAAATTCGTAACTTTTACCCAGTCCCGATTATTTCTAAATTAATGTCTCGTCGGTTACCCTTACACATAAATATATATATATATATATACCTGACTGTATTAATTTACCACTGTAATACGTATGCATCTACCCACCTACCTATAATTTAACTAACTACTTGATGTAAAAAAAATTTCTTCCCAATTCCAGAATCTAGCAGTAATCAACTTTAATTATCCATGCACTGGGTACAAGTATAAGTATAAGACAATACCTACGTTATATACCTATAAGTATGTAGTACATTGCACGATGACGTATATTTAGTACATACCTACCTATAACATACCTTCACTTCGTATCAATATCTTCACCCACATATTTACTCCTAATCGACTAACTATTACCGCGTGAATTTCCTGCAGAATCGTTGCTTATAACACAGCATCATGAGGCAAAAGAAAAAAAAAAGAAAATTTTTTTTTTCTTTCTTCTATTCAAGTATTGTAGAAGTAGTTTTCGTAGTAGTCGATAACTGACGATATGTTGGTATATATGTATGTATATACATATATTTTTGTTGAGCTTCGTGCATATGTGTACGTGCGTTTGTATATGAGCAGAAAAAAACAGACAAAAAAAAAAAAAAAAATCAAAAAAAAACTGGTAAATAAAAAACAGGTCGACACTCGGCTAAAATAAGAGTCAAGTGTTTGTTGAGCCGTATTAAAAATTATCGGGCTTCGTTTGTTGGTATTTAGAGCACAAAATTTTTTTTCTTTTTTTTTTTCTATTAGTCGTTTTTCTTTTTTGTGGTTGACGTCGTTGTTGGTTCCTGTATGGCCTGCCTACCTAGCTCACTGCCTAGCTAAAATCGTGCTTGATGTTAGCTGGATATCATCATAATGACATTTGATACGATTGTGGGGTTTATCGGTGGGAATTCAATCGATAGGATTAGCTACGAAATAGCCGAAAACCGTACAGAAATATCGTAATATACGCGTCAATGTCGTGTTTTATACATATACTTGTATACATATATATATCCTATGTGCGGTTGTCGATGTTTTCACGTATACACAACGCGAAATCCCAACCGATTTTACCTATAATACGAGTAAAACCTGTTCGTTTACGTGATTTGCGTATATATGTACATACATATACGTAGTATAGCCATGTGTATATAGAATGGCGCATATATCGTCCGACGATTTGCATTATCACGTATTCACTAATGTGTGTATAATACCGACATATATATATATATATATATATATATATATATATATATATATATATATATATATATATATATATATATATATATATATATATATATATATATATATATATATATATATATATATATACATAGGAATGTATATAGGCATCTACGGAAATACGTAAATACCCAGTGTGTTCAAATTTCCTCATCGTGCACCGTTAAGTACATAAAATTCGATTTGTAAATCAGCTATTTCGAAATGTGATTTAGGATTTATTATAGATATAGATGTGCACGAGTACCTACATCGGACGTCCGATAATACCCTCTCGTTATATTACTAGATTAACAAAATCGAATAGAACTTTGAGATTACGAAATTATGTAACAGAATTTTAGAAATTAAAAATTAATAAATGAGAAAAAAAACGGGGTTTTGAGCGTTGAAATTTGGAGCTTTTTAACCGGGACGATTTTCTTTTCTTTTTTTTTTTTCAAATCCTTTTTTTCAATTAATTTCAAGTAGAGCTTAAAAACAAAAATACAAAGCCCTGCACGGGGGATCATTATCCTTGTGTAATTTCCTTAAGGTGTTCATTTAGCCACGTTCTCTTTAAATCTCTGTATAGGTACTTCTCTTCGTATTTCAATTCCCGTTCATATATACCTATATCTCCCTTTGACCAATCAGACGACGAGTAGTTTGACAAGTGGGTATTTTCAATCGGTGTTGTCTCGTCGCCCCTCGGTGTCTAACGGGCACTTTGAATCAGTCAAGTTCCAATTTTTTCTCTCTCTCACTTTTTTTTTTTTTTTTTTCTTTTCTTTTTGGTTTGGTTTCATCCGTAATTACGAACGGAAGTATTTATTGATCGGGTCTCGTTGACGGAAGGGTTATAATCCTTCAATAAATTAAATTGACATTAACTCGTCATCTATAGATCCATCTATATTATTATACTCGGATGAATTATTCTTAAGATATCAGCTTGCGTCATGGTTGAACAAATAGTCTAATAACCAAGTCTAGAAGGCCAGATGAGGATGATAATTATGGTTTACGGGGTATAATATCCTGTTTTTTAATTTTTTTAATTTTTTTATTTTATGTAATTGGTTTTCACCAAATTTACACTCTTAATTATACCAGCAGACAAAATTGAATCCGGTATCATAACACGTATATATCCTTTAAATTTATAGACACATGGCGATATATGGGGTTTGGTAGACGGAGGAGGGAGCTGGGTTACGTAGTTTAAAGGTAATTTTCGCGTGGGTGTAGGGAATATGAGAGAGGGCGGTAATATACGGTCTCCCTCATTGTTACCCGAGAACGTTGATCCTTAAAAACGTCCCACTACAACTACGTATGGTGTCCTATATGGAAAAAATAATATCTAGAGACTAATAATCGTGGATGATGAATTTGAATCTGACATATAAGATAATAAACTTCTGCAAAGTTTCAGTAAAAATGCGATTTTTATATCAGATGTTTTATTTTTTCCATTTTTTTTTTTATCAAATTTTAAAAGTTTAACCTGAATGTTGTTAAGTAGACGTTATTCTAATTTTCAGTTATAATACAAACATTTTTATAACTACATTATTAAAACTACTTTCACATTCGTTCATATATCATATGTAGTATCATCGTTTATCGAGTCTTCGTTTATCACTAATCGAGAATAAATGATGCGAGGAAAAACTTTCGGCATTTTATGTTGACATACGATGATATATATGATATAATTTACCAGTAAACCAATATGTAGGTATATTATTCATGGTACGATGAAAGGGTATGGCTAAAAGGAAGTAAAAAGACAAGACAAGAAAAAAAAAAAAAAATGAAAATAAAACAGAAACGTTGAATAAAAAAAAAACTTCTAGCCCTTGGTCTGACGGCCAATTTTGGAGTAAATTAGGGAACAATTTCATTTCATTTTGCGGGGCCAAAATCGTTTCCATATATCTATAGGTATGTACCTACTGTGTTTACCCTTTCACCGTGTATACGCATACCTATATACCTTAAAACCGTTGTTATCGGTTATAAATTGTTTAACGGATTGATCAATTAATCTAGCACCAATACTCTACCCTTTCACCCCTTTTCCCTTACTCACTTTTTTCACACTGAACAAATTTACAGGATTGAACGTTCGCCCCCACCACCGTATTGCGAGGATTGTTTAAAAGTATGTACATACATATAATATATAACAAAATTGGATGTTTGAGAGCGTTAATTCATTATAGTAGGTACACACTCGGTTCGGTAGTGGGTGTAGAATAAATCCAAGAGTGTAAAGTATAGATTGTTGTTATTTTAGTGATTGCTGTTACAAAGATGAAAATTTTTATATTTAGAATTGAAAGGAACTTTTATAGAAATTAAAATCTTCTAGTATAGAAGGTATACGGCATTCGTTTTAATCTCTAGATGAAAAATTGGAAAAGAACTTTTTTCGTCTAGTATAGAAAATGGAAAGAAAAAAGAAGAAAGAAAAACAAAAAAAAAAAAAAAAAATTACAGAATTGATCGATTTTTACGGAACGAAAAAAAAAAACAAAAAAATACACAAAGAATTCTGAAAGAAAAAGAAGAAAAAAAAAAATATTCCATTTTATCTGTCGCTATACCCTAGAAAAATAAAAGAACATCCCCAATCCTAGAGCCAACTCTTAAGCTTGGCCCTCGCTCGCTCGCTTGCTAGCTCGCCCTTCTTCTTAGTCTAGTTCTTTGTCTTCTTCTTCTTCTACTTCTACTTCTTCGTCTTGCCCTAGACCGTACGTCTTGTTTATTGTGAAACGTCTCACCCATTAACTTAGATTAACGCAAGCAACCAATTTGGGAAATGGCTCTGTCGACTCCGAGTGCACTGAATTCTAGCTAATTTCATTCCTCCTCTCGTTTCTCTACTGGTTGTGGGTAATTCCTGTCTTCTGTACTCGGTAACTACACCCAATTATCACACCTGCAGTCTAGGTTAAAAGTTAATTTTATTTTTTGTCTCATACTCTCTCAGAGATCTAAGAATAGAAAAGAAAAGAATAGAAAAGAATAAAATTCATCTTCATCAACTCCATCTTCTTCTTCATCTCTGAGAGATTCTCTTGCTTTTTTTTTCCTCTCTTGTATACTTGACTTTGAATTAGGTAAGTACATATTTACGTTAGAGATTCTGAGTGTTGTTTCACACTCTTGACCTCTCGATAAATCTATGCTGTACTCATCTTCTGCTCGTGCTGGTGCTTCTGCTGCTTCAAGCTTTCCAAGATTTTATATATTTACTCATCTCTCTCTCTTCTTCTTCTTCATCTTCATCTTCATCTTCATCTTCATCTTCATCTTCATCTTAATCTTCCTCTTCTTCTTCTTCTACATCTTTACTCCGGCTTATCGCATCTATGTGCTGCTACTCTACTGCTGCTGTTGCTGCTGCAGTGTTATGTTTAACTTTTTAATCAGCAGCTGCAGCACTGCAGCAACGCTCATTACTGCAACGACGATGTCAATTTTTCTTTACTCGTCAAAAGACGACGACTCTTTCTTCTTTTTCTTATTATTTTTCTTCTTCTTGTTCTTGGTCTTCTTCTTCTTCTTTTTCTTTTTCTTTTTCTTTTTCTTCTTTGCTCCACGTCAAAGCACAACGAACTCATTGCGCTTACGTAATCCCGTAATCTGTTTTGGATAAGGCTGAATGAACCCTGACCTCAGAGCTGGAAGAATCAAGATCCAAGTCCATCTGCTTGTTAGCCGAAGTCATTCTCATTGCGATAATTCTCCTCTTAACTCCTCTCGGCTATTTAACAACCTCTACAACATATTTTTATCTTCCGTTTACACGGTCGCGTGATTCGAGGACTTAAAATGTGTGAAATTTATCTAAAGGGGCAGGTTAAGGTATACTCCACGAAAAGTTACCTTTCTACCTAACTACTTCAGGGAAAAGATACCTACTCTTCTACTATTTTACTGCAGCACTACCAGTTCGAAGTTTTGTCATTTGTACAAAGTTTTCAGCTGTATTTGTATCTGCTCTTACTTTCCTCTTCTTTTCCTGAAGAGCTTTTTAACACTTTTCGGTTTACTATCCCCGCAGTACTTATAACGGAAACTTATAGCTTCGGGTATTTTATTGGCCCCCAACAACGTGTGCGATCTTCCATTCTGCTATTGGCATTTATACTATCCCATATGCCCCCTGCCTTCTGGAGTAAATAGTGGAAAGTGCATCTGGTTGCACTGCAGGCCGGACTAGACGACCACGTACCTACACTACCGGAATTTTGATATCTGATATCTACATATTCTAATATCAAAACTATTTCCTATATCCACATAAACGGATTTTATATTATAGAATCAATTTTATTTACCGATTTATCGTCAACAATATACATACAAATATTTCCAACTACGGATTGGACATGGGATATACGGTATTGGATAGCAAACCATGATCACTACGAAGCAAGGCTCAATTTTCGAAATAATATAAATCTGCTCAAAAAATTTCCAACGTTTAGTGAGTAAATAAAACAAATTGCTCAATCAATATCATATGTCAACCCTGACACAGGCCATGAATAAGAGAAGAAGAGACAAATTCGTATAATTTACGTATAAGTATATATCAGAAATTTTTTTATTCTATCTACAATTTTTTGTCCAGATGCTTTATCTACAGTGCAGCCTTATCGATCTAAATAGTACGACGTGAATGAGCGTTAATAGTAGTATATATATTCGTATAATGAAATGTAACCAGCTATGATGCGTGTATGTCAGTGAATATTAGATATGACTGGGTACGGTGGTGGGATACCGTCATCATATCGAATGCAGGAATTGAATGTGGATTCGATAATAGCTGATAGATCTATTCCGCTTGGATTTAACTGGTGCGGTAACAAAGCTCGTGTATAGCTCGTAGAGAGAGCTGTTGAACCATGCGGTGACGAATGGATTGCTAATACCTACAAATACTATGTGTAGTTTTCGAATTATTGTCTAGTTGTTGTACATGCACATTCGGATGCGATTATACGAAATGATCACTTATAGTCATACCAAAATCCGTAATAAAAAAAAATTACAAAATTCTTTTTTATAATTATTTGATTTAAATGCGGAACTTCAACTTGGCTCTTCTATTCAAATAGACATACCTTCGTCTAGTGGTTAATTTTCTTAATTTAACTGCACACACACACACACGCAGAAAGGTAATCGTGATTTTGGATACTTTAAAGAAACAAAAAAAAAACTCCTTTCTTTTTTTTATCTTATTCTTGACTTGGCTCAGAGCAGAGAGACTCTTGACTTGACCTGGACCCCCCCAGTGTCCCGATACAATCCTGTCTTTACCTCTTCTTCTTCTTTTTCTTTTTCTTTTTCTTTTTCTTTTTCTTCTTCTTATTCTTCTTCTTTTTTCACCGAAGGGTCCCTAAAGTTTAACCTGCTTGACGCAGTAGTGGTGACCCGGACCTCGTCGGTCGGTAAGTGAATAGACAAAGGATAAGAAGAGATAAAGGATGAATCTTGAACGTGTATTCAAGCGCGGTTTACAGGCTCGTTGTTTTGGACAAAAGGTCCGTAGATATTACATAATATTTGCCATTGCATACTAGTTTTCTTTTCATTTTTTTTTTTTTTTTTTTTGTTTTATTTGACTTCTTTTGCGACTTCTCGATTTTTATCTTTACCTATTTCTGTTATGAAAAGGGAGAGAAAAAGAGAGAGAGGGAGAGGATGAAGATAAAGAGGAGGAGGATAAAATATGAAGAAGAAGAAGAAGAAGAAGAAGCGCGATGGAAACTACGATAAAATAATTCTCGTAGTATTCCTGCAACGCCACTCTCACGATTTAAATCAAGAGTTCATATTTCTTACTTTACGACTTTTCTAGCCAAAACTTTTTGAATTTAAGACAGCAAATTATGGCTTTTGCTGATCCATTCCTTCTCCTACTACTTTACTGTATACATAGGTATATATATATATATATATATATATATATATATGGAAGATAAAATCCTTATACTTATATTTCACAGCCGACTGACGCACATTTTTTCTTTTTTTTTCTTTTCTTCTTCGATAGATGTGGAATTTTTTTTTTTCTAAGAAATATACCATCAATTATTTCCGGCTCAATTCAATAGGTATAAGTTATTTTTCGGTTGGTATATAGAGATGTATATATGACTACTTTTTAAAATAAGTTTCATATGTGACTCCCCCCTCCTTATAATATAAGTTCGATTGCGAGTCTCAAGAGTTTTGCCAAACCTCCTCGTGAGCGCATATCAACTTTGTCCGTCTTTATACGTACTTTACTTTACTTTACTTTACTTTACCTTACTTCCCTTGCTGCAACATTTCATCGTTTTACCGTAAAAACCCCCATCTTCCAATTTTCCATCGCTATATGGCATAGATATACACACATACACACACTCTTCGAATAACATTTGAATATCCCTCAAACGTAAGTACGCAGTATATATCGAAGATGTACCGAGGAACGGAGGAACGTTATATTTATCCAAGAGTCAGATCCCGGATCCATACCCTGTGTCCCTTTGCACCACTCTGCATATTCAATGGTTATATGCACTGAATCGTCGATCATTTCATCATCCTATATAAAATTGAAGTATGTGTAATGCTGTACAGCGAGCAGATGTACCTTACTTTCATTTTACTTATTCAGTTTTATATCCACGCTTATACTTGGATAGTTTAAATTTGATTATGGACATATTTTTTTACGAAGAGGGAATCCAAGACAGGCAAACAACAATTTTGGAGAAAAAAAAAAATAACAAATAAAGAAACTAGAACAAGAACAACTCTAACGAAGTGTTGATCCTAAATTAGCCAAAAGACGATTACGGAGATATATTCGGTTCCCTTGAAATGAGCTCGCCGTATGTTACCAGCTTCTGCCGTTTCCCTTTTCTAAGGCTATTTTTTTTTTTTTTGTTTGTTTTTCTCTTTTCTTTTTTTTTTACGTCAAATTACGTAGACCCCGGGTAACCAACCATCACCGTATTCGGCATACATGGCCTTACTTTTTATGCCTGTAAGATGTGTGTGTGTGTGTGTATATATATACCAGGTATAGATTGGCATTGGTTAGATATACCTAGAGGTATAATATATTTCCGGAAGCTCGAGAGCCTTCGACCTCTGTGCAAGTTTATATCCTTACACGCACGAGTCGACGAAGACTACGGTGGTGACGACGAATTCAGAAACTTGGTCCTAGGGTGAAAACCCTGGATCTAAAGGCTTCCAACGTCTTTCTTGTTCTGCAGGGCAGAAAGCTAAAGTCTAAGAAAGGGAAATTTGTAAAGTTGTTCGAGAATCGTTACCGTAAATACATATATGGGGGTCGGATGTCGTCGACTACGAAGACTACGAAGAGCAAAACTACGACATACGTGAAATTGTACAACTTTTCTCAATGCAGACTTTGGCCCGGCTATATATACACTTTCTTCTTCTTCTTCTTCTTTTTCTTCTTCTTTTTCTTCTTATTCTTATTCTTGATATCTAAGAATTTCGCAAGTCAAATAATACTCGTCTCATTTCATTTCATTTCATTTAATTCTGCAGGCTGACATGGTGCCACTGCTGCTTTGTTCGGTGCGACGATCTGAGATAACCAATGATCGGTATAAAAACGAAGATATCTCAATCCCATAGATATACCTATATATTATACCAAACTCTACGCATATACCTAGATATACGTAGGTATAAGGTATAATAAAGTTTTTCGGTACTTTCAAGCTCGAGATAGAAAGTTGATCACCGTCAATTCTTGCAAAGGAAAGAAAGACGAAGAAGAAAGATAAAAAAAAAAAAATAGTAAAAAAAGAAGGAAAATAAAAAAGCAGAAGAAGAAGAAGATTTCCAAGTTTCAGTTTATAACTTTCCCAGGAGTAACCCCGGCTTAAGTCATGATTTAATCATGGTTTAAATCGAGTGATTTCTCATCCGAACGATATTGGCTCCTAAAAAAATCACAGGGATAAAAGTCAAATGAAAATTTCATCGGAAGGTTGCAAGCGCGAAGAAGAGGTTGGTTGAAAAGCGAGGTGAGAAAAGGGAGAATATGCGGGAGTAAAGAGAGAGAGAGTAAAAGCTCATTATCGCATTGTGCATTGCGGTTGGTGTTTATTAAATTTAACAACGGATAATCAATCATCATTTTTGTTTACTTCTTTCAACGTCTATTCCAAAATCCATCCATCCCCATCCACCATTCTCCATTCCCATTTCCATCCGCATATCCTACCGCATTCCGGTTAACCGGTGTGATAAATTGACCGAAATTGTATTCGCTAATAGCGGATGTTAGGAATGATTCAAATATCTCCTAATATACCGAGATAGATATATATAATATATATATATATAGAGAGAGAGAGAGAGAGAAAGAGAGAGAGAGACGGTTTCTGGGTCAAGACTATATTCATTACCTCGTGGTTAATATGACTCGCCTGGGTTTCGACGAGCAATTTAACCAAGTTTCAAGTACGAGGTAATTTTCCATCTCGATCGAATTTCACCAAGGAATAGTTATTGCTCATTACAGACACGGCTTAAACGCTAACCTATATAACTTACTTCTATACCTTTATACCTAACCGTTATAAAAATATTTCATTCATCTCAAGCAGCTCTTTCACAGCTACCTATTATCAAAAGACGTATAATTACCATTCTCAAGTACATCATTATTATTCTTCCAAGTAGGTAGGTACATACCATACATACACACACAAAGATGATGGAAGAACAGTATATTATAGGATAACAATAAATATACTTTATTACTAAAGGACAATAAATCGAACGGATTTTGATGAAATATCTATCTATATATATATGTATTTTCTTTCGCCACCAGCGTGAAATTTTGGTTGCTAGATATATAGAATTACGCGTTATAAATCAAGGTGATTTAGTACTATCCTGTAACTTTGGCACGTTCATTGGCTATATGGTAGGCCGAATGCGTGTTCAAAATCGACGAAACACCGGAAGTAGTAGTACCCTGGCGCAGACGACGACGGACGGACCCCAGTTCTATTCCCCAATCTCCCTTCCCCTCTTTCTCTCTATTTCTATCTCTCTTCCTATCCAGCTATAATGCGCTATGCTTTCGATGCATTTATGCATGTTGTACGTGTGTGAGAGAATACGTGTACGTGTGTGTGCGATGTGCAGCTTACGAGTTACGATCACCGAACCCCTCCGATTGGACACTCAATATACTGCAACGTTTATATTACGTGACAACCACCGCCGCAGTATCGTTGAGGACAAGTGATAACGCTGATAAGAACACCGATGGTTCTGGAAAAAAAATATATATATGTATATATATTTCCTATCTCGAAGCAAACTCCCGTCAATAAATATATATCTTGTATATATACATAAGCGTCGGCAACGGTAATGCAGTTAGTCATCACCTATATACATCGGGCCTATATATATGAGTCACAAAATTAGAAGAATTTTGTTATATATAAAAAAAAGTAAAAAAACATGAAATAAAAGCCAATCAAAATTTAAAGAATTTTTTTGAGGATCAGCTTAAAAGATATTGTCAAATTTTGTAGACTTTTTGAAAAAAAAAAAAATAAAATAAATAAATTATGTAGATACACCCCCACGCATGACATACGTATGTGATATAAATCTTCATAATATTTGCTGGTTTCCGGTATTTCTATATAGCGAATGAGTGGCGGGCTGAAGGGAATGAATTGAGATAAGACGAAGGTTCGTGTCATCGTTGTAGGTGTGAGATAAGGATTGCATGTCATTTGCTGGCGTGCCAAAACTACTTGCTTCTCTCTCTTTCTCTCTCTCTTTCTCTATCTCTATATATCTATCTATTTCTCTCCTCTCTCCGGCGTCTTCTATTACACGTGATCTCAACTCTGGTTTGTATGCCTACCTCCTCCTCCACTGACATCCGTAGGTCTGCCGGCGGTTCGTACCCATACGTGTTATCGGTGCCATTAAGATAACCGAGTTTCTGGGAAATCGATTTTTGTATTGATAACTTTTCGTTCCCAAGAACCAATATTCAAGCTGTCCTCATTTTTTATCTTTTTTTTTTTTTTACTTTCACTTCCTCTTCATCTTCTTCTTCTTCTTCTTTTTATTATTCTTCGTTTTCCTATTTCCTCTTTAATCGATCCTCGATATAGCCTTTAACGCTGACATATGTTATTTCTTCTCTTTCCTTTTTCTAACCCATTCTATTCTATTCTTTTCTTTTTCTTTCCTTTTTATCTTTTTTTCTTTCTGTTGCACTGCATTGCACTGCGCTGCGTTGTACTGGCCATCACGATAAGCGAGGCAATACCTACCGCGCACGATTCTTTGCCGTCTGAGTGCAGCCCACTTAAATTCGAGTTGCGTTGTATTGGATGGTGGGAATAAAAATGAGCAAACAAAAAACGAAGAAAAAAAAAAAAAAAAATTAACAAGAAAACAAAAAAAAAAAAGAAAACAAAAAACGAAAACAGTCTTTGATTAGACCGTTGCGTTGGGAGATTTATCAAACGATTAATTTATCAATTAATTAACATCAAGGTGAATGAATAAATTTAGCGGATTCATTTGGAAACGACATTGCAGCAGGTATCCTGGGAAGCAAGATAAATCGTGAATTAATTGTTTCGAATTTAGAATATTGAGAGGAAAATTTTCATCTCCCTTCGCAATTTTAAAGGTGTAATTTTAACGACGTAACGTGATTAATTGATAACAATTTGAAGAAAATTGTTAATTTCAAATATGAGTAAAATATGTATGTACCTACATAATCCTGAATATATTGTGTTTTTCTGTCAATTATCTACACTCAGTCAGCGTAAAAATCACACAGTGTTACTCGACTAATAAAAAAGTGATACGAGGCCTGATAAAGGAGCAGAACGATGCGAATAAAATCACGACCTTTAAGATGAAGAAAGAAAGTAAAGAGTAAAAACTTCGCTAAGCGATTGCCAAGAGAATCTCCTCGGTTAGTTTATTTCCAAAAAAAAAGTTTTCGAAACTTTTTTTTTAACTCCGCGTGTATACGTAGCTAAACTACTCATGTGTAGATGTATATTAGATGTAACCTTGATTTCTCTGAACTGTAACACATACAGACATAAAAGATACCTACAGGATGGAAAATAGGAAGCATGAACGCGAACGAAGACTAACCCTAATCCCTTCAGCCTTTCGAGTCAAATGTCAAACGGGCTTGTTGATTGCTCGTGGTCTTTGCCGGACAATGGTCAACAGGAAACCCCACCTCAGGGGTGGAGGATGGAAAGTGAAGGGTGGAAGTTTCATCCTTCCGAAATATGGAGGCATAACCTGGCGTCGTCCAAATTGGCTTTTGGCTTTTGTTGATACGCCTGAGCCAACTGGTCACAATTTTCGTCCAAATATATACGTATGTATACAGTTTGGCATATATACTTATAGAGAAAAAATGAAAAAAAAAAAAAATAAGAAAAGAGAAAAAGATGCAAAAAAGAAAGAGAGGGAAAGTGAGCCAAATAAATAGGGCACTTGGGTAGATAAGAAGATAAACAGATAAACGGATGAACGGATAAACTGCGAAGTGTTTTCTCAGATAATCGCGTTATACCTGATACGGGTCTCCGAATCCGATTACTTATTTTCAGCACAATGGCATAGGTATATACATAGAGGTCAAGTTTTATAGGTATAAATCTCACCTAAATGAGTATGAAAAAAAAAAAAAAAATGAACCAGAAAAATTAAACAAAATGTGTCAAATATTTTGTGGTTTATACCAATAAATCACCTTTACTCCCCACACATGTAGAAAAATAACACCTGTACAATTCTGACAGCGCATATTCTTTTTCTCGGATTTAATTGAGCAAGATCTGAGACGATTTGGCGTCGCCTCGTTATTGTTATATTTTCAGCTTCATTAAATAGAACGACGTCGTTAATATCCCGCGCACCTATATTCCAGTCGCGAAGAGGTTGGTTTATCGGTAGGGTTGGGGATGGCTATCGATTATCAGATTTAGGATTCGATGCTACGACGAACGATACGCCCCGAGATCTTGAAACTATAAGATAGATGAAAATATACGAGAAGAAGAAGGAGAAGAAGAAGAGGTGAAAACAGTTATAAGGCGAAAATAACCTCAGCGATAATCTATGGCGATATTTAATACCAACCAATTAACAAATAATAACTAACAGAGTAAGATCAAAGTCATTAATAATAATTATATAATATATGTATATATGTGGAGGTAGGTGTATATGTTACACGCAGTTCTCACATATACCTATATTTGTACACAAGGTGAAGGTAGAGGTAGAAATCATAATCCAAACCGTGAAGCATACCCAGGTTACTCGGACCCAGAGGAAGAGAAACTGGTGATTAAATTAACCGAAAACAATAGTTGCACGGGATGGTGGATGGGGGGAAGGGGGGTTGACTCGGTTTTGCATAACGCGGTCTAATTAGTATCAGCTATATAACCACCCGTATAGACACAAACGAGAGAAGAGGGGGCTGACTATTTGTCTTTTAGGTTTATACAGCGAACCTGGGGTCCGCGTGTCTCCCCATAAACGAATCGTGATAGCCATCTCAGTCAACGGTGTAAACTTATATAATATACACATACCTTATATTATACTGCATATAGTACATACATATGTATTTTTACTGGGTGTCCCAAATTAGCGTTTTTACTTTTTATTATTTTCAAAAAAAAAAAAAAAGAGGACCTAACAAGTCTTTGACGTGACAAGGCAGAGGATTAGCGATGAAAAAGTGGAAAGAGAAAAGGAAGTAAGAGGAAGAAAAAAAGAAAGAAAAAGAAACAAGAAAAATAAATAAATAAAAGAAAAAAAACTAAATGAATTAAATATACTGTAGAACAATTTGCTGTCCTTGTGTTACGAGGAAACTGTTCCTAAGGGACGTTCTTCTTGAATCGATGTCTATCGATATCATTCTAAATGTAAATCCATTTATCAAGGAGCCACTCGAAGGAGTTGGATTCCCGCCTGCACTTGCGAGACGAACAACCCACAACCGAAATGCGCAAGGGTGAACGAGATGAGAAGAGAAGAGAAGGACTAGGTTCAACATTTTTGGGGTCTTATACTGCCACTTATATACTATCCGCGGGATACGCAGTGAGATCTATGTGTGCGCCGTCGCGACTCATCCCTCTCTCTCTTACCTTCAACTAGTCCTTTTACTTTTTTACTTTTTTTTTTTCTCTTTAACCTTCTAGCTTTCCATCGAAAGTGTGTACGCATTTCATGTACCTTCTCCTACCCTCCCTCGGTATATAACGTCCACAACGTCACATCGAGTGTGTCGCGTCTAGTCTCGTCTCGTCTCTTCCCGTCTCGTCTCGTTGTGATATTAGAACGTCGAGAGTACCGCGTGTTCCCATTACCTTGAGCACCCTTCCTCTTCACTTCTACTCTCTTCTCTCTGCTCTTTCTCTCTCTCTCTTTCTCAGATCGTGGCTTTTCGTCCCAGTTCAACCCCTCTTCTCTATATCTTCTCTCTTTCGTCCCCCCCCCCCCCCCACCCCTCATCTCGTACCCCAAGATACGCTGATGCGTCGTATCGTTAGGGGTTTTATATCTGTGCTACGCTGAGAGACAGAGTCCTCTCGCGGCGTTGATGGAACGATCTGCCCCGTTAAAAACCATCCCTTCTTCTTTTACTCACGGTTAAATTTCCTCTTTTATTATTATATACCATAGAGATAGGTTAGCGTTAAGTCAATTTGCAGACGAAATATTTTTTTCCTTATTCATCATCTCGAAAGAAAAATTATGACTTTTAGCTTTTTATTTTTTTGAGGAAAGTGAAGGAAGAGGGCTTGGGGTGGGTGGTTGGGTGGGGGGGGGGGGGGGGGGGGGGGGAGGGGGGGGGGGGCAGGTAAATTCATAAGACTATTTTTATCTATTTATATATCTCTCTTTTTTTCTACACGTGGTGAAGGAAAAGAAATAGCACCGAGTTGAAAAAGAACGGAGGGATTTTTCTACTCGCGATCAAATCTAGCCATCACACACCATCGAACGAATTCCTCCTCCTCCTCCCTCTATACCATCTACCCGACCGGTACCCGGCTATACAACTTCATCCCTTTGTTCGGACAAATCTTTTCTGTTCCCGCACGTCTATACCTCGTCGCATCACGAATGGCCGACGCCGATGACGCGGATGGCTTTTCGAACCCCTGCGACTAAACTGCCAAGTGGGACGCTGCCGAAATTCGATTTCGTGTAGTACATACATACACACACACACACACACACATATATATATATATATATATATATATATATATATATATATATATATATATATATATATATATATATATTATATAGACTAAAATTTGAACTTTATCAGCGACTAAGTGATCTCGCGGTTTAATACTTTGGTTTATACTTACCCAGGTTTGAAACCGATCGAGATATATAATGAAAGAGATTTGAATTATCGAGGAAATCGAGAATTTTGTCGAAGAATCGTGAGAGAAATTTGAATAAACTTAGATTTCGTATATAATCTCTTTAATCATAAATTAATATTTGGTTGTAAAATGACAGATTGACTGTATATAAATTGTGCAAATTTTTATATATATATATATATATATCTGTATATGCATATTCGGCTTTCTGTTTGCGACAACCGTATAAATCGTACGTATTGTAATACTGTCTTGGACAGATTCAATTTTCTTGGGTAAACTGCCCCGGGAGGGAGAGAGATAGGTTTTTAAGAATTCAAAAGTATCGTGAAAATGGTTTCGATTTTGGTCTTCTATACATATACGCATGTATATATATATATATATATATATATATATATATATATATATATATATATATATATATATATATATATATATATATATATATATATATATACACATATAGATATATACACAAAAGCCGTCAGATCGAGAGAAATGAAAATATTTTCAGACTTAATAATTCAAGTTATGAATTTATAGAACGTATCTATACCCACCTACTCTACCCTACATATCCATTTCACACACCCGCGAGATCAGAGAACGCGGGCGTTAGGATATCAGCAATTAGATTCCAGCCACTTTTACAGTTTAATATAATCAGCGATCCCGTTTTACTTTTAGTTTTTTTTTTTCTCTTTTTGTCTTTCTTCTTTTTCTTTTTCTACTTTTTTGCTCTCTTCACTGGGGCTGGCTTAATGATTTCATAGGAAGTAAGAAGAAGAAGAAGAAGAAGGAAAAGGAGAAAAAGAAGAAGTTACGCCCCGACAATGCGATTTCGCAATTGACAATCCCCAGGTGAAAATTCCCGCGACTTTCAAACGAGAAAGTTGTTCGCTTTCTTGATTCTTTTCTTTTCTTTATTATTTTCTTTTTTTTTCATTTTCTTTTCTACTTTTTGTTCATATTCTTCTTCTTCTTCTTCTTCTTGTTCATATTCTTCTTTTTTATTTTGTTCTTTTCTTTTGTTTCCCTCTAACGACCTACGCTCGCTCTAACTCCCTTTCTCTCTTTCGTTCTCTCACACTCTTGTTTCCCTCGTTCAAGACAAAAAGAATATTCATATTCGACGAAGAAGAAGAAAAAATAAAAAATAAAAAAAGTAGCCTTTGCTCTTCGAAAGTATGTCAGGGTGGAAGAAAAAATAAAAAATAAAAGAATACAATAAAATGAAAAAATTTCAAGCTCAAAGGGACACTTTCAAAGTGTTTGATGACCGACTGAATTCGAATCAAACTGTTCTACGAAAGCCGCCCTTTGACCTTTTATACATTGCTTGATACCTTCTTCTGCCTCTGTTACTGCTGTAACTGTTACTATATACCTATATGCTTTCAACACGAAAATTTGTAACGAAAGCTTCTCTTTTTGTTTCTCTCTCTCTCTCTCTCTCTCTCTTTTTTTTCTGCATTCCGACGAGAACTGCTATAGGTATAATTATATTAGCAAAATAAATCCGTCTACGGATTAACCGGCCGCTTTACGTAAAATTATATAATGAAATAAATCTCTTTCTCGCTTATGTAAGTACCAACCAACCAAGGTACCTCGATACGAGCTTTTCTGACCCAAAGGCTGACTGTATGCCCACCAACCCCCGGGTTATATAACTAGGAAAAAATTTTTTGTTTCATAATCCTAATGTAAAAAAAAAAAACAAAAAAAATTGTCTGGAAAAAAAAATTCTTTTTTTATTACTTTTTATTTTACCCCGCGCGTTAAATTCCTCGAGCGCAAAGGCAAAGAAAAAGCTCGGATATAACCTGAAAAAAAAAAATATATATATATATATATATATATATATATATATATATATATATATATATATATATATATATATATATATATATATATATATATATATATATATATTTTTTTTTGTTTAAAAACAAGAAAATAAAAAAATAAAAAAATATGAAAAAATTGCAAAGGGTTTTGCTTTTTTTTCTCTACTCTCTAGGCAACGCATCGAAGTGTATGAGAGGAGAACATTTTAATTAACACTTATCCACGTGAACCCTTCTCGGATTCTCAACTCCACAGTTTTTTGGGGTCGCCGGATATCTCTGGGCGCCCTTTGCTTACCTAGTTCTGTTCATCTTTTCGTGAAAAAATAAATAAAACAAAAAAAAATAAAAGAAGAAAAAAAAATATTCAGGAAGAGAGATTCGTAGAGGTGAAATTCTATTCAGATACTCTTCGTTGAGAGTCGTAGCTGGGTAAGCCTCATTCCTCTCCACCCTATTCCTTCGTTCTAGTACCAAATTTAGTACGTATATATGTATACATATATAAGAGGAGACACGAAGTCAAGAGAGAAAAAAAGAGAATCAAAAACCTCCAGGTGTCCTCAACAGGGCTGACAAGAGCCGTAAGAGGAGAAGAGTACCAATGTGGACCATCTTCTTCTTCTTCTTATTCCTCTTCTCTCCTTATGGACTTGCAAACGAGGAGAAGGACTCCTCGTAACCATGTAACTAAGTATAGGTACATTTCAGGGTACATGTATCAAAATACGTAGTATGTATGTACCTACGTATATAACATTTATTATTATTATTATTATTTTGCCTGTGCCGAACCGAAAAAATATAATACCTATGTAGGTGTATATATATAAAAAAAACCTCGCAGGAGGACTTTTGGATGACTTTAATCTCGTTTCACCAGCAGCAATGAGAATTGATGTATTTATTGGTATTTTAACCGATGGAACGCACACTGCTCGGTATAATAAAAGGCTTTTGTTGAGTGAAATTTCACCGGTCATTTCGTACTAATTTTTCCAATATCACACCCGCACTCCTCGCTTCATCCCCATCCCCATCCCCATCGTCATCCGCATCCACATTCCCATTCCTCGATTCCTCTTCTGCCCCTATTTGCTTTGAAACGAGGTAACATAGCTGCATGATCATCGAACTGCAGTCCAGTCCCACTATCAACTGGACTGCGGGGTCTCGTTCGTCGAGTGACGCGGACACAATTACTACCCATCCTCACGCTGAGAGGATCTCGGAAAACTAATCACGCCGGTGGTATGGGAATGCTGTCTGGTTCCAGGGTCCTGGGATGGCCATCCAGGGTAATTATCGAATAGACCCGATAGTTTCTCATTCTGCCTTCGCTATGGCTGGATACGGGGATCACGAAGAGAAGGCCTGCAGAATAAACACAAAAAAAAAAAAAAATACAAAAAAAAAGTAAAAAGAATGACAAAAAAAAAAAAATAGTACAGATACTCGATAGTTTTCTCTTGCTCTATGCTGCAGTACTTTTACAGTTTTTCTATTCCTCTTTCGGAATACGAGGCAAAGAAGATACAGAGACGCCAGCGTGGACGGATAGTCTCGGAAAAGAAATTACCTTCTGTTACAGAAACCCACTGTTGTTTAATACTGTCTGTATTGGCTATGGAAACAACACCACACTGAAGTCTAAGGAGGTCGTTGAACGATTCTATCTTGTAGTGTTAATACAGTTTGCGCAATTCCGTTAAGTGTTCGTTAGTGTCTTAATTATGAATTGGAATACGGTCAAAGTCGCACTAGCTATAGTGTGCGGATATTGTATGAAATTGTAAATTCATGCTGAATGTATAGGCATGAAAGTTTTTTTTTTTTTTTTTTCTGTCAGTAAAAATTTTGCAAAGATTTGAAGAAAAAACTGGGGAAATAAAAAATCGAAAATGAAATCTGGGATTTGTAGGAAAGAAACAGAGCGAGCTGTGCGAACGGTGGGAATAAGACAAACTAACAAAAAGGAAAAATTGAAAAAAAAAAAAAAATAATAAATAAATGAAAAATAAGTAAAATAAAATAAAATGAAATAAAATAAAGATGAAGAAGTGAGTGAAATAGGAGTTTGTCTTTTTATCGTAGTGCTTTGAATGCGAGAGCAGCTGACGACACGATTTTAGACCGCAAGAGAGGAGAAAACTTGGACAAGAAATAACCACAAGCCGAGGGATTCTCTTGGGGGTACAAAGTTTTCACGACCAAGAACTGAGAGTTCCGTTTATTCGCCCCACACTTCCGATTTAAAAAATGTCAAATGTCACGTTTCATGGACGGTGGGTTCAGTCTTGTATGGCATACTGGCCAGACTTATATTTCTCGCACACTTAATTTTCTGGATCCATTTATTTTTCTTTCCTTTTTTTTTTCTTTCTTTATCAACTGCATATTACCACGAACGAAGAGTAGCACGACGACGACGACGACGATGAACAATACAATTACATTATTCAACGTATGGTTATTTCAAACTCGACAGAAAGTTTGTACCCTCTTTTTTTTTTTTTTTTTTTTATTTATTTTTTTTTCGTTTTCGTTCTTTATTTTTTTCACTTTATACTTCCCTTTCCTTTTTTTCAGTTCCGTTTGCATAATTCTACAATATTCAGTAATCGGATTATAGATATATATCGTTAACTCTGCAACACGGGGGAAAGTTAAAGCGACTATTCAACCGCAGATTTACCTACCATCATCCGTGAGGTTAACGTGCACAGAGAGCAAAGACCCCCCCCCCCCCCCCCCCCGACACGAGCCTTTACCAATTTACACATGTTTCGGAATGAATGGAGACATGCATACCCACATAGTACCAACGGTAACCACATATAATTAATCCATCGAGTTACTGCGGTTTAGGAAACAACTTGCGTCACGTCGGGTTTAACTATGGCTAAACGCGCGGTTACATTCAAACCTAATAACAATAAGGGGTTATACAATCATAAATTTACCTACCATACTATTTTAGGTATACGTATAGATACTAACGGAAGTTCGAATTTCCACGTTATCTACACAAATCTATAAACTCTCTTATTCGAATGAGGATTCTGCTGTAGAATACCACCGGGAATTATTATCAAATCGAACCAAACGATCAAACACCAAAATCACAATATACTATAATATATATGTATATATATATGTATGTAGGTATCTATTATAGTCGTTGACCAACACTAATGTGAAAACTTAGCTAGTTAGGTTCAAATATATATATATCTAGTATGTAGGTACCCAATTTGGTAGACCTTTTTAGGTTCACCAGTCAGACGTTTTAATGTGTTTAATTTATTGTGTGAATGAACGACAGCGTAGTCTACTCATGCACATATCTCCATTACCCAGCCAGGCTGTGTAATGTACGTTACAAGGGATATGTAATACGGATTTATGACCGAGTATCGAGTATTGGTAGTAAATTTACTCGGGTCTATTGCGATTAGTGGACGTTAATTAATCCTCGTGTTTGAGGATATTATGGGACCGGGATCAAATTCCGAATTTTAAAAGAACTATCGGTAAAAATTTTGGATTTTATTATATTATCATCAATTAACAGTTTTTAGAAATGGTATATTTCCCCCGAAAGTCTCCATATTCGATTTAAAAAAAAACTTTAAATTGAAATACAACGAAAAAAATTCAAAATTTCGTTAAATTTTTATAAATCTTCGACCTTCTGAGTTTCGAGTGGCCTGCATTCCGATTTTTTTCAATTCTAATATTTTGAACTTTTCTTTTTCGAATTATTTTTCACTCAAATATATCTCCTCTAATTTTAACAGATATATTTTTGTCAAGCCTCTTGATCCGGAGGGATTTTTCTAATCATGCCGATTATCGAGTCAAGCCTTGGCGAGAGTAGGCGAGGTAATACATTGGTTGAAGATCTGTTGAAACACGTTAAAAATCACGTTCGGGTGGTGTCAGTTACTGGCCTTCATCCCGTGTGTTACAGAACGAAATGTAAAATAAGAAGAAACATATGAAGCAGCAAAGAACAAGAATAAGAATAAGAAGAGACAGGATCTTGGAAGATCTTCGAGTCTACCAGATGTCTCGCATCTCTCTGCATTTTTCAACGACACCGGATGAATTTCTTTTCCAGCTTCGAAGGGTCCAGAGGTTCTGGTGCCTAGCCGGGGATCGCTTTCGCCTTAGGCCTTCCTACTTTCGTTTTTTTTTTTCTTTTTTTTTTTCTTTTCTATTTGTTTTCCCGTTTCTTCTTTCTATCTCACGATGGAAAAAAGCAGCTTCGCTTGCTCGCGCTATTATTAGCTTGAGAGTTCGAACTCTCTTCGGGACGTTTTTTTTTTTGTCTTCTCGTCTCTCTTTCTGCACCCTAGTCGCATATATTTACTTAAAGCTCGGACGACCCGCGGCGGCCATTTGAATTATTCTCAAAATGATACTCGGAGTGAATCTTTTTACAGATTTACATTTTTACGAAGACGATCTTCCGTCCGGACTGTAGGGTAGGTATGTACAGGCTTAGGTTTAGCTACAAGATAATAAATAAATAAATAAACGAACAACTAAATCTTATACCCGGATTTTAAACATACAAATTTTTTTCTCGTATATACAAGAATTATGTAAATAATAGACCTCACCAATTTCGATCAATTTATTATCGGCTGTAATTATTTCAGACTCAATGTCGATTAGACGAGAGTTTTTATTGATATTAATATAATTAAAAGATATTTGAAAAAGCAGAGAGAAGCCTGCGATTATAACAGTATCATCATCTCTTCGTTATTTTCTGTTCTCACCACGAACAGATATCCTCTAGGCATTATGAAAGAGAGTTAAGTCGTCAAAGGTGGTTCAGCTATAGCGGATTTATCTCTCCGTTTATATCTCGAACCTTTAAGATTTGGCAAAATATACGAAGAACCTTTATTTTTTTTCTTCTTCTTCTTCTTCTTTTCCTCAAGTGTAGGTAGAAAATCTGAAATCAGTCTCATGTATCCACACAGAGTATTATTCGTCACGAAATCCGAGAAGAATAATCTTTAACTTTGAGATTGCGAAACAAAAAATAAACCAAAAAAAAAAAAATTGATGAAAGAATTTGGCCAGGTTCAAAAGTTCTATTTTCTTTTTTCACTTATTTCTGTATTTTATTTTATTTTTTTTGTAAAGATCGAACGACCGAGAACGAAAAAATCTCGTGTCAAATAGGTGCACGAAAATTTCTCACCTGCAAGATTTCACAGTCACTGATTGTCGAAGAGTTAATAATTAATGACTAATTAGCACGCGTGTCCCCAAGTGTTGCGAATATTGAATAGTCAAATTTTACTCATACCTACAGTAACAAACGAACGATGAGCTAAAACCACTTCTGTGATCAAAACAATGCAATCAACGATGCAACGTATGTACATACATACATATGCATATAAGCGTATTACTTTATGGTGTTTACTATTTGCACGACCATTACGCGATCGGCCAATACCATTTTATCAAAGTGCCAATCATGCGTTACCTTCAGTTTGTTATTTGTACACAGCAAGTGGTTAGGACGATAGATAGAAACAGAGAGAGAATTGGCATTTTGCTTTATACAGATAGCGATTTTGGTCGAGGGTGATTATCGAATTAATAATCGAATTTCTTCTTACTCTTATTTTTCATTTGTTATCCATATTGATTTATCAGAATGATAAATCGAAAAAAACTATTTTTATTTTTACCATCAGATGCGGCTGTATTATCGCAGCTTGTCATTTTCAGGGAATTAGGGTTTGGCTTTACGTTCTTCGGTGATCCGGATTATTAACATTTGAATAACGAGCCGTACCTACGGCCGATCGATAGTCAGGACTTGAAATTATCGGCTAGCTAGGGGTCAAACGTTATGCCGTAGTTTAGTTCAGTTTCTGTACTACCCTAAGGGCTAGATAATTAAACATAATACGACATAGCATAACTTTGGTAATAAATGAATAATTGAATGTCCTTCTTTTTTTATTATTATTTTTCTCTTTGAACTTATGAAATAATGAGCTTAGCCATATAACCTCGAATAGCTACTCGCAGTAAAAGTTATCCTGATTTTTTTTTTTTTCCATTTATTAATTAACAACTTTGTCCTGTAGTTACGTAACTAACATCTGTACAGATATGTAATTTAGGTATTATGTAATTAAATTTTACAACCGAGGGTTTTGAAGCCGATGAAAGTTGCACTCGAAATTAAAATCATGATATCGTTGCTGCAATTTTCATTTCTTTTTTTTTTTTTTTTTCCCACGGAATTTCAACGAAGTATATATATATATATATACGAGGTACGAAAATCGGGTGGATTAACTTTGATTCTATTTTAAACAAAGCTTTCTCGTTTATCTGCTTTGTAACTTTGAAGTTTGATTCGGTATTATCAAGGCTGAGAGAATATATATTTGAACTCTAGATGCTATTGGTAATACCTGGAAATTGACTGTGCAATATACAAGTCAGCTTTTTCTTCTTCTTTTTCTTCTTCATCTTCTTCTTCTTCTCCTTTTTGTTCTTTGTATTATTTTATTTTATTTTATTTTATTTTATTTTTTCAGTTGTGCTTTAAATTCAGAGTAGCTACGAAGTCTTCGAGATATCTCGATAAACAAGGCACTTGATTGCACAAGCTCGCCGTTTCATCGGGTCGAATTAGAGGAATACGCCTTGAAACTTTCTAAAGAACGTTAAAGTCAGAGAGAACAACTCTGGCAGGGTGAAATGCTATTTGGTTGTTACGAGAAAACTTTTCGTCCCATTTACCAACCGCCGCGTCAAACACAGACTCAAATATGTTTCTCATTAATTGCGCTGTTCCAAGGCAGGTATAATGTGCCTAAATTATACCTATATACCTTTACGACTACATAGTGTACTATATATATATATATATATATATATATATATATATATATATATATATATACAATATGTATACATATCTACATTCACACACAAATATTTAACGAAATAATTACGCAGCCTTAGAACATAAACTGGCTTTAATTTAACACCAATTACTCCTCGCGGCTATCGATAAAGTATCTAAACAAAAAAAAAAAAAAAAGAGAAAAAAAAAACGTGAGACCTCCTTTTTTCTGTTCATTTAAAATTTAGTAATGAGCTTTTTAATCCGCTGGGTAGGATATCAGCGATGATTATATTCGATTTCGTTTAATTTTACAAACTTTTGTTCGTATATTCGTTCAATGCAACACGTGTGTCTATAGAAATAGTTCGAGGATGATCAGTAGGTACATACATATAACTGGACTGGATATAACATACGATAACATAGAATAACATGGTGTTCAGATATCCATGCAATTTCGATCGTATATATGAGCTGTATACAAGCACGGATAATCATGATACGTACCGTAAGGCGGCTGCATAACTTCTACCTTTGTTGGAAATTCTCTTCCACCCGTAACACGTGTAGATATATACCTATATACCTACCAGTATATGGCACACGCACAAACTCCCGTCATATGTGTATCGGTGTAAAAGCAGCAAAAGCTAAAGCAAAAGCAAAAGCAGAAGCAGAAGTAGAAGCGGGGTAGTAGCTTATAGACATTTATCCACGCGCATGCCTAGACCGTAAAATCCAGCCACATTCTTTATGATATAAAGTGTAGTAGGTGAAGGTAAAGTACGTAGGTTTATAGCAGGTAAGCTGAATGAATGAAGTAAACCGAGTGTGTTAAACTAGGCCAACGTAACAAATCCTCCTCGATATTGTCTAGGAGTTGTGCAGATGGTAAATATTTGAAATTTTTTTCTTATTCTTTGTCATTTTTGAATATTTCTTTAATTTCTACAAGAGCTTTCGATCATTTGTATAGAATCTAGTCTACATGGATTTGTTGTAATAAAAGAATGTAATTTAATGGGCATTAGAAGAAGAGGATTGAAATTGAAATGTTCTCGTTAACCCTTCACCTTCTTTTCTCTCCGCCTCCGCCTCCAACCCTCACAACCTGCCCTCACAAAATAAAATAAAATAAAAGAAAATGTAAGAATAGAAAAAAAAAAAGAAGAAAAATTCTCGTAAGCACAACAATCGATTTCAATTTGCCAACTTTCTTTACCTCTAAAGGGGTTGAATTTATGCAAAGTAATTTCGTTGCGGAGGTCGATAAAATAAAAGCAAAGTCTTGGATCCTGAAAACCACCCCCTCTTCACCTCGACTTTACCTTATACCTTGCCATGTTTTGCCTTGCCTTGCCTTGCCTTGCTTTACCACGCCCGGTTTCATCGTGAAAATAAGCATTGCACGACTTTTTCGTACAAAGCTTACCGCAATATTCACTCAAGAATTGCACCACGGCCAGCTGCTATACTACTTTTACTCTTATTATCATATTTAACATATTCATACGCGTATTACGTAATCCCGTATTTTACTTTACTTTATTTTAATTTAATTTTATTTTTTGTTTTTCTTTTTTCATTTTATGGTGAAAACGTTTAGAATTGAAACGAGAGTTTCCCTGATTGCGGAATATATATATATATATATGTATATAGGTATGCCACAGTGCAAAAGGTTAAATGCAGATACCAGGGTGTAGACTGTAGGGTACAGCTTGCAGAGGTCTTGGAAGTCGTCCTGTTGCACTTCAGGGCCTACCTACCTTAGGCTCCATTTGGTGGCTGTGAAACTTGACTTAATTTATATCACAGAACGAGCTCTATTGTTGGTTAAATGCCTTTGTATCGCGCCTCTCTTGGCCCGGCGACAATACGCGTTCTGGATTCTATGTAGAGAAGAGAAGTGAAGAGAAGAGAAGAGAAGTTGGGGTGCCAAGATGGCTGCCGCATGACTCCAACTTCCCTTCTTGGGTTTTCTCTAAAACGACAAAAAAAAAACGTTGGCAACGAAATTTTGCTGCAGCGTCGCATTGTGTAACCGTAATAAAAGTATTACAGACGAAAATGAATAAGATTATAAATGAAAAACAATATTCATGTGCCCCGTTAAAGTTCCGAATTTTATAAAAAGTTCTGAACGATTGAAAGTCCGTAAATTAATTTTGAAACGAAGTATTTCTCCGAAAGTCTGGATATTTTTCACCTGCTCTAAACAAATTTGATATTGAAGTAAATAATGTTATACCATTTATTAATAACAACACAAACTACGGTACCAGCTGTCTTATGTACAAATTGTACATATGTATATACGTATATATAAGTAATTAAAGCTCTGTTATATTATACCCCTGTAAATATGGTTTGAATTAACTGACGACGAAGAAGAAGAAGAAGAAGAAGAAGAAGAAGAAGAAGAAGAAGAAGAAGAAGAACAACACTCTTATTCCTTTTATTACAAGTTCCCTACCCTCTCTTTCTCCGTTTCGCAATGAGAGTCACCCAAAGCTCTGTTTCTCCCAAGTTCGTGATAATCCTCCCGTGTAACTTTAAATTAAACAGTTTATACGAGTTTAATAAAGCTTAATGCGAAGTCCACGTTGACAGCGTCGAGTGCAAATTGCTGCACTACCCTCTATCCTACTCCCTTCTAACCCCCGCGTTATTTCTACCACGGGCTTGTGACAACCCTTTAGAACTTTCCTTATGCCCTGGTATTAATATAACGCTATGGGATTTTCATGTACCTAGCTACCCACCTTAACGCCGAGGTTATAACGCCTTCAAGACCCAACTACTCGTATATATACCTACATAAACATATATACCTACGTACACGTACACATCCCATGCGTGTATCGTGTTATACAATACTTAGACTGTCACTGGTTGTCTCTTCACGTTTATAGTGTTATAGTTTATGGGTTTATATGTGTCTTTAGGTACATATTTCCGGCTACCTGCTGCTGTTGCTCTGCTGCACGGTTTTGTAGTGGGTATCTGTGTACATATACAATATTTATGCAAGTATCCGAATGCTGCTTCCCCATATCTACCCCCGAATACGAAAGTGTATACTAAATATGTAGTGCAAGTAAGCGAGGTAGACTATTACTAATTTTTATCCTCGTTTTACGTGCCTTATAAAAGAAGAATAAGTTCCATCGCGCTTTTCTTCGATCAAATAAACATGAGGATTATTAGAAATAATTAATCTGTCTGAGAGGTGCGGTTAAGAAAAAACAAAAAAACAGAAAAAAAAAAACGAAAAAAAATGAGATAAAGAAAACAAGATCTAAGGAGAATAACGTAAATCATGGTTAATCATTTATGGAGTGTCTTCTACCATCAGACTTTTAGAAATATGAACGTTAATCGATCGTATTAAATAGACGACGACGGGTGAGCGGGCGGATGGGTAGATGGGTACCGGATTTTCTTTCGAATGATTTATTACGAGGCTAAAAACTTCAGATTATTGGAATCTCGTCAGAGGTTCTTATTCTTCTTCTTCTTCTTCTTCTTCTTCTTCTTCGCATCATTTTGAATATCTATCTGTTATACGAAGTACTTACCTACCTACCTACCTACCTACCTACTCACTCTGGTTAATTAGTTGCTTACGTACGTCTATACTTTATCGTTTTTTGTATTTGTATTTTTATTTGTTTGTTATTTATTTATTTTATTTTTTTTATTACATTTACGTTTAATCGTTAATCTTCAATGAGTTTTCAAGTTTTCAGAACAAGACGAGACGGGACTGCTTTGATACCCTAAAAATACAAAAAAAAAAAAGAAAAAAAACTTGAATTATTTTTATGAAAAATATATACTTTATTGCCAGACCTAATACCAACGACCATTTTCTTATTTTCGGATTAGCAGAATTTCATTCACACACTCTCTTTATTTTGGGCTACTGCAACTTTTCTTTAAAATAAATTTAATAATCGTAATTTACGTTAACGTAAATTTATTACGTTGTGTATCGAAATGCAGAGTTAAAATTTTGTTGATGTAATAATAAAATAGAAGCCTATGTCTGCAGGGTACAAACAAATTATAGAAAAAAAAAAGTCAACTCTGAGAAGGGGGGGTTCAAAGTTGCGGGATAAAAATCTGAGCTGAGGGTACAACGGTTTAATCAACCACTTCTTCGTATACCTATAGGTACCTACCTACCTTCTTAACTTGCTTCTTTTCTACTTCCTTTCTTCCTTCCTTGCTTGCTACCTTGCTTGCTTGCAACTGGGAAACAATCCAAGCAGAGTGCTATTTGTTTCTTGCATTATTTAATCCACCTGAGGGAGCAGACTTCAACCCTCAACCTTCCACCCTCAAACCCCGTAGCCCCCACTTTCCGGCACCGGCACCACCATAGCCGACGAATTCGTTCCCAGTACTGTATTATTTATGATATTTATATACCCATATTGCTTGCTGCCATGGACGACCTTACCTCACCTTACCTTTACCTTTACCTTGCGCCTTTACCTTGACTCGTACAATTCTTCGAGTCGAAGGAGAGAAAGAACGAGAGAGTAGAGAGAGTAAAAGAGATAAAGAGAATAAAAGCTGGGGTGGTGTAATCATACCTGCATACCGTATCCACAACTGGTTATTATTTACAGAGTAGGTACAGAATCTCGTCGGTGATTCTTGTGTGGATGTGCTCTTTTGCTGCTGGTTGGAGTATGGAATAATAATACGATGATGAAATCCTTCTCATATATATGCGTTTCTACTGAGATTAGATATCAAAGTAAGATAACGTCGGTGGTACAGGAGGTAGGTATATGTATACATATATATACCTATCACGTTTTGTGCACTAAACGGGATAGTTCTGAGGAGAGGAGATAATGAGTATGAGTAATAAGGGAGAGGGGGATAGAACAATTAACGGTTATATAGGTACGTACCTACTTTGAAATTGTTTCGTAACTCTTCCAACGTGGGTACATACATAATCACCATCAACGATCAATGGTAATAGGACCTCGTTGCCGTAAAGAGATCAGATAAGGTTCAGAAACCAAGTCCTATATCTATCCAACCTTCTCGACTCGTTGGCTGGCTGGTTGTAGAATCTAGAAAATATACTGGCGCGAGCTGTGGCGCCGCGACGCGACGCGACGCCTTCGCCTTCGCCTTGCCTTGCCTTGCCTTTGCCCCGCTTCGTTCAAAGTAGATAAAGCTCGGGTTAATCGGGTCCATCCAAAGTAGCTATGGGGTTTTTTTTTTTTCTTAGAGCGATCAATCAACCGGAAGTGATTGAAACTCGCATGTAGTCAGAGAATATTTTCAACTTAAAAATTTTTTTTTAAAAATTGAAAATTTTTACTTTACTCCAACGATCCCTTCATTTTCCTGTGAAGAGAATAAGTATAAGAATAAGAATATAAGAAGATAAAATTTATACGAAATTTTCATCTCATCACTCTTTTTCGTTCAATTAGTCTCTTCAATTCTCTAACGTATGAAAAATGGTCGTCTCGTCGTATAAATTGGACTAAAATAAAAGTTGATTCATGTTGAAACATTTTTTTTCAAGTACAAAAACTGCCACCCCCACTTATTCTTCTGTCTCTTATATCTCCTCCTACTCCTTATCCTACTCATCCTCTTGCCAAAAATTGTTTAAAATTATTTTACCGTCTGCAAAAGACAGCCTAACCACATAACCCTGGTTAACCACTCGTTACGACGGACCCAGGACGGTTGCTTAAGTTCGTGTAGATCGCGATATACACACAGAAACTTGAGGGTTGGGTTGGGTTGGGTTGGGCCGGTACTCTTGACTCAACGAATATAAGCTCCGGCTAGTATCATGGTGGTACTTTTCGGTTGAAATTCTGTTATACAATTTTATTTATTTTTATGTATTCTCTTCAATAAGAGTTTTCCTTGCGTAAGTATTACACGATGGAAAAAATACGTAACAAAGACAGTTTAACATGTTATAGGTAGGTAGGTAGTCGTTGGATCAGTTTGATAACCCGAAACATGAGGATTCGAAATCGAGTATAAGAAAATTAAACAGAAATACGAAGAAAAACGTGAATAGTATAAAGTTTTAACTTGCGAATAGCAAATATGTGAATACGTATGTCCGAACGTATGTTGTATTCACTCGTATACCTGTACATAATAAATTATGAAAAGGTTTGATTTCGCGGTTACGTGGAGCGGAAGTACGTCGGAGCAGATCATGTTTGATTTTGGAAAATCCGGGGGCCGGTAACAGCTGGACTTTCCCGACCCCATCATGATGTCGGTTGATATGTACGTCATACATATCTATACCAGAATGGACAGAATTTTGATTTTCTGTTTTGATTTTTGCTTTTTAAATAATAACCGATATGTAATTAACCATTCTCGATTTCCGGTCGTAAATTATTATCGTATATTCGAAACCAACCATCAATATAAACGCGAGGGCGAACTAGAGAATAATGGATGTAGGTAGGTATAGTATAGGAGGTAGGTGGGTAGGCAGATATTTTATTAATCGTTTTACTCCACGCTTCGAGTAGCTAGGCTATATATTATGTGTGTATTTGTAGGTACGTATGGACATACATACACCCTTACCCATATGAACATAACATAACGTGGATTTTATATACAAGAAATAATTGAGAAGTATATATATATATGTACATACATACATACATGAAATAAGAAAAATGGATGAAGCTCATATAAAGGTTTGCAGACTGAAAGAGGAAATCCATTTCAACAATTTCTCTATATATACATATATACGTATGTATGTACTTACACTTTATTTTGTCAATTTGTGTTTTTTTTTTTGAACCTTGTGTTCTCTGTCTCAAACAATAAGCCAGACAGCCTAGTCATATACTATTTCCTATTTCATTATATCAAATATTTATCAACTGCATATCTGTATTAGCTGTTTATTATGCACTGCGGTAGCGAGTTGACTCACCTAGCCCTAGTCCTAGTCCTAGCCCTAGTTCTAGCCTCAGCTATTGCACGCGATGTGGTTGAATATGCAATAAATCTGTGGGTTAATTTTTTATAACAGTAAGTCCTAACTTAACCGATAAAAAATGAAAAAAAGAAAGCAGAAATAAAAATGAATAAATAATTAACTAAATAAGTAAAATTGATATCAGGAGGGTTCTATTTGTTATTATAATTATTATCGATTATTGGAATATAATATACATAGGTATATGTATGTACATTAGGGTGGGCCAAATAAACCTCCTTGATTTTTTTCTTTCAAAAGGCCTTTTTAAAAATTTGTTCTTTATGATCAATTAATTAACAAGCCTTGAAAAATCTGAGATCTTAATTTTATTATTTAGAAGTCAATCATTGTGATTTTTTATTTCCCATTTAAATAACATGGGAAATGTTCTTGTGGTACTTTTCAATTTTTAGATCGCAAAAACTAATCGACTTAAAAAGATTCTGCATAGCTACTTTTGTTCAAAAAAAAAAAGGTCTCTTGATTTTTTTCGATAAGTCTAGCTGTTTCCAAGCTGGTTATATGTTATTAATGGTAATTAACCATAAATAACTTGGAAATAGCTAGATTCATGGAAAAATACCAAGATACCATTTTTGTAGGACGTTTAATTTTGTACAAAAGTAACTATGCAGAATCTTTTCAAGTAGATCAATTCTTGATATATAAAAATCGAAGTGTGCTATACAAGAACCCCCCATTTCCCATGTTATACAAATGGGAAATAGAATACCGCGATGAGCGACCCATAAATATTGAAATTAAGGGCTCAGATTTTCCGAGACTTATTATTTAATCACAAAGAACAAGATCTTGAAAGTGCCTTTCGACAAAAAAAAAAAAAAAAAAGTTGTTTTAATGTAATTTTTTTTTTTTTTCGATCTGATATCGGAAATAAAATCCGTACGTTGAGTAGGTATTTTGCATACTGTATAGGTTTAGCTATACGTTGATCTGGTCGTCGGTCATCCTGGGAATTATATCACATGTTTACGAGCAAACAATGAACAATGTAGAAACGGGGGACTATGGGTGTAGTATATAACGTATATAATTAATTAGAGTTTCTACGGTATGTGTGCAGGCCGACGACCGCTGTGGTCAACGCGTTTGTTTCCAGTTTGTTTAGTTCGCGGTTTACGTCCCCTTTACTGAATTCGTTATTATTCTATTTAAGAATACGGATTTTAGATTATTTTTTTTCCAAAATCTACTAAAATTGTTTTTACTTTGAAGAACATTCAATGGGGATAAAAATAAGTGTGAAATTATTCCTTAAACTACGCTAATAAATAATTTGAAAAAAAAAAAAGCTAGAGCCGCAGAGCAGATGTTGACCACAGTGTATATATATATATATATATATATATATATATATATATATATATATATATATATATATATATATATATATATATATATATATATATATATATATATATATATAGATAGATAGATATCTATGTATATATTCTTTAAAAAAATTGTCACGTTTTCCCGAATTGGTTTTATCTCGGGATAAATGTACGTGGTCGTATGTTTCGTTGGTAGAACGTAGGTACGTGCGCCTCTTTGCCGAAAGAAGGATTCGACTATCGATTGTTACCATTGGCTTATACCTCTATACATACATATGGGTTACATATATGGTATAGATATATGTATACATACAGATATATGTAAGATACGTGCGGAGGATTATTTGATAGAAAAATTTGAAACGGTTTAGCTGATAGCCGGATTTCTTTTCCTTTAACAAGTCAGCGATTTTCATCCTTAACTACCAGAATTACGGTAATTATAGTACCAGCCATCCAGCCAGCCAGCGAGTTAACGGTAATTAGTAATTAGTAATCGGTGATCGAGCTAAAAGCTCTGCGCTAGTTATATATGTATATGTATGATCTACATGCATATGAACTTATGGTTTTAATGTATTAGAGCCTCTCCTCTTAACTTGCAATTAGTTTGCGTTTGATTCTTATTTCAAACTGATATATATATATATATATATACCTCCTCTACGTTATCTAACACTGTATATATACCATCCTCGTCCTCCAAGGCACATGGCTCTCTTTTCAAGGCGTAGGTGGGTAGGTATAATCTATACCTATAACTGTAACTACCTAACAGCACCCAGTATTTGCTCCGGGTCTCAATGCTTCGCCATTTGCATCCGTAAATGGGAGACTATTACAATGCAGACGGGTTTTAACAAAGTTTCCCTCGGCCCAACTCCTCCACCCTTCTTCACCATCCACCATCCCTATTCCTTCTCTCCATCCTCTCGATTCGTCGCCTTTCTAGTTTCCGCACAGATGCCTCCAGGCATCTTTCGCATACCTATGTGCAGTGTGATGATGATGATACTGATGCTGGTGGTGCAGGTATAGGGCCATTCGCAAACCGTATATTCCTAATTATTTTCATCATTTCTTTTTTAATAAAAAAGACAACAAAAAAAAAGAATAGATGATTATTGCACATATATCATCGCGTTTAGAAATTATTATAGCTTCTTTCTTTTTTTGCTTAATTCACTGGGTTTATAGATTGGATTCAATAAACTGGCAAATATTTTATATCCAAAACGGAAGTATTTCTGCACTTCCATTTGCTTATTCATTTATTTATTTATTTATTTATTTATTTATCAACTCACGTAAATTGGACTATACACATACTCACATATATATGTATCTACCTGTATGCTGCATACGTTGAAGAGGAATTTTGCGAGATAAATATCTACGTTGATTTATTTATTTGTTTATTTTATTTATTTATTTATTTATTCCTAGGTTATGTGTGTATAGTTGTATTTATATATTTGCATCGTGTGTTTGCGCTTCGCGTGCCAACATTTTTAGCTGTAATATATACATACATACATACATACATACATACATACATACATACATACATACATACATACATACATACATACATACATACATACATATATATATATATATATATATATATATATATATATATATATATATATATATATATATATATATATATATATATATATATATATATATATATATATATATATATATATGTATATTTATATACAAGTGATGTAGAACGTTTTGATATTTGTCGCGAAACATCACATCACATATCGCCATACATACGTACGTACATATACCTATGTACACTACATCTATTTACACGGTATAAATATGAATATAAATATAAAGTGAATTTTTACGTGGTAGAATGAACGAACGAAACGTACGAACGAACGAATTTCGTTTATGTATCGTGGGAAACTGACTATTTCACAACGGCTGATCGAACTATGGTATATATACCTACCCATACCGATATAACACGTTGCATTCATTATTCATAAAAGTAAATATCCGCACGTTCGTCGAACTGTTAAAAATTATTTACTTTTTTTGATTTCAATCGATTTTTTTTATTTTTATTTTTATTTTTCCCACTCACAATCACGATGTGACAATTGTATAGATAATTGAAATACAGGCCCTCTGCAGAACCATGTATTATATTGTTACCACAATAATTAGTTTTACATATACAATTTCAAAATTATCCCATTAATGCTGATTCAGGTTTTTTTTTTTTTTTTATTTTCTGCATGCAAGCAGTATGCTGGCAAAAGATCGAAGCAGAAAAAAAAAGAATTTAATCCTCAAACTTAGAACAAATTTTTTTTTTTCACTTCGAATAACATCGTTTTTTTAATTAGGCATACGTTGGTTCTACCATATATATCTACTCTTGAATTTTAATAATAGAGTTTTGTCAAGGATTTAAAGAATGGCACAGTTCTCTTGTTCTCGTGAAAAAAAAAATTAAATAATAATAAAATATTCCGTTTTTTGCACTTAGTTAGTCGGTTCTAGCGCGTAAGCCTCTTCAATTATTTGAAAAATTCTTTAGAACTGAAAAATAAAAAAAAAAAAATAAAAAAAAAAAAAAACGAATAATACGTTCATTAAATTTTCATCTCGTTGCTCTCCGAATCCTCAATAATTAACGCAAGCACACGAATTGACATATCTAGAAGAAAAAAAAAAAACAAAAAAAAAAAAAAACGTTAACATCAATTTGAGTTTAAGGTCGTACGACGTGTGGGAAAATGTAGAGCAAAATCCATTTAACAAAGAACTGTTAATTATTAGTTTCATGCTGTTGTTCAATGTCGATTGAATAACATTTAACCATTACAGTTAGAAATCAAGTAAGTTGTAATTTGTACCTAGAATAAGAGAGAAGTATAAAATAGGCATGGTAAGAGGCTGCAGGGAAAACCTTTTTACACAAATGAATCCGTGAATCGCATACTAAAACCAAACGTGATTCTCAATTAGTGCCTTTTATTACCGCCTCGTTATTCTCCTCGTGTTCGTCCTTACTTACTCATTCGCCTTACCTCGGTATGGTTTTCTTTCCTCTTTGGTCTCTTAGAGAAGAAAATGGGAGTGTATGGGTATTTCATGAGGGGATTTTCCCGCTAAATGTACGTCATCCCCTGCATCCCCTGCATCCTCACTTCTCTCTTATTCTCGCCCTTCTCGCTAGATGTATATTAGTACATGTACATACGTACGTACATACATACATAATCTACTCCTCCATGGTCTTAGATCCTCCAGTGGCTGAGAGGTTCCGGAATAATTTTCTCGCCTTATTTTTATTCATTATTACATAAAGCGGTTTTAGGTTTTAGAGGGAGAAAAATTTCTAAACATCGTATAAACGAAGAAACTGTATTTTTACTTTTGAAAATTGGGGGTTGGTAGTTGTGTTATTATCGTGGAAACGCCTACCTATAATATTATAGTCGTTTGCCTTTTAGCTGATCGACTATTTTTGTAACGGTATTGGTCACCGCTGTGCATCGGTATCGGCAAATTGTTCGATTCTACGTTCAACCCCGTTATATAGCTGCTAGCCAAAACCAGACCGGTAATACCGCCCGCGTTGCGAAAGCGGCTCAGCTTGGTCCGGCGCGGCGCGCGGAAGTTAATCCATTTGATCCTACCCGATTCAGGTGAATGGTTTTTTGCTTTACGTACCGTGTCCATTACGTGGTCGTCCGAAACTGTTGTCGCCGTTGGTTTTCCAACGGTACACATACATATACGTATTGTATTATACGAACATCGAATTGAGGGAAGGCGCGTAATAGTTTTAAACGAGATTTTAAAGCAAGAATTTCACCCTGTGAAAATTATTATTATTATTTTTTTTTTTCTACTTTTTTTTTGGCTTTTTCTCGTTTTTCAACACTTATGCGAATGGCTTGAAAGGGGCTAAGTGTAGAAGTTTTGAATTTCTTATAAGTTCCGAACGGTAAAAAATATGCGAATTTATTTGAGACGATTTTGAATTCATCAGAATTGCGTCAAATTTCGGAATAATAAAATTTGGAATTATTACCGTTCAGGACTTTTGAATATTGAAACTGTAATCAGGCCCCGATTTTCATCTATTTTCCACTTTTTCACATTTCATTTAATCCATTTTCTAGTCTTTTGGTTTTTGGGTTAAAATAAAAAGGTATGAAAAAAACAAAAATATTTTTTTTTCCCAACACTTCTATAACAATTGGTTATATTATGCCATTACCTATTATTATACGTATGTACGTATATGTGTTTATAGGTACCAGCTATAATACCGCTGCTGGGCAACGATGCGGATATAAAACTCGAGTTAAGTGGTCAAAGAGAAAACTGCTGGCACCGCCATAACACTTTGTGTGGTACAACGGGATTAGGTATGATCTCGACATTTATTTGGTAAATAATTATTTCTTTTTTTTTTTGTTTGTTTTATTTCAACTTCATTCAACAATTTTGAGCTTTTAATCGATTAATTTTTTTTTTATTTTTTCATTTTTCATCTTCTAAATATATTTAAATTTTTCAATTTATCTGAAAGATTGAAAATCGATCAATCACGAGAAAACTTAACATCATTAACAAACAATATTATCAGAGTTCAATTATTTTACACATAAATTATAACGTATATTATAATTAGGTATATATATAAATAATTATCTTCAATTCTGAAAAGCAGGGATTTCGTTTTTCCCCAAAGTTTAAAACTCGATTTTCTTACCTATACCACGTTGCGTTGCGTTAAGTAATTTCATTTTATGTTAATATTTTAAGATATAAAGAATATATATGTACATATATACATATATATATAGTATATAGTACATAGTATACAGATAGGTAGGTACCTACCTGCACCTGTGGAGTTCCGAATTTGTTTAATGCAAATTATTATTTTGATTTACTTGTTTATTTATTCACTCGTCTGTATTTTATTATTAAACCATGTTTTAATGGATTCAAATATTATGCAAATTATTATCGGAAATATTAACTAAGCAGAATGCTAAGAACATATACATATACCCAAGTATATGTATAATCTATATATTTTTTTACTTACTTATACTTTTGATTCTGTCTTTTTTCTCAAAATTTTCATTACCATTATTATTTTTTTCGTCTACTTTTTTTTTTTAATCTTTATCATATTAAAAATTATCAAATCATTTATTCGCTGCTATGTATATATATATACACCTATGTACATACATAGGTATATATTTACTGAAAACATTTCGTCTAGTTATCCCAGAATCTAGTCCTGCTATCCCTAATATCAGAGTTTGAACGACCGACAGCTGCACGCATACAAAACGAGGTGAATAGTCGAGGTAGGGGCGTCGCGTCGCGACGCCTGGCACCATCCAAATCATATTTCTACCCTGAATAATATACCTGGCTACGCTGGTAGTGTGTGGTTAAAGTATCCTAAAAATACAATTACCATTATTTTTACTAACCCCAGTCGGCCGTTGATTAAATAATTATATTATTGAAACGCTCTTGTATTAACAGTTAGCGGTGGTCAGTATATACCTGCCTCTAATATATATCTCGTGGGTGGTGTATTTTTTAGTTTCCCATAAAACTTTGATGAAGTTATTAATATACATACATATATATATATATACATAAATTGTATAAATATTCATAAATTATTGGAAAAATAGAGGGAATATATACCCAAACGTGACAATTCATTTTTTTATCGTTTTTCACGACACAGCTTATGCAGATTTTATTCCGCAATATGAATGAAAATTTTACGTAGATATATATATGGATGTTTGAACAACAACACCGAAATAGAAATTTCGATTTTTTTTTTCGCGTAATTATTGCTCCGTTTTTTCTAAGAGGAACGTTTTATCCCGAGTCTAGAGAAATTCGCAGCATCACAAATAACGAACGTCTGTATTAACTCGGAATTTTAAATACCAACCCCGGAATTTCTGTTTTTTTTTTTTATTTTTATTGTTACACCTTGAAAGCCGGATTTCTTCCGTGAATTTTCCTTCTTTGAAGAAGTCTGATGATGGTCCTTTTAGACGCTACGAGAACCAAGGTGTCGTCTTATTAATGCTTAATCGGATAGTCAACTAATTTAAGCAGCTTCTATTCGGTTTATACTTGAAAACGAACGTTAAGAGTTAAGTCTATAGAATCTTTTGAATCCGTTTTTTTTTTTTCTTTCTTTGTTCACGGTAAAAAGGGATTAGGAATTGAATTGTCAGGTGTAGCAGCAACGCTCTTTCACAAAAACGCATGAATTTCAATAAATTTTTATGTCAGGAATGTATTCTTAACAGATTGACTTCTTTTACTTCCTCTTCTACTTTTACTTTTTCTTCTTCTTCTTCTTCTTCTTCTTCTTCTTATTCTTCATCTACTTTTACTTTTTCTTCTTCTTCTTCTTCTTCTTCTTCTTCTTATTCTTCATCTACTTTTTCTTTTTCTTCTCGCCTATATTCTCTCTCTCTTCTCTCGATCATTATAACCGGATTCATGCATGTTATCGGATTTTTACTTCTTACCTTTAGCTCTCACCTTTTCAACCAGCTTCAAGTAACAATCTTCAAGCTACTCGCCGAATAAGTTCGCAAGTTTCTGTAGTTATTACAGCTTTTCGGAGAAAAGTATATATATATATATACATACATATATGTATATATATACAATATTCGTGGCTGTTGAATATTGTAAGGCCGATTTTTGAGGATTATTTTTTGGCAAATTATATTACGCCCTCATTTTATGTATAATATGGAATAATAAAACATATACTATATTAATTTTAATTTTTATTTCAATTTTCATTATCATTTTCATTTTAAAAGTGAAATTCGTGTGTAGTCTCTTTCCCACAATAATCTCGGGCTCATTCGCATCATGGAATCCATAATCTCGACTCGAGGGGTGCCAATCCCTTGTTGCTGATTTAGCAAGAATCTAAGCTCGTCAGTATTTGATCGTTTTCGACACAAGACGAGGCGAGTGAGCGACGTGTTTTCAATAATGAGAAATAAAATGACGTGAAAATTTTTTTTTTTTCTCTTCTATTTCTTTTCGTAATTTTGAAGTATGAATTTATTAATTATTCTGCAATCACGCTTTATTTATTTCTCTTTTTAAAGCTTACTTTTTTTTCACTCTTTTCTCTCGATCCCTCTTTATTTTCTCGATTGACATTCGTAAGATTCACACGCCCGCACGCTGCTCGAAGGCGACGAAATTCGTGGACGGAATTGGAATGGGTCAATTTCCCTGCCCTCGTTCTGTTTTTCGTTTTTTTTTTTTTTTATTTTTTTTGTTTTTTTTTTTTTTTACTTTTTTGCTTTTTTTCTTACTCGTATTTCGATTTTCAGAATAGGCAGCGAAAAGGGTCACCCTCAACATTTCGTACCTTATTTTCTTCATCTTTCACAAAACTTTACCAGCTGCGGTAACAAGTATACGATCTTTAGGTACACGTACGTTTTCATAAATTTATGAAACATCTTTATCTGAAAAATCAAAAAAAAAAAAAAAAATATCTCACTTCGTTTAAATGAAATATCCAAAAATTCGTACATCACAGTTTAAACCCGCGTCTCGCAATTAAATTCGGGAAAAAATTATTTCCGTCAATTTCCAACCCTCAAATTTTATCCATGATCTACCCACATGTGTACGAGTACATAATAACGATGTACATAAGATATTCGAGTGTATGGTGAAAAACCCCTCGATTTTTTCCACACTCCGTGGAGATAAAAAATGGGAGAATAAAATTTGTCTTCTCTCATTCATTTTATTTTTATTTTCTGGCTATACCTTATATATGTATGCCTATATACCTTGGGGTTTGAAATTCGTTGCACGGTTTTATTTGAGCGGATTATTTCGTACGAGTTGACGCGGACCTGTTCTACTTCGTTACTTGATTCGTAAATTCGTGAATATCTACTCTGTAGAGATCCGGAAAGTCTTGACTGTATATATATGTATATGTATAGTAGGTATGTAGAAATGGCGACGATCCCTTGAAATGAGAAAACGTCGAGTAAATTTATACACAGGTATTCTGTATTTTGTTTAGTGAAAAGAGGAAAGAGGACAGAAGAAATAGGGTGGGGTACAATTTGATTAGTGTATTTTTTTTTTATTTTTTATTATTATTTTTTTTTTTTTTTTGTGTGGCCACGAAGAATATACGAATTTAGACGTCTTATCCCACCCGAGTCAACTAAGCCAATAACATCACCCCCGATAAAAACTGCGTGAAAGAAATAAAAAAATAAAAGGTAAGAAGAAGAAAAAAAAAAAAAAAAAAAACAGGAAAGGAAAGGAAAGGAAAGGAAAAAGAAGCGGGAAAAAAGTCTCAGGCAGAGGACCGAAGAAGACAGGCAAAAAAACAAAAAACGAAAAAAAAGACAGAAAGAAAGAAAGAGAGAGAAAGAGAAATTAGAGGGAGTGGCAACGTGAGAGTAAGCAAAAAATAAAAATAAATAAAATAAAAAAAATGTACAAAAAACGAGAAAGAGTCGTGAAAAAAATGACTCGTTCTGCCTTCTTCATCCTCCTTCAGTCTCTCGGGAACACCCTTACACCCGCCTCTTCTTCTGGCATTACCCGTTTAATTTCAATACCAGACGATGATGTCAAGTCCAGTCCTGACGACGGTATCCTGTGTGTAAAAGTCAAGTCATAACCGGTGACATAGATGATATATTTTTAAGTATATATTTAAGCCGTGTATTTACAGGCTTTATTATACTAATAAGTATGATAAATAATTATGTACTATATATGTACATACTATTAAAAGTCCGATAAGAAGTATTGAAAAGTTTCGTGGTATGAAAACGAAAATATACAGTTAACTAACTACCTTAAATTTAAGTTTAAGGATAATTATGAAAGATTTTGAAAATCTGAACCCTTATCGAAGTTGGTTGAGGGTATATATATATACATATACCTATATATATACATATGCGTGATATGGAGCGTTTATAATTTGGTTAACGTTAATGCTACCCCTTTCAGTATTGGTATATACCTAAAGCACGATGTAAAATGGGCTCGAGGAATCGGAAGGACTGATAAACTCGATAAGTAAATTTCTCCACCGATTCATGCGGACCATCCAGTGGTTATATTATATATTATCACATTATAACGGTGACGGAAGAAGAAAGGAGAGTAAGGATGTCAGAGGAAGAGATCATGGATATGGACTGACTGTGCGACCCCGTTACACTTCGTAGCTTTTGAAAACGGCTAACCGGTCGTTACGGTTCCAAGGACCCCGGTGCATTTCCGGTCGACGTGATCCTAACAAGACGTTTCTTGGATCGTGCGATAGCAAGAAAGTTTACGTATGCTAGAACAGCCCGACTAACAACTTCATCGGCGCTTGATAAATGAGTCCGCGAACCTCTCGCCTCTCGTCTCTCGCCCTTACGCCTCACGTTTCCTCGGGGTAACCCAACCTACTTACATCATCCCCTTGTACAACCCCGTCCTTCTCTCCCATACTCTCTCATACTCTCTTCAAGAGTCGAGTTTTGCCCGCGAGGAAGCCTCGCGTATCACGGATGATGGATCGACCCAGCAAACCCCACGTTACGTTACACCACGTTATCGCTATCATTCCGATGCGATGTGATGCCTATAAGGCGACCACGGCCAAGCTATATCAAACCGGACCCGCGAGAGCAAGCGATGATAAAAAAGTGATAATTATGTACAATCGCGTTTTTAAATCCGACATGTTTTTAGGGATATGAGGAATGATTTTTCTTTTTTTTTCTTTCATTTTTTATATATCTCTGGGAATCAAGTCCGACTATCCTCACATTTTTTTATACGACTATTTCAGAGGGCTGGGTCGAAGTTCCGAACGGTCTCTTTATTAACTTTTTGAATTTTTTTAACTTTTGATGTTTTGCGGGGAAATATCCTTTCCAAAAACTGCGAGTCGAAATTACTTCTAAAATACGAAATTTCAACTTGGTTATTAATTTCATACCGATTTTAAACCAACTTGAATGATGTAGTTTTAGTATTGAGAAAATATTCGAATTCCTGGTCTTCTTCCCATTTTATTTAACACAGATTTTCATAAAGCTCAAGCTGCGAAGGATCCGGTAGCTCTTTAGAATGTAGATTAGTCACGTTTGGAAGAGAATCTACAGCCTTGTAGGAATAAGATGTCTTTACCTTCACCGAACACGCTTCTTCTTATTATTATTTTATTCTTATTTTATACATTTCTATTTCATCTTTTTTTTTTTTTTTTTTTAATTTTTTTCCTTCTCGGCTACTTATGTATTTATCTTCATCGGTATAAAGGAGACCATACACGTGACAAGCAAAGAATATAAAACGATATTAAGTCCCGTTTCAAAGTAGGTGTGTTGTCGGTTTAACGGATTACCAATCTTCTAACCAAAGAAATACTTATTCTCGACGATTTTGATTCCCGTATGAAAAAAATTATGAAAAAAATTAAAAAAAGAAAAAAATGAAAAGAAAAAATAAAATATATCTTCACCGCTTTAGGACCACCGCGAATTTTCATTCTATGCATGATTTTCACGACGTTTATCGTTTCCACAGAAACGGTATTATCTGTCTATTCAAAAAACTCATCTACCCGTCTCTTTTTCTTCTTCTTTTTCCTCGCTTCACGTTTCATCAAAAGATAAGATAAGTTAGTAGGTGGATGATATTTCTGTCAATTTTCACCATTCCCGTTATACCATAGGTACCTACCCATATACCCTATGCATATATCAAAAGAGATAAATTTTATTCCTTTAGAAAGTTTCACACAGGTCTGTGTTTTCTAAATATTTCTCTTTGGGAAGCGTCTTTGATAAGCCATGGAAACCTTCCTCCCCCCCATACTCCGAACCCCCTTTAATTGCGTTACTCTGAAAACGCGTTCATTTCTCGCCTCTGTCTGGATTTCCATATTTTGTCGGGAACTTTGTAGGTGGTAGGTGAGTAGGTACATACCTACATACATATCTACTTTCTGGTCCTTTCTAACTCACACCCCAAAAATTTTCCACCGTTCATTCCGTTATACGAATAAAACGTGCCTGGTTCTAGTACCTATACCTATACAAGTTCTAAAAACTAAGGAAAGGGAAATGTAAATGGAAAGGGAAAGGATTTTGCGCACGTGCAAATTTCAGTTTAACCTAGTCTGTGGAAAAGGGAGTCAAATGAAGGAGGCAGACTAGGTAGACATAGGCAGGTAGGTTAAGGTATGTATGTGTGCGCGCAGTATGTGTACATATACATATATGTATATACATATATAACGTTCACAGGGCTTAATGGAATTATTAATAACGTGTACCCCGGCTTGAGCTTAGTCGAGCTATTTCACGCGACAAAATAGTTGAGCCAGGTGTATACCTACGTATCTATTCCATGGGGTATATGCCATTACTATATAGCGGTGTATATATATATATATATATATATCGTTTATATATATATATATCGTTTACAAACGTGTATAAGTGTGCGCGATCTCGGTAACCCCTGTATGTTGGAACTTTGGATAATATCTAACTATGTACATATACCTACATCTACACATGCTTACATGCACTTGTAACCTGTAAAGAACCTTATACAGGGACTTCTTGCCTCGCACATGTGTCTAGCTTTAATATTTATATACAAAGTACAAGAAAGACCGAGAGAGAGATAGATTTAGAGAGAGAGAGAGAGAGAAAAAGTATGCATGAAACAATATTTGGAGAAAAAAAGAAATATAAAAATTTTACTAAAATTAATATTAGGGATGAAAATATGTGTTCAAAAATTGTTTCAAGTTGTAATTAAAGCTGGTTAAGTAATTGTTGATAGAGGAGTTTAAAAAAAACTGAGGATATTTGCTACGTTAGAAAGATAGCTTGGCCAATTTCTTTCTTTATTTTTTTTTTCTCTATAATACGTTGGTTTGAGTTTATAAAGGGCATGGTTATAGCGTTAGGGTTTTGGTAAAGGAGAAGGAGGTTTTGGAGAAGGGTATGGGGGTAGAAAAAAAAAGAACAAGAAAAAAAAATAAACTTTTTCGCCGATCGTCGATAAGTGGACAACTTTTCCGTTATACACTGCACCCCCCCCCCCCCCCCCCCAGCCCCCCCACTGCCCTATACGAAAAGACCGTTAAGTAAAAAGCCACGAACTGGGGAAAGAAATAACTTCCCTAAAAAGACGAGAAAAAATAGGGGAAAAAAGAAAGAAAAATAAAATGTGGGAGGAAGATCGTGATATTTCACGCCCCTGCTGACTTTCGCACAAGTGAATTGACCATTTTTTTTTTTTTTTTCTCCTTTTTTATCCGTTTTTTTTTTTTTTACATAAATATCGTGTACGACACGGTATTTGACCCATCTCGTGTATAAATGAGATATTTTTGAAAACCGTTAAGTAATAATTCATTGATACTATATACACGTATACTTGAATGCTTCTATCATTCCCTTATTTATTTATATGGATACAATATACATATAATATAATATAATATGTAGATATTTTTATTTACTCTTACATAGGTACTATATGAAATTGTTTCAATTCACGGTGTGAAAAGACGAGGGATCAGTTTGGCACCTGAGGATTTCGTGTTGTTCTTCACCCATTCCTAACAGAGTTTCAAAATCCTTGAATAAAATATATCGAAAAGAATCCTGCGAAGAGGGGATGGATGATCTTTCTCTCTCTCTATCTTGAGATGTACCTCAAAGTCTGGAGGATCGCGTATATCTTATATGAGATGAAAATCGTGCACGGCGCACGGTGCGGAGTCTACTGCTAGACGGTGGTCAGGGTTTAAATTAATACTGAGAAATTGGACCGAGGCGAAGTGAGGCGAGGCGAGAGGCCTCGCTTGGCTTCGCTTCCTCTAAGGCACGTCTTCCTATATTACTTCCCGTCAAGATGAGAAGGCAAGCTATACATTACGGGGTCTCGTTTATATCGAAGGTGGGGGAGTCGTGGAAAATTGTTTTCATTCATTCGATATTCACCCTGAATTAGGTAGGCAGGTGTGGCATGGCTAAATCCCCCACAGGCTACGTAGTAATTCTCTTTTCGGATTATACTCAAAATTATTTATTAATAATATTTGAAAATTGGGAGAGAGGGTAAGCATATTATTTCATACAATTTTACTGTCCCAATTCTTCCATCCCCAATCTCATCCAAGATTTTCTCCATAAAGATTAAAAAACTTATCATTACTTTGGTTTTTTCTTTTTTTTTTCATCATTTTAAACTAAATTTTTATACAAGATTCGAGACTTTGAAAAAAGAGAATTTTATATACGAAATATTCCGAAGTTTTGAAAAAAAAAAAAAAAAGAAAAGATTCTCGTACAGTTTTTTCTTCGTTATTTTTTAAGGGAGATCGATGAGTCGATCATGTCGATATGAATTCTTGTTTATTTTATTTGTTTTTCTTCTCTTTTCAACATAATATACCAATTTGGGTACATACTACATATGTATGTATTGTGGAACGGAAATACGAGAATTGAGGCGAGAACATAGCTAGATCAGAGTTTCTCTTCCCACGCTAGTGAGCTCTGGAAATTCTAGATATACATATAATACATATATACCTAATATACATGTGTATATACGAGTACGTACGAAAATTGCTGGAATAGCTGAACAAGCCACCAACGAGTTGCACGTTCTTATAATTAGACAGATAATGTGACCGAGTCCTGTAGAGAAGAAGGAAAAAAAAAAGAGAAAACTGAATATATATAGGGTGATAAAAAGAGGAGCTGTTATAGGCAAATTCCATAGAACGAGGCGTCAGAGAGTTGGATAACGAATAATAAAACGATTAAAATAGCGGCGGTCTTATTAGAGGCGTAATAACGCTCTTCCTTATCTGAGATAAGAATAATAAGAGACGGAGCTTCCTGTACCATATATAGATAAAATTATTATGTAACTAAATTCCGATCTTGTAATATAATACAGATTTCTAAACTTCTCCAGGCTTAATATATATTAAAAATAAAATTAAAATAAAAAATATGAAGAAGATGAAGATGAACGAAAAGTACATAATTATAAATATAAAAAAAAAAATTAAAAAAAAAAAATAACGAGTCAAGGGATATTCTTCTTCTCAATCTCGTCGTAATCGATCCTCAGTAAATATATTAAAGTTATATTATATACATATGTATATAATACATGAATTATACATATATGTAAATAATATGTATAAATATGTGTAGATTTACACAATTTGTTCGTAACTTTTTTTTTTATATTATTTTTTTTATGTTTTCTACATATAGTAAAGTTATCTGCAAAGTCTCTCGCAGTCTTCTTTCGATCAGGTTACGTGACCCAGAAATAATGAAGACTCGGTTGAGTGGGTGGATGCCTGCAGGGGTATATCAGGAAACTTTAACTTCCCTTTAATTTTATACGTTTTTGATGGAAATAAAAAGTATATACACATTATTTTTTATTTCTTTTTGTTGTTGTTTATTTATTATTTATGGGTATATTCCTACGCGTATACTTTGAGTAAGCAGCGTCAGTCAGTCGTTTTGTAATCGAGTCAAACGTAGGTATAACATACGTATACCTACATATACATATATTGGGTTTAGCTGCCTTATCCGATTAACGATTTAGAGAAGACGAATTTGAACCGTTCGTTCGCACGGATTGCTATTTCGTGCCTTTGCTACATTAAACTATCTAAACACAATCAATATAATTATTATTGACTAGTTACGTGATTGTAAGCGCCTTAGCATTACGCCTCTGACATTAGTTTCTGTTCAGATAATTCGGAATCCAAAACTGATACGGGGACGGGTTTAAGTCCCGATGTCTTTGATATTATAGAATCACAATTTTTAAAAAGAGTGTCCTCAAAGTTTGCATAGTCGATTTAAAAAAATTTCTAATTGAAAAACACCGATGGTTAAAAATTCCGAAAGCTAAAGATCCGAAAGGCTAAACAATCCGAAACTTTAAATTCGCGAATGGAGCTTCGTACCTCCTTCATTAAATTTTCGAATTCTTGAACTTTCAGAGTAGGTATTCAGCTAGTCCGCATTCCGATATTTCCCAATTTTAATATCCTGAACTTGAACGTTTTGAAAAATTTTAAATCTTCTCAAATAAATTCGTGATTTTTATCATTCAGAACTTGTAAAATTCGGAAACTTTAAAACCCGTCTCCGACTATAACATTTTTCTAATTTTTTATTTCCATCATTACCTATAAAATATATAGGGCGAAAACTGACTGCATCTGTATATATCAACTCTCTGAACGTAATTCCTCGGGCTAGCTGGTGCACTTTAGAGTGAAATATATTTTAGCAAAGTTCTTTTCGTACGTGCATTTCAGGGGCGAGAAGGGGGTTCGTTCTATATTACCTACTCTTTTCTATATTTCTTTTTATCTCTATACATATATCCACACGTGCTCTGGGTCTATAGAAAAGTTTTAGGTCAGGATATAGGCACACACTAAGCAGTACTACTATGAACCAATATACTTATCCAGGACGAGGTTAGTTTCGAGCTTAGCTTGCGTTAAGATGTGTTAGGAAAATTGGTAAATTGGTTTACTCTGGTATTACTATACAATTTTGTAGGTATATAATATAATACATATATACCACATTTATTTTATACATAGGTATATATATAACGAAATTTTATATATTGGTATTTATATTGTACATATCGAGGTACATATACCTATACCTTATATACGGTTAGAAAAATTTGTCAACTATATTTTCGAAGGGAGAGGTATTATTATTATTTTTTTTTTGGCAAATATTCTTCTCTTTCTTTCTTCCTTCCTTCCTTCCTTTCTTTCTTCTTTATCTTCGTCCTTTTCCTATAGATACATATACGTGTTTTACAGACCAACTTGATCTCCTTGGCACGTTTTCGTACGTGAGTTTTAACCGAATCGTCGAGTCGTCGTCACGATGGCTAGCGCAACCTCGAAGAAAAAAAAAAAAATAAAAGGAATAAAATCCGCCCTATCGAAAGAATCAGGGGAAAAAAAAGGAAAAATAAAAAAAAAAAAATAAGATAAAACTGTCTTCACTCTTGACGTAATCCCTACAAAGTGAAAATACAGATCGTGCAGTCCGTCACGTTATCTTTATCTTATTCATTTATTTATAACCGACTGTCGGTGTAATTATTGTAATTAACGTCTCAAATTATTTCTGAACGATTATCGACGTTTCTAATGATAGAATAGAACTGTCTTCAAAAATAGCGCAAACAGTGATCGTTCCGTTAAGCATGGATTCTGAAATGAAAAATCTGTTTTTAGCTCGACAGGAAACACACTATATTTCTCTGGATTGAGTATTAATGCGGTTATTGTATCTAGATAATATTAAACTTGGCTTACCATCATAGGTCTTGCATAATTAACTTCGTCGTAATTTTATTTTATCTATCACTTCGCAATTATCTAAGATATGAAGAAATTTATAATAGCAGTTTGATTTTTGAATAAACATTGGATCGAAGAACACCCAGGGTTCAAAATTTCAAAAGCTAAATATACGAAGGGCTAAGACTCCGATACTTGAAATTCGCTAATTATATGACAGCACCACCAGCAGCTTTGGGCGATATTGATTACTTCGAATTAGAGAAAATACTTAATTAATTTATGTATTCGTTTTTAACATTATGATCATTAATTTATACATTTTTATTTCACTTTAACGCCATCAAAGCTTGTTCAACAAAGTAAAACCTTCCTCTTACTTCTTCTTCTTCTTCTTCTTCTTACATTTTATATATTTTTCTTCGTTTATTTTTTCATCCGAATTAAGCTTTGAATGGTAAGAAGTAATTAATTTAAAACGTCAAATAATTCTTCGGTAATGAAATTTGTTTCCCTCGTATTTTCACTAACAAGGTAGCTGCAGCAGGTAATATAGCTAAAGAAGTAAAACTAATTTTTTTTTTTCTTTTCTTTTTCTTGTAAAAAGAAGATTGAAAAAACAGAAAATAAATGGTTATTCAATTTTTTTTTTTTTATATCCACATAACATATTACGATAAATTTTATCGTCAGTTTTTCACATTACAAATAAATTTCAAACGCATTGTTCTCGATTTCGTAAATATCCGTTGGGGATATAATTATTGCAAAATAATTGTTTCACGTTGAAATACGTTTTAATTAACGTTTCTTGCACTGTTTACCAACTGCAATTATGTATACCTATCGTATATGCGTGATTTGATACCAAAATTAACCCACCATCGATAAATTGATTTTATACAAGCAACTGTCCCTGGCGTGGATTATTTGAAATTCTATCGATTAAATAAGAATTGTTTTCCCAACTTGGTTAAAATCATTTCATTTCAGCTCTTGGCCCGTTTTCAAGGGGGTCAAAGTGGACTAAACAAATGTGGGTAATCAACTGCGCGAAGCAGACAAACATATTTATTTACTCAAATAGTGGCTCGAACCGTAATCAACAGATTTTCGGTTCTATTAAAGGAAGGCGTGTAGTTTTTATTTGGGGAAAAGTAGTGGAAAATAAAAACAAAAAAATAATAAAAAGTAAAAAATAATGAAATAATAAAAAACGAAAAAGGGATGATCCATCTCATTGTAATAATTTTTTCTATGCTAAGGACTTAACTTGTCGCGTCAAAAAGTGAGGACAAACAATATATCCTCAGGCTTTGAACGACACGCAAAACCATTGAGGCAGTAAAGTAGATCTTCGAGGAGGCGCAGCTTATCGAGAGGAAAAATAGACTCTTGCAACATACATACCGTCGTCATCCCCTGTCGACCCGTCAATCTGTCTATATTGGTTACAACGAAGAACCAACAACTCAGAATCTTGTAAATCCTTAAACTCTTATAAGAGCAGCCGTCGAACGCAGTGGACTAAAATCGTCCAATTCTATAGTATTTGAATAATTTACAGAGATGAGATTTTCGGTGCTATTTATATTTCACTTAACAGGGTTTTAAGCGAGGTTTATTTAAACCGTAGTATTTCGATGTATTGATTGATCGTATATCGAAGGAATAACAACAACGTATTTTATTTTCAGTAATTTTAAATTGCCGGAAACACGGGCATGATTATTGATTGTCGATTTGCCTGTCGAACAGCCAAAGAAAGCTACTTCCTCGGCTTCTATAAACACGGAAATTATAACCCGTTTAACTATGTATAGATATTCCGTTTTGCTCACTTACATCCGTTCAGCCCCAGCTTTTCTTCTTTCTTTCTTTCTTTTTTCTCTCCTTCGAATTTTAGTCACACACCTTTATTTGTTCTTATTTTTTTCGGTTTTTTCGATGGAATTACAATTCGCTATGGGTGGGATCCTCTCCTATTCGTTCGCACGCATTAATCATTCTCGTTGTTTGCTCTGATAATTCACAGTTTAACCCCCACGTATCGTGTCACGTATGTATGTATGTACATTACGTAAAAATGTATACGAACATGACACTGCACACCATCATCAGCATAAACCAAATAACCGTTTTTTGTTTTTTTTTTCTTTATAATAATCAAACCCCATGATAATGTTTAAAAAAATTTACATAAATTGACGTATATTATTAATACCTACGTGCGACGGGATCGTATAGAGTTACAATATAATTAGACCTTAATTAGATATACTGGTTATAAATTAAAAATTTACACCGTTAAACCTATATAACAGCCTAGCCTGGATATCCAGGTAGATAAAACGGTATTCGTTACAGGAAACTGTCACTCACTCAAATCATGACCGAACCCAATTTCAACGTGTTAAATTTAACGACTTTATTCAGGGTTGCAAAATTAACAGCTAATCTATAAGTTCCAAATAAATCGTCTTTAATTACTTGGTATAGATAAATTCTGAGTTTCATTATTTATGGATAACCAATACCTGAAAATTATTTCATAATATCTACACACTACATAATTTACGTGCTTGTTAAATGAAAAAAAGGGGTTGAAAGTGTCTCTAGAAGATTCTCTAACACGTGTTTAAATTTACTCCTTTTTTATTCAATTTTTTTTTTTTTTTTTTTTTAATTTAAGGGAAAAATTTGCGAAGCTCGTAAATTTTAAATTTTTCAAACTTTATCACCATTTTATGTATGATATATATACCCATGATCTTGACTTTAGATTGAAAATACACGATCGACGACGCCTCTTGTCGAAGGTTTAGTTTAAGCCTCGGATTTTGCGGGGGTCAACATTCTTGCCCCAGATCCTTTAGGCGTTGCGTTACGTTACGTTGCGTGTATCTCGGTTTAAGGTAAAAGATAGAAGGTGGAAGGAATACGGCATTTACTATACGTATACGCAATTTTAGGGGATGGACTAGCTGGCTTGTGTTAGTGAGTGAGTAGAAAAATCAAGCATAGGGAGGAAGTGACGAGCCTCTCTTCACGAGACTAGAGCTTTTCAAGAACCGCTTATCTCTCTGACCGGTAAACAGGTGAAACAAGCGTGTCTCGTTTTCTCTCTCTCTCTCTCTCTCTCTCTCTCTTTGTTTATCTCTATCTTTGTCTTTTTCCGCACATACTTTTTTTTTGTCATCATTCTTTTTACTTTTACTTGTTTTTTTTTTGTGTGTGTATGTTTTTTTTTTTTTTTTTCACTTTTTTACTTTTTAACTTTAGATAGCCATCGATTTTTCCAAACCCCTAACGCCCTCCGACGCCACCTTTAGCTTTACGTACCTATACCAAAGCCTCTTGAATCGCGAGCGTGTTCACTCGCTCGTATAATACGACCCCTGCTTAATCCCGTGCACAAAGAAGCCTATTTCAGCCTACGACAACCCATGTTATGAGTACGTACGTACACGGCACCGTTGTAGACCGTTGACTATATGTATGTACGTATATAGGTATATAAGAGTCCAGAAAAATCGTTAAAAAACTCTTTTTCCTTAGGGGATGGATGGATGGATGGATGCATGCAACGTGGCATCTGCATCAAGAGTAACGAAGAATGATTTTTCCGGATTTTCTCTTTCATATTCTTCTTTTTTTCCTTCAGTCTATACTCGAGAGGTTCGCTTCAAAGTAAAGAGTCGCTAAGATGTGAATACCTCTATGTGGATGAATTCAGTTTTCGGATCCGCTGTTTTGCACTATTATATAATTGATATCGAGGAACTATACAATTTTTATAAGATTTAATAAACATTTCCTAAAGCTTATTTGCAATCTGTATTAAATTCTTTGAATCGAGATTTATGAGGGAAGAATTTTTCATTCAGTTTTTCTATATCATATTTTTGTTAAATTATGGAAATTACTTGTATATCTATATCTATACCCGCGTATAACGGATCGTGTACATCGAGGCCGGGACCAATTAACGGGGCATTAACGTATGGGGCACGAATGCACCCGATCCAGTCATGCGATCCGCCACAGAGCCCATACATATTCTAAACCGTAGGTATATGTATGTACGGTATAAACACCTACGAATATTAAGGATATAATATATATGTATACCTGTTTTACATATATCTAACGATTTATCAATACATAGACACAAATATCATCGAATTAAGTCAGATCAAATTGTGTTTTCATTCCTTTGACGGATAATTAATGAAGCAGTATTATATAAGGGAAGGTATAAGAGATTAGCAAGAGTTTAAACGAAGTAATTGCAATTTCGAAGGATTAGCACAGTAATTACTACTGAATTATGCAACGGATCAAAAAAAATTATTTTTTCGTTTTTTTATTTATTTTTTTTATTTCTTTTAAGAGATAAAGAGACAGAAAGATGAAAAAAAATAATTGATAATAAAAATAAGCATCGCAGATTATTACGTGTACAAAAAGAGCTAGAGGAGTAATTTTTTTTTTTTTTTTTTGCAAAATTTTTACAAATTAAACTCCGTTGTGAATAACCGTTTGCATTTTACATCTAAAACAAGGGTAGTAGTATCTATACCTATATATTGATTTATCAATCTATTTACGGCGTGATTGAATCAACGAACCGAGAAATATGATGAGCGCTTTATATATTAACTTTTTGTTCGATAGAACAAACACGTATGTGCCAAATGCATACGATAATTAGATTTATATAAATTGTTCTTTATTTTTTCCTTTTTTTTTTTTTTTTTGATTAACAAATAGATTTTATTAATTTGATATAATTTTATCTAATTTTTATTCTCCTTTTTTTTACTTTCAGGTGATACACCATTCTCTCGCTCCGCACGCAGGTACGTAACTATAAACCTAGATATATACCCTACAGGAATTATTTATTGTTAGTCAACTCTGGTACACACTTTCTACGTACTGGTGTATTATTCGTTTAGGTAACTACTTTTTTTTTATTTTATTTTCTTGCTGTTAATGCCATGCACCTACCCACCACTACTCTATCTGGAATAGTATAACTTTTCACGTAACTTAACCTGAATGTTTTGTTCCGAAAAGTTGACTACCGCACAAAATATAGAGCTTCACGTTTCTAACCGAAACGTACTAATTATAAACGCGGTTTATACCTACCTAACTACTCTACCTATATCTTTATCTACCTAGCTAACTAAAAGTCTAGACTTTCTCCCTGTGCCTCTGCGTGTATCATTATTATATACGAACCTTGTCACGAACCTAACCAGAACATTTGAGGGGTTCATAACCACGATTTTAGAAGAGAAAAAAGACTACGAAGAAAAATCAAGAGAAGGAGATCTCTCGTTAACTCGTACAATTGTTTGAAATTAACTTCAATAATATATACGGCGAAATTTGACGATGACAAATATATATTTATATATATTGACACTCGTTATATGACGGTGTGAAATTTTGCGAATTTCATTGATTAACCGCTTCCCGGTACAATTTTCGATCCTCATTTAAAACGGTTGTAAAATACCCTTTTTGTACCCTCCGTACCTTCCTTTCCTCTATTTCCCTTAACTGACCACGTAGCGTAGTGCCAAAGGCTAATCGCACAGGAAATGACTCGGCTCTGATTCGGGTCTCTTGATCAGCCTGGCTGGTGGATATGTATGTATGTAGGTAGGTACATGCCGGTCAATTCCCGAATGACCTTTAACATGGACGTATAATTATCGCGGACTAAATCCATCCCGTATTTGAGATTTGATCTATTTATATATATTTTCTGTAATTATATAAATTATATAGAAATCTGCAACAGTAGGTAATTTTATCGATAAATAAATTATTAGATCCGATATACAGATATCGTTACAATTCTATTTTCATACCTAAAAGATACCTCATACACGCGTATATATATATATATATATATATACTTATATGTATGATGAGTGAAAGTTAATTAAATTATTTATGATAACGTTTTGTGGTTAATTAATTGACGGTAAAATATATATACGTATATACACCGGCGTAATTAATTCGGGTCCATAACGTTATCACACCAATTTTACATCCATTTCATATTCCCAGTGTCGCCTTGGAATTTTCTCAAGGTCAACCCCGGAGGGGGAGGGGGGGGGGGGGGGGGCTGGGGTGCTGGTGACATTGGCGGTAGTTGATAAGGAGAAGAAGACGAAGAAGAAGAAGAGAAGCCCTGTATATAGCTTCAAGCTTCGAGAAAGTTAATTATCATTTAATTGGACATCGGATGGTTATTAACAACTGAAATGAATTTTATTAACCAGTATAAGTTAAATTTACCTGTATTTACCCTTACCCCATAGTATAAATTTTACTACGTGATAATAAACTCAAGTCTGGGTACTTATACATATATATATATACGAAATGTGTCTGCATGCTATGATAGGTAGGTACTGTATATCTCGGGTTCAAACATTCGTCATTGAAAATAATTTTTATATCCATCGTCATAATTCTGTAATAATTAATCTCTGGATCTTGTTTCACGTGGGAAGAAGATTGTTTAACAAAAAAACAAAAAAAACAAACAGAATGATAATTAAAATTTCATTCTGCAAAACTCACATGCAATTGTATAACTGCACATCATACAGAATATCAAATTTTTACGTGCGAAGAGAGGAATCAAAATTAAACAGTTTGAAATTATTTTCCTTTTCTATTCTTTTTTTTTTTTTTTAATAGTTATACCTATGGGATTCGGGGATAAAGAGAACCAAAAAAATAAAGAAAAAAAAGCAAAATGAAAATAATATTCGGAAATGACAAATGTACACGAAATATCTTCGTCCTTCGTTTACAAAGACTATAACAACACCCCCATGTCACAATTCACGCGCTTAGACCGGTGTTTATGTGTGTATGTATATACTTTGGCTGAGAAATCACAGGACGTAGAGTCGCGCGCCCAAACTTCACCCCAATATAGATAAATAAATTCTCCTTGTATATATGTATATGTATAGCGAGATATTTACGTGGAGTAGCTTTTCCAAGATGGCTCCGTCATTTTGTCAGCCGAAGGCGTAAGGCGAGGACAAGAAAATAGGGTTTGGGTGACTCGGGGGTTGACGGGGGCTATTCGATGACAAGGGTGAATCCGTTGGCGAAGAAACCTCGTACTAACGTCGTAGCGTCGCAACGTCGGCTATAGTAAACCGTAATAGGAATGCCAGCGAGTATAAGGTATAACGGTGGAGAACATTTCAAGAAATAATTAAAGTCACGTAGATCTTAGCTTTGTGCTATAACAGCCCAAGAATTAATACCTACCCTCTTTTTGGAATTAGTCTCTCTTCTCTATAAAAGCCGGGAAACGTGAAACTCTAACTCGTTGAATATCTGCACTTGCTGATCGAGAGTATGAGGAAATGCCTTTTTCTTTCTATTCCTTTTTTATTTTATTTTATTTTTTTGTACTTTTGTACTTTTGTATAATTTATTCATTTCATAATCGATATATATATATTACTTTGATAGATAATCTTATTAATTTCCGGTTACGTGATCAACCGACTCTTAAATTCCCTACTTAGTTACCCCAATCTCTCTTTCTCTCTTCTTCTATCTCTCATTCTCTAAGTATTCTTCGATTTATGATGAACAGAGTTACAATTTATTCTCTCACCCCCTTACCTTGAACAAAAAATGCGATATCGAGTTTAACTAGTCTCTCAATTCTTAAATTATACCAAAAACTTATCGTTTTCCTTTTCTTCTTTATACCAGAAACATGTGACTACTAGTAGGTATGTATTTAACTAGAAATACTGTAACTGCTTATTACTTTGAGCTGCATACATCGCTTAATTATTCCTACATACATGTTGCCGTAATTACATATCGTATAGGCGTGTAATGTATTCCGCAAAAGCCTTAAAATATTAAAATACTATAAGTTTATAGATGAAAACTGTAATCTCGAATTGTTCGGTCTTCGGAACCCATAATCTGCAGAGTAGAGAACGATTTTGGATAAAAACAGGAAGTCAGAAATGATAATAGAAGCTAATCTCTACGAGCTATAATCCGAAGCATTCTCGGTAAACGTACTTCAACTTGCATAACGGTGGAATGGTTTTATTCACAAATGCAGCAGACTCTCACATGCTTATTTCTATATTTTTATAATTAAATGAAAGGAAGCGGGTTGATCGATTAGTGGATTAGTTAGGTGAACCGCATAATATATCCGCATCTGCGATGTGCTGAGTGGTTCATTTTATTTATTTATTTATATTTACTTTTTGAATATTTTTTATTTTTTTTTGTTTGTATATATATACAGATGGTTCAAAGACCGTGTTAATTAGGACTAATTATCGACCTCTTGGTGATTTTTAAATCCCGATTGGAAAAAATAATTAAACGTGACTAACTAGACTAGCAGATGAAATTCTAATCAGTGCTGGTATAAGCACCGCTTCGCTCTTTCATGTATCCGAAAAAAAAAAACGCAAAAAGAAAAATGAAAAAGGAAAGAAGGAAATAAATAGACAGACTGCAATTTCACCATCACCCTTATTTTTAATTACACACGTGTTCATTAATTGAAAGATTAACGGATTGACTGACTTTAAAGGAAGTTTGAAAATTGACTTTAGTCAGTCGGTGGATATATTTTCCACGATTTTTTTTTTCTTTTTTGAATCGCTTGTGAATTTCTGGGGTCTCTGAGGTCTGGGTGCTGGTGGTGCTGCAGCATCACATTTTCGATGTAGATATCCGTGTTTGCGCTACCGTCAAACATTGATCCCCTCGCCTTATTTGTCAACATCGAGTTTATACAATACCTATAACGTATACCAATAACAACCCCAACGGCGAGGGAGGTGGCGATGTAAGGCTTTAGAATGGCCGTGGGATATCGGTGGTAAATATATTTCTAAACTTGGTGAATATCCTGTTGGCAGGATTCTCGTCGTTGGTAAATATTGACGCTTGACAGCTTTCTCGAAGTTGGCCGGCTGCTGGTTCTGCTTCTGATTCTGATTCTGATTCTGATTCTGATGCTGGTTCTGATTTTGATTTACCCTGCATCACTTCGACTCGACTCGACTTGACTCGACTCGACTCGCTTCACTTAACTTCGGCTTGCTTCTCCTTATGCGATTCTGGATATCGTCGGATAATCCTTTACCAGGGTAAAACCTCTCAAGTTTCTGTACAGTAGCTGGTTATACTTAAAATAAAAGAAGGAGTATTTTTAGCGAAAAGTTTTACTCCTCGACTGCCTACCCGCTTACTAATACCAACATCGACTACGAATCGCAGCTTACCCTGGGACTTACGAGTTTGAAATTAAAACGGTCGAGAAACTCGTTAGCCCCGAAGCGGTGGCCGTCCTGTTTCCAATTGACTATGGAAATTATTCAACTACCTATTATATTAGATTACCTCGGCAGTAAAAGTGAGGAAAAATAAGTAAAATAAAATCAAAAAAATAACAAAAAAAAACAAATACAAGATTAAGGTAATAACTAGGGTAAGTAGATTAAAATCCGGAAAAACTGTATAGCCGGGGAATAAAGAAAAGCACAACGTACCAAGCTAACGATTTTATAAATACACAATTTTATTTTGTTCTTCGTTTTTTTTTTTTTTTTTATCTTTTCTGTATTTTCTTTATACGTAAAATGAATTTCAAAAAATTTCAAATAATTTCTAATAAATATTTAATAAAAATTATATTTTCTCGTTTATTATTTGGTTTTAATTTCTGTAAAAATAATACAATTTCAAATATCACAAACGTAAGAATATATACATCTAAGAAAAATATTTTCTTCGATATATTCTAAGTACCTACATATAGAAAAATGTAAATTTTTACATGATAATCACTTGTCTCGTATTTGTTCTGAACTAACGAGATTTTGACGACTTAATCGGCTTATCGAGACGAGACATATACAAGAACAACTCGTACCTACCACACGACTACCGTTAGAAAAATAATTTAAACACACAATACGTACTACGACGATATTTTCTTTCAGTAAATTGAACAAATTGGTTTTTCTCTTAAAAGTTTAACGGTATGGAAAATTCTCGATTATTATTATTATTTGTTACCGCAATTTGTATATAATTGTACTATATAGAAATCTCCGCGTTTTTCCGTCTTCTTTTATCCTGACAATTATTTAAGAGACTTGGAAAATTTTTATTTCAAACATCTGGATATATTTTGTGACGAATAATTCTTTTCAAATTACAAATAAACCGGACAAAACGTGGACATATATAAATACATGTATATATATATATATGTACCTACACACACACACACGCACACACACATACATGTATGTATGTAATCTGTTTACTTTGTACGTCTCCACTTTACCTACCAATTATCTCGGTACAAAGTTCCCGGGTCGAGTCTCTTTTCTTTGTTCGCTTTTTGCTGTGCGATGATTTATTAATCAACAGCAGCAAAGGCAGAGCATTCTCCTCGCTGAGCTAAATTTTATTATTGTTATAATTTTCATTCAGACACGGAACGGAAAGCAATATTTCTAATTAAAGTATATAGGTATAAGTATATAGGTAGACATACGTTATATATATACATCGCTATACGAATTTCTCATTATTATAATTAACGTCTATTTTCAATATTATATCGCATATCCTCTACCCTTCTCACAAATTACATTCTGTTTCAATTAATGAAAACAAAGAAGAAAAAACAAAAAAAAAATAATTTTTTTTTACAGAAAAATTGGTCAAATATTTTACGAAAAAAATCTTCCGAATATCTAAAATAATTTACATTTTTATTTCAGAGGAAATGAACCTTTTTTTGGTTTTTTGTTTCATTCTACGTTTAACGGATACTTAGATCCCTTGATTTTATCACGAAGATAAATATACACGTAGACATTGCGAAATGTTTGACAATAGTAGTTAAACAGGACCACGTGTAAATCCCGTTGGAATTGTGGCTAGACGCTAGGGGCTGGTGAAATCTACTCGAAATTGATTTTAGCGGACACCTTCAACGACGCTTTGGTATGCGCTTAATTAACTCGGTATTTCGACCGAGTGGAATGAAGTCTGACGTTGATTTGGGGGGATTCATAAACTACTACCGTGTCGAGGTAAAATGGGATTAGTTGTCGCCGATCGTCTATTCTGTACGTGTTACCCGTCACGACGTCCGGAATTTAAGTGACTAATGCAGATCACGGATTTTTTTTTTTTTTTTCCATTTCTAAATTTCTACATTTTTTTTCTTTGTCCACATTTTCTCGATCTCTATATATATTTATATGTATGTATGTATATATATATATATATATATATATATATATATATATATATATATATATATATATATATATATATATATATATATATATATATATATATATATATATATATATATATATATATATATATATATATATATATATATATATATATATATATATATATATATATATATATATATATATATATATATTTTTAACAGTGAAGGCAAAACCAACCAACCCCGTAAGGCAGAACATAAAACCGCAGTAAGGAAACTGCGAAGGTTTCTGAAAGGCACATTATACGCTGGTCGAGATAGGTATATATACACATAACGGAGTGCGCAGCCATCGTTAATAATCCATCTATCGAAGATCACGATGCGAACATATTTCACCGTTGTGCAATACGCCCCGAGACGGAAGAAGGAAATACGACGTAATAAAAATCGATGAAAATGTGTATATATATATACATACACACACATATATATATAGGTTATAAGTATAGTACAGTGTATGACTGACTATAACGTCCTTTAGGTACATATCTATATACCTACATACATACATATATACGAAGAACGTGCAGGAAATTGAACTACAGAAATTTATATTTGTTCTAAAAAAAATAAAAAAGAAAAAATGAAATACCTATATTCCATAAAAATGAAAAAGAAAAGAAAAAAAAAAAAAAAAAACGATATAAATACATAAAGTGCTGGTTTATAATTTGTAAATATACATACACGTGTATCAAAGCTTTTTTATCAAAATAAAAGAGCCTTTTATGTTCTACCTCTAACTCTCTGTGGTTTGTTACCTGCAGGGTTCAAACAGTAGCCTACAGACCCCCCCCCCCCCCCCCCCCCCCCCTCCCCGGCCCCCGTGATTCTTCTTGTCGCGAGAAAAATAACTTTTGACATTTTTCGGAAAACAATTTGTTAATTTTTTTTGTCAGAAACCCGGAGAGGTCGGGTTGACTCGAAACGAAACGAGAAAAAAAATAAATCAAGACCAATTTTCCATCCGAGGTTGGAAAAGTGTCGAGAGGTTGATTTTGTACGCTTCGAAATTTAACGACCAACACCATCCTGTATATAACTACTCGTGTTATATTGAATTGGTTGTCGGACATTTGAGGAGGACAAACCCTGAGCTGCTAGACTGAAGGATTTCTTCTGCAGTTACATCGTCATTTATAAGAGTTCCTACTTCCCATACCATGGTCAAGGGGGCATAAATAAAGTATAAACAACAACCCCTCGTTCGTTTTGATCATATTGCTGTTGCAGCCCCTGTGATACATATATAGCAAGCTTTCACGACATTTCATTTGTCCGACTCTACGAAGACATATGTATTTATTACCGCATAAGGGTCTGGACGTTTCGAAGTAGACTCGGAGGAAAAAAAAAGGAATTCTTTGGACATATATAAAAGTTGTTTGCGGTTGTAATGGAACAGGAGTTGAATAAATTGCATAGATATAAAAGAAAAGGAGGTAAACGTCCTTGTATAATTTTCCATATTGTACATGTATACCTATATATGTATACATACCTATATACCTATAGAGAAAATTATTATGCAAGTGAATAAATTCGGTAGGGTGGTTTTTATTTTTCTTTCTCTTATTCTTTTTATTTTTCTTTTTCTTGCTTTTATACTTGATTCCCTCTCTTTTCTCTAATAATACAAGTTCGTTTTCCTATTACTCCGTAAAGTAAATAGTTAGACCAAAGTCACGTATAGCAATTCAAAGAAAATAGAAAAAAGACGAAATTAAAAAAAAAAAAAAAAAAAAAAAAATAAAGTTACAAATAAGCGTCGATTTTCTTACTTATACCCGGATAGAATCAATCAATCGATTACGATACTACCGATGTAGTCCACAGTTTGCTGAGGTAATCTTATATATATATATATATATATATATATATATATATATATATATATATATATATATCCCTATTTTCAATCGATAGAAAACTAAATGATATATAGAAATTCGTTTCATCGATAACGTATCGAAGCCATTACGGGTTAACTATTTCGTTATTTAAAATGAAGTGAAAGAATTTTGCGGAATCCGCAGATTTGTAATATTTTTATGTTTTTTCTTTTTCATTTTATTTCGGTTTCTCTTAATTTTTTTCTTTCTTCTGTTTTCTTTTTTCCTTTCTTTTTATAAGGTAAACCTTGGTTCAAAGTTTGAGATGTAATGGGTGTAGGACCCGACCTGTAGATGTAAGGGTGGGTAGCAAAACCGCGAGTACCTTGACCGTAAAAAATAAATAAAATTTAAAGTTAGTAAGGAAGGTAGGCCCTTCGAAAAGTAGTAAGTAAGTAAGTAAGTAGCTAAGGTATGTACCTATCTAAATTCCGAACTGTAGATATCGTTGATATTTAAGTTCTATAAAACACGCGAGGTTAATAATAAATAAATAAATAAATAAATAAATAAAATATCCTTACAGCGAAACTCGGAAGTTAGGGGAAGGAGAATGAGACTATCCTGGAAATTGATATCGCAATCGCATTTTATAATAAACGTTTTAGAATTTATAATAAGATTATTCAATACTTTGGCTTTTCGCCAAATGAGTAGGACATAACTATCCCTTCTGCTAACCCCTTATATATCCACTTCGTCGTGTCGCATCGTTCAGCTTTACGGATAAAAAGAGAAATATGTATATAAAACGGTAGACTTAAGGTATATATAGCGTAACAAATTTTATGCACAACATTTTACGCCTCACAGACCAAAAACTTTTTTTATTTACTGCAAATTAAGTTTCAAGTCAGGTTACAGGGTATCAGTTGATATATTTTCTTTCCAATTAAAACAAACAAAAAAAAAAAAATCATGTTAACATTGATTCTTAATTTAAAAAAATTTTGATATTTATTTTTGACATTTTTTCTTGTCTCCAAGCGTTTTAATCTCGCGTATATATATATATATATATATGTATATAAGCGATTCAGTTATGTATAATTTGATATTGAAAATCGCGTGGGCGTTTATGAATTCGTTAAAAAAAACTGGATTTTATTTTCATTTATTTTTTTATTTTTTTTTTTCTCTTCTCTCGAGAAATTTTTGTCCTTCCTGTATTCCATCTTAATTTTTCTGATTCCCCCCCCCCCGTTCTTTATTCTTTTGCCTGAGATATTAATTTCGTTAGTGCGATGGCCGAATCTGGAATTTCTTTTCCAGGCGGTTTATCATAAATTGCTTACTGTAAACCCGCGAAAGCTTATCCTAGACGTTTATAACTCACAGGCGTTACACTCTATTGTTATTTAAATCATCGCCTAATCGTAAGCCACATCAGTTTGTGCAAAAAAAAAAAAAGAAAAATAAATAAAAAGAAAAAGAAAAGAAAAAAATGTCATTTTAAAAAAAAATCCTAATTTATTTCGGCAACGAAGGCTCTATTTAAAAAAAATAAAAAAATTTTAAACAAAAAAATTAAAGCTTGACCATCTTTTCTACCGCGTAAATATAATTTTGGCACTTCACTAGATCAGAAATAACTTAATACAGCCACATGCTGTACAAACCCGGATAGCATAACATCCTGGCAGCTTGGTTAGTTTTGGCCGAAAACAAGGCGATTGGGTTCTCATGGTTTGCCGCTGGTGCTGCATCTCTGCGGATGCGGTTTCACCGAGATCATTGACCTCGCGAGAGATTCTTGGCTCGCATTGCTTTTATACCTACTCGGAAGTTTTGGCTTCTGTAGCCAAAGTTATCAACGTTTACTTAGCTATCTGTTTCACTACTGCAATTCATATAATATCTCATGTTACCTCCTCTATGAGACATGTATATTATAGCGGTGTAAAATGAGACAATACAATATCTTAGATATCAAAGGACTATATGCATTATATTTTCGGTATTTAAATAACGCGAAAGAGAGATGAAAAAAAAAATATGAGCTTTAATCGTTTAACTGCAACAAATTCTAAAACTTTCATAAACTTACTTTTATGTATTTGCTTAAAAAAAAAAAAAAAAAAAAAAAAAAAAAGGAAAATTTACCCAACTCGTTTGTTTTAACTCGAGAAATATTTCTGTAGATTTTTATTTTACTCTACCTTTTTCTTTCTCTCTCTCTTTTTCTACTCGTGTTTAACTGTATGAAAAAGTTGTTGCGTGCTTCGGCACGTTAATAACATAATATAACGTATACACACAGAGTATTGTCGGAGTACCCAAAAAATTTTAACATACGAAAAAACCGAAAAAAAAAGAAGTGAAAAAAAGTAACAAAAAAAAAATTTTTTTTTTTTTTCTAAACTCCCCAAAGCCTTTAGTCGAGGAAATAACTTTTTTTTTTCCAGAAAGAATTTGCGGTTCTACGCTTCATCTTTTTTCTGTCTAATATATATGGTAAACCTGAAAGTTGATAAAAAAAAAATTAAATAAAAAAAAAAATAAAGAAAAAACTGAACTGTGCCCTTGTAACTCTTTTTCTCGGTGCTGCAAGCACGACTTGTGTAAACCTTTGGCATCCTCATTTTTCCATATTTTCAAGAGGGGAGATAAATCTCTATTGCTACCTGAGCCATTCTTGTACTCGTCAACCCTTGTGTTATACCTGTATACATATAGGCACGTATATACCTCTGCGTGTATATAACTCGCGTGTTATTCTGTGGTAAAGGAGAATTTGATCGAGACAAGCCACGCTTCGGCTCGAACTTTCTTTTAGCCAGTTTGACAATCGTGAGTCAGCGGTTTTTTTTTTTTTTTAGGTGATATATACCTATATGTTATTGATGTACTGAAATTTTGTAAAAAATAAAAAAAGAAAATAAAAAAAAAAAAAACAGAAGCAAACGAAAATTGTAAAACATATGAAAACGGCGTATGGCTGGGGAAAACAAATAATAATAATAATAAATAATAATTTGGGAGTATATTTTCCTGAAATTAGAAATAAAGAAAGAGGATCCAGTAACGTGTGTATGAAATTATTATTACACGCTTTAACCGCTTTAACCATGGTTTATAAACGGTTATAAAGGGGTGAGTGAAAATTACAGAGTGTAATCATATCCTGGGGCTGGGTTGAAGTTTCGAATTTTAAAAGTTTCGAACGGTCAAAATAACAAATTGTTTTGAAACGATTTCGAACTTTTCGAAATATTGAAAGTTGAGAATATTAAAATTCGGAAAGATCGGAATGCAGACAGCTAAAAACTCGGAAAGTCTAAGAATCTAAAAATTTGATAGAGGGCACGACGTTCCTTACCCAAATTTCAAATTCTGGAGTCATGGCCTTCCGGATCTTCAATTTTTAGAATTTTGAACCCACCGTGTTTTTCGATTTGAAGTTTTTCAAATCGACTATGCAGATTTCCGAGGAAATACCATTTTCAATATCTTCGGATCAATAGTATTAAAATTCTAAACATGAACCTGAAATTTGTGGACAAGTTTTTTTCGATATAAGAATAAATGTGAGAATAAATTTCTATATTTTACGGTAGTTACAAACTTACGACCGACCGTCACTTTGTACCTTTAGATATTAGATTTAGGTCTTTGTGGGTTATGCACACTTTCGACAGTACTTGGCTAAAAGGTTTAATCTATTCATAAGGAAATCCTTTTAATCAGACACGAGCCAGGTGCCAGTAGCCGTAGTTCTGTAGTCCTTATAGCCTTCCCTGCACCCACACGACTCTACGACCACAAAGATGTTATCATTATATTACAATCTCCATGGCATACGCGTTAATAATTATTTTAACCACGGGACTTGATGAAACAGATTTACTATTACTCATTGAAGAAGGACGTGTCATGCATTAAATATATTATACCGAATTAGTAAGTGGAAGTTGAGTTTAGTATTGATCCGCTCTGCCACGATCCTCTAATTACGATCAAGTCACGTCCAGCTATCAACCGCACGGGTAGAGATTTTTGATAAAATATAAAATGAATAAATGAAAAATAAAAAAAATAAAAATTCATAACGAATCGAATATTATATATACCTATCGGTGAAAATTTTCTGATTTTATTCGCGTAGGTGTAGCCCGTGGGCGTTGCGTTGTGGCGTCCCTAACCTCGTTTCATTTCCAATTTCATTAGGTCAGGGTGGTTTGGACTTCAGGCAAAGTTTGACCGTAGTCGAAACCTCTGATCCTCAAATATACGAAAATCTGCTCTGGGGTGAATCGGTTTGAAATTTTCAATCTACCGGTGTTTGTAATGTGGTTACACTATTTCCAGGAATGAATATCTTCTCTTTGACTGCCCTCTTCTCCCTTGACCCCTTTATACTTCTCTCTCGTTCACTTTCATATCGGGTTTGCTGTTTTCGTTGAATAAGATACGAAACTTCCGATCTCAAAGTGGTCGAATAAAGACACGGAGAGACAGGGTTTGCTTGATGAAGTACGTCGTGTTACATGTATATGTTACTTTATGGTCTAGGATCCAGAGACCCTTTCATAGATACATACTAGGAAACTCAGGAGTTTCCTTAACGAGCCCTATATTCACGCACATGCCGGGTTATTGACTGACTCAATCGACTTTGGAAGAAACTTTTTTTTTTTCTCTCTTTCTTTTTTTTTCTGATTTTTTTTTTTTTATTATCAAGGGTTCGGACGGCTTCTGGCAAACCAAGCAAACAGACTACTCTCAGCCATCCTAACTTTGTCCTCGGGCAACAGATGGGAGGATGTGACTAGCCAAATGGATAACCCTGTTGACTCAAAAACTCAAATTGCCCAACCGCGGCTGTTCCTTCCGACTTTCAAAGAAAACAACACCTACGATCAGCTGCTGTCACGCTCAGCCACTTTCCACCCGACGACATAATCCGCCCAAATTCAATTCCCCACTTATCCTTTTTTTTTTTTTTTTTTTTTTACTTTTTCTTTGTTTGTTTGTTTTTTTTTTTCTACTGACGTAGGTATATTGTACATACGTGCCGGTCGTATACAGCTACTCGTTTTTATTATCATTCCTATCTTACTTTGGTAAAATTATTATTATTATTATTATTTTCTTTCAACCATGTATCAAAGCACATGGCTACATTAATTTATTTTAGGTAGTTGATAACAAAAAAAAAAGGAATGGTAATAAAAAAAAGAGGGAAAAAAAACGACATTTGAGACTATCTCTTATCAGCTAGTCGAAAGATGTATAGATAATAGAGTGATTCACGATAACTGTCGACATTAATTATCACGCACATGAATTCGAGATAGGAGAGAAAATTCTCTGTTCTGGTAATGAAATTAGATCGTTACTACGATCAAGCTTTGTCAAACTAATATTCGAAAGTGACACTGATTTAGTTTCAATGCCAAATTGAATGCCATTTTTTTTTTTGTTCTATCTTTAAAAAAAAAAAAAAAGAAATCGATCCTGTGACCTCAAACTTGATATAAATATGGTATGCAGATGAATTATAGAAAAAATAGTGAATATTTATAACATTTATTGATTAATAAAAATATAATGATAAAAGTAATAAAAATGATTATTAAAATGAAAGAAGAGAATAATAAACTTTTATATGAAATGTATACAGTCTTATATTTTTTTTTTTCTTTGTGGGTTTTTGAAAAGACCCTCGGGATAATTGACCGGTTCGCAAGTATTGATTGTTCGGGGTCAGACCATTCGGTTACGTACAGTATACAATAGCGGATATTGAAAACGACCCAGGTGCGTACTGGAATTTGTTCGAGAGTGAGGGAATTCGTCTTGGTTCGAGAAATTCGAAAAGGTCTTCGAACGACCTCATCCGTTTCGCTCCTTGTTTCTTGTTTCTAATTTCTAGTTTTTCCATCTTCCTTTCTCCTTTATTCTCGATCCTTTCTCGTTTCTCGTTTCTCGTTTTCCGTTCCTCAGCAGACAGCCGGATCGACAAAGGGAGTTTAACACGCAACCGCGGTGACGTAGTTTGGCGTCAGCAGGTTGGAAACTATGCGTGTTCTTCGTCCTAGTTTCGTTTCGTTTCGTTTCATTTCATTTTAGTAAACTGGATAGTCGTCACGACCTTGACTTTTTATACCTTGCGTAATTTTTAAGTCGCTTTCTCGTATACTTTTGTATATTTTTTCACCCCTTTTAATAATCATTATACAAAAAATTTTATGTATAGAATAAAGAAATTATCGAGATCGATGACACCTTTACATTTATAGTCAGAAAACGATAAACAATCTCTGAGTACGGGTAGAAATTTAATTGTAGAGAAATTTCAATAATTTAATGACATCCTTTTTATTCCAAGTTATTTTAACGCCACTTTTGAATGCATAATGGAACACCCGCCACCCTTCGCCAAGCAAAGTCAAGCCGAGCCAAGCGATATCTTAGGAACTACACGGCGCAACAGCTTCCTTCCCGTCCTCAAAGCGTCGCGGTCGTTCTGGAATTAATAAAAACCTCCCCGCTACTCGACCGCAAGGCAAACCACGAGAGGCAAGGACCTTGGTCGGCAAAGAGCACTCTTCAGCCCTTCGCCCTTACCTCTTAGCCCCTCGCTCTTCGCCTCTTGCTCTTTGCCCTCGGGTTTACCCACCCTATCCACACTCTAGAACTGGAATTGCAAATAAACCGCGTACGCCGTAAATTCTTTTACGAACGCCCATGAAGTTAACGACTAAAGAGTAGAACTTTTTCCGAAGAGAAGGGAAATACGAAGGAAGAGAATGGAAAAGAAAAAAAAGTATAGGTATATAAGGAAAAAAGAAATGAAATCAAAGGGAAAGCTAAATCGATATTTAAAAAATGAAGATACGATTTTCCTAACTTATATAAGTATGGTCATTTTTCTAGGCGCAAAGTGAGTGAACCCGTGAGTCGTGACCTCAACCTCAGCGCCTTCCGGAATTTCAAATTTTCTTTTTTCTTCTCTCCTCCGTGTTCAGGAACTCGGTCAGAACGTCGTCACCGAGGAATGCATCCTACTATCCTACTATACTCGTATAGGGCGGAGGAAATTCCAGAACGCTGTGAAAACAAGAGAAGATTGAACAATTCTGATCACGAGGTCAATTTTCGGGCTGAAGCTGAAACGACATTACTCTAGCTTTTTATTACACACACATACCTGAACTCATTGGAATTTCTTTAGGATTTATTAATATCATTTTATATATACATTATTACATTCTTAAGAGTTATTCTTTTTTGTTTTTTGCTCTTTTACTTTCAGCATAATTTCTTTTTAAATTATTGGGAACTTCCATGCGATGTCACCCAAACGGTGACCCTGACCATTTTACATTCTTATTATAGAGGAAAAAAAAACTACCAAAAATATGAATTTTTTCTTTCTATCTGAAACCGCATTATTTTAAAATTATTTAAATTACCTTTAAAATATCCCATTTTCTAATTTTTGAAACAATTTACACAAATTTTATGACAAGCAACGATGATTCTAATGCCAAAACGATATCGCGGTTCCGTTTTTTTTTTTTTTTTTGTTTTTTTTCTTTTGCAGGGAGATTTCAATATTTCATATCAATAATTTTTACAAAAATAAATAAATTTTGCTTAAAACAATATTTGTTTTCCAATTTTTTCGAAAGGTCAAGAGTACAGACTGCGTAAATTGGCATGAAATGCCTCTTATACTGTGTAACTCCCTCTTCTTCAAGCTATCAATAGTTCTTTTCAATTAATTAGAGATTTATTACTCGATTATGTCGGATAATTTATTGACCTATTTATTTATGAATAAAATTTAGCGGGGTATAGAATTTTTTTTTTTTTGTTATGTTTTTTTCTTTTTTTACTAGATTATTCCGAGGTATACACTATATACCTATCGAGTAAACCTACGCTCTTCAACGTTCTGCTCCTATTCGGGTTCTATCAATTTGAATAAATAACTGCTTTAGGAATATCCCCTTGGGAGAATGAAATGGCAAAGAGGGAAAAGGCGAGAGAGATAAATAGAGATAAAGATAGAGAATTTGGCAGTAGGAGAATAAAATAATGGTAACCGATCTGCGTTTTACCCCTCGCAAGAAAAGTCTTCGTTATATATATATTTTTCAATATTCAATAAATATATACATATACATATATGTATATACCCAGTTTCCGCCCTTTACCTTCGAGGCGAACTTTACCAACGATCTTTCGATAACACTCAAGAATCTCAAGTGTCTGTCTGTCTGTTTAAAATATTTCAAAAATTGGCAAGGATTAGCGATAAATGAAATAATTTTTACCTCTAACCGGTATAAATTTGTTATTCAAATTTTGAAAATCGAGACTACCCCCTATACTATATCGGGTATATATAACAAAAGCCAGATTATTTTAAAGGCCACTACTGAATACAGAGCCAGAGTGGAGCACTTATCTTCAATCGCAACACCGCACGCGCGGGGAGCAAATCGAAACTTTTAAGTAGACAACTTTTAATTCGGGTCGAGAGAGAGAGAGAGTGAGAGAGTAGGAGAGGAGCTACTTGACCTATTCCTGGTGCAGCCTTATCAGCGAATAAATAGCCACTCTACGAAAATCCTCTTGTGTATATGAAAATAAAGTTAACGTTATATAGTAAATAGCGAATTGAGTATTGCGGGTATTGAAAATTTGCATTATTTAATATATATACATATACGTGAAAAGTTCGTAATTTTTATCTGTCTTCAAAATTTATACGCATCTGCGTTATTCTATTCACTCACTCACCTTATCACTGAAGCAATAACGATTTTAAGGTCTAGTGAATCTAGACTATCGGTGACAGATAATTGTTCCGACTAAAACGTGCCTTGAGTTTGTCACTAAAGGCCTCCAAAGAAAGACCGAGAGACAAGACAAGCAAAGGCAAAGCGCCTTTAAGATGAGATATTAGCATCTCACGTTTATGGCGTCTTAAGGAACGGACGCCGCTTGACGCCATGTCTAATGGATTCAAATAAAATTATCCTTGTAGAATACCAAATGAACCTAGTTGCCTACCTATACATATATATCTCTGTGTCTACTCTCCGGTACACGCTATTCTTTTTTCCTGTTTGAAAACTTTTGTTTTTACTTTTTCGTTTTTCTCTGAATGCGCAAACCGGAATAAATGATAAGAACGAAAAAAATTAAAATGGTGATGATAGGTGTGGCGAAATAATTCTGCAGAGATTATATATCATCATGACAATAGCCATTTGACGTACATACATAAATACGGAAATTAAATTTCTAAATTGATTATAATGGTAGGAAATTTTTGGTGCAAAATCACTCAACAGTGCAGCGTTGATATCGCGGGTTTAGTTATCGCGGTTTACCTCAAGTAACATTAAGTTTTGTTCAGTTTGGGTTAGTTTTGGTCGAAGTGGGGGTTAAATTTCCGAGGTATATGTACAGCGAAATTCTAAAGACCAGGTTGGTATGGTATGGTATGGTATGGTTTGGTTTGGTTTGGTCCGCCTGCTGCCTCATGACAATGAAACACTGCAGTTTCTGCAGCAGCGTGTGTTATATTAGGAAGCCGAACCAACTATGGCTACCGTTTCCTACCTACGTACATAGTATATACTCGACTAGGTAATTTCTGTAGGAAAAACTAGGTATGGCGCCTACTTTATGTGTTGAATCGAAAAGTTTAGAAAAAGAGAGAAATGAAGAGATGGCTAACTTCGTGACCAATCGAATCAAAGTTGGCAAGTGACGATAGAAGAATAAGTTGTATAAGAACTGAAGGTTTGAGAAGAAAAGAAGAAACCAGGTATAGGATATGTGGAGATAAATAAATATAAGAATAAATAAATGAATAAGAATAGGAATTTGAGTTTTCTTTAAAAAGTTTCACCGTGTGAAACAGGGAAAAATTGATCAACTCGCTAAAACCACATTTGCGTCGTGCAGATTGTTGGACCTTTTTTATTAAACGGAAACCCGCGGTTTTATAACCCTGATAAAAACACTTATTCAAATTTTTAGGAGCCGTTTCGAAGCAGTTTAAACTTGTAAAAAGCAGCGAAGAGGCGACTCCGACTCCGACTCCGACTCCGACTCCGACGGCGACGGCGACGTGACCGAGTGTGAAACACGTGTGTGTAGTATATGTATGTACATAGTAACAGATAGATGGTTGAACCAACACGGGGAATACCCCCGGGAAAACCAAACGAGTGATATACAGCCCTGCACGTTGTGTTATATGTACCTTTGTGCGTATAAACCAACGAACGAACTTGCAGTCAGCTAGGGTGGTCGTCGTACTGTTTCCAAAAATTCCTGTTTCTACTTTATTTTATTTTATTTGATTTTATTTTTTTCGAATTTGTGGGAAAGTGGCTACTGCAACTAGTTTTCTTTTTTTTTTTTCTTTTTTCTATTTTTTGGCGAGTCGCTTTAATACGGATAGAGACTAGACTGTAATACGATAACGTACCTACATACGTATGGTATGTACTATATTTATAAGGTACGTATATGTACGTCATGTAACGTCCCGCACACGATCCCCTGCAGGCTACCAGTTATTCGATATTCTAATTCCTGACGCTCTATTTCATTTCCCTCGAGGGGTAAACCGTGTGACGTTTCTGCGTACTCCTCGCGTGCCGCAACAGATTACGTATGCGGCTAGTTTTTACGATTTTCGTCATGATCACCGACCCTACGACCGTTCTGTTTTTGTTATTGTTTTTCTTTGTTTTTTCTTTTACTTCTTCTTGTTTATTTCACCTGAAATAAAATCGGGATTACATCCTGGTACTGGTAATACAATGCTTGCATAATTGACACAATTCATTCATTGGTCATTCCAAAAGCGATATTAGGTTCACAGAAATTCCTGTCTTTGATAAAGAAAACAGTTCACCAATTATTAATTTGGACCAAAAGAAAAAAAAAAAAGAAAAATTTTGACAAATCTATCCCCGAACGACAGTGCGTGTAAAAAAAAAAATCTTCAGATCATGCGAAATTGAGGGTGAATATAAAACAGGTTAGAGGTATGCGTGTATAGATATGGCTTATATCGTGACTCCTATGCAAAATTCCTACTGTTGAGTTTGGGATTCCCACTTGCATAACTCGGTTGTTCATTTTGAAGCTAGAGTGACGGTGGCAATTAACCAAGAAGGCTTCACTGCAGGGCAAACCAACTGCCTAATAGTGGAATTGGAGAACTGGGAAACGTTATGAGCTACCAACCAGGAAGACAGGCGAGCAAAGCAGACAGTCAGACAGAGTCCAGCCAGTAGTCTGATGATTCTGTTATTACGCCTGACGTAGACCCATTAATTTAACCCATTCAACATCAACATTCCTACCTCCTTATGAGCGGCAAGGCAATATCATCTCTGTAAGCTGCAGCAGCATCTGTACCAACTCGGGATATATGTATAAGAGATATAAAGTTTTAGTTATTTTTCGTGGAAGAACTCCTCATAATGGGACTATCGATAAACGAGTATATATAATCTATATAGGGGAGGGTTTAAAAGCAACGATCCTTCTCTTCCATCACCACCTTCAAGGTTCAAAAGTTATTGTGTTTCCTTAACGAAACAGTTCTCGTTTCCCATTCCCAGTTTATCCGAGACTCTCTCGAGACCCTCAAGAGAAACACGAAGGTATCTTATAAACTAAGCGAGTCAAGTTTAGGCGTTTGGAATTTCGACTAAGGTTCAATATCGATAGGATTTTAACAAATTGAACGATTTCTTTTGTTCCTTTGGCGGAGGGATTCTACATTTTTTATATCGAATGTGGAAGAATTTCTACGGTTTGAACATGTTCAAGCTGGGAAGGTTTGTTTTGTGGGGTGAAACTAAATGAGAAAAGAAAAAACTTTGATTTTTACAACCCTGACCGCGACACTGATTGTTATGGACCACCAGGAAGGGAATTAAGGTCAAAAAGGTGAAACCCATTAAGAAGAGAAGAACCCCGCCACGTGGCCTCGGTACGTTTACTCTCAGTAGTTGGATATAACCACCCTCGTCGTGGACAGGAGCGCTAAAAGCATCCGGAAAAAAAAAGAAAAATAATATATGATTTATGTGTACATAGAAACAGATCCTAATAAACTCCGATGTGTTCTGAAAGGTCCATGGCTCCAATATTTTTTTTTTTTTTTTCTTCATTAATTGATGATCCTTTTAGTCGAAAAAAAAAATCAAAAAAAAAAAAAGTCAAAGATTTAAAAAATATGTGAAAATGATTGACAAATATTATATTTTTTTATTCAAAGTGCCCATCCTTCATTCATCACTTTTCGAACATCATTTGACTTCACTCGCAGCTGGGGTTAAGCACAAATTTGTCTAGGTCGACAAGGTCCGTCCCGCAAAATTCTGGTATCTACATTATACCTATGTATGTAGGTATGTATACCAAAGTATGTATGTATACCTACCACCCACATCTACCTATCTAGCTACCTTATACCTACGTGACAATTGAAACGTGCGTGAATGTAGAGTCATCTATCTTGCAGGCGGGAATACTCGACCACCCGAACAGCGGCTCGCTGTCCTGGAGCGTGGCTCGGTTTAAATAATTAATTGGTCGACAAATGTGGCGGGATATAAATTTTAGGTCGTTCATTAATTTCACGGTTTGTTTCGGATTTCGGTGTTTTTATTTGATATTTTTTTTTTTTTTATTTATCTATTTTTTCATCATTTTTTCTGTATTTATTTTTATTTTTTTTTATTATTTTCTGTTTTCGATTCGTTTCGTTTCGTTTTTTTTTTTTTTTTTTCGACTTTTTTAATTTCCTTTTTTTTATTGCACTGAACCGTGTCACCCCCGCGGGTATAGGTATAGGTATACATATACTCTACATGCCAAATGAATTCAATTAAAATAGAAATTTGGAGTCGAACCTTGTGTCAATCTCGATACGCGTTTAATTAAAGTCTTTCATGCGCGGTGTATCTCCACACCATTTTTTTTTTTTCTTTTTTTTTTCTATTACTTATTCTTTTACTGTCTTTCCAACTTTTACTCTCTTTTCTGATTTCTTCTCTCTAATAAATTCGCGTATGGTATAGCTATACAATTTTATTTATTTATTTTTGAATTTCTTATATTTTTTCTTTGCTAATGAAAAAAAATATTCTCGACTCTGAAAATTTCCCGATGATATATATATACATATATATATATATATACTTGTATAACCGCAGATGTTAAAATATATGTAGATAATTACATTGATTTGATTTTTATTTTTTATAAAGTTAGAAAAAATATTTTTCATCCTGAAGGGTAAAAACATCGAGGTTGAGGATATAATTCAGGAAATATCAAAAATATTGGATTTGCTTTACTTTCTCTCACCTTCTATATCTCTATCTCTCTCTTTTTCCTCTTACCTTAGATAAGTATATACCCGCCCTCTCATCGTTTCATCTTTTAGTATACCAAGTTTCTTATATTATGACACCGTTGGATATTCGATGCGGATCAAAGATAGTCTCTTGGAAATTTCTTTTTTTTTTCTTTCTTCTCTCTCTTCTTCTCTCATCTCTTCTCAACTTCACTTCTCTTCCTCCTTTTCCTTTAATACATATTTCGTTAATCGTAAACCGATATTGAAGCCGTGTCACGTGTCTGGCATGTCAAAGAGCCGAACAGTATACATATAACAAATCGAACGAAATTTATAATCAAAATTAAAATACAAAAAAAAAAAAAGAAAATACGCGAACCTACATATAGGGATGGAGAAATTAATTGGAATATCTGAAAAAACCGCGTAAAACATATAGTACCATGATTGATCCGAACGTTTGTTTATACGATTAATTATACGTTATATAAATTTTTGTTTTCCCTTGCTTTTATATGTACAGAATTAGGTATACGTAATGGATATACGTATGTACCTATGTTTTAAAAAGTGATAATGCATGATGAAGTATAGCAACATAAATAAAAGTAAAAAATGAAAACATAAAAGGAATGAAAAAATAAATATATATAGAGAGAAAGAGTGGAGCAAAACGCCTGCAGCAACGAACCAACAACCCACCCACTCACCCACCCTACGTGTAGGTATAATAATTTACATTAGCTTCATATTATTGTATATGTATGTATGTATCTTTTGCCCTAGAATTTGCCTCTCAAATCATTATTCTAATAGCCACGGCGGCATGATTATTAGCATACGGTAGGCAACCGCGCGATATAGAGTATACAAAATTCTCGCGTGCCTAGGCTACTGGGGAACAGCAGTAGCAGCACCCGAGCGGAAACGCGAGGTCACGGCAAATCGATATTCTAATTAATTACTATACCAAATTATAGTATTTTCTATTTACTAATAATTATCATACTCATATATATACATACATTGGTATATATTCAAAGATAATATCCGGTGTGATACACCAAAATATGAACAAATTGATCTAAACCTCTTTACAGAAAACTGCTTTCATCTCTGACGGACAAATAGAATAATTTTTCTACACTTTTGTAAAAATTTTTCATTTTTAATTTTTTTTTTTTCTCTGAAGCTGACGTTTTGGGAATTTTGGTTCTTTTACTTTTTATTTCTCGCCTCTACTTTATAGATACGTATAGGCAGCTCCTCATTCAATGTCAAGTAATCGAGAATCTGGTAGGAGAGAAAGAGAAATAGAAATAAAGAAAATAGCGAAACTTCCGAAATCTGATAAAACGTGACGCTCGATCTACGAACGAGTTTAAGTCTGCAGTGAGAAGAAAAGATAAAAACAGTAAAGAAAAAGGAATCTCTTATTTTCTACTTGCTTACTGCCTTTCTCTGCTGCAGAACTACGCTGCTACACTATACTACTGTGACGAATGTACATACACTCGAGCAAATCTACGGGGCAAACTACCAACTCTATTGCTCCGTTTTACTTTTTTTTTGTTCCCTTTTCTATGATATACCTATAATATGACCTTCCGATACACAGCGACCAACTTTTTACTTCTCTTTTCCTATCCCAATCGTAAAAATAATTCTAGAATTTTTTCCAAATCAATTTATTGCACGGCTGAGCAGGTGCGAGTTAAATTACTTTTTATTTTTTTACACTTATTTTTTTTTTTACCATTAATTTGTGAGCTTAATCCTGGTGCAGCTCATCCGAACGATAAAGTTCAAAGTTTATTTGAATTAAAGTGTAAAAACGAAAACGAAAACGAAATGAACAGTTTTGCACTATCTGAATTGTACAAAAATGTTAATAAATTCTGTTCTTTTTCTTTTTTTTTTTTTTTTTTTGGAGGTAATCCAATGTTCTGATTACAATGGGGTACACCTTGTATGGCGGTTGTACCTGATCCATATAGCGAAGGGCTCTTACTCAGCTTCCACCACCAGCTCCTGGTGATTTAGTTTCTCTGGTGAACGGGACGCCCGTCCCCGACCCCGAGGTGAGGTCCGCGAGGACCCGTTACCGTCCTCCCAATAGCCACACGTATGTGCAGTGGGGTCACATATGTCTTTTATACATGGATTTCCAAACGAGAATGTACAGCTGTCTAATTTCATCCGTATAGTATCGGAACGGGACGTGTTACGTATTTTTCTTCCGTTTTTCGAAAGGAAAAAGAAAAAAAATTGTAAATATTTTATAGATATCTCATATCGTTATTCTAACCTGTTTTTTTTTTCAAAGGAAAAATTAATTTCTGAGATTATAACATGTAATAATGTCAAAGCACTAGATCTGACTAGTTTGATTTCGATCTACAATTCGTCGCGATTCTCGGTGCAATCGCGTTTTTCCCATCCGCGGAATAGCGTGCGCCATGAAACGTATAGTGGTCCCAAAAAAAAAAAATTAAAAAATAAAAGGTAACCTGCAAATTGCAAAGCGAATACCTGCCTCGTGGTAGGTAGGTAATAACGGGAGTGAAGGATTTATGCAATTTTATATTACAAACGACGGTATATACATAGGTGTATAGCCCATAGGTGAGAGAAAGGATATATGATGGTTGTCAAAGGTGTGTAAAATTTATTCATTCGGTAACTACACTGGCAATAAATTATTACTAATTTTTTATTTTTTGTTTTTCATTTTTTATCAAATGTTAACAATTATTAATTATTAAAACCGTGCCCAATTAAAATCTCCTGGTATTTGAATCTTGTTTGAAAAAATAAAAAAATAAAAATAACTGTAAAAGTGAAAAACTAAAACTTGAATCCTATACGAAAAAAAAAAAAATTCCGCCGTACTGCGGGACTCGAATTTTCTATTACGGTGAAGCTTTTTTAGCAATCATCGAGTGCACCAATTTGAAATTATATTGACAATATAATTCTGGTATTTGACCGTGTGTACATAGGTAGAATAGTTCGTTGAATTCGTTAAAGGTAGGTATGTTATAAAGTAATACGTGATAAAATTTATTGGCCTAGGTATAAACAGAATATTTGAATCGGTGTATTTAGGACCGTGCAATTGAAAGGCAGAAGCAATTATCCTGGTGAAAAATTGTACCTTTTTTTTTTATTATTTTTTATCTTCCAAAATTCAGTTTCGAAATATTCGAATTGCTAACCGTACGATCGGGAAACTCGGTGGATTTCAAATATAATAGTGAAAAATATTTTTTTAATAAAATATTGCAGAAATTTTTCATTTCGATATTAAATTAACTATGTCACAATATGCACTCACTACCGCATCGAGAGTCAAGACTGTTCAGGAATTTATCGGTGACAATTAATTGACAAAATCCCAACGGCGAAGGACGGTTCGCTAATTTTCAATTTGGCAAGCGACCACCGTAAAATTGGCAAATTCTCCATCTCCAACGTATGTATGTATGTACGTATATGTATACGTATGTATGTACATGAATCTATCCTGCACACGATACAGAGTAACAAATTTTGGAAGATTGTTTTATGGAAATGTTATACCAATACGTGGAATAATAATTATCTGTATTAAAAAATGAATTTTTCAAAGAAGTTAGGTAAAATGTTAAATACTGTATGAAATTTTATCGTGATAAAAAAATTTTTAAAAAGTAAAAAAATTAAAATTTTTATTTCCTTTCAAATTTTTAACAAAACTTTTGAAACTACAAATCGCAAATACTATTTGCTATGTACGTATGTATAGGTACAACTGCGACTGATCTAAACTCGGCCGATCTCGGAAATAGAATTCGGTTAGTTTCCGCTTTACTGAGTTCGTATATCTCCCCGTGTTAAACCGTATCCAATATCTAAATTCCTAAAATCTCTTTCAGAAGATATAGAGCGAGGGCTAAGTTCCACATTATTCACTTTTCTTTTTTTTTTCCATTTATTTCTGTTAATTCGTTGAATATCTATTATAATAATAAATTTCCTATCCGAATTTGTAATCAAAATTTTTATCCGTTTCAAGTAAATTTCTAACGTCTGATTTCCAATAATATAATTATATTTTTTTGAATCAAAAGATGATTACATACATACCCACAGCAATCTTTGATAAAAAATAAAAAAAAAAAATAAAATAAAATAAAAAATGAACGACAAATTGCCAAAGCTTTAGGTATTATTCTTTATTTTTTTTTATTGAATTATATGATTAAAGAAGTGTAAAGGTACGGCGCGGCGTGACGATCACGGAGGGATGTATCGTATTCGCGTGTTGTAATATAATCGACGTTGGTGACGGGAAAATCAAATTACTTTCGCACGGTCGACTAAATTGCGTTTGTGATAATCATTTGAAGTAGCTATTTTTTTTTTCTTTTTTTTTTTGTCTTTTACGTTTTCCTCTTTTTTTTTCTCACTCGTAATCGGCGGCTGGTGCCAATCCGGCATAAAATATGGGAAACGTGACATGAATAATTCCCAACTTGAAAATGCGATGTGGCATAGTCAAGTAGCTGAATATACATATATACATACATTCAATCCCCCCCCCCCCCCCCCCCTCCCTCCACCCTCGACTCACCCTTATCTTATACTCAACGCTAATCAATTTCATTTATATAAAAGGTCCAGGATATTCAAAAAAGATTATTTCCGTTTTCTCACACCTCTAGTCCGTTTCTCTCTCTCTCTCTTTGTAACTAGTTATTATTTTTCTCATTGTAGGAATTTAAATGGATGTTTGATGTTTGTTGTATTGAAAGAGTTCATTTTTGTATCGCTGTTTTTTTTATGAAAAATGTTGGCGAGTACGTGATTTTTAATCCGCGATTAAACATTATCCGGAATTAATGAGCAGGATTTTATTGACACGTCGCGATGTCGAATATATAGGATATATCATTAAAAATTGACAGCAGTTATAAACCAGGCGTATCTTTTTAACCTGTGGTAACGATTAGCTAATATTGATGATAAAATTGACAAAATTGATAAAATTGATATAATCCGGAACGAATATTTGATTGAAATGGAAAAGTCATTTTACTCTTCATACAAGCTAGTGAAGTATAAGGCAGGTAAGTAGGTACCTATATAACTTTCGAGAAAAATCGTAAAGTGTTTTATCGATAGTTGGATTAATGCACTAAAACTATAAATATTCTCTTATCGTAAATATCGAGTTAAATTTAAATCGCAATATTTTCCGACATCTTTTCATCCGTAAAATTGATAGTTCAAAGCGGTGGAAAATTCGCGAAGGTTTCATATCCCCTCTTCACGTTTATGTATGTACATAGAATATACGTAGGTATATATATATATATATATATAATATAAGTATACGTATAGTTTAGACGGATTTGATTCTTCAATATATACCTACACATACATTTTTTCGTTATCGTTTAAAAATTTGACTAAATTTTTCCTGCCCTATTTCTCAAATCCGATTAAAACGTTTTAACAATTATTTTGAAAATCGTTTTCCTCTCACTCGAGGTGAATTTTCCATATGATCAAATGCCTGCATATCTGGTGTAACGTATAAAGGCGAAACGGATGGAAGAAAGCCCGATTATGCGATGTCTCAATTCTCTCGCGATTTATTTCAACGAAAAAAGGACCTTTCTGGGTAAAATATTCTCCTCGAAGATGTTCCAACGAATTGTCACGCTCTGTAGTATAATATGGAGTTATAGAGCCCCCGGTGACGGCGCAAGGACGCGGCGAGTAGAGACAGAGGTGGATCGAATTTCCAGATGTTAGAACCGCAAGCGATCGTCGACTTTCAGAAAATCTCTCTTTTTCCGAAATAAAAACAAAAAAAAAAAAAAAAGAAAGAAAGAAAAGTTTTCATCTTCTGGACGAGGAAAACACTTTCCCCACCGAGTGGCGGGTTGGTAGGTAGGTATGTAGGTACTATACAGTAAAGGCTCAAGGGCTGCTTAGTAGGCGTTGGTCCTTAACAAGCGGCTCTCCCACTCTCCGTTCTGCCATTCCTCTTTCACGAGAGGACAAGGGGAATTTTGATCCTCAACCCCTTGGATTTGAACTCACCCTTTCCCCCCCCCCCCCCCTTCTCTCTCTCTCTCTCTCTCTTTCTTTCTCTTTCTCACACTCTATCCCATACTGAAACACGAAACAGTGAAAACGGAACGGTAAAATCACCCCTCCGGATTCTGCAGGACAAACTCACTCCCCTTGTTGACAGCGACAACTGCTGCTGGTGCTGCTGTTGCGACTCTCGCGTTTTCGCTGTGATTTACCTGCTGATAATTCACGGAGTGTATTATAAACTGTATAATGTACACGGGGTATGTGTAAACTAATAAACCTGAGAGTATCAATTTTGAATAAAACTACACCCTGTATATACCTAATTTTACAGAAAAATCGAACGTCGTGATAATTCATCATTGTATCAAAGACGAACTCCATCGATGCGTGGATTTTGATAATGGATAATAAAGTATTGAAAATATTTAGAAATTTCATATACCTAGAAGTTCATTAATCTTTTAACGATTTATTTATTTTTTATATATTTTTTTTTTTTGATACAACAAATACATTCATTTTTACCCCTCTATGCTTTATTTACGAGCCCTTCACACATGGTTCAATTAATTACGATTTTATGAAGCGTTTCTCTGCAATTGACGTTTGATTTGACGCTTTTGTAATTATTTTTTGTTTTTTACTTAGTTTTTTGTTTTGTTTTTTTTTTTCTATTTTTTGTATGCTTGGAACGTCGAGGGTCAGAACTCACATCCAATCAACAGCTTTATCAAATCGATAGAAAGCCAAACCACTACTCAATACATTTTTTTATATTTACTTTTCCTTCACGTTTTCATACATCTCCTCATATATGGGATGAAAATCTTGGAGACGGCAGAAGTGAAGAATCTGTCAGAAAATTGTGACAAGAGCGGAAATATTCCGTGGGTTAAACCCGATCCCACCGTTTTTCTCATTTCTTATTTTTCATTTTTCTTTCTTACTTCTTTTCTTTCTTTATTTTTTTTTTATTTTCACCGATCCGTGGTGCTGCACGTAGTTTCCTTTCCCTTCGTTCTCTAGGATATCTTCAAACGAAGGTTGTGTGAAGTCTACCGGAACGATGCTCTGTGCAACGTTGAAGGCGTTGAAATGAATTTGAAAACGTCTGTTCGTCGTCCGCCACTCTTTCTTCAAGGAAAATAAAAAGCCATTCGGATATCAACGTTATAGGCATATACCTATACGTATACCTATATCTATACCTTTTCTATTCTATATACCTAACCGATTTTACGCTTGATTTAGGAAGAAGTGAAGGATGCTACGAAAAATTTCATATCAAGACACTATATCTATATTATTCACACATATGCTAAACTACTTTATCCTTGCATATATACATACATATATATTGTATAAACTAACTAACCAGGAATATTCGGTAATATGGTGAAATATTATAATCTGTGAAACTGGCACGCGTGAGAATTAGTCCTTTAGTCACTTAGGCAACTGAGACTTGGCGCCTCTCCACTTTACTTCCTTCCCTTGGTCCCCTAGCTTCTAGGACTTTAATCTATGCGGCAGCCACTGAGAGCACAAACGCTTAACAAATCGGTTGGTGCTTTGCGAAATTAACAGCTTTAAGAGAGACAGACGGACTTACTTTGCTACGTTTTCTATTCCCCTCCCTCTCTCTCTTTCTCTCTCACTCTTTTAGCTATTTACCTCATACTCGTGAGTTTCCCTATCGTGACGAACGTGACCTGTACGCATGATTTTCTACTCTGCAACAGCAGCAGGAGTATAAGTAGCAGTAAGCCCGATAAAATTCTATAGAGATTTTACGGAACGAGGTATAAAGCTCGTGGAATTTTTTCGTTCATGGAAAAATCCCGTAAAATTAACAACTCTTTATAAACTAAAATCATAGTAACGCAACTCGAATAATCGGGGTAAAGTCGAGGTAATAAGGCGATCCTTTAGCGATATTTTACCTCGATTATAGAATATAATATTATATGTCTATATTTTTACCAACGGAAACACGTTTTTCATCTTCCTTCCGTCGTGCCAGATGCCGCCGGTGCCGGTGCTGGTGCAGTTGCATCTATCTCACAATTAAACGCGTCTAATGCACAAGAAAAGGATCTTGGATAGGTAAATGTACATGTATATATAAGAAAAAAAGGAATATCTTATCCTTGTTCTTCTCCATCTCAGCAGCCAGGGTATTAAATTTAAATAATAGGGACATTAAGTAGAAACGTCTCTGTTCGACGATCGTCAAACGAGCTTTTGTCTTTTACTATATACATATACCTACTAGCGTATTATTATAATACCTAACTAATTCCCTAATCTAGATAGTACCTAAGTACGTAGCTGCGTAAAACCTTGATTACAACTAACACGTGATAAGTAATTAGAGATTACCTACGTGTATAATAATTTAGGTAATTTTTCAATGAAATTAGACCGCCTTGTTATATATATATATATATATATATATATATATATATATATATATATATATATATATATATATATATATATATATATATATATATATATATATATATATATATATATATATATATATATATATATATATATATATATATATATATATATATATATATATATATATACACACGTACATTACCTACTGGTACTTAATTAATATTCAAATTAGGTTATAAACTCTATGAGTGCCCACGGAGCCCTTTTCTCAAGATATTATACGACCGTGAGGCCTAGTTGAAGTTCGGAATTTGTCATCTCCTGAAAGATTTCGGTATCAAAAACAGGCAGGGATGTAGTGACGACAGCGACTACAGCCGTCTATGGCAACCAAGAAAACATATCTAAGCCCATAACGTGACCGCACCATTTGCCCATAATTTATTCTGGTTACAGCCTTCCTTGAACCACAAATTGCCCAGCTATTCGGCCGATACGAGGTAGGCCATACTGGTTCTGAGCCTTGGAATTGGAGGTTGCCCTCGGAGATTTGCGGAAAGCATTTCGACGAGCGTTTATTATAATATTTCATGATGTATGATCAGCTATGAGTTACCAAATATTTAAGAAAGAGAAGCTTCTCGTTTGCCCGTTTATTATCCGTGTAAAATCGAATGATAAAATGAACGTAACAAACTGATAAAAAAAAATAAGAAAAAAAGAAAAATTAATGAAAATGTATGTATACGGAATTTTCACTTATTTAGGTAAATACTTCGTTTAATATTGTTCATAAGCGAAAATAGCGTTAGATTTATACCATCACGGGCTAAAACAGCGCTGACGTGTAATTAGCAAGCGTCATAATCATTAACAACATGCTACCGATGATTGAGAGGGCAGTTTAATAATAACTAGTAAAATGATATATTTATATCCTTCGTTTTATATCTACGAGTAGAAATCCATACCTCGCCAACTTACGTGATCGTAAATCAGTTATTTCTATTTTCCAGAGGAGGAGCATAATACTACGAAGAAGGGAGAGTTGTTTTTCACATTGGAGACAGAGTTCTCTATTCTTCGGTAAGTTAGAAAAAACAAAACCAAAAAATTCATATTTTTACTTTTATTTTTTTTTCTATAGAAATTGTAACATTTATTTTTGAAAATCGGTGAAAAAATTTGACAGAATTTAAAATCGAATGGAATTAACGTGTGTTGTTATTAAATGAGGCGATATGTATGGATTATTCATTCTTTGTTGTTTTTATAGAAATACTGGGAAATATAGAAAAATTGTCTGACATTTTCGAATGAATTTTCACTATGAAAACCTGATAAAGTCGAGGACAAAAATTCATTTTTCCAGCTTATGTCGTGCCTCAGCAAGGTAAAAATGATCAATCTTCGTAACAAGGAGGATTATGCATCCCGATCTCTTCCTCCTCGTTTATCCACTATACCTACTATTATTATTATTATTATTATTATTATTATTATTATTTTTCCTTTTTAGAGACGTTTTCTCTTTGAATAAAAATTATAATAAATATCGTATAACTATCGCCCATTATTATTCAGTCTTCTAGTATACAGGTATATAGGAATAGGTGTGTCAACTAATCCCGTGCAATGACGAGAAAAATCTCATCCTAGCTTTCTCAACCCCGAAGTAAAGGGATTGGTTTTTTCAACTCCGTTTTTTCACTATTTTTCATTCTGTCTATTTCTCTCTCTTTCTCGATCTGTGATATATCTATGTTGGAACTTGGTATAAATCAATAAAGACAACGCTAGTGGCTTGGTAACGGGTAACCGCGCTAGTAGGGCAGAGTATAGGATAGGTAACCAGCGATTTTATACTCTTGCGGTTTATCTTTGCCGCATCCTTCTTTTTACCACTAAAAAGTTCGTCGATATTTCTCAGTTCATCAAATCGTTAGTAAAGAGGAAGGACTGTCCAATTGGATATGATAAAAAAAAATTCTACAATTATATAATAGAAACAAGATATCGTTTTTATGATAAAATAAAAAAAAAAAAAAGATTTACAAAATTTTAAAGTTTTAAAAATCTACGTCGTATATTTATCTGGCTGAAGAAACGTTAGCGGTAACTTGTCTTCTTTTTTCAATTTTTTTTTTTTGTATTTTCTTTTCCCCCTCGTTCTCTTCTCTTATTTCTTGTTTTTTCAACTAATTATGCATATTTATTATCACTTGTAAAGAGAGTAGAAGACGGCTCAGGCTCTGGGCTCAGGCAACAACCCTTCAGGACGACGAAAACGACCACGAAAAACTCACAAATCGCCAACCGCACAGACGAGTCACTCTCTCTTAATGATAACGCGACGTCGTCGTGGTTCCCCCTGTATAATATTATATATATATATACATAGTTATATATATTATGGCGGTATTTTCTCTCCCTCAAGTTTCACACTTATTTTACTCTATATACAAGATTCTTTTACCATGAGCGTTAAATATTACATTCAGTAATTATGATCTTCTCCTCACTCCTTTCTTTATTACACAGCGTCCTTTTATTATTTATATCTAAATGTCAACCAAAAAAAAAAAAAAAATAGAAAGAAACTGAAAATACAACGACGATGAATCTTCATCAACGATTAAATCACTTCTGATTATTCAATATCATATTTCTCTGTGCGAATTATTTTTTTCCTTCATACTACCCTCTGCAAATATAATTTTTAATAATAATAATAATAATAATAATGACAACTACAATAATAGGTACAGCAATAATCAATAACATATACATATACAATAATCTGGGGAACAAGAGAGTTAGTGCTTTCTAGACAAGATGAAAATTTTCCATTCTATCCTCTCCGTGTTATGCTGCAACGTCATCTGGTGATTAATCTTTTTATTTATTATTATAATTATTTTTGTTTTGTTATCATTGTTTATATTATAAATATATACCGTATATATATATGTATTTGTATATACATATACATATATGTATATATATATATATATATATATATATATATATTTCTTTTTTTTATTTTAATAAATGCGAAGATCGATTAGATGTCGTATTAAATTTAACGAGGGCGACGACAGGTTGCGATAAGCTGCTGTCAGAAAGCGTATAGTGAACCTCGTCGAAGACGATGATGCTGAAGACTACGACGACGACAACGTCGGGTGAAGAGACGCGAAGGCAAGGCAAGGCAAGGCAAAGCAAGACGAGACGAGACAAGACAAGACAAGACAAGACGGGCCTCTGGCAAACTAGGGCTTCCCAAGTCTCGGGACAGATGATATGCACGAAGCCAGACAACCTTTCACCGTTTATTCAGTCTAATTGCCTCTGCGTTTAATTACACCGGACAAATACCTACTTTCTTGGTTAGGAAGGAATGAATAGTAATAGGTACTATTCAACAGATATGACATCCACCTCATGACGAATATTTTTCTTCTCACATTAATTGCTTTATTAAACATTTATAGCCAAAGTATCGAAACAGACATCGTGCAAAGAAATCTCTCTTACATTCAGCCCAGTTCACAACGAGAGAAAAAGAACAGTGCAATTAATTATTCGATGTCACTTCTATATCTATACATCCAGTATCTTATTATAGACGTATAAAAACTTTGTCAATTAAAAATCTATCAGCCTTTTCGAAAGACCGCAACCCTCTCCACTATACCTACTGACGTGCTGCAGTCATAAATTGAAGAGCACTTATCGAGACTATGCTAGAGCGTGTGGCTCGCGTAGATCCTTGACGAACCCGAAGTGGTAAAGGGAGATCCACTTCAAGTTCTGTGTTCTCTCGAGCAATCTATACTTCTACTTCTACTTCTACTTATACTTCTCCATCTACTCTCTATGTCCCTTGAGATTGTGGAAAATCGAATGGGGGTTGGTATTGGCATGGGGTTGACGTTGGCGTTGGCGTTGGCGTTGTCGTTGGCTATATGAGTAACGTCAAGAACACCGAAGTTTCTGTACTTACCGATTGTCCTTTTTCGCAAGTCCTGAATGGCTGTAGCGAGTTTTACGGAGTGATGGATGAAGATGACTATACATACTTCAATCACATATCCATTTCTCAGAAAATGAATAAATGAAAAACACAAACCAAAAACCAGATTTTGAACTTCACTTTAACTTAAAGATAAAACTGATATCAATCCCGGTTTTCATCTAATAAATTCTGTTCCGCACTCTTATATCCGTTTAAATAGAAAAATGTACAAATAAATTAAAAAAAATTTCATTGGAAGTTCGGGTTCCTTTCTGACCAAGAATTTTTGTTTTTTATTTATTTTTTCTATCGTCAACGAGGAACGAGGTACAATATTATCACTTACTCTAAGTATTTGTGAAAATCTGTTTCCTTCGAAGATACGATCGTAATTGAAATTAACCATCATCTATAACAAGTACCTAGAAACCAGATACGCTATCCGGTATAGGAGTAGGCGAGTTGTTGTATCGGCAGGATAATATCTAATTGGTAAAGTTAGTGAGCAGCATAGTCGACGACGATACTGCAAGTACATTGACTGCGCCAAAAGTCGGTCATTATAATATACAGTGAGTCAAGTAACTATGAATTTAACGGTTCACTTTACTAATTTTGTATTTTTTTATTTTTTTTCGTCTTCTTCATTTCTTCATTAATGATGAATATTCTTTTCAAAAATCATATCAAGAACAGGATTACAGTAATTATTTTGAATCATATTTTGATCCAAAGTCAGGATGTCAGAGGTTACAGCCTTTTGAAATTTGTAGAAGATATTTTAAAATGGTGTTATTTCGGATTAAACCAATAATATATAGATGAATATCGTTACTTTTTCATCTGTGAAAAATATTTAATTAACAGAATATTTCCTCACAGTGTATTATAGCACTAATTTGAAAAAAAAAAAAAAAAAAAAAAAAAAAAGAAAAATATTTCCAAGGTGTGTATGAACGTCGTTAAGTTAACTGGCCGACCGCATACCCATTTGCCCTACTTCAAACCCCGCGGTACAAAACAATTGGACAAGGAATAGTCACGTAACACGCACCGCTGCAGTACATTTCACGGATTACCGTACGTGTACTTTGGTAACCTTCGTACATGTACAGTAGGATACACAGATGCATGTACCTAGCATATACCTACGGCTAAGGGACTGGCCATTGTATCACTGCAGCAATAGTTAGAGGACAGTGTTGCAGCTATATATACTTACCCACCGGACCTACGATTTCAACCCTCCCACACTTTGGTAAACCAAATGGCCCATGAACGTGACTTTATTAGAGAATAGTCTCGCTTTGTTGTATCGTATGGTATAGTATAGTAAGTAAAGCGGACGAATCGATGCTCCGTTCCCGAAAATCGTACTTCTCAATAATAGTAACAATAATAATAATAATAATAATAACAATAACAATGTTAATGACGATGATTTTAATTTGTGACGAATAGTATATGCAGAGTGATAAAACGAACAATGCATACCTACCTACAAGGGTGAAATGCTGCGATAACGCAATTCCTTTATTCAATTGTTTGGTATAATTTATGGCTATAATTGTTATTTTTGAAAAATAAAAACAAAATACGTTTTTTTTTTTTTTTTTTTTTTCGTTCAACGAATTTCCGGTCCTCGTTCTTCACCCTTTACCCTTCATCACCAAAAACAGCAACAACAACAGCATCACACGGTAGGTAGGTACACGGAAGCCATCGTGTAACGGGTATTTTGTAGGAGGTACAGCGGGTATAGTTTATCTTTATTTTGCATGGTTCTGCGCGGGTGTTTTTCCGCACTGTTCGTCCGCGTCAAATGCCAGGAGTATTTTCAGCTTTATGAATTGCGATTTTAATGTGTGCTGAGAATGAAAAGTGTGCTTTGCGGAAAGCATTATAAACGATGGTAGACTGGGGGTGGTAGTTGGAGGTGGAGGTACGCGGGCCCTTCCAACTCGGTATTAGTTACTACCGGGTACCGTTATGGGCTAGTAGTAGAAGCCAGTTACACGTAAACATGACGTTGTCAGGGAATAAATGATCGCTTTTTCATAAACGCTCGACCGTTCTATACACGTACACATTCCCCATACACGTAGGTACCTATAATACATACGGTCTACCTACTATAACCGGATGCAGGCGTAAACCCAACATCTGTCCCGTTTCTATGTTACACCAAAAACCACCTTTACATTTCAACGGTAGGGGGTGCGAGCCCGATTATGATTCTTCCTTTACTCGTGGAGAGGGGAAACCGAATTCAATCCCTCATCCATTGTACCAAACTACTATGGGTACATATGTCGGCGATGATCAACCGGCCTTTGCAGACGTAGGTATAAGCTTTAGAATGTGAAAGGTCTCGGTAATCAAAAATTGAATAATTATACCCAGGATTAATGAGAATATTATTTTTTTTTTTTTTAAACTTTTACAATTTTACGAACGAAAATCTTGAAGCCAGGATATTTCAGGTAAAAAGAAAAAAAAAAAACTAAATAAAAGTATAGGGGTGGTTCTCTTTTACGTATCAACGAAAATCTAGATCGATACAAAAAGTCACGTCAGTCGAATGTCAAATTTCGATGATATTTTTCATCGTATAATAAATATCGATGATAAATCAAACCGGAGGTAACCCAGAATCCAGAACTCGATACACTTGGATAACAGGACTAACCTCAAAGCGACTTGTAGAGATATAGGTATAGGAACGTGAATTTTTCTTCCTATTTTTTTTTTTTCTTTTATCCCCTTTTTTTGATTTTTTTATTTTATTTTATTTTTTTTTTTTTTTTGTTCGGGTAAGAAATATTTTTTCGATGGCTCAGAAGCAACCCTAGCTATTACATCTTTCAAAAGGATCTTTGTACGCCTTGGTATAAAAATACCATCGAAACGCCCCGCGTATACCTGGGCCTGAACCATAGAACCTCGAAAACACTCTAGGAACAGGAGCCGCGCTTCCAGATATATTATGTAATGTAACATACCGAACCGCATACGTGGATACTATATGTATATGAAATTTGGTAAAACATGGAATATTTAGGATCCGTAAATTCGAATATATACGAGTACCTACTGTACCTAAACTCACTCTTTGAGGGAGATTTTTCACGACCATATTCGCTTTTCTAATATATAAATTCTATATTTTAAATAAATATTATATGGACTAAAAATCATTGTAATATATGAGTTGTATATGTAGTAGGTACTCGATTTTGTGTAAATCATGTTATATTTAATGATGCAGGTATATTATATCTGTAATATATAAATTTACCTATGATACAGAATAAGAGGTAACAAAAATATTATTTCGATCAATTGAAACAATGATTTTTTTTTTCTTTTTATTTTCAAATACAAATTCAAAATTTTTCCATTGAGTATATATATATATATATATATATATATATATATATATATATATATATATATATATATATATATATATATATATATATATATATATATATATATATATATATATATATATATATATATATATATATATATATATATCTATATTATGTATACTGACTTTTATTTTTCATTGGAAAACTGAGTTCTTGTATTGAATATTCTTTTAGAATTATTTTAAATTTACAAAAGGTAAATGTATACCTATAGTTATAAAAAGATTGCGCACCAATTTGATTGGTGCTTGAATTTTAATAATGCAATCGTGACTTATCGAGAATATAAAATTTCTTGGCGATAAAATATTCCTCATCTTCAGTCGTCCATAAAAGAGAAAAGAATTATGATATAGAATGGCGAGTGCTTATAAAATAATTTAGGTGTCGATGTGATAGTGAAAAAAAAAAAAAAAAAGTGAAAGGATGAAGAAGAGTAAAGAAGTAAGCAAAAATAATGATTAATAATAATAACAATAATAATAATAATGATAATAATAATAATAATAATAATACAAAAAGTTAATTTGGAAGAAACAGGAGATAAAGTTGCCCCGGAGTTTTAAATTAGGAAATCGAGTAGATAGAAGCTAAGATATTTTTTTGCTCCAATGCCTTTTTGTCTTCTTACCCCTTTTTCGACTACTTACTATACCGAGGGGTTAATAATTGCCAAGCGCGTTCTTCTCGTGCCTTACGGCGTTTCAAACACCCCTCCCCCTCTCGGTATCCTAATTAAATTACAAGAACAAACTACCCCTGTTAGAACGAAAAACGAAATATTATTCAGTTAGGTAGGTATGTATGCTTTTTTTTTGCATTCAATATCCGTATTTACTACCCCTTGAATTAGCCAAGTATTTAAGAATTTATTTTTCAAAGACTGCACCTACATCCCCGAAAAGAATAACTTTTTTTTACTTCCGTTTTTATTTTGTCATCAAAAAAGCGCAGTCTATTTAATAATTACATCTCAAAAAGACCAGCAGACTACTGCTGTTATATACTTCTGGAAAAAAACAAAAAAAAAATGAAAAAGAAACCTCTCTATGTTATTAAAAAAGAATTTCTTTTAGGTTTTACTCGTACTTACCTAAAAAACAAGAACAAAAAAACATAAAACTACTCCCCTTTTAACGCGTATTTACCCTCTCAAACTAAAAATGTCTTTTTGAAAACTGTTCCACTAAAAACCAGCTCGTGAACCACCTAACTCCAACCCCCATCTCATACCACAACCACCACCACCATCTTCAGAACTTATTCAACTCAAACTAGACGCGTGCGCGTATGAATGGTGCAGTGAGTTTGAGTTGCAGTGGTGAAATTTAAGGGTAGGAGAACGGCGATTGAGGAGAGTAAGGCCTATTGTATTCCTTCCAGCCTCATTGTGGTCGTGGCGAAAGTACATATATATGTATCTTGGTATACACACCTATATCTATATCTATATCTATACTACACACCCTATACCCTACACGTTGAGGGTGGTTGTACGATAGAGGTAGATGAGGCGAAGGGAAATCCTATGAATACTTGGGTGAGTGCAGTATAATGCTAGAGGATGATGGGCTGGCTAGCAATGTGTGTAGTAATTGCCCACTGCTCGTCTGCATCCTTATAATAGACTTTAGCAAGACCAAGAACATAGTTGAACGCGTAATACTTGAGCGACTATATATTCTTACCATAAGTATGGAATATTATTATTGGTTTATGTACCTAGTAAATAGTGACCAGATCTCAGTACATACATACTTACTTGTACAGTTGTACTTGTATATAAGAAAAGCACAAGTTATGTACACATATACAGCGGACAATATTCGATGATGAATAGAAGTCCCCGCCGGCGACTCTATTTCGGGGTGAGCAAAGCATTGAAAATTTGCGGGACATTGAAGATCAAGAAGACAATTTCTGAACCTTGACTCAAGACGAAACCACCATTATTAATGCTGCTACTACTGCTGCTAGCTGGCGACGGCCATGATTCGATACTGACATAACTTGAAACTTCAGACACCGGTGACATTATATGGCTTCTTAATTAGGATTTTAATTAATACCGGATGAGGTAAGGCTGGTTAAAGTATATACTAGGTATACTATGGCTGTCGGGGAAACGTGCAGAATTTCTTATCGTGACGGAAGTGACGGTTTATTAAAGATACCATTTGACTGTATTTTGTTTTACAATAAAAGTTGCACAATTTCTTTCCATTTATTTATTTATTTATTTATTTTCGATTTTGTGATATATTGAAAATTAACTTTTCTGAATTTTATATGATCGTTGTTTTTCGCGGGACGTATATTTCCGGGCTAAAAACTTGTGCGAATAACGTTTTATGACTATTATAACAAATCGCGATATCTGAGACGGAGTTTAACCAAATGCTAAGACACATATCTATGGAAAAAGTAATGAAAAAAGTTTCTTCAAGATCGCTGAAGCGTTTGGAATAGTATAATTTAACTCGCTAATAAATTATTCTAGATTATCAATTTTCACCCTTAAAACTGTTTTAATCAAACCAAGTATAAGTACACACAAGACACGACAGTCGATAACTAATTTTTATTACCGTTGAATATTCAAAAGATTCAGTTAAACTCAAATCTCTTTCAGGCTTTAAATAATTACTTAAGAATTTCTTCATTTCTTTGTCTCTTTCTCTCTCTCTCTCTTTCTTTCTCTCTCTCTCTTCCTTTTATATAAAATATATTAAACAGCTATATAAACTTCCAAAGACAGAAGACAATTTCAAAAGTCATACGTACGAATCTCCTCCCTTGATTTTGCAGGGTCATCCGGCTTTCGAATGGCTCTACAAATCCGGCTCGTATACGTATCTCGTATCGTATCCGGATAAAGAGATTAAGACAGTAGCTGTGTGAGACTTAGTGTAAATATATTTAACGTCAGCGATCCTGTAGCCAGAGGCACGTGTTTGTAAAAAAAAAAAAAATAAGATAAAATAAAATAAAAAAAAGACCCTCGCACGTGCCATTTTTGCGTAGGATTTGACCGCGGGATTAACGATGGTATTAATCAACGAAAATTGACAGCATGGTGGTAGGTAGCAGTAGAAAAGAAGGAAGCGGGTAAGCTGACAGAAACTAGAAAGAGAAAGAGAGAGAGTGTGTATGAAAGGGGACAGTTAATTATATTATTTTTACAACGTTAATCCGCCAAAAGTTGCTCCCCCTCGGATGTCTAATTATAAAGGAACAGCGGGAAGCGAAGAAGTGTACAACGCCGAGTTTGAAGAGAACAAGCTCTCTTCTTCGAACCCGGAATTGAATGAATCCGCCTCCTCTTAAACTCACGGAAACACATTGCAGCTAGGCCTTAATTAAAGATCAAACCTTGGTTCGGGATGGTAGGTATATATATAAGTATATATGTATGTGTATTTATAATACCGTTTCTGAAACGGTATCTACCTTTATATATATATTTAAATGTATATATAAACCTATGTATGTATGTATACATAGAACGGACTGGAATCTCGATATTATATATGCATCCTGCGCTGCCCGAGGGAGATAAACCCGATGCGTAATTCAACATTGCAGCAGCAGCAGCGGTGCAGAAACTGCGCTATATGCATCGCTATACCCGGTTAGCCTTTGGATTAATTTCATTGTCTATCCTAAGACGGAAATTGCCAATTCTTGCCGGCAAACTGATTGTGAGCTTTAAATGTCTATATATATGGAGAGAGAGAAAGAGGGAGAGGGAGGGAGAGAGTGGTGCCTGGTTCAGTATCATATCGTCAAGTAAGTCCCGCGGTTCGAGAATGAGATAAAGGAAGAGAGAGAGAGAGAGAGAGAGAGAGGGTGAGATAGAGTGACAGTCACACTTGACTACATTTCCTAAGTTAGTTAGCTCCGAGCTTTCAGCTTAAATAATTATAGCCATGTCGATCCGAACGTCGACATTTCGCAGTATTATTCAACGATTTACTTCGAGAGGTAGGTACATACATACGTGTATGCCCCTTCATGGCGAATGATGTAGGAGATATACCTACCTATACGTGAGGAGATGATAAGGTGGTGCAGTTGTTTTGTACCTTGTAATTATTATTGATAAAAACTATTGCCATAAACTCCGCTAGGAATGGTTTAGAGTACATATACATACAGTGTACAGTAAAGTACAGTAAGATAATATCGGGGTGGAATTAATTACGTGAGCAAAACTGCGAGGCAAAACTAGCTAAAGATAATTCTGTTACATCCATAGTATACCATGGATATATACCAGGTTTATTCCCGTGGGACAACTGCAACAACTAGGAAGATATACGAAGATGAAAAAATATAAAACGAGAACAAATAGAGACAAGGAGAGGAAAAAATAAATAAAAAAAAAAAAACAAAGAAACTAGAAGAGTTTCAAGTATTTATCAAGCTATTGAAATTGAATTGGAAGCTAGTCGCCTTTGAAAAGGTTATTAAAAGCTAATGGGGTAGATCGGTTTTTGAAGACTCTTGTGATGAAAATGAAAAGGCTATACTATTATGTGCTAGTGGTTTGATGCACATCTTGTTTATCTCCTTTATCAGATGTTTAGTTCTGGTTCTTTTCTGGATAAATCTAAAAAGGGATGAAAAATTTTCTACATTCCAGGTAAATAACTGTTTTTTTTTTTTTCACGTTAATCAACTTAACGAACAAACATTTGTACACACATACGCATGGACCAAGAATCTAAAAGCGGATATAAAAAAACCATGTGTTATAAAAAAAAATTCATCAAAAGCTTCACGTGTCGTGGTATCAAAAAAATAAAAAACGTCTTGCATGGTTATTCCTACCGTAAGCAGCCAACTTCAATGTTAACACGTACAGTAGTACGTGGTGCCTACCCTACTCTACCCCATTCTACCTCTCCTCAGAATCCTCTCTGCCTTATTTCTTCTTCACTTCCATAGTTTCCTTCAGCTTGCAGTAAGGGTGGTTACATCTCTGCGTCCTCACACGACCGCTTTAGCTGACAATGAGTTTCATTGTCAGTTTAACGTTTCAGAGTGCTCAGTACGGCTCCGGTGCCAAACAAAGCTTTAGGTTTACGTTAATATATATCCAAAGCAAGGTAGGTAGGTAGGTAGATGGGTGGGTGGGTGGGTGGGTGGGTGGTTGGTTATATATGTATGTATTTACCTAGGGGGTATGTGTTTGCACCCATATCAAACGCAATAGAGAGACAGAGAGAGAGAGAGAGGAAATGTTGCGTGTGTGTGATTTACATCGGATTTTACCCTCCTCTTCTCTCCTCGACCTCTTCGTCCTATGAAAACCAACCCTTTGGAAGTAACATATGCGGTAGTGTGTGCGGCGTCACATATGCGACCGGGCATAACGTATGCACGTCACATCGTGCTGCGCTAGCCGGTTTCCACCCGTATATATATATATACACGTGTGTAACTCGCTTTGTTTTCCCATTACCCTGATTATGAGGCTTCGTTGGTACATCGCTATGAACCATGCGGCTAATGGTCAACCCGACATAATGTACGTTACTGAAAAAAATCTAGGGATCGAATCCGAGTTTACCTTATCATTGAAAAGTCAAAAGAATATCTTTTAGCAATTTAAACTTTAACAGACAATTAACCGATGGGAATGAGTTTCAAGTTGAGAATCTTTTATTTTCTGAAAGGTCAAAATTACCAATTCATTTGAGACGATTCCGAATTTTCAGAAACGTTAAAGAGAAGAATATTAAAATTCGGAAAGATCGGAATGCTGAGAGCTAAAAACTCGAAAAGTCCAAAACTCTGAAAGTATAACACAAGAATCCGAAAACTTAATGGAGGGGCACGAAGCTCAAGTTTCGAAGTTTCTGCCCTCTGGATCTTTAACTTTTAGAATTTTTACCGTTCTAAACTTTTAAGATTCGAAACTTGAAAGCGATGTCCATCTGCATACTGCAAGCTCAAAAAATGCTATTGGAAAGTGAAATGAATCAATTATTTTTTAACAACTCTGCAGAATAATGAATCTTTCTTTGTCTTCCTCTCTCTTTCGTTGGGTTCATCAGATGGAGACTGAAATGTGTACATATTGATTGGAAAAATGTGCGAGGCATGATATTATAATGCTGTGGTTGCAGGTTTATATAAGATGGGGTAAAAGAATAGAGAAAAAAGAAGAAAAAAAAAAAAGAAAAAAAAAACCTACTTAGTAGAATCTCTTCGACGTGTCTTCGGCACAGCAGCCTCTCCATTGCGCCTACAGGCGAGTTTTAATTTTCGGTTCCTGTACAACACACGGCCTTATTTTTTAACCTAACCTAACACAATCCAACCTGAGTTTTAGCTAGCTTAGATTTACAGCTGGAACAACTCAACTCGAGGTCGGGATATACCTGGGTGTATATAGCGGCTGTGGGTACATAAGTAGGCTAGCTTTTTGCGTCGCTTTATTCTTCAGCTGTGCACAACTTGACCCGATCTGGGGATGCTAATGCAAAGAGAAGTGTGGGCGCGACGTATACGTAGGTATACATATACATTCGTCTTATGATCTTCTTCTTTTTATACTTCTTTGTCTTCGTATTCTTCTTCGTTACTTTGTACTTTGCTTTATTTCATATTTTTTCACATCGTAGCATTAGCTTTTTCCTTCTATTTTTATTTATTTATTTTTTTTTTCTTCTTCGTATCAATTTATTGCGACACGAATTTCCACGCGCTCTGGGATCACCCCATCCTTACATAAATTTGGAGACGTACTGGCGGTGCTCCTTAATACTGATATCCGTTATTCTTAAAATGAGTATAAATTTAATCTGGCTTATCCTGCTCCTCCCCCCTCTTTTACCTTATCAACAAACAAACAAACAAACCAACCAACCAAAAAAAGAGAACGTAGATATTCGTTATTTTCTGTGAACTGGAGGGGCCAGTCGGAGCTTTTTCATCCCCTTAAACCTACATATATACCTATGTAGTAAATTTTTTTATTTACCGAAATTCGTATACATTTATACGTGTAACGTAAGCTTCTCGAATGAAGGGAGCTAAAATCGAGATATGAAAACTGACCGTTAAACAGCCGTGGTAACGGCTGTCAGAAAAGCCTTTTATCGCATCAGTTTGATCAGAGTATGCTGAAAAAAAAATATATATATATATTTATGTATATATATATACATACATATATATCTATACCCAGGGTGTGTATTGCCTGAAGATAAGAGAGTATCGTTTATCTGTAGCAAACAGCAGTAGCTCCTCTGAAAGTAAATAATAAGCCTTTACGCCTATTTGCGGAAATTCTAAATCGAAATACCGGGGTACGAATCGCGTGCTTTATTACCCTCTTCAAAGCTTTTCATTTCTCCATTTCTCCATTTATATACCCATACCAGCGTTTGTGAAAAGAGTAAAAGCCGCAAACCCGGCGTTTAATGATCGTCAAATTTCAATTAGAAATAAAATTGTACGTTCAAGTCGGCTTCGTGTCAGTTAGTACGACCAGATACCTTATTTTTTTATCTGCGCTTTGCTTCTGTACACTGTTTTATCATTATTATTATTATTATTATTATTATTCAACTTTTAACGCAAAAGCTAGTCTTTCGTTCTATACACCAGGTACATTCAATTATTTTTCTTTCCTTCATCCTCGCTTTCAACCCTTTACTTCCATTTCTTTTTTATCTCCCCTTTTTTCTTCTAAGACGACTCGACGTCTAAGCGCATAGACACTAAAATGAAAAGAAAAGTAAAGAGTAAAAAGTAAAGTAAAGAGAAAAGGAGGTGAAAAATAAAGAAAATGATGTAAAATAAAAAGGAGAAATTTCCGGCGTGGCTTTAGAGAGGCAGTAGCAAGCTGGAATTTCGTCATCGTCTGAGACGCTACCTTCGGCTAAAATTCCTTAGCTTGTTTGTATACCAAGGTGAGAGACAACTACATACAACTTCGTTAGTAACAAGCCTCGTACAGAAGCTGAGAGGTAGAGTTTGGTAACCGGAAATGGCACGATTCCATCTTCAATCTAAGTTGTGTTCCGGAGGACATGGTGGGTGCAGGGTTATCTAGTCAAATATCCAAGGATAGGTACCCACCTACCTACCTACCGGGGAAGGAGCTGCGCGATGATCATTCGGTGTCCCGAAATCCTTCGGGCTCTTGAGTACCACAAATATGCTAATTAACAGCGATTCACGTTTGCTTTAGAATTGCCACTAACAACGTATAACTACATGGGGCATTCCATGCCAACTAACCCAGCCTGTGACTCTGACCATTTTACATTCTGTTCATGTTTCATTGTATAATAATTCTCAACTCAAAACCACCAAAAAAATGAAAAAATAAAAAAAAAATCCTTTCTTCGAACCGTTTTTTTATTTTTTTTTTGTTTTCCCCAGTGGGATTTCAATATTTCAAATCAATAATTTCCGAAAAAATTGAAAAAAAAATGTGTATGCAGATATTTTTTTCAGAATTTTTTAGTCACAGGCTGAGTGACTTCATAGGAAAGCCTCATATATACATACATTTACCTTCACATTTATAGTTCGTTTTCCTACAGTCTTCGAATTATCGATTTCCAGTTAGCTATATGGCTTTTAGTAACGAGGGGAAGTGTTCTGCTCCACCTGAGGCAATTGATCGAATGAAATCCTCGCAAGATTCGCATTATACTAACGTACTATAATATATTTTCGAATATCCATCCCTCTCTCTTCGTTCGTATATATTTTATCAACCCTAGGCTTCGAGGACGTGTGAATTCCCGAACTAACGATGACAGCCTGTCAAACACACACGCTGATATAGGGATTGGTTTGAATTTTCAAAATCAAAATTATTTCATCATTTACGATCACAATTAGACAAAAAATTTACACAATTACATTCGTTAATTTCTGTCTATTCAATTCTTGCAAAAAATTTACCACGTCGTAAAATTTCGACCTACCTAACTCTTGTCGGACTATTTTCTACGTAGGTACAAATCTTTGGCTCTGAAAGCTGGTATAATGGATCGTAAGATTAGGATTTAACCTCCTACATTAGTACCTAGGTCGTCGTATGATTACGCTTGGCTTTTCGGGCTACAGAACAGGCAGCTTAGAAGCGATTAGGTTGGTTCTATATATAAACGGACAAAAATTTTGTCACTTTGTTACAAGCGATTACGATCATGAATGTAGACTTATGTATGTTGGTAATACGATTCCTCTTGTGGGATTAATTTTTGAGATAATTTTTCGACCTTAATTTTACTTCTAACTTTCAAAATTATTTCTATCATTATTTATTTTTCAAGAACTCAAACTTCCGAGACAACTTTGATCAATTTATTTCTCTCTCTTGGGGTTAGACAAAAAAACTGCCTATTGCACGTTTGGATATACCCACCTATCTCTCGAAGGTATAGATACGAGAGGCGATAATAATCCGACCCAATGAATCACCCTGTACGTGACGGAGAAAGAGATAGTAAGAGAGAAAGAGAGGGAGAATTTCGGTTGGATTTTTTTTTATTTAACTTTTTTGATTTCACCTATATATAATTCTCACGTCCTCTTGACGGTGTAAAATTATCTAGTTTTACCGAGGTTTGAGGACAGGAAATCAATAAAAAAATTTGAAAAAATTATGATAAAAACATTGTACGATGTCCATAGACGGGTTAAATATTTTGATAATTGATGAGATCAAAGTAGGATAATGGTAGAAGCCTTTTTTGTCCCCCTCCTTTTTTTTTACAAATTATTGGTTTTAGTTTCACCAGTCAATAATTCAATATTAATTCGACACGGTTTTCAACTCTGAATTTTCACACAGTATATGTTTTTTTGCTCCCTCTTTCTTTTCACCTGCTATGAAATTGGAGCGCAAAAAATAAGGATAAAAAAACATTGAAAACGAATAAAGAATGAAATAAAAAATAAAAAAGAAATAAATTCAAAAAGAGTTGAATTCTAAAGATAATGAATATAATCCTTTTTGTGTATGAGAAAATTTTCTATGCAGTCTTTCCAACCGCTCGAAAGATATACCGGGTATTCCATTTCATTAGATAATTACGTAGATATTGATCATACAGAATTACTCGTGGTTAGTTTTTTATTTATTTTATTTTTTTTTTTTCGTTTTTTTGTTCTATATCAAGTTACCAAACTGATGTATCTAAGCCAGATATGCCTCAGGCGTGATATTGACACGTTGCCAACTAAGATCTGCGGGCACTTAACACCAGGGTCAACCAAGGAGGCGCCAAGGCGCCTATACCTAACTACTAACAACGTATGCGGGCGAGTAATATATCTTTCGTTTGCAATAACGTGTGGAAAAGCGAGAAAAAAAAGAAAAAAATAATAAAAAAAACGAGAATTTATCACTGCGCAAATGAATCTGAAAACAAAATTTATATAAAATATTAAATTTCGTATAATCATGACATATATTTGGGGCACATAAGAACTCAAACTTGCGTTCAAATCCGTGACCTGACCTGACTAACTATTTCGCAGAGACACTCGTCTAAATCAGTGAAATTTAATGGTAGACGTTCGCCGCGAGTGTAAAAAAGAAAAAAAAAATCAGTTTTTTTTTTGTGTTTTTTTTTATCACATTTTTTTCATATTTAAAAATTTTTATATAGGTTTATATATATATATATACATATATATTTTTTTTTTCAGCGAGAGTGTAAAAGAGTGAGGTATGACCGTAATTTAAAAGCGTATACGCTGGTTTTCAGAAAAGAGACCACCCAGTCTGGAATCTCTTTCGGACAGCTTTTTAGCAGCTCGCTAGCTCGCGATTTTAACATCATATTAATGACCGTTAGAAATTTTTCCCACCCATAGACAAATAATTATATACCTACTATGTGAAGATATATATGTATTGGATATGAAATACGAATTATTATTATTATTAATCACAATTTTTATTTGTTTTTTGAATTTTTTTCTGTCTTTTTTTTTACCAAAAATCCGATCGCCGTTTATATTCCTGCTCTATGAAATAACTCGCAGATCTATGAGCTCCAGCTGCATCAACGATCATAAAATCCAAAATTTCGTTCCAGATTAAAGCTATAAAAAAAAAAAAATAAAAAAAATAAACAATTGAACATACAGGTATAAAGTAACTTTTACCTGTAGTATATGTTATATACACATACCTAGGTGAATTCGGACCGAGTAATCGAGAAAATCAAATTTTCGTTTGTCTTTTTAATTTTCAAGTTAATATCATCTATACCACTTCCTCTTTCTATGTAAAATTTTTTTTATTCCTATATTCGTATACCTACGTATACGTTTAGCTAGCTCACTATGAGATTAAACGCTCGATTGATTTCCTATGCGCTCTTTAAGTATCCGATTGACCAGCGAATCAACGGCACGCTACGGTACGGGGTTAATCTTCTCAATGCTTGCCAACACAGAATAGGTAGTAGGGGTTATATATTATCGATATACCTAGATACCGTACCGCGTACGTTGAAAAGGAAAAATTTTTCAATTATCTGAACGGTGCGATATACATTCGATTGCGGAATGTGAAAAAAAAGGACGATTAAACGTCAAACCTTACTCAAAAATTTTTTTCTATATCGACAAACGTTGCTGTTGCTGCTGCCTGTATCGAAACCTTTTTTTTTATTTTATTTTATTTTTTTTTTTGAAGATAATCATAGAAAGCTGTAATTTTTTTATTCTTTCATTTTTTTTTTTTTTTTGCCTCTATTTATAGTCATTGGGAAAAATAATCGCCACGCTAGCTTGACGAATACATTTTTTCAATGCATAGTAGTATCGAAAATTATATCATTGAAAATCTGTAGAATTTTCATGAAATACTCACTACTATGAAGGTAAAAATAGTTCTGATAAGATTAAGATTTTTCAGAGCGATATTTGCGATACGGAAAAAAATTATAAAAAATAAAAACCAAAGAAAATTAACCGCGAAGAACGGAAAATCGTGTTTTACTAAAATGAGAAAATTCTTCGGCTTTGGGGCAGTGCTTAGAATTGAGATAGAAACCTGAAGCTTTAAGAACATTTTTTTTAATGTATTTGAAAAAATTTCGACCCGCAGGAGCACTACAATTCCAATATGACCAACTCAAGGACCATCTTATTTTATATATATTCACTGTATGTTTGAGTATGTGTAAAAGACACGTACCTGCCTACCTACCCCAACTACCTACCTACCTACCCATTAGACGTGTAAATTCGAATTCTGCAGAAGGTACGTGAATAAGAGAGCTAGAGTAGAAACTTGTGAGTAAAATTGACACATATAAAAGCAACGGTTTGGTACATAAATTACCTTCCTTGATCTTTCGCAAGGGACGTCGTTATATCCGTAGATGTATACATGTGTGTGTTTCACGAAGCAGAGAGTGCAGATGAAAGAGCTGTCCAACGTCGTGACGCCGTATATATATACTAGTAGGTATAAAGACATAGGGTAGTGTATATAGTATAGTAGTGTATGTATATATACACGTCGACGAATCTCATCTTCTCTCGTCATCCTCGTATAAGGTGGATATGTATAAGGTAGGTATAAAGGTAAGTTACGGTTTCCGTCAGGCATTTATCACACCGAATAGACTAATGATTAATATATATCGTTGAAAACTTTGACGGTTATCCGTTGTTAAGTACATAGGGTATATACACCAGACTTATGCCAGACGTATACGTATACATATGCAGTTTATGCATACATCTTGCATTATTCAAACTTTACCTATAGGTACAATGAATGAGTACAACATCTACCCAAGTATAACGTGCACATATGTATATATATATATATATATATATATATATATATATATATATATATATATATATATATATATATATATATATATATATATATATATATATATATATATATATATATATATGTATATATATATATATATATATATATATGTATATGCCATGTACATTGTACATCGTATATTTGCATCCCTCGTTATGACCCAAGTATATACACGTTCTAGTTTTCACCTCAGTTCCTGGTGTGAATGAACCTTCAATATTCTCTAGTATAGGTGAAGGACTTGCCTTAAAGTTGGGTGTACTCTTGGTGCATGCCTTCCGGACATTCACAACGTCGTCTCTGCCTTAGCTAGCTAGCAAAATTTTCGAGAAACATATTATGTTATGCCTTCTGTACGTGAATTGGAATATAACTGGGAAAAACTTGAATAAATTAAACAGTCAAAAAACCAGATTTACAGTAACCATGAGTAGATGGATGGAATAAAGAAAGGAAACTGGTCTTAGAGTCTATTCAATGGTTTCGAATGAATGAATAGCATTTTATAGGAGAAATGCAAAGGATCTGAAAAAATTTATTTAAACCTTTAAATATGAGCAGAAGTGAAGCTTTTCACTTAGAGTAATGAGAAACACCTAAAACGTCGACGACGTTCTATAAGACGTTGTCAACATTATAGTTAACGAATGGAATGATAATTGTTGAAAATAATGTGTGAAAGGAAAGAGAGCTTAAATGCAAAAACAAATTTCTTAAGGGAAGGTAGTAGTTATTATTATTATTTTTTTTTTTTAACATATAATATCAGTTTTTATTTATCCTTTTACAATTAAAATGGAAACGCTAAATGGCAGGCTTCGAAAGTCCAATAATCCGAAAATTTAATGGACGGACATGAGGCTCCTTGCGCGAATGTCACGTTTTAAGTTTTTCAATATTAAAATCCGGAATTTTTGTTATCTGCAGATTTCAAAATTTGAAAATTCAACCCGACGACCATGTCACGAAATAATATGCAACTATTAATATTTTATCCAGTCAATTTAGAAAAGGTAGAAGAAAAATACTTTGATGTGTGTCCACAAAACGTAAAACGGATCGGCATTTAATAACAATTGGAATGAAAACGGGATGAGCGGGTAGAGGCTTAATAAAGTCTTGAATATTCTTGAATACTTCCCTCTGTAAGGCGGAAGCGGTATAGCAAGGTTTGGTTGGTTGGTTCGTTCGTTCGTTCGTTCGTTCGTACATTCGTAAAGAAAATTACAATTTCTAAGACGCACTTCAAGACGGCCTACCAAATAAAAAGTACTTGAGGAATAAAGTCAAAGCTCATAATAAAAATCAAGTAGGTACTTTGTACCCCTTGCAAATTCAAATTCGCAAACGTCTTATTGATAGGAAAATGAAATTAGGTAAATGAAACGAACGTGAATAAAAGAAAAAAAAGAAAAAAAAAAATCAGATCCAATCAAATCGATACAATATTAATAAACAAATTCTCAATATCTCACACGAGGATGTATGTATGTACGTGATATACCTACCCATACATATAATACAGACTCACAAATTTGACACGAATTGTGTCGCAAGGTAGGCCTGTTAATGAGGTGGAATCGCGTGGGATTTGCGTCATTGGGAATTGTGCCCAGCTACAAGGCTGATTGGTAGGGGTCTGAAGGGAAAAGGGATTGGGGAAAACCATGTTTCGGCTAATTGCGACGATTTTCAAGCGCTCGTCTGGTCGAACGTTTCTGTGCGATGATTTGATTCCAGGGTGTAGGTACGTCCTTGGTAGCTTTTCGAGAGCAGTACCAGCACCAGCACTTTCCTGTACTATAGGGGTTTCGGAAATTTCATTCGTTGAAAATATCCAGTCGATAGGTGAGCACCCATCTACCTACTCGAGACTGAAACTTTCAATATTTCATAAAAAATATTTGATTCCATAAAAGAGAAGAAAAAACAAAATAAAAAAAAAGAGAAATTGTATATCGATAGCTGCAGTATCGTGGATGTGCAAATTTTCATTCCATAAAAAACGGCGTAGAATACACACAGGAAAATCCACTCATCTTGATTTCTTCTTTTATCACGCATGTCAAATCCCTCTGACATTACTCGTTAGTTTTAATATTTTAGATTTTTGGGCATGTCTCTAGGGTTCGAGTTTGGTTTGTTGTATAGTTTTACCTCTTGATATGGTAGTCCAGCTCTCACTTGGACAAAGCTAATTTTCCTCGTTATGTATAAAGTTAAATATTTATTAGCCAGCGATGGACGTGCTGACTAACGTATAGAAGAACGGACTCACACACATAGAACAACAATTCGTCTACTCAACTCCAGGGCTTTCGTGGCCTAGTAAATTAAGTATCAGGACTCCCTCCTTTGTTTTATGCTTAGTTTCGTGCTGGTCACGACCAGCTATCTGATCGTATCTAAAACGTGCGGCTATCTTAGACACGTCAGTTATTTTAGAAAGCTTTAACGGCCAGTTAGGTTGGTCAGCCTTTGACGGTTAATACCGATACCGTTAACCAATACTTTGTACCTTATGCACCTGAAACCATCTGAAATATACATTGAGCGTAATCACGTTGAAAATTTATCAATTTATAGGCTATATCGTTTTTATTCTGAATATAAATAGCCGGCTGTAACTCGCGATCTTATTACTATATGCATTAATGTGCTCATTTGTAAGGTGTGTATGTGTACAGCTTTGTTAATTATTTCATTCGACAAATGGGAGTTCGTATTAGCTGACTAGATTGGTAGACCTCCATTACGAGATTACGTCCGAATGTTGAATGCCTAGAGAGTTATTATTATTTAACGGACTTCCGTCGAGTGTCTAATAAAAAATTCTTGGTTTTACCATTACGCTTGCTTGCTCGCTTTCCACCTACGTACCCTATAGCTTCGCAGAACTGAACCTTTAAAAGTAATTGTAATTGTAATAGTAATCGTTGCAAATGTAGTTGCTGCATTTTCCCCGTCAGTATACATACTCGCAGTTTCAAGAAACACCATTTATTTATTTATTTTCTTTCCTTTCTCTACGATAAAAAATAAAATAAAAACAACTCCATTATGGATACCTACGTTGATAGGTGGGTATGTACAAGTACAATTTAATCTATATAGTTAGCAGAATTAGAAATTTGAACCAACAATTATTTTTTAATTGTGCTAAACGTCCTCAGTTCTTGAAAGGGATAAGAAATAACTACTTTATGTCTTCGTTTATGCTGTATAGGTATATGTACGTATGTATGTAGATACGTACCTACTATAATATCGGTGTATAAATCGATTGTATGGCAATGACTGGGAATTATTATATTTATTTCATTGTCAATATTTTCAGAGGTTTTTTTCATGCGGAAAAATATATCATTATATCGATAATATATCATCTTTATAGTATAAATACGTCTGAGGGTATGAGTGTGTTTGTTGAGACGAGATATAGACAGTATGGAAAAAAAACAAAAAAAAAAATTGAAATATATATAAAATGTTAAAACAGAGTCTGGTTTGTTGTCCTGTCTTGTTGAAGCCAGGTTTATTCCCTTTCTGGAGGTATAATATTCCTATTTTATTAGATAAATGAAAAACGTGATAAAATAAGGGCGGACCTTTATCGCGACGTGTCTCCGAGAGAATATCGTAACGATACTCAGACATGCGATGTAATACGTTATATATATCCATGTATACACATAATACATAGGTATATATGTATATACGTATATTGAAACAAATTCAATTAAAGAGAGAAAAAAAAAACAAAAAAAAAAAAAATTAAATAAAATAATAATAATTTCTCCCAAAAAGATTTCCCTTCTACCCCCTTAATTCAAGCGTTACACGCTATATAAATGGTTCAGTATATATAGGATACGGTATTTAAGGGTGGAGAGACTGAAGGAACAAGGGAAAAGAACGGGGGAAAAAAAAGGAACAGAAGTGTATAAGTTTAACGAAAGTGGCTTAAAAAATACTTGCGGTGAATTGGATTGGGTCTGGACGTCGACGCCCGTGTAACTTTCATTGAAGTTTCCTTAAGATCGTTTTTTTTTGTTTTGTTTTTTTCTGTCTATTTTTTCATTTTTTATCACATAGAATAAATTACGTTTTAGGTACGCTCCGTGTAAGCTACAGGCTACCTCTACTCTCTGTGCTCTGCAGTTACGCGACCGTAGACGAAAAAGCACACCGACGTTGAACGGCGAGGCAGAAGAGTGTTTTTTGCTGATAGGTTATCCCGTTATCCTACCCAACCTGCCTGCCTGCCAGCCTCCCTGACTGCCTATCCACGTAGTGAGAAGCTTTTACCGAGTGACAAAAAAAATCTGATTACACAAATAACGAGGCATTATTCTACCTCTACAGATACAAGGTTCTGCCCGATGTAAAAGTTGAACGTTAAAAAAAAAAAAAAAAAATATATATATATATATATTTATATATATAGGACATTTTCATGACAAACCATAAAACAGTGAAAAAACAAAAAAAAAAAAAATCACTCTTTTGGTGGTTTTCAAGGTGTTCGTGATGAATTTTATTCAATTTATAACCTGATCTTGTATGTATGTACCTACGTGTACTGAATACGTATAAATGTATGGTAGGTAATTATCCATCGCCATTTCTATTTCGCATCGTAAACTGAACAGCTGAATATAAATTATAAAACCAGACTTGATACCTTGTGGTATATTATTAATCAAGGCAGACACTCGACGACAATAAGAATCATTAAGCGGGTAACAAGAATTTATACAAGAAACATTAAATTTTGCCAGAAAATCTTCTATCCACTACTATACCTTATAAATATACATATATAGATATATATATATATATATATCTATATACCTGTATCAAGACAGACAACAAAGGACCGTGAGTTGAATCCATAAAAAAATTAAAAAGACTCTTCTTGTACAGCTTTGTAAATTCTACTAAAGTACCTACATATCCTATACCTTTTCCCCGTTTCTTTCCTTTTCTCTTTTTTCTTCGATTTTTTTTTAATCCGCAGTATGAAAAAAAGAAGAAAAAAAAAAAAAATAAAAAAATATATCAAGGATTCTAATAATCCATGACTGTTGTTTCATGCCTCCCTTTTCTAGCATAGCACTCATAGTTTGGGTTCGTCGATCTATGCTCCCAATTCATAACCGCAATTCCTCCTGAACGCGACGCGACGCTTTGCTCGGCTGGTTCTTTCTTTCTTTATTTCTTTGTTCATCAGAAAATACCAGAGTTCGTCTACTGCTACTACAAGCTTTATTCTCTGTTTGTCGTCGGGTACTTGTTACCTCAACCGAGAGTGGTGATTTCTCGACAAAAGTTCAGCTATACTGTATAGGGTGACCGAAGCTTTCAGCTTTTTAACAATAGCTCTATCGTCATCCACGAACCGCTTTGATACGATACTACAACTTGTATACCTATGTAACATGCGAAGGATATATCTTTCTGTATACATATTTATACATAATATATATATATATATATATATATATATATATATATATATATATATATATATATATATATATATATATATATATATATATATATATATATATATACGCAATACACATGCATCTACATTTTTGGTAATTGTCCTCTTCAAGGTATACCGTTCTTCAGACACAATTCCAAAGCTATTCTAATCGTGTTACAACTTTTCATACCGATCTAACGAATCGAATAGAACAGAATAGAATTCCATCCCTGCGTATATTTGCATCATACTAACTTCTGTAACGGTGGTGGTGCAATATGTCATGTAGTTATAGTATTATTATGGTTACGGTGAAGAGAGGTCGGCAGATACGATGCGCCTCCTTTGTGCATTTCCATCGAAATCTGCATCCCAACTCTCTGTCTCACAATAGACTAGAAGGCGCCTCTCGGCTATCTCTCTATACGTCTTTTCTATTCTACGCCATTCTCTCCTCTCTTCTTCTTTTACCTTCTCTATTTTCACCTACGGTATATTCCCTCTAAGAAATATTATGTCTTCACTTTAGCAGCGGATATATAACTTCAACCGGAAATACAACGAGTCGTTATTCTTCAAACGTGCCGACTGAAAAAGAGAAATTTTTTAAGTAGATAAAGACGAGTTGGATGTGGTAGGTAAGGTAATAAATATGTGCGTACAAAGCTGCACATCTATATCATCGAAAATCAGACAACTAATGGGGTTCAGTAGTGCCTAATAGTATTCGAAATAGTGATTCAAGATTTGACTAGTGCTAGGCATTGGTTATAGCAACAACAAACATATACAGTAACAAGGATTAAAACTTCAAAGATCGCTATATCCTTCCTTCCGAAATTGAACACAGCTGATTTGTTTGACTTGTGTGGTTTACGGGCGCCTAGTCTGCTGCCCTGCAGGGCTCTAATCAATTTTAGGCTCTGTTTGCGTCCGTTCAACGTTGAAGGGTCCACGCTTTGTGTTTTCAGCTTGAGGGTAGGCGCTTCACTACTTTCTAATTCATCCCAGACAACCTTTCTACGGCACAGAAACAGAGCCAGAACCTCGCCCTGAAAACCATAGCAAAGAGAATTCGCTCGAACTTCTAACCGCGAAGGATAGCGAACTCAGGGGAGGAATTGTTTTACTCTTCAATAGATTCACGGGTACCCCGAATAAATTTGCTAACCGCTTAATGGAAACTTTTTCTCTTTTTTACATTTTTTTTTTACCCTCGTTTTTTTCTTATCATTTCGTTTTTTTTTTTTTTATTCCTCTTCTTCTTATTCTTCTCTTTCTTCATATATTATATCATTTTTGAACACCGCTGCGAGATATTAGAGTTGAAATTTAATCGCGCCATGGTTCACAGGGTAGTCTGCGGGTTTCTCCTTGAAACTAAATTGGCCAAGATAACGGTGCAAATAATTTGCCGATAATTATTCTACCCGTTTTCTTAGTCACACAAATTTCGGGTAGGTATACCTAACAACGTTGATAGAAACTGATGCGGCAATAATAAAAAAAAAACACCAAACTTTCGGCAACTGTTTATCCTTACATCACGCCCCCGTCTCTGAAAGCACTCAGGTTTTTGCACACTATTACCACAAACCTTGCGATACGTATCCCGCAGGGTAAAAACAACTTTCAAGTAATTATAACGGGTGTTCAACTAACGGCTTTGTACATAAAAGCAATGAGAATTTCAACGATCATTTGTTTGCTTGGCAATTAAACGAAATTCATTAATTTCATGACTAATTACATAGATCCTAACCACTCTCGCGTTCTCAAATTAAAAATATGTAAGACTCAAAATGCGCGAACTGGTCTCTGAAAGAAAGAAGAAAAGAACGAAAAAAAAAAAAAAAAAGATTGATAGAGCACCTAGCGGAATTATTTTAAGCGTTAATTAAGGAGTGAGATCGCGATCGAATGTCGGTAGTCTCATAGCGGTGCCATTTGAGTATATCAGCCGTTATTCTCCGTGGCCGATAAGACGAGCGTGCAATAGATATCAGATATTCAACATCGCGTACGTGTATGCCGTACGAAGCACACGTGTTTTCTTCGAATTCAGAGTTTCTCTGGATTTTGTGGATTTAGTTAAAAGCCAGAGGAACACATTATGAGCATTAGGGATTGCCCGTGTGCCTACCTACCTATGTATGTACCAACGAACTTCGCTTGGTATTTTAAAATACGTACACATTTGAAAAAGAATTTTGCTGGGCGGTATCTTCTACCTATATCTGCTCTGCAGTATAACGAACGAAATTCCCAAATAGGTATGTACGTGCCAACTAGAATATTGTACATAGATATAAACGGAGGCTTTTAGTTAGCGAAGACTAACGAGCCATCTCATCGAATCGACTCGTGGGTGAAATCGACCGATTTTTGTTTAAAATAAATATAATGGATATACCACACGATCGTGACTGCAGTAATATCGAGCATGGATCAAAATGTCATGATAAAAAAAATTTGTTTGAAATGTAATAATGTATATTTCTTAACGATATTATATTTAGTGATAAATATATAAATTAATAATGACCCGGGTAAGCAGAGCGTATGATGTATTCGCCAAGGGAATAACGCGTGGCATTAACACTGTCTATGATTCACGTCAATGTGCAATGTGCAATGTGCTTTGTAGAGAAATTGCAACTAGTATTATATGCTCACTGCACTCGGGGTATCTCTCCATATAGTTCTGGCGCAGCAAAGTCATGAGTGCAATACCTATACATATGTATATGTATAGATAGATAGGATATAGGTATTATATACATACATACATGCATATAGGCATACTGTTGGTGTAGGGTTAATACCGCAGGAGGGGATTCGGGCTGTAGTTATTGGGGGTGAAAACCCCGATATGATTAATGCCTCGTGTTCGTTCCCGTACATGCAGGACAGCTGTGAGTGACCTACGCCTCTCCTCCCACGTCCAATATACTAATATGTGCGTGACAGATGTCCGCTTGCAGCCGTCCTCTAACCACGACCCAGGTTATATCTTAATCTCCTCTGCATTGGCCCAGGTCAGGATACCCCGATTCTCTAGACTCATTGATTACGGATTCCCGTGAAGGTGTGTCCAAGAAATGAATTAATCATGAGTGGGTCCGGGTCCAGGTACCAAATTTTGAAAGTTCTAAACAGTCAAAATTAGGAATTCATTTCAGACGATTTTGAATTATCGGATACGTTAAAGTTCATGATATTAAAGTTTGGAAAGATCGGAATGCAGACAGCTGAGAACTTGGAAAGTCTAAGAATCCGAAAATTTAATGGAAAGGCATGATACTCCATGCGAGAATATCAAGTTTCGGAGTCTTGGCCCTTCGGACCTCTGCTGTATTTCGATTTGGAGTTTTTTATATCGACTATAATCAAGACTTTCGGAAAAATACAGTTTCTAAAAACTGTGATTGGGTAATATTAAAATTCGGAACTTCAACCCCGCTTCTCATAAGTAATTCCCAAATCTTTTGGGACAGATTTTGCTCTTCCGTATTGTTCAATAGAGCTCAGCTTTTGCAATATCGGATTTCAACGGTTGCTGCTGCTGTTGCATCCGTCTGTTTTCTATCTCAGGTGTCCGATAGATCAGGATTTCAGCAACCTCTTTGCCAGGATTAAGTGGACTTTGCACGAAAGCATCTTACGCTCTTTTGTCTCGACTTTCCGCCAGCTTTTAGGATTTCTTCCTTTTTTTTTTTTGTTTTGTTTTTTTGTTGAGGTCGTTTTGTTCGCGTCGCGGTTTTATATCACGGCTTAACAACACGCGACTTTATACGTTATATTAAGATTGAATTCCGGTCGAAGGTTCGGCCACCTTCTCTTCACCTTAGGATTACCTACCTACCCTCTCTCACCCCTAGACTGGGACTCGAACCCGTCGAGGTAAGGTCCCTGGTCCAATTACACTTAAATTTATTTACGACTACTCATTTCCGCCCATAGGCGGATAATTCCTTTCCCTCATTGGCCAACTCGCCCTCAAAGAATTCAAGCTTTTTAACCTTTTCTTAGTAGGTATAAGGTGCTTAAGTTAACTTCGATGTTCTATTGCCGCCGATCGATGGCTGAGTCAATTTCTCTTATCGGATCAAAGTGATGTTGCATTTCAGTTTGCAGATTATCAAGCCAGAAAGCTTTCGCCTAAATATATATACATACTCTTATACGTCATTTTGTATTTCTTACTTTTCTCTATCTCATGGGTTTCGATCAGATGCTTTCGAGAGGAAAGTTTAAAGTATAAAATTGTTCTTTCGATAGGCAGCCGGTCAATTTTACGTTGCTACCGTTGCCCTGGGACGAAATGTAAGAAGAGAAAAGAAACGAAAAGGAAAGAGGGAGCCAAGCTGTTACAAGCTCTGTATTTGCCTTCCAATCTCTATTCTCGAACTTTACGTTATTATAACTTCAGGAATTTCTAGACTTGCCCCCGTTGCATTGATTAGGAGAGTTCTGTTACGGTTTGTTTGAGCCGCTAACAGTAGAGAGGCGAGAGAAACTCGAGTAAATTTTCGATACTTTACGTCTCGAAGTTCGTATATAGGTATACACATACATATATAGCTAGGTATATAATACATATTTAGCGTCTGTTTTTCTTCAGTATTTTTCCGTTCTGGCCGTAGCTGGCTTTATTTATACTTCGTTCGTTTCCTGCGTATCTTTCTTCACTAGCCCTTGACCAGGACGGTAATAAATTTATAGTTCGAACCGAATTGCTTTTCCTTGGCCCCCTCCCCTCGCATGAATAAATCGACGGTATGAGTTTTCGTGAAACCCCGAATGCCGTTAAAACAATGTTCGAGAAAAAAGTTTATCTTGAAAATGATATTTTTGTAGATTCAGAATATTTTCACTTATCATTTTTTAATAACAAATTCTCAATATCTCTCTTCTTTTTCACGACTCCTTCAATTCTGTCTGCATTTCAGCTTGGTGAGTACATACATATATACCTAACTCTAATTTCTTTTTACTTTTTTTTTTTTCGTTTTATTCGCGGGAGCGTCGTAAATCCCTGAAATCTAGATAATTTCGGTAAATGTATTTGAAAGTTGCAGAAGAAGAAATTCAAGTTGGTTAACCTCACGCCTGCACCCTGCTGACAAGGAGACTACTTTAAAACTTTTATCATTCGACGGATTTTTCCTACAATCTACTTCTTCTTCTTCTACTACTACTACGACTACTACTACTACTACTACTATCACTTTTTCTTCTACTACTACTTTTCTCATGAATTTTTTACCCTCGAATTCTACCCCGCTTTGTTTCAACCTGACGAACTGCTCCGTTTCGCCTATATTCTCTTCTCTTTGCTTCACCCCCGTCGTCGACGTCGACGTCGCCATGGCATGGCATGGAACGATCGTAAAAATCAATGCACGAGAGTAGGTACGCTCCATAAGAGAAACGGATAGAAAGACAGAGAGAGAGAGAGGTAGAATGAGAAAGAGCTGAAAAATATATGCTTATATGTGTATACTCTCTCGTTTTCTCATTCCCGCAATCCTCAGCGCGCTTTCGCAATTCAAACTTGTCCATATACATATGAAAGGATTCAAAAGCAAAATCCACGCGGCATAGAACCGAGACGTCGACGAAAAGTCGATAGTTTATTGTACCTACCTATCTACCTACTCGATACTTTTCTACCATGACATGACATGACATGGCATTTTCAGATTGACATACTATTCAGCCGTTTAGTACTACGAGATTAAAAATCGAGTCCTACAAAACTTACAGATATTGTAATCAGCGATTCTTTCGGTATCCGAAATGATGGAAATGTATCCCCTTGAGAAATACCTGTATACATTGTACGTAAAATATCGAATTCTTAGATATTTTTTCTCACCTCTTTGTATTTCATCGTTTATATTATTTTCATAGTGCAGTTGCGTAACTGATGAGCAGGCTGTAAGGATTTCTTAAAATTCACGATCATGGGACACGTATATATGTTACATAATGCTTCGGTGAACTTACGTGCACCCACTAGATAGAAAATGCCATCCAAAACTCGGGAAGGGTTTGGGTGTATTTTCGTCACGCGTCTGGCAACACTTTGTCTCTTCGTCGGCAATTAACTTCCCCTTGTTTGTCTAATTTGTCCTCTTCCAAGACTCCTGCAGGGCGACAATGGACATCGGGAAGTTCGTGACTAGACGACGAGGAGGACCGCGTTCCGCTTCTCGAAACAGAGTGAAGAATATCTCGTGAACTCGTATACACAGCTTCTTATTTTACTTATTATTATTATTCTTGTTCTTCTTATTCTTCTTATTTTGCACTCAAAAACTTTATTCCACCTAACGAAAATCCGCCTCGTAATGTTTCAAGTGCAGATTTCATTTGTCTAAAAACGAAGCAATTCATATTGCCACAAGTGAAAATTAACGCATTTGTTACACCATAAATTGGCTCCTACCACCATCCCGCGAAATAGAAGGTGTGGGTAGTGCTTGCAGAGGAACGGAACCCCTCTCTACCCTCTTTGCTAGCAATTTACCCCAGGGGCTTACGCTAAGCCCTCGCTAGCTCCGAAAATCCTGGAAAGCACGTCCCAAAAGCCGAATCGAAGGCGATGAAAATGTTTATTTGCTTTGCGCCTTTACCGCGCTTGATTAGTCCCTATATCCTGTATTCCGTTTTTTTTTTTTCTTCTTCCTTTTTTGGTTTTTTACGATCTATTAGACGCGATATTATTATTTTTGAAAAAGATACGTCATTCTAATAACCGGATCATGGAGGCTCAGAGTAACGGATTTTTTTTCTTATAAAAGTGGAGGCCAGGTTAAAGTTCTGAATTTTTAAAATTTCGAACGGTAAAAAATAACGAATTTATTTGAGAAGATTTCGAATTTTCTGAAAAGTTAAAATGAAGAATATTAAAATTCGAAAAGACCGGAATGCCGACAGTTGAAAAGTCGAAAAGTTCGAAAGCTCAAGAATCCAAAAATTCAATAAAGGGACGCGATACTCCATGCACGATTTTTAAGTTTCGGAGTTTTGGCTCCTCGGATTTTTAGCTTTCGGAATTTTAAGCCTTCGCGGTTTTTCGATATGAAGTTTTTCAAATCGACTATGCAGGCATTTTGTCCGATCTGAACTTTTAAAATTCGTGACTTTAACCTGGCCCTTAAAAATGATGAAAATATGGTTTCATAATAACAGGTAGCAATATCGAAGTTATCTACTTGAATGATTAAATCTAATATCGTAATATCTCACCTGGGTAGTACAGGTGAATAAAAATCGTTTCACGCCTCGGGTGAGACACGTGCTTCGCTATTTCCATTATGGCGTTCTTGTTAAGGGGTCCCGAAATTGATCGCACCGCTTTTATTGAGATACGGGAATCTAATAAACTCAAATCGCCTGGCATTTCTCACTCGGAAACATGGTATACGTTTTAGTTAGAACCGCCACTATATACCTTTTACACAATGCACCTCTTAAATCTGACCTATATATAAGTCAAGTTAACTTACGCAGTCTAGGTAGCTGTCGCGTTCGACGAGAAATTTACGTAGATAGAGAGAAATTTCACGTTCTAACTTAAGAAAAAAAAAAAGTTTTTTTTTTTTTTTTCTTTTTTGATCCTTTTCTTTTTATTACACGTAAAGTAAAGTTAAATTCAGTTTAATACACCTGCGGCAGGGAGTGAAATACTTTGCCTTTGTAAAAGTCACGTCAAAGAAAAGAATAAGAGCTACGATGATAGCCGCGGAGTCTATCGAGAAAAGAATAAGAATAAGAAGAATACAAATAAGAAAATGAAAAAAAATAAAAAAAATAAAAAAAAAATAAGAAGAAGAAGAAGAAGAGTTTCGATGGCAAGGCAAATGCAATTTTGCAGCGCGTTCGAAAAGTTAAGTGGGTATGTATATAAGCGCTTGGTTGGATGGGTAAATCTTCAATATCGAGTATCTTAGCAGAGGGCTGATAATGGAAAAAGTACCTGCGGTAAGCCCGAACCTCTCGAGTAAATAGATCGGTATGAATGTATATATATATATACCAACTCCCCTCCTTGCACCTATACGTCTAGTATACTTCGAAATCAAAGCGAGGTCCTCAAAGAGGGCTACGGAAAGTAGGTACGTACTTTGATTGAAAACAGTTCAGTTTCAATCTCAACCACCATCTCAAGACCGTCGGTTCCTGAATAAACACCCATCCAGCTGTTTCCTACTCTCTGAATGGAATCGATTCTACCGGCGTTAACCAAGCCCTGCAGGGGTTAGCTTCTGCCAGAATTGAGGCTAACTCTAAAGCAGGGTCGAGCGCGTTTAAGCAAAGGAGAAATTTCATCCTAATTTCAATCCGAACGTTACTGGATGTTAACAAGTCGAGGGATTTCCTATTTCCGATTGGTCGTAACGCCTTCCATCTTATCCCCCTTATCTCCCTTATCGCTTATCGATTTCTAGTATACTAATATTTTCTTAAATGTTTTTATTTTTTATTTTTTTTATTTTTGTCTCTATTTTTTCATCGACGTGATCTTTTTAACGTTCTAAGAAATTTCATCTTTGAAGAAAAGAGTCAGAAAAAGAAATATCGATTATCTAGATACAGATGCAGGTAGGAAATGACTCTGATTATTCCATCGACGACGTGACAATCAAAGAGAAGAAGATGAAGACGAAGAAGAAGAAGAAGAAGAAGAAGAACGGAGAGATAACGTATTTTAACAGCCACCATTCGCCAGCTCTTCTTCGCTGAATATATTATAAGTTAATTAAAGTTTACGAGGTTAATAATGGTTTGTTTTTCAACCGAACGATCTGTTCCTTTGGAAATCAATTCATTATTCCAACTTTTTTTATTTTTTTTATTTTTATTTTTCTTTTTTCAATAATATTTTCAACTCCTCCCCCCGCAAACGAAACGGGGAAACTTTTTCTCGACTTGATAAAAGAAATGAATGAAAAAAAGAAAGAAAATTAAAAGAGGAAAGTTTTATTTGTTAAAAAGAGTGGAGAGCTAGTTCCGCAAACCGATGAATAAAATTTCTCTATAATCTTTATATGTATACATAGAAAAATAAATCTTTTCCGTTAGCGAAATAGCTATCTATTATATACACGATTAAACCGCAAAAATAATTCAGTGTTTCCGCACAGCGGAAAACTACTGTAAATAGAAAAGGAAAAACGGACTCTAGAATATCGCACGTTATGTGCTTGGCTTGGGTCGGTTTTATCCACGTATTCGTATATATCTATACCTATATGTGTACTACCCGTTAAATTGTGTCGTGCAGGGAAAATTAACGCCGCTTTGACAACCCACTGTTTATTCACACAGACGCAAACCCATTTGCTGCCATTTGGTGCTGCGCTTAAGGGTTAGAATCCCGTCGCTCTAACGGGTAATATAATTTCTCATGGTAAGATCAGTGCTTAAACCCTTCCGTTAACTATAATAGACATTGTCGCAAGACAAAGCAGGGGAGAATCCGTTGAGATTTTATGAAATATGAAGCTTTGTTATATAGTAGGTATAAGGGTATACATATAGGTATGTATAACTGTATATACCTACCACCGCAGAGTAGAGTAGTTCTTCATGTCCCAACTCCCACCGGCGTATAAGGTAAGTATCTGGCAATGATCGATTTCGAATAGCGATATTGGATTGACTTTTATCATGGAAAATTGCGAGTATAAAATATCGTAATAAATTCAAGTATAATTTTCACCATTCAGTGTAATAACCGTGGGCTAAATTCATCCGAATTTATGTACATATGTACATACATATGGCGAACCGTATACTGAAATTTCTAGACTTTAGCAAAGTTATAACGTAGCCAAAGTCAGTGACGACGACATGTGGTGAATGAGGAGAAACGTTCTAAGTTGCAATTAAATAGACCTCGTAGCTACCATAATCAGGGAAACTTATGGGAATACCTTCAGTCAGCAGCTTGATTAATTATGAAGGTATGAGTGGGTAGGTATTAATTCAAACTTCTTAGCATACTTTTTTTTTTCCCAGCCCCCGATATTTCCACGTAGATAATATCTGCGTAGGTGTAATTCTTTCGGTCTTTGAAATTCATCGATTTGTTTTATCGTTTTTTTTTTTTTTGTTTTTTCTTTTCAACTCTTTTTCTACTTGTTCTAAATCTCATCGCCTACGGGGTGAGAAAATATTAATGGGCTTTAGGAACGGGTGCAATTAGCAGGTTCTTCGTCTCTTTCCACACAAAGTTCCCCCTCCCTCCAGCTAACGCCATCGTGACTGTGCCGCGACGACAAGGGTTGGTCGGAACGACTAGTTATAAATATTACTAATAGTCCAAAGTGCAAAAAAATCGTCCTGCATTTTACACCGAAGCCTTATCAGGTCCGCCACATTAGCGAGTGCAACTTGGATATATTGCCACTTTAATGGTCCTTTCAGCTTGACTATTCCACCCCTGGCTTTAATTCGAGTTTCACTTACACTATACCCTCAACATTCTCTCAAACTTACGTAAAATCACGTATATTTAAGTTAAATCATACGTCAACGCTGACCCAGAGACATTTCTCCTTAACCAAACTCTTCGTTCATACCTACTTACATCATCATTTTTATATAGTGAGAAATAACGGGTATCTTGTGTGCGGAAAAATTGTATATCTAAAGTATGAAAACCGGAGTCAAACCAACCCGTTCAAGACGTGTGTATTTATGTATTTATTTTATGCTAGAGAGAAGTTGTGGGGTATTTTACCGTAAAGTAGGAAGGGTTTATGATCTCATACGTTATTATAACGTATGGGTTGTTGGCGAGCGTTTAGCACGCGCATGGTACGAAACGGCGGTTTTCCAGTTTCCACAGCGAAAACAGCAGCTTTCAAGAAGGATTCCCTCTCGAAGTTAGAATGTGTGGGTTGAGAAGCTGCAAGATCCATACCACTGGTAACTTAATTCTCAATTTCGAGTGAAAGAGAAAAAAAGAACAAAAAAAAAAATACAAAATAAAAAATTGTCTCAAATATACAGACCTTAAGACGATACAGCGAAATAAAGTTGCGATGTATATTATCAGGCGAAATCTCTAGAGACTTTTTATTTTTAGTAAATTCTAGTGCTTTTTGGGGAATGAAACCGCAACCTAGTTGGTACACGTTGATAGAGAATATAATTCAAACTTTCGACATGTGGAAAAATAAAAAATAAAAAATAAAAAAAAACTAATCGCAAAGTGGTTTTGGCTCGAACGATCTCTCTCTCTCTCTCTCTCTCTTTCGTTCTGTCTCTCTTAGTCATCCTTGAAGATAGCTACATAAAATCAATCGAATGATTGCCATTGACAAAGGAATTGGAGTCCACTTGTGACTTGACCAAAAAATAAAAGAATCAAACACTGAAAAAGCTTCCGAGGTGTAGTCTGTTTTTTTTTTTTCCCCCGTTTTTGAACAACGAAAAAATGGTTTACGTAATCGAATGTACGTCTGAAGATGCCTGTACACCATCACTTGCGCTTTGCGTCTTACCGTCTTACTTTCCCACCCGTGCCTTAGGTTTTATGTACGCCTTTGATAGCCCTAATTATGCAAATTCATACTGGCTTATAGCCTGTGGCCGTGTATCTACCAGTAGATTCTACTCTCTTGGCTCACTCGAGGGCTCTATGAGCTCGGTGAACGTGACCGCGAGTTACACGCCTATGAACGACCCCTCAGCACCTATATACAACATCTAGGTACATAAGATACATACATATATATGTATTGTATATCAAGGGATGTACAAGTTCTCGTACAGCACTAGGTGCACCTCCCTAGGTACGGGTTGTAAAGAACTTCTATACACCTCGGTACGTTTTGTATGTATATGTAACGTATCTGAACACATATACTGAACATTAACCATGTACGTTAGTATTTACGACACCACTGCGATGCGCAATTGCTTCTTCGATGACACATACACGCATAGACACACACAAATACACACGCACATGCGCGAAAACTATATCCAGCGTACCTGGTACCAAGGCGTGCCATTTTCGTTATAACTAGATATAATTTACCGGGGACTGTCCAGGGTACAAGGGTTGCCTTCCGGCTCGAATTAGCGCTCTGAATCCCACGAGGAAAGGAAGGCATGGTCACTTACACGGTGTATAACCTTACGTTATACTAGTGTATATAACCCTACCCTTACGACCAAGTGATATCTATGCCTTGTATGCTGAGCACGAATGCACCGTTTTCAAAATGTGATTCAATCACGACAGATTTATTCATGTCACTCGGCGACGCGTGTCCCACAAGGGATTCGAGACTCTGGTCAACCTCTATAACAAATATATATATATATATATATATTTACACAATGGATTGTAGAATATGCTGACCTCTAGACCATCATCGGTTTTTTTATTTTTTTTTTTTTCTCTATACACATCTGTATTTATTACAGATATTACACTACCACACCATCTGAGAATAAAGCTAGAACATAATGCACTGCACATATTGGAAATCACTTTTTTTTTTAATCACTACAGGTACGATTTGAAGGATTAGTCTATGGACTCAGTTTTTTTAATAACTGATTACTTATACAGCATTTTAAAATATGATTTCAAAATTATTTTTCAGATTTTATGGGGCTCCGTATTACATAGATTAAGTCCATTGAAGAAAAAGTGGTCGTTGAAATGTACGAGTCGCATCTTTCAGCCTTTTGATATTTGGAGAGAATATTCTTGAATTATGTTATTTCAGGGCGATCTAATAATATATAAAAATGAGGTCAGTCTTCTATCGTTGAGAACACGTAATGCACTTTTTTTTTCAACGTTGAAAACAAAAAAATGGCTGCAAAGTAAAAGCTTTTCGTATTTGAAAATTCAAATTTATGAAATATCATTAGTTATTCCCGAAATTACATCAGATGTGAAAAAATCTGATTCAATAGAATATTTCTTAGAGAAATTATTTCTAAGGGGATATTAATTTTTTTTTAACCCTTATAGGACCGTACACAGGGGTTCCCCAAACCTCAAGAATATTGACAGTCTTGCTAAAATCATTTTTCTTACTTTGTTTAATCGCATTTTTCACGACGAAAAATTAATATCAGGTTTTTCTCCGATTTCCCATTTCATTCTTCAGACTTTTAGTATGCAAATGAAAAAAAGAAAGAAGAATTTCTATACGACAAACAATCAGTTAACAGCGTTGATTTAAAGTGCTGGGGTGCGCGTAACGTATGTGTAGGTTATTTGTTTTATATGGAAAGTGTAGGGGTCCTACGGTTAAAGCATTATTTAATGAATTCTCGAATTTTTCCTTTGCCAAGGAATATAAGCATACGAAATGCTACAAGAATTTTCTGACCATCGTATCCTCGTAGTTAGCCTATATAGGCTAACCATCTCCTCGAACTTTGTTTAATTAATTAAAATTGTAACATCTAAGGTATCCCGAGAGTTTGACTAGATTGGATCCTGCCAGAGAACGAGAGAGAGAGAGAGTTTTAAAAGGAACCTCTACTCGCCGTGGTTTGTATGTATAAGTATAAGGATAAGTGTATAGGAGAGCTCGAAGCTTAGAATTCGAAGTTGAAATACCGTGACTGAAGATCTAAATCTGCTTTGTTGGTTCTGTTTAAGCAGGGTGTTTTAGGGTGAGTACATAGATACATTTATCCTAACACACGTACGAATTTAGGGTATGTATATATATATATATATATATATATATATATATATATATATATATATATATATATATATATATATATATATATATATATATATATATATATATATATATACACATAGATATATACATATCTGTGTTTAAACCAGTCCGGTAAGCGTTACGTATACCTACATAGAGGAAAATCTCGGTATAGGAACTTTTAACTCGAAATCCATGAATTTCGGATAAATCAGAGGTAAGCCGCTCTCGGTTGGCTTACCAGAGATCCTCCCTCCATTCCTCGTCTCGCAAATGCGGGACAGAGAGAGAGAAAAAAAAAGCGAAAAAGGCCTACATCTAAATAAATTTTCAGCTCAGAACGTGCATTATAAATGTTCACTTGTCTACTTCCTATCTGTCTTCTCCTTAGAGCGGATCAAGTGGCTCTAAACAGTCACCATCCGCTTGAAAACTCGATTTTATTCACGGGTGAACTGTCTACCTTATCGAGGGTGAAGAGTATAAAGACTTTGGTGACGTGGAGGTGGTTTTCGCTGCGATATTTTTATGCTGCCTAATTACCTGTACAGAATTATAAAAAATAAAAATCTCAAATTTATATAACTTTTGTAAAAGTCACTTTGAATAAGAGAAAATAAATTTATGCTGTTTTTTCCTGCGGAGATTGTCAGCGTTATTGAATACATCTTTTACCCAACCCTTTGACATAGCTAATTGACAAGTAAGACTATGATCATTCACCGCTCGCCATCTTCCGCCATTAACCAGTTAATTAGTGTACTCGTTCATCCTGATCAACGTCTTCGCACCTCTCGCATCTTTGTTATAATTTATTTACGTATAATGTAGGTATATATTTATACCGTACTAAGAGGAAAGACGGGGGTGGCGGTAACAGCCGCAAGCTCCGAGGCGTCAAAGAAGAAACATTAAGGGGTTGGCTGAAAGCGTGTTGTAAGCCGCCGTCGCCACCATTTTCTCCTCAGCCTCCTAACACATCTCGTGTCGTTCCTCCCTTACCTGGGACTATAATCCGAAAACCCCAACCCTTTTTAGTCCACAAACTGAGGCCCATGCCAAACCGAGCCGAGCCGAGCCAAGCCAAGCCAAGCCAAGCCAAGCCAAACCAGGGAAAGTCAAACTGCGCGACTTGGGCTTTAACCCTCGTCGTTTCTATTTTCGGCATTTAATTTGTCTTATGCTTGGCTAGATGGATTCTAGACGGCAGGGGCGTAGATCCAGGGTGTTACCGTTACCGAGTGCAAAATACCCAGGTTTATTCTCACGAAAGAACCGGTTTAATACGTGGTGAAATAAATTACAAATATGATTAAAATATGATAATAATTTTGGGTATCGTCAAATTGTTTCGTGCGACGTCTACAGTGGAAGATTATTTTCCTCTCTTCTTATGGGAATTTATACGGGTGTTTTTACCGAGGGAGTTCCGACTTTGATCACAAACTCTTTGTCAAATGGACGACCATCGTTTACTTTTGGACAAATTAAGGGCGGTAGCCCTCTAAATGCGAGCCCTTGGGGCATGTTACCAGGTTTTCTCAAATCGCCTACCAGTTCCAGTTAGGTGTCGTGATTACGTCGTTCAAACAATCCGATATCCAACCGACCCAAACGCTGATGGTCGCCCGCTTCAATTCTCGGACACTGAAATGAACCTTCTAATCAAATGATTCCGATTTACTTTCCCTCGTAGTAGCAGCAAGCGAGCGAGCTCGGTCGGTGGTCTCCATGGTTCAGCCAGTTTTTCTCATACCAAATATCCAATGCTTTTACTTTTATTGTTATCGGGAAACGGTTCAATATCATTTAGATATGTTAAAACTCCCTTGGCGATGCAATGCCGCCCATGTCACTAACTTCAAAACTCTATTTCACACACCTACATCCATCCACCCAACACCTACCTATACCTACTCACGATTATTTATGTTCCCATAGTAGGTATGACCTGCTGCCACCGGTTTACCCTGCTCTAATTAACGCCTCTTTATTAATTAACTATTCTGTAATTAATTATCGACATCGTACATCATGCACGGTCTGTTGGACAGATGACTTTGTGTTCACGGGTCGATTCTTAACTATGCGAATAGTTTGAAAACAGTGTTAAACCAAAACTTGATTATAAAAGCTTGAATATAAAATTCTTGGTCCTTCTTTTTTTTGGGTTTTATTATCTCATTTGTCTATCCTCTTCCCTTGACTATACTTATGTTGGAATTTATTGTTACAGAATAAACGACGTCAGAGCAGGCCTGAGTTAGCAAGCTTGCTGTGTCAGGAAAAGGTGAGTGAAAACCACAGGCGTCAAAGTTTGTCTTTTATTATCGTCCGTGTTTACCGTGGCCATTTACTTTCCACCCGAGATCAGGTAATGGGATGAATAACTGTACTTTGCGCTTCTTTGTTCCAGTAGGTAGGTAGGTAGACATTTCTTCGGACTCGGCAGTTTACTCGGTTCCTTTAACTTTCAGCTTTGAATTAACCCCAATTAATCAGAGTTGGTTGGACTTATTCGAAGATCATAGTTCAAACACGATCCTTTGCTAGGTTTCTTATCGTACTTCAATTCGGAATTTCCAATCGCCGAACATTTCGTAATTCGCGATCTATTATCGGGACCAAATATCTCTAAGGAGGTCTAAGACTTGAATTGCTACGTCGATGTCAACATCACGTGAACTTGTGTAATTTCTTGAGGCATTTATACGTGTTAGTTTGAAAAAATGTGTAGAATTTACTCGCGGCTTGACACCGTTCGAATGGCTGTTCGAAGCTATTGAGAGCCTGTCGTAAATCTCACGGGGTTTTCCAGGGCACAAGATGGAAGTAAGGCGTCAGAGAGGTGTGGGGTTTGTGGATGTGGATGGGAATGGCAGAGCTAGAAAATGCCCGTCTGTAACCGAGCGTAACCATTTCAGAGAAAGAGGAGAATGAACGAAATCGAGAGACTGAGTAGAAGAGGAGAATTTAGCGAAAAAGAACAGAGGGGTTTTTAGTTTGGAAGGTGGTTTTCGGTCTCAAAAGTGAAATAGACGTTTTAAAAACAGGCATCGCGAGGTGAGGATGAGGGTGAGGTTGAGCTTTTTGCAATGTGACAAAGACGGTTCACAGCAGTTCTTCTTTTATCTCATGTCAGTATAGGGGCGAGTCGGTCCAACCTTCGGCTAACTTCAGGTCGTTTCGAAGACATATGATCCGTCTCAAGGTTCGACCTCCACCGATCTTGGTCCGGCGATCTTTGCGGCGAAATTCTCGCGCTGGGGGACCGCGTGACAAAGTACTTTCATACCGGTGATCCATCGCTCGGGTTCGCAACGAAATGAGAATATAACGCGCCCCCTTTGTCTATGATCATTCAACCCCCGAAATATCCGACCTCACAAGAATGTCTGAATTTTAGCAAAATATTCTCTCCTATATGACATTCCCATAATCTCTCAATCCATTCCATATCATCTTCATTTTCTCTCTCTCTCTTATTATGAATTTAACATACGTATGTGTGTATGTACATACGTATGTATTATACATACCCTTTATTTGTTTCACGTGAAAAATCACGAGGAATTTGAAGAAATAAAGAAAAACCAAAAAAATAAAGAGAAAAATATGTAATAATAATAAATGGGGCGTATGTGCGGCATTGAAATTTTCAGCTTGACACGTTTATGTATGTATAACCAGCGGTAGAATTTAGTTCCTATTTTAACACGGCTATATAGGAGGGTATAGTGTATGTACATACATACATACACCGAACGGCGAAACGTTGCGTTGCTTTTCACTGTTTATTTTTATTTTCATTTTCATTTTCATTTTTATATTTATTTTTATTTTTATTTCGCTCACTTATTGTCGGTTAGAAAATGGCGAGAATGGGGGAAACGAACAAGGAAATGGTACTGAATTGTGGTTGAACTGCTCCAGGCAATGTACACAGAATTAGCAGACATCATACGTATTATGGTTAAACTTCGGGTACTGATTTGAACATTTTAAAAATGTTGTTTCACTCACATTGTTAATTAATTTTGCAGAATTTATACATTATATAAATTAAAAAAAAAAAAAAAAAAAAATTTATACAGATATTTATCCAAATGATTCCAAATACTCGCAATAATTTTTTCCATAGGACAATAACTTCTGTATCAATATACTATATATATATATATATATCCGACATTCATACATATATACCTAGAGAATTTCGTAGTTTTCAAAACTTTTGTATACGTATACGGTATATTAGATGAGAAGCTCGCGTGTAATATACTCTTCACAATATCAGACATGGCGAAAAGAACCGGCGGGAATTTTTTGCCCGCCTGATTTATAGGAGCCGGCGGTCTTATTTGGAAAGTTTATGCAATCCTTTCAACGTGGTACACGTAGGCTACCTACGTATTACGAATACGTACTATATCCGTATGAAGATTCTTCAGTAAAAGTTGAAAGCCCCGAAACATTGCAAGCTTTATTGAACCGTGGCTGCTGAGCGTCGACACTAGATGCATTTCGATATTGAAATACCATAAACCGCACGTGTTTGATTCCCGATCTTGCTATTCGAAGAACATACGATACTCTTATATCCCCTCGAGTATCTTCGTCACGCGGTGTATTTTTCCTCCGTTTCTACTTACTTTGCAATTTTTTTTTTTCTTAGTATTTCGTTTTTTTTTTTTTTAATTTTTATTTGTTTTTTCTACTGTTAACACAATCGAGAACGCGTGTGTAAAGTTAGTCTGTTTTAACCTAAATATCAAAAGTTTCGTCGAACTACACACGACCCGGGGTAATATCCTTTAATATTATAACTTGGTGCTTGTTCCCCCTAAGTTTTGTCCGCAAACTGTGACGTTTACAATTTTCGGCCATTTCCCAGTAACCTGGCGTACAGCCCCAAGGATTCAAATATATACACATACCTATCTACACAAGGCAGCGTTAGGTACCCTGCTATCCCGAGGGACAGCCAGCAGGTGTGTATCGACATGTTATCCATATTAATAACCAAACGTGAGCCCTCCCGAGGCACCTGTGCTGCAGGCAGGCCATTGCCAGCTACACGGACTCCTCTCCTTCTCTTTCTATTTCTCTCTATATATTCGGGGGTTAGAACAGAGCCGTTATGGTTATTGTCAGAATTGTTGGTAGCCAGTAATTTATACCCCTAAGCTTTCCATTCGCCTCGTTCTATCGAGGAGTGGAGGAGTGAATTACATATTAGGGAGATTCGGTTGTTTATAGAATAATTATTACGTAGGTATGTATGTAAATTGAGGAATTGATTCGCGCTTAAATAAAGTCGGAAATTTTCAAATTATATATTTTCTACACCGTTTCATTATTTCGAATGATTTTCTGTCAATCGTTTTATTCGGCTTTACGAAAATTCGTTCATAATACTTTAAGAACGAAATATCTTTAATCTTCTGTTCAAAATTGATGAGTGGTTAATTAATAATTCGAGTAAGAATGTATAATGCGATCGTTAATCCTATCGATTTGACAAGAAATATTAAAATTGGTCGTTATAAAGTATTCATGATATATAAACCGGGACTGGCAGCAGTCTGACGTATTATTGGCATCTTGAAATCCCTGAATGTACAAATAGAACGGAATATGAGAAAATTCTTTGAGTTGATTTATAAATCTATGTAGATATTTTATCGTAATCTTCGATCTCGTAAAATTATTCTAATTTAACAAAAAAAAAAAATCAAATAAAGAAAAAAATATTTTAAATCAGAAGCTTTGAAAATCTGGGTTACTAAGGTACCTAATATTCGCATAGATATATACATACCTATACCTACGCATATGGCAACTTATCAAGTTGAGCAATTTGCGAAGAGGAGCAATCTCGTTAGTGGCGAGTAAACTGTATAATTTGTTTGCACTCCGAGTCACCCTCAGATTCCGAGGCCCTACCCTCCCATCTTTATTTATGACGAAAGTTACCCTCGAATAAGAAAACTTACTACGTCGTTTGAATGGAGTTTCTCGATTGGAGGGGGGTGTGAGGGTGTAGAGACGGCTTAACGGAGTTGCAATATTCAATTATTTGCATGTAAAATTTTCCTCTTAATATTTCGCGACGATCGCGAATAGTTACGATGTAGCTCTAACTTATTTCCGCGTATTCTATACATACACCTATACATTCGCGTATATATTCATTTGAAAATATGCGCATACGTATACGTTATACTTATTTACGCTGTATGAAATGGCAGTCACGCGAATCAGGTAACGTATACAATTATTATGAAATTATATGTATACATATATATATACATCTCTATAGCTTCTCCCTCATCCGCATTGTACATTCATACTTGATACACAATTCGCGTATATTATACACAGAAGGTAGAGAATGAAGGCCACTAGTCACGTCGCCGTCACCGTCGCCTTTTAGCTTCGTACGTACGTCCGTTCGTCCCGTGCGTCGACGATTGCTCACCTGTCAAAATCGTTCTGACGAGCTAACGACGCGTGACACGAACAGACGTCCAAGTATTACACCCGCTCGATTGTAAACTCTATGATTGATGAGTTTTACGGTTATTCGGAGGAAACTCAACGCGCGATCGAGCGCTCATGCGTTTAATTTCTTAAACGTGAAAACGTAAGCGGGGAAAATTGTGAAACGCGGTAAGATAGTAGAACGAAAAATGGTCTTATATTGGGATAAAGAAGAATAAAAAAAAAATAAGAAAAGAAAAGAAAAGAAAAGGGTAAAAAAAAATTCAGTTCCTGTAGTCAGAGGTGAGAAAACCAAAGATAGATTGCGGGAAATAACAAGGGAAAGAAAACACCGACCACCGTGCCATGAAGCTTCACTCTTTGCACACAGCTCTCTTCTGTCTAGTTATAAGAACGGCAATAATGATGATGAATTATAAGAATGAACTGGCTGCGGTAGTCGGGCAAACCCTAATGGGCAGACTAGGGATATATATATAAGCTCTAATCCTTTCTATATACAATTCAGTGTACATAGGCCAAAAATCCAATACCAATCTTCATCGTCCGCTTAGCCCTTCCAATGTGACCGCAAGGAGTTTACCTTGATGTGTATTCGTACGTGCCGTCGTCTGCTCCAACGACCGAGCAGTCCAGTAGCGAGACTATAACTAATCTAAAAAGTCGTTTGCAACTAAAAAAATATCCCCGGATATACAAAGGGTGAAAAGTTGTAATAAATTTTTTTTTTTTTGATGTTATATAAGAAACAGTTTATATATTTTTTACCCTCAAATATGAATCTGTTTACCGCTAAGATATAAATTCAGATTTGTTTTCTTCTTTGTTACATTTCCGTTTCGGTTTTTTCTTTTATTTTTATTTTTGTATTTTTCTTAGTTTTGTTTTGTCATCGTTTTTTTTTCCATTCTTTCTTTCCTTCTTTCTTTCTTTCGTTCATTCCATGAAAGCCTTTGTTAGCAATTGCAATTCCCTCGGGGTAAATAACGTTGAGAAGAGAGAAAAAAAAAAGAAACATAAAACAAAAAATACAAAAAATGCAAAGATTACACTACAGCTCCTTTGTGCGGTATGTAGTGTGGTCGCTTTTTCAATTCCTAATCGTGAAATGGTTGTTTAAATGTACAATTCGCTACTATATCCAAACTACTTCTGTACTACCTACTCGAAGATATATATGTATATAAGAATTAATCTAAAATCGTTAAACGGAAATCTTTATTCCGTTTAACAAACGCCATTATACTGTATAAATTTACCTTACAATTTTAAAACTTATACCTAACCGTGGCAATTTCTTATTATCGGGTTATATAATAATGCAAAACTTCCCCTAAGTGGTGCGGAACGTTTATAACTGTAATTATTGGCCGTAGGGGCAGCAGCATGTCCATCGACCCGATCCCAGACTCAACAACACGACGGGGGTACTTAAAATGGTAATTTCCCGTGGGTAAATAAAAGTTCGAACCGAATAGTCTATATATGCAGGATATGTATATGAATATATATATATATATATATATATATATATATATATATATATATATATATATATATATATATATATATATATATATATATATATATATATATATATATATATATATATATATATATATATATATATATATATCCACGTGGGTGGTATATAGGTAGCTGGTAGCTGGTAGCTGGCTATACTTCGAGTGTACACACAAAAAACGGATATACAGCAGTACATAAATACTTTGCATATATAAACTATATACGTATAGAGGTACTAATACTGTACGTATAAAAGCGATATACTATGACTTCAGAGAGGAGAAACCACTTTCGATAAGTAGATACGTACACAGCTTTTGGTAAGACATCCTCGAGTGGCTTACAAGTTCCGGAGATGACTTGTATAAGGTCGGATATATATACATAGGAGATTTACGCGGATATATGGTTAGCGCTTACATTGGTTCCACCGGAATTTGATTGAGGAAGAAGAAGAAGAAGAAGAAGAAGAAAAAAAAGAAGAAGATGAAGCAGAAGAAGGAGGAAGGCCTGTTTGACGTGATATTTAAACATTATCAATTTCCTCGTTGATGGCTCGGGTAGGTAGGTACGGTACAGTTATACACCAACCCTGCCTACTTCTTCTTCTTCTTCTTCGGTCGGGTATAACATTAAAAATTTTCAATTCCAATATCCCCAAGTTACCCATTGTATACTCGCCCCCATTATCATATTTAACCATTCATATAACTTCGCTACTAACTTCCCTTTAACTTTTCCAATAATTTCTGTATTATATCTAGGCTGGCCGGCCGACCTAGCCCCCGTACACACTAGGGCGGTTTCTTTAGTATCAATTAAACTAAAAGTTTGTGAGAAAAATATTCATAGTTTCCTATACTGCAACGGGACAAGAAATTTTTTTATACGCGCAGTACGATTTCTATAAAATAATAATCCATTAATATAAATTGTACAAAATTTTTGACTATTACCTTTTTCATTTTCATCCTACGGAAGATTAGGAAGAACCTATAATTAGCTTGGAATTGGATATGGAGAAGAGGGGCTGAGGTTTATACCAACTTTCAGACCCTCGTCATCGTCCAAGGGTCTTGCAAAACCACAAGCAGGGCAAATCTCAAAACACGAATTTTGCGGTAGGTGGATGCTGCGCAGGAAAGACTGCCTTCCGTTTTCGCTGGTACTAATATTTATATTCCCAGGCGTAAAATTCATTAGGTCGAACAACGGCGGGGGGTAATCAACTCGGTAAATGCCCCGTGCGTGAAACATTAACTGAGTGTGCTTAGGCTCAGTCCACACACGTCCTGAAGAAGCGGGAGTAGCGGAGGAGAATGAGCGGATGGCAGACTCAGCATCAATGCTTAGCCAATGAAAACCTATAAAACTCATATCTGAGGATTCGGAAACTCGGCAAACCCTCTCGCTGCTAACAAAACCTGATCTTTTATCAATACGTTGATGAAAGATTAGCGTCCTCGTCACGGTGCCAAAATATTCCCCCATGAATATTCCGCGGGTGCAATTTCACGGGTATTTTAATCCCATTTTAATTACTTGAAAACATTACAGACAGACCCCGTTACAGATAAATCGAAAGCAAATATGTCTCTCTCCGACCATCAAGTGGGGCTTGATGACGAAAAGTAAACAGTATAGGCTATTCTGACCTCTCTTCTCTCACAGTGACCAAAACTTTTGATGGAATTTCCGACCAGCTGACTACCAGCTAGAAAACAGCTGTTCCATTTCCCGACCTCGTCGAGTGTTTCGCTGAAATAACTATATGCATCACGGTCTCCTCTTCAACGAGGTAAAAGTAGAGAGCTCGAGCTCACCCTGCGGGGATGATGACGTCGTCTGTCTTGCAGCCTGTCTTTCCCACAGGAAGAGATGCTTCGGGCTTTTCACCTAGGTGCAAATAAGCGGAGATCCTCTTTCGGCTATACCTACTGTGCACCTCGGTTATATTATATATATTTTCCAAAAGGTATGATGTGCAGATTAAAGATTGAAATGAAATTTCAAGATTTTTTCAACTAAAGGACAGGATCTGATCGAAAGGAAAGCCTTTCATTGACGGACTGGATTGACGGTCCATTCAAATCGAAGAAAAAAAAATAAATAATCTAAAAAAATCTCTAAGCAACTTCCCAACACTTTTTCTTCCTTGATGGGGTATATTGTGGGTTATATAAGATTTTTATTTATTTTTTTATTATTTATTTCCTCGCCCAAGGAGTTGGCACCATTAACCTTTTTGTCGTGCCAACGTCGACTCGTCACGATCGAACTGATATTATTGGCCTTGTGGCCCTCGCGTACCTACCTTGGGAGTAGGTCCTTCGCGAGTAGGAAGGCAGGGTCTTTGAGTAAACGAATCAATACGACGAATCGGACTTGCCAAATAAGTTTTCTACTCGTTTTCGTACGAGTCAGTTCAGTCAGTAGCGGCGGCGGTGGTCGTGGGTTTCCTTGAAAGTTATAAAAAGATATAAATCATATTACCTGAAGGAATTACGACTCTGATCACATGATCGAAATACGGCAAAGCCATCTCGATTAATATATAGGTATATATATGGTATATGTGTATATATCTATATATTAATACGTATATAAATATATGAATGTGTATACCCACACCCGTGGAAATTTGAATTTCAACATTTATCCGCGTGACTTGAGTTCTTTTGTAGGATTTTTATATATTTTTTTTTTTTGTTTTTTTCCATCCTCCTTCCTCACCGTCATCAACGTCGCGCCCTAACGACTCGTTGGGTCGTTCGCTAGATACTTTGCAATATTCGTGGGTACGTACCGACTAACGTTCTTTGGCGGAAAACTTAAACATTTCTTTAACGACCACAAAAACCTGCTGCCCTCGTTCTACGTATACATATAACTATATAAAGACATTTCGCTTGTAGATCTGTTAACGTTATTGTGCCATAGCCACTGCATTATAATATACAATACCGTGTACTACATAACGCGCGGTGAGGGAGGGGGTGGGATAAATATCGTCATTACAGGATAAACTCGACTCATTGTCAGTGACTAATTTTACAAGAAATAGAGGGCTTTTCTCCCATCGTAGGTGTAGCTGTACAAGCATTTTGTACTTTAGGTACTGCAGGCAATCGAGGTACATTCCCAAGTTTAGTTTCCATAGAATGACCTTCTCAAGACGGTCTTAGGAACGGACTTAGAAACTAGAGCAAAACTGAGATCCACGGAACGCCCTGCAGTGGAACCCTCAACCACCAATTTCCCTTCGCCTTGTCTCGCAATGTGTATTTGCAATCCCCGTTGTACCGACGTTCTCTATGGCCTCTAATCGCCACCCGTGCACGAACTCAACGAAAACTAGGACCAACGTAATATCCTTTGAATCCCCCTACACTGATTCGTCGATTTCTCAACGCTCTGGGTAATCAGGCCTAAAGGCTCAACTGCACAGAGATACACGGATCAACCCTTAATTACTCCAAATTTCAAATGTCACGGTGATTCTTATGTACTTGATATATTTTTCATTCCCTCCTCCTCTTCCAACGGGCTGTTCATCTGTGATTCTTGATGTGGTATACGGTCAGTCCGGAAGAGATGGATCGCTTCTTTTTTTGTTGTAAGGTCTATAAGTTTGTTGCTTTTATTGATCAATAACGTGGCACTTATTGACGGGTCATCAATTCGAACCTCGTGTATGGTATCGATAAAAGTAAAGAAATATATATTCTAAAATTTGAAATAAAAGTTAATGCAACTTTATTGTTATGTAAAATCGTCGAGAATTGTTGAGGGGCAGTCCGTCTCTCCTCGTGGTCCATCTCTCTTGGACCTTTACCCCGAAACCTCACCCTTAGTTAGTAATACTCAAAGTCACGGTGCAATCCTTTCTCAACCCTTCCACCGCACTAAGGTTTCCTCTAGGCTTGACGTGTGGTACATCTCTACGGGGGTAGAGATCTTCGGTGATGAACGAAGTCGGGGCTAAGGTTAAGCCAGTGGTCTGGAGTTACATAGTATAGGCCCACACGCGAGTACATCAAGTTTACAGCCGTGTATATCTGCACCAGGTATGAGGCGCGGATAGGTGTTTACTAGGGAAGAGATAAAGCAAGGCTTGGTTCTGGGTCTGGTTTGGTTTGGTTGAGTTGAGTTTGTCAAGGTTCTAGTTTGGTTCAGTTTTAGTTGAGCTGAGTTGAGTCGAGTTGAGTTGGGTTTGGTTTAGGTTCAGGTTTCTCTTACTTGATGCGGCAAGGCAGCATTGTCGAGTTCCTGCGGTCGATGCGACCGGTTGGTAGGCAGCAGGTAGGTCCGCCACCCACCTGGAGAACGGGAGGTAGAGCCGCTCCCTCCTTCAGTCACGACAACCAGGCGAACCCGCCACCCCATCACCCACAATTCCACCACCCACAGAAGTCGTATTCGTAGTTAAAGTCGCGGCCCCTTATTCAGTCCCTCTTACCTCTTTCCGGATAATATATTCCCCGTTAATTAACATATTGCGTAATTATTTCCATGCGTATCTTGTGTTTTAATTGTATCGATCTACACCGAGATAATTAAACCGCATGTTAAGAGAGAGAAAGAAATCAAATAAATAAATAAAATCATTATATATATATCCACATTAATCGATTCGCGCATTCTGATTTAAAATCCACTTCGGATCGACTTCTCCTTTCCGATTGACTTTGACGTATTTGGGATTGGAAGTAAGGGATTCGAGGAAGTATAAACCAGGGGATAGGTACCAGGATCTGTCTAAACTTTGAGGACAGTGATCGTGTCCTGGATTTTTAATCTGGGTCACACAGCGAGTTGGGCTTGGGTTTAAGCGTCTTTTAGAAACTTATGCAGAAGGGTTGACAGCGCGTAGGAAGGTGAAGTGGCGAGGTAGCGATAAGCGACACGCGACCTACAAATTTTTTCGTTTTTTTTTTTCTCCCTTTTTATTCTCAGTATGAAGCGCCGTTATGGAACGCGAAGAACAGCAGATGGGGGTTCACGATTATTTGTTTGCTTAGGTAAAACTCACGACAATTATTTTCGGTGTGAACTCTCCGCGGAGGTGGAGCTAGCGAGACTATACAGGGTGAAAATTCATAGCTGAATAATGGATAGAGCTAAAATTAAACGTCGATTTCTTTTTTTTTTTTTTTCCTTTCTTTTTTCTGTTTTTTCTTCTCATGTATTATAGGTATGTATTCTTTTTATATTAATAGTCAATGAAGTGTTCATAAATATTAATCGTCAGAAGAAAGCCTTTTGTTGACGTGTCTACAGACGTGCCCCTGATCCGTTTTTACCTAAGAGATCACTTTACCGCTTTTCCTTCTTTTAGATAAGATCGGAAATTCTCTTTTACCCTGAACCCGGTATCCCTTATCGTTCCTTCTTCTTATACTTTGGTAATTTGCATTCCATGCGGTTGTTTTTATCATCGAAAAAATTTCCGTACATACGCGTATTCACTGTATGAGATTAGGCAGTTTTGCATACCTACCTATATCCTGTGTAGGATATATCTCCGGGAGTTTTAATCGTTAGAAAATTAAATCGTCTTTCATAAACAAATTTATATACCACGAACGCGCAATCACGTAGAAATCGAATAATATCATCATTCTTGTTAGTTATTGTTAGTAGATATAATCTTGTTCCCTTTACTCCCTATCCGTACTCACTCCGACCCATCCAAAAGACATTTTCAATTCAGTCAAGTTTTGGCAATGAATGAACTTTCTCGGTTAGTTAGTTATTCAGTTATTTAGTTAGTTATTATTTCCCGGAACACGTTTGATGTCGAAAATTGTTCGATGAAGATTCTCCGTTCCACCCTACATACCCTACCTACTCTATGCTGTCATTACCCTCACCAAACCGACTCAACGCGCTGTCATTTTATCATACGAAGCGGACAAGAGAACTAAGTGCTCGTGTAAATACCGATTAAAATTAGTCTCTCCCCAGAACACAGCCGGAGTAATTAATAAAACGCAATCTACCTCTCGTCTGCTTTGATACCTACCTTGAGTCAACAAACCGCGGTGGTGACAAAGGTCACGCACCCCTCGAGGATATTTGCACTTCTAGAAGCGATATACGTGGGTATTACATTCATACATACTCCATATTGCTCTTGAAGGGTTGCCTGTTTCGTGAAAGTCGGTGAATGAAATATGACACGAACAGCGATGATGATATGTTGGAGCAGCAAGCGGGATGGTTGCCTCATTTTTTTTTAATTTTTTTCTCTTTTTTTGCAACGCGTGAAACGAGAACATGTGAAACGAACATGAATTTAAAACATCAATCTAACTCTTCGGATTAATTCTTCACGTTTAACTATTTGCTAGCAACTGCACACATGCAAATTTCGGATAGTGTAAAGACTGACGGATCACCCTGCAACTTATACACTCGGCGCATGGAGTTGAACCATCGCGAATCTAGAACTCGGGTTTTGACACACATGCTTTTATAACAACAAACATCGCGTGTTCGAAGGCCGTTCACATTTGTCGTCGATATAACCCCGACATTCGCGTATCTACCTACTTTGGAGTATTTCATATCTCCAATTCGCCCCTGAAATACGTGTAACGCGATCCCATTCCATCCGTGGGATCCAAGCGAGGTAAAGGTGACGGAATTCGGGAAATAGAATATATAAAGAAAATGGCGCAGGATCATTCGGCCAAATTTATATCCCTCGTCCGTATTCTGTATATACAGAGTCGTTTTTCGCCCTTCCGTATATATATATATATATACGAAATGCTGTTTACTCTGCAAGCCCTCGATAAGCTCGGATGTCACTAACCCTTCGAACTTACTTCCTGTTCTCAAAGATCTTTCACGACGTTACATATATACCTACGTATTCTACAGTAAACGAATGCGAGGAACTCTTACGTTCACATATCCAACCCCTTATACCACCTTTGAGGAAACGCTCGTGTAACTGAATAGCCACTACTCTATTGCACTACCTTAAGCAAAAAGAAAGATTATTATTAACCCAGAATATTGCGTGGAGCAGAACTATGAAACAATAAATAATACGTGCATGTGAAAAGGTAACTTGCCTCCGGGTATAAATATGATAAAATAAAAATAATAGATAAATAAATAATTACACGCTTCATCGACGCGAGATCGAATAATTGATCGCGTCATTTAAAAAGAAAGAAAGAAAGAAAGAAAGAAAAAAAAATTGTATTCAAATTATCGGAGGCTTTTCTTTCCCTGCCTGCAAGGAATATATTCATTAATTTCATTTCAGAGTAGAGTTTAAGAGCCTTGGAGCATTTCATGCGGTGCTGCAGCAATCTCGTGACGAGAACGAAAGACGGGGTTTCTCTATGCAGGCATACCTATCTAGTGATGCCGCCGCTGCTGCTGCTGCTGCTGCTGCTGCTGCACCGTCAATTATTAATTTATTCGCCTGCAGGAATAGAGAGAGAGAGAAACAGAGAGAGAGGAAGAGATGGGAAGAGAAAGAGGGAAACCCGCAGACTTTAATGCAATAATAAAAGGAGAAGTCGAGCTGTAGATACGAGCTGGTATTAATTTAACTTTAGCGACACGTTGGGTCAAACTCCCAGGAGGAGGTGTACTATATGCACCCCTCCAGACCCCACACCAACCTATGCCCGAAATTATACGAACCTAAATTGCCAATGTCGCTTGCCATATTTTGAGATTACCAAACGGGAAAAGCGTCGCGTCGCGTCGCGGCGGCTAGGCGTGCTGTAGACTTCCGTGTTATACCAGTATTTCCGAGAAAGTACTTCGAATTTAATGTCATCGTTATACTCGCCGTAGTAGACCGACCAGGAAGAGGTGGGTGGATGAGCAACGGGGATCTCATTCTCTTTCTATTCTACGTCTTCTGTTAACGTAACGATCATCTCGTCTTTCCTTTGAAATAACGTACATTCATGGTTTTTTTGTTTAAAAAAATTTTTTTTTCCGTTTCTCTTCATTCATTAAATCTATCCGAAAATCAGAATTATATATGAAAATTTTTTTTTCTAGTGATTTAAAATTGCGTTCGTATTCTCCCGTTCTGCGTTCAATATTTTGCGTTTCATAATCCGAATAAAAAGGTTTTTGGACTCTATTTTTGTTTTAATTTTTACACTCTCTCTCTTCGATTTTTTTTTTTTTTTTTTTCTGTACCCTTTTTTTTATTTTCTGTTATCGGATCGTGATGTGTTCTTCTTTCGGACAAACGTTCATCACCTTTGACACAAAATTCGAGTGAATTTTTTTCCATTAAACCACGTTGATTGACCTCGATCCACCCCACTGTACCCTTAATCATTTTTATCGTCAAGTGTTAATGCTCTTTCCTGTTGAAGCGTCAAATTTTTCCGTATGTCCATACGCGACATCCCCTACGAGCTATGCCACGTTTGTTTCCATTGCTTGAACGAATCCCGACGGTTTAGAATTTCTACCTACGTATATATGTATATATGTATATAGTAGGAATGTTTTAATTTACATATTGAATTTTTACTGCTCACGTGTAATTAGTTCCGCTTTATATACGTAGGTTTAGTCGTCTACCTATATACCTACCTAACATTAATTACATGTTAGGTCATTTCACGCGCGACATACCATCAACGAAAATTATACTACCTTGGTGTACGAAATCTCTTCACTATAATACACATACCTACGTAGATACATATACATATACTATATATAATATGTATCTACGGTATTAAATTGTTATAACAGTCAAGTTTTATAATTCATTTATTTCCTGAATTATCCTGTTTTATAATCTGGATATTATACATATAGTCGAACAGCGAGCCGAAGGGAACTGATTACCATCCGTTTATAATTAACTTGAATAATTATAAATTAACAACTAATCTCTCATCCATCGTCTAGATTTTGCAGGCTAACACACCAACGTACTCTCTTATTTTATACTTAAATAAGTACCCCAGCTACTTACTTATTATTATCATTTATTACTCTGTAGTTAGCGACACGCCGAAACTATCAAACTCAAATCATTACCTGACCATAATAATTAACGAGGGTGTAATTGATATATATGTAATTTTTTTTTTTTTTTTTTTTTTTTTCTACGTACTCTGTTACGAACGCGATTTTGTTCTTCTTGTTCTCTTTGTATTCCGCAAAATGTTAACCCGTCGTTTCGTTGGTCAATTTTAATTAAAACGTTATCGCGTGCGCTTGGGTCATTGCCTTAGGGATCTTGTCTCAACCTTAGTCTAACAGGTACGAGAAACGCTCGGTCACCTGTCAGCCAAGAAACATGGAATAATCAGCCATAAAAGCACGGCGGACGGACTATCGTAGCACCCTAGTCCTTCTCTCAGGGCTAGCTTTTCGGATTTAGCTTATATCTGCCTTGCCTTATACGATCGTCTCGTGACAACATCCAGCCCCTGATTCGTCGAACAAATCGATCTGATGGGTTTCTTGAAATTTTACGACGCCCAACGCAGCTAGTCACAAGAGAATTTGAGGTTCACCGACCCATCAAGTTCTTCCATCAGCAAGCCCTGTAATCTTGTTTTTTTTTTTTTTTTTTTTTTTTTTTTTTTCTCTCTCTCTCTCTCTCTCTTTATTTTCTTTCGCATTCCTTATTCAAAATATATCTCTCTTACTATCTCTTACCGTCGAGATATGCGCTACGAATTAATTAGCAATCCGAGGAGTACACGTACCGACTATAATACGGCGTAAGGTATACCATCCACTGAGGGGTCTACGTATAATCAAGCTGAAGGACGTATGAATAGATTAACTTCATATTTCAAGCTGTGTAGAAATTTCACCGCAATGCAATCTACGGGTATACCTATACGTAAATAACGTTGATCTATCTAACAATAACTATGACAGACATTTGCAGGCTGGAATAATGGAAATGAAATGCACTAATCGCATTGTTCGTACCTTCTCAAGCCGCAGAATTCTGGTACCAAAGTATAGTTATAAAAGCGGTTATCCTGAAAAGATATTACGTGACTGTATATAACCGGGGTAGGGGGAAATGGAGGAGAAGCGCACGTTTGACGTAATTGGATAATATCTAGGTATCTCTTCAAGAGATGGGAGGAAAAGGGAAAAAAGCTTTGTGACAGTTTATTTTTTCCTTCACTTTATATTTAGTAGTTTTTTTTTTTTTATCATTTTTATTATTTTTATCTTTTATTTTTTTCAAGAGAGGTATCGTTTTTTACTTATTCCTCGAGCGCACGAGTTTTATTCCCCCTTGTACACAAGTCCTGAAGAAATGCCATCTCTTTTTCGAGGCCATCTAAACTAATCTCCGTAGCTTAAGCCTGAGCTTGGGAAAATTTTCTGGAGGTTCCTATCTCGCTACAGGGAGCCAGTATACGTTCGCGGTAGGAAAGCTCGGAATTTCTATCTCGCTCCGTTTACCTCTTTGTACTTACGTCAGCGACAGGAATTCCCGGTGTTTATATCATAGCTGTATAATAGATGGAGATATTGTATTATATTATTTGATGAATGCTAAATGTTTTTTTTATAACCCGGTACTCCCCGTTTTTTGATTTCAGTTAAGAGAAAACTATGGATTCAACACTCCTCAAACTTCTCTTCGTACTTCTAGCTGCGGCTCTGTGCGGTGGTCAGGTCAACTGGGAGTGCGATCTACCGTGCAAGTGCAAATGGGTTTCGGGAAAAAAAACTGCCGAATGTATCAAGCTTAATTTCACACAGATCCCCAACTATTTGTCTGACCAAATCCAAAACCTTGATCTAACCGGTAACACACTTAGGAACATACCAGAGAACGCTTTTTTCGATACGGGATTGAAAAACTTGCATAAACTGGTGTTACGAGAGTGTGGCATAGTGACAGTGGACCCTAAAGCATTCAACGGTCTAAAAATAGTGATAGAAATTGATCTTTCAGTTAATAAAATAAAGACCTTGTACCCGGGCACATTTTACGAAACTGAAAGGCTGAGGGTTCTGCTTTTGAACGAAAATCGAATCGAAAGATTGGAGGATGGCCTATTCTACAATCTCACCTTTCTACAGAAGGTCGAGATATCGGATAACAGACTGGACCATATTGGCCAGCGAACTTTTCACAACCTTCCAGGTCTTCAGTCTCTCGCATTGAACGGGAACAGGTTGACCAATCTGAAACGGGAGACCTTTGACCATCTACCAAAACTCGGTAGTATAGCGCTACGCGAAAATCCATGGAATTGCGACTGTCATCTTAAAGATTTCCGCGACTGGTCAATACAAAAAAACATATACACGAAACCTACCGCCTGCGAACAACCGGCTAATCTGTTAAGAAAAATGTGGGATGACATTGGAACCGACTATTTCGCTTGCCGTCCGGAGATTCTCTTCGTAGGACCTGCGCCAAGGATCGAAGTTGGTCCCGGCGACGTCACCCTCTCATGCAACGTCTCGGGAACTCCCCTTCCCCAAGTTAACTGGATCTCCCGAACCAGGATATTGAACAATAGCTCTAGACGACACAACGGTGAATCCAAAGGCTACATATTACTGAATGGCGGTAACTGGGTGAACCTGACAATTCCGAACGCTACTCCCGCCGATAAGGGGGAATATATTTGTCAGGCTACGAATCCTGGGGGTTCGGAGGAAAGGAACGTGTCGTTAAACGTGATCGGAGATGTGATTGGACCCAACGAATCTGCAGTAAGCCTATCTTTGGCACTTGGCCTAGGACTGACCGCACTTTTGCTGTTAATTTTGCTAACCCTAGTTCTATGCGCGTGCTATTGTCGTCGTCGTCGTTCGCGTCGTGATGAAAAAACCGCAGAGGTGAACGCCCTGGAACATCACGGTCTAGGAGAACAGGAAAAGTCGCTGATCACCGCTATTAACCCGGTGGTAAAACCGCCCAGACGTTACGAGGCCGCGCCCTCGGTGACCTCGCATGGGACCGAGACGACTGAACTAAACCGAACCCTCCTAGACAACGACTCAGTATTTGGTCAGTACGCATCTTTTATTACGCGACAATCTGTTATCGACTGAAATCTCGAAGAGACGCGTTTCATCATCATTGTAAAAATAAAAAATAAAAAAAGAAAAAACAAAAACAAAAAAAAAAAAAAATAATAAGAATTCAAACATAAACTTTACATCCCCTCATCATCCCATTTGAATGATTTAACAAGATATCGTATCGTTATTAATTGTACTACATCAACGAAAACTCATCCCTTACCCCCCTGCAGTTAAGGTTAAATCTTATTTGTTTATTTACTTTCTTTATTTTTTATTTTTCACACAGCTGGTGGTGTCGGGGATGACGACAGAGAGAGATCCACCCCTGAACTAGAAGGCGGTATACTACCGCGCGGTACAACCTACCGACCATACCCTCCAGATCTTTTAGCTTTCTCGGGTGGTCGAGGAGCTTCTCCTACAAGTCAGGCTTCAACAGCACCGGACAGTTCCAGGCTTCCATCACAACCTGCCACATTCAGCCCAACAAATAACTCTGGTACACCGTATACGACGAACTTTAAAACTTTACCCCACAATCGTAGCGCGGCACCTTACAGCGCAGGACCACCCGTGATGCCGCGACATGGTTACGTCACTATTCCCAGGAGGCCAAGGGCTCCTAGCTGGAGCAGCGCGCCTCCCACATCTCCTGACGGTCTTGAACCTGTCTACGATAATTTGGGACTCAGAACAACGGCCGATGGTAGCTCAGTATTGTCCCTTAACAAGAGCCCTGAGCCTTCGGGGATGAGGGGTCGACCCCTACCGGGTACGCCAACCTCCCACTACCATCCTTCCATACAACGTAGTACGCCAAACATCCTGACGACTAGCCCAACGGACAGGGCGGCTCCCGAGGGAGCGCCAGAGTGGCCGTCGAAGTTATCGGACGAGATGGACGTCCCCTTTCTCGGTGGTACATTGGGAAGAAAGGTGCCACCTAGACCGCCGCCAAAACCTAGGAAGAAATCTGCCAATGGACCACTGTACGAAGACGAGGGTGAGGACGGGACGGAAGTTTGAACTGGGTCGAGAGGGTGATATTGAGGATAGGAATTAAAGTCGCCAATCTTAATGACCGGTAGTGCCTTTATTACCCTTAACCGTAACTATTTATCAATGTGAATATATATATGTCTATATATATGAGTGTATGTATGTATGCATATATATATTCATTCGAAAATGATGAAACTTAAAAAAAAAAAAAAAAAGAGAGACAAAAAGGGCTTCCGCGCATCCCTAAATATCTAATTTTCCCCAATTAAAATTTGCGGAAAGTTTAACGAGTGAATATAAGCGGGTACCAGTGTCACGTGAACGGTCTATTTTTTTTTTTTTTTTATTTATTTTTTTTTTTCAATTAATTAATTTAGTTATTTTAATTATTATTATTATTACTTTTTTGTTTCTATCTTTCTTTACCTGTAAACGAGTAGGTATATTTATTTTTAATTTTTAATTTAAAGTTTTTCTTTTTTTAATTTTAATTTTATTTTTTTTTTCGTCTTTTTCTTTCTTAGTCTCTCCTCATTTGTATCTTATCGCTATTATCGAGTGTATCAGTTAAAGTCGTAGGCACTGAGAATATGTAGTAAGGCTTTTGGGAAGAACAATGGACTTGAGACCTACCTCCATTCTTGGTGAATATATTGAGATACAGCTGTCGTCGCGTGCCGTTGAGCACAAGACAGGACCCACCCAACCCAACCCCACCCCTACCAATACCACCATCACCTTTACCACCGCAGAGGAGAGAAACCCCTTGCTATATATGCGAGACGCGTAACTTTGAGATTTCTCTAGTTAACGAGATTTACCCGAGTTTGTAAGGGTCAGAAACGCGGGTGTTCGCAGATATAAGTTATACTATACAGAAGAGAGACAGGACATGGTTAATAATCTCGGGTTCATACTAAAACATGTGACGGTGCGAAATTTCAAAGTTTTCGCTACTCAAAAGCTTGGAAAGTAAAATGTAAAACAAAAAAATAAAACGAAAAAAAAAAAAATAGAAATAAAATACAGATCGAGGATCCCAGATTTATAAATTTTCTTTTCATCCGGGTACAGTAATTATCTGATAAATATTCCCCGTGTCTTTATCACTTATTTATAACATTATCACCCCAGTCTCCCATAAAATCCGATGTGAAATCTTTTACAGTAATACTGAAAAGAGAGTATCGGGGATGATTTCCGCCCGCGCCGGTACTACCCACGCCTTTTCCTCTTTGGTGCCGGTGTAACTACTTTCGAAATACCCTTTTTTTTTTATATCCTTCTAACCGAACGGCCTCCAGGCCCCTTCAGTCTGCATCCGACTAGACACGGAGTCGGTGAATGATGAAAAAGAAAAAAAAAAAATTAAATAAAAAGAAAGAAAAAAAAAAAAAACTGTCACTCTTCAATTGGCAGCAAATCCTGCAACTACCACGCACCGAAGAGAAAAAGAAGAAAAGTACTTTAACACCGAGAAGCGCGTCTCATAGCAGAGCCAGAAAATGTCCCACTGTGCTATGGCCATGCCATATAACGGCGAGACGGGAATTCTTCTTCTCACAAAAGCTCGGTGGATATTTTGGCTCGGCTAAGAGTAGGGAGATTGGGAGATTGGGAGATTTTGGGATTGGGAAATGGGGGACGATGACGTAGCCTCCATAGATCATGCGGATACGTTATTCTCCTTTTGTGTGGTGCACGCCGGAATTTATTTGGAGTAAGTTAAATCACATCTATCTATATAGACAGGGTGAATACTGCAAGGCGGAAATTCGTTGGCATATGTATATGTGTATATACTTTATAGCTATAATGTGTCTGTGTGTGTGTGTGTGAGTGAATGAATGAATGAATGTATTGGGGAATGTGAGAGGACCGCATCTCTAAAAGACTACTTTAGGTTCATTGTCCAATGTCCACTCTCGAGACTCTCTCACTCTCTTTCTCTCTCTATTTCTCTCTCTACATGCGGCTGAGTGTAGTTATTGTCTAACACCGAGGGGTGTAATCGACGTCGTCCTGAAGAGGGGCCTAGTGCGGTGATAATACCGATAATAATAATTGACAATTGACAATTGACAAATAACAATTGATTAAATGAACTGGTGTTTTGTCTACTGTTTATCCTGCTGCAGCCTTAGCACGATGATTATAATGGTGATGTCTGCACAGGTTCAGAGACACGAAGGGGTTCTCGTTATGATGCTAAATTTACATTCATATAACTGTCTATTATATACTAGGATATAATTGTAACTAAATACTTAAAATATTAAGATGTTAGATTATGTATAATTAAGATTAATTGAATAGACGATCGATTAATAGGTAAATAATTAATTAATTAATTAATTAATTAATTAATTAATTATTTATTTAATTAATCAATTTATTAATTTTATTCATTCAATGATGAAAATTAATCGTAAGGTTTGTTAACCATAATTAGAAATACATTGTGAGAATAATAAATGATTATTATCTTCCTGATTTTTATTTAAAACAAAAATTAATCAAATAAAAAACAGAAAAAAATAAAACAAAAAATAAAAAACGTTATAAAACGTTGTATGGTTCGATTACGGGCGATTATCGTAATATGTAATTAATATTATTAATTGAATCTATCTTTATTAACTAATTGCCAGATTGTCTGATCTTAGGGGGTCAATTTTTATACGAGTAAATATTTTCAAAACAAAAGTAAAATGGAAGAAAAAAAAAAAAAATGAAAAGAATAAAAAATAACAGGAAAATGAACTAACACTAATTAAAAACATTTTCTACATCGAAGTCTTACACAGTTACAAAGCAAGATAAAGTAGAACATTAATTGCAAAGGAACTCGTTAATGCGCGCGGTATGTACAGAACAGTGAAAGTCTTTCGTTACGTTAAACTCAAGTTTTAAAGCTCTTTGTTATCGCCTTGTTGTTTATTCATTTGTTTTTTTTTTTTTTTCTATTTGTTTCTATATTTTGTTAAAAATTAAATAAATTTTAAGATAAACGGAGATCGGGAAAAATGAGAATGCGAAGAATTGTTCTTCGGTACCTATATATCTATACCAGAGCTTTTATACAACAAGCTGGAACGGGGCAAATGATGAAATATATAGAAAAGCGACTGTTCTTGGGTATAGAAAAAAATTTTACTGGTTCTTGCGATTCTTAATTAATAATTTTTCGAAACTTTATTCAAGGTTCATAAGTCAATAATGAGAAATTGTGACACCGGATAGTATTATTATTATTATTACTATCATTATTTTTATTTTTTTAATTTAATTTGATTTTCTTTTTTTTTTTTTTTATTGTTTTTAGCTCCTTTCTTGAAGATGGTGATGTGACAAAAGATTGAAAAGGTTATTTGAGAAAAATTTTTTACATTCATTGATTTTTCACGGTTCAGACGTGTTATTCAGTTCAATTCTGAGACTCATCATTTTTCATTTAGTTTACACACCTCCTTGTATATTACTTCCTTAGCGAAAATACGATTTTTTATTTCACCGTTAAAGAACCGGGGAAAATACATACACACATAGGTACACAAATTGATTGATTACTCATTATTAATTATAGTCTGACATATACACGACATGGTAGCGGAGAAAACCAATTACCGCTAATCATTTTTTAGCATCATCACTCTTTAAGCGTTTTGTCTGAACCTATCGATTTTCTGTTTCTTTTATAATTTTTTTTGTTGCTTGTTCTTATTTCTTTTATTTTCAATTTTTTTTTGTTTTTTGGTTTTCAATCAACTCCACCTTTAACCTGGTAATAATATCCCCCTCCCTCCATCCCGACTAGTTGTACCGACTTTACGTTTTCACGCGTCACGTTGACGGAAGAAAAATAAAAGTAAAAAAAGAAAGCGAACAAAAAAAGAAAAAGAAAACAAATAAAAAATCAACAAACTGAAAAAAGACAAAGGGAGTCGAAGAAAGAAAAATAAAGTTTTTCACTTTGCCCATATAAATACGAGAGTAAGTCTCGCAAAGAGAGAATAAAACACAGAGATAATCATGATTTTTGGATGTGAAGAAGATAAAATAAAAGAATTGAAAAAAAAAGAAGAAAAAAAATTAGTCTTTCATTTTTCTGTTATTTTCTGTTTTTTTTTTTGAGCTTGGACCTAACAAATTCAGTTCGTTATATTATCCTTTCTTTCTGTATATATCTGGCTACTGCGCGAAATGAATCCTAGCGAAACGTGTCTAAATCTCTAAATCTTACGAAATTTGAATTTTGTAAAAGACAAAAATAGATATGAAAGAAAAAAATAAAATATAATAAAAATAACGAAAAATAAATAAACGCTCGTATCGTTATGACCCCCTCTCCTCTTAAAGAAAAAACGAAAAAAAAATAAAAAAATTCAGATCTTCTGCATTATATCGAGTTATAAAACTGTTCAGTATTACGCATAATGTATGACAGTACGGCGTGGGGAGGACGGCGAGGATATAACGACAACGTTGTATGTGTGTCGGTGGTACGCCTTGGTATATCGTGCAATTTGTGGCTTTGAATATATTGTTCCGAGGTGGTTTTTCTTTCCTTCGGGTGATGAGAAGAAAAAAAAACGCAAGAAAGAAAAAAAAAAAAAAACGCAAGAAAAAAAGAAAAAAAAAAGAGATGCAATTTTGAGCTCGTTTTATTTCTTCTACCCCTTTCTCCTCTTTTCACCGGAAATATAATAACGAACAATAATTCAAAAAACGAAAAAAAAAAAAATATATATCTTGCGAGCGCACAATCTTGGCGTACGATTTGTATAGATATAGGCAGTTTTATACGTATACGGTGCTGATGGATATTTAAATATGATTAAAAAAAAAAAAAAAACAAATTAAAAACCCTCTGTACACATACTTATATACCTGTATGCTTGATCGCTGTCGTATAAATATTTTAAGCGGCCTATAAGAGTCGCGGTTTAACCATCCCAACTGCGGGTCGTTTTAATGTAAATACACTAATTTATGCATAAATTTGTTCAAAATTGAACAAAATGCAACACAAAATAGAAAAAAAAATACTAAAAAAAAAATATTGCGCGACTTTTGTAGATGGGATGGGAGCCACGAATATATTTTTGTAATTTTGTATTTTGAAAATCGCCCTATGTCCGCCCCACGGCCTACCGTATAGTAGCGAGCCGATATATATATTCCTTATAGGATTATTAACTACATAATATAGTATATATATATTTTTTAAATTTAGGATTAACAAACATGTAAAAGAAACGAAAAAAAAAAAATTAAATGAAATGAAAATGAAACGAAAATGAAACGAAAATGAAAGAAAAACGAAAAAATTGAATCAAATGTTATGTATGCTTCTTGATTTTGACTTTGAATTTTAATTTTTTTTTTCTTTATGTTAAAATTTTGTTACGTAACGTGACAAAATTAATGTTACACTATTATATTATACATATATGATACATATACTATACGTTTCCTACGAAAATTTTTGACTGACTCAATTACTATCATATATACCTATATACTATAATACGACGAGGTGAGTGCATAGTAAGTACATACACGATGCAGTTATTGTTCGAGTTATTCAAATTCTAGGATTATAAATAACTATAAAATAATATAAACGACTCTAATATATTAATATACACATAGATATATGTATATTATTATTATAATTATTATCATTATCATTTTTATTTTTATTATTATTATTATTATTATTATTATTATCATTATTATTATGAATATCACGTATGAATATGTGCATTTTAAATAATTAGGGTTACACAGGCGAGCTCAGCACAGTGTGTATGTATAGTATGGTATGGTATAGTATGGTATGGTATGGTATGGTGTGTATATCTTTTTACAAAGCTGTCGTTATTGTCGCATATATAGCAAACAATCATTCGTCCAGAGAATTGGTAAATAAATTGATTATACATTATATTAGACTGTACAACAGAACTTTGATTTCCGATTCATCTCATTAATCCATTGAGTATTGTATATTTATTTATTTGATATTTTTATTTTTATTATTTAAGTTTAAAGATATAGGCTTCGAAATGATTTTTACACAAATCATTTGAATTTGAAACGGTTATATTATAGAACAATTTTTTTTAATTTTTCGTTTTTTTTTTTCTCTCTCTCTCTCTCTTTCTATAAATATAAAGTGAATTTTATCGCCCGATTTCGTTTAATTTTTCATTGACAATAACTAATTAACGCGCCATTACGGAAACTAAAGGTCTGTTAGTGATTGTATAACGAGATCGCATTTAACGGGTGCTTAAATCGCGCACAATGCGAATAACACTATTAATTAATATGTATGTTTGTTCATTCATTCATTCATTCATTCATTCGTTCATTATATCGTGTCCGTTATACATATATACATATATAATATACGCGCATTTTCGCCTATATACTATACGTATAATACATTTCGTTATTTATAATATATATATTATTATGTATTAAAATTATGGGACCCATATTAAATTATAAGTTTCATCAAATGCATTTAGATATTAGACGAATTGTCATAAGATATTTTATTGTAAAAGTATTACGTATTATTTTTCATTACTAATAATTATAATTATTAAATTTGAGGGGGGGTTTTCCAAATTTTTTTGTTTTTAATTTTTTCATCCTTTCTCGGCGGTACAATGTCAATCATCGGTTATACGATATATAAATACCGATATACTGACGGAGTAGGTATATATCTTCCGATTAAACAAAAAACAAAAAAAAAAAAAATTAAATAACAATACAATGTTTTTCGTATCAAATTTTTTTTTTCAATAAAAAAAAAAAAAAAAAATATATATATATATATATATATATATATATATATATATATATATATATATATATATATATATATATATATGTATATACATATATATATAAAAATAAAAATAAAACTCTACTCTTGGCCAGGCGTCAAATTTTTATGAAATAGAGTTATATCCTTAGTGTAGAATATCTACGTTTAATAAAAGTTGAAACATACACAATTATTGTTTTCATTTTTTTACTGCAAGTATAATTTATTATTTGTCTCATTTTCATTTTATACCTAAAACTTCAATCACAGCATTTCGTTTATTTCGTAGAGGCAGTGCCACTGACTATTAGTCCAGTCGCCAGGTAATTTTAGCTTGAAAAATTTACATGAGTTTTGGTTTTTGTATGAGAAAGGTATTTTCGAGTACTGAGTTATTCTCTGAGTTTTCGATCTTGGTGACCACACATTTTTTTTTTTTTGTCATAATGAATAATTTGGAGAAAGTTTGAAAAGTGTGCTCGATTGGGACTGGGGACAGTTTGGAAAGAGACGGGGTTAGTTTGGAAAAAGGCATCGAGGATGGGGACAGTTTGGGACAGGGACCCGAAACCCAATCGGCCACACTTCCCATTTGAATGGCCCGATTTCCACCAAGTCCCCTTTACCTTATGAAGACTTCAAGTAGTGTGGCAATGAGTATAAAATTTGTAATTAATAATTGATACTTTGCTAAAACCCCTGGAAAAAAACGAGTATTTTTGAAACTTTGTGCAAGATCGACCGCTTTACGTCCATCTAAATAAAAAAAAAAAACACTGACACCATTTTCCTAAAATTTTTCGATGGCCTGTAAAGATCGAAAGCTCCAAGAATTACTCAAGGCCTTAAAATACTTATTTTGTCCAAAAATCAAAACTCCTTCAAATTTTGTAAGCCGACTGCCATTTTTTTGTTGCTCTCGCGACTGGGCTATCTCAGGATGAATAAAAGGTAGGTTGTCTTAATTTCAACAAAAATCCAAAATAATGTATGAAAATCAACTCCTGATTTTCCTTCAATGATAAATTTCTTAAAGTCGGTATGTATGTACATTCTTGAAAACTCCGGCGAACTATGTATGTATATATTATGTATTTCATCATACTAAAATCTCCGCGTTTCATTTCATCTAGAAAACAATTTCATTGTTGGGGGGGGGGGGGGTATGAGGTAGGGGTAGGGGTAGGTACGGTGGTGTCACGTATCGACTATCGTTACAAATTCATTACTACCCCCGGTTATACATATATACATGTATAATGTATACGTGAATAAATAAGAGATGGAGGCAGAGAGAGAGAGAGAAGGTATGAAAAAAAAAACAAAAAAAGGTACAGGATTCGCAATTGCGGAGTAGAACAATGCGAAGCTTGAGTGTTGGCCTCGAGATACGCGGAGCATTTCTTAATCGGAATTCCGCGCACGTACCCGTTCACAGTTTCATACAGACGACTTGAAACTTTGTTATTTAGTGCAGTATATACCCTCTGCAGTACTAACCCGTTGCAATAAAAACTTTGGCCGTCCATATGACCGTTTGAATTACGAGCAAGTAGCAAAATTACAGTTTCGATATCGCGCCACACGTTCTCAGCTTTCAAAGAACTCCTGCAATCACTTTTGGCGAATTGTATCAATTCGTACACTGAACATCCACATGTCTAATGCCATTTCAAAGCCAATCATTTCATGGTCAACTATTCAAGTTATTCGATATATACATACAGGTAAGATAATCGAATACGAATTGTTACGATATCTCGAACAAAGGGGATGAGCTGCATCGTTTCACTGATATTTCTATAGGTGATACCATACCAATACATTTTTTTTTTTTTAATGTATAACAGCAAACGAATACATCTAGGTTCCGTATATATAATATAAGCTAGAGAAAAGTGAAGCACCACTTTTTACGCTGAATGTAAAGGGCTTTATTTGTCTGATAGCGTGTTTTACCGAACCCCCTCACCTTTATAGTGAGCAACGGTCGTTAAAGTCCATTAGCATTTCAGATAAGCACTTTTTGAATGCGTCGTCCGCGATAATTACGCAGGGTGGTTTTTTTTATTTTTTTTTTCTCATTTTTATTTTTTACATTTTTTTTTATTTATTTTTTTTTTTTGCGAAAAAAGTGAACGACTAAACGTTATCTTCACATTCTAGAGCGAAAGAGAGAGAAAAAGATAGTGCGAGAGATATAACTGTTTTCGTACAGTAAAAGTTGCAGTTAAATAAATAACTTAAAAAAAAAATCTGTTTAACCCTTAACAACCTTGCGTCAGTTTATTACCGTATTATCAACGTGAGTATAGGTGAGGTAGATACGTATGTATGTATGTACATACCTACCTAGGGAATACAAGGCATACCCTATGTGTATGTAGAAACGAGCTGACCACTGGTGTACGCGATGTATATTAATACAGTAGCGCGAAATATGCTAAATTGTAAATTCTATCGTAGGTATTAGTCAACCGCGAGATATGCCGTTCTTTTAATACCGACTGAACTTCCCCTTGTTTTTCGTAGTCAGAACCTTATCCAAATCGGGGTTTCACCGAGCAGTAATTTGGCCAAGTAACAAAGGCGAGTTAATAATTAATTCAAGAGGACTCGTTGTTGCTGCGTTCAGCTCAAGCTCTATACCTGTATATACGACGAATGGCAAAACAGACTACTTTAGTAGTCAGATTTTCCGACCATTCTGATAGGTTCCTAAAAATAATTCCTCTAGCAACGTTTCAGGGCAAAAATAAAAAAAATAAAAAATAAAAAAAGACAAGTATTTAATTATTTACCAAGCTATCCCCCCTTAATTTTATTCGGTACCTTCCCTCGTTTATTGGACAACCTTTCGAAATTCAGAGGTCTAACGGCCCGGAAACTAAATAACCTGATTAGATGAGAAAAGCGCTAGTCGTAAGCCTTCCGTTGACTGTTTCGAGGAGATAGAATAAGAAGGAAAATTCATCGGGGGTAGATAGGTAGGTAGGTAGGTAGATGGGTATATAAACTCTGCTATTCTAGGCTTTCGGCTGTTTCTCTGTTTCTTGAGAAAATTCAAATTACTTGGCACTAAAAAATACCTTTCAACTTTATAAACTAATTTGCGGACAAGTTTAAGGCACAAGAGCAAAAGTCCCGTCTCACTCTCACTCTCACTCTCTCTCTCTTTCTATCTTTCTCTTTCTCGATTCTTCCTGAAGAACGGGAGAGCGGCTCGCTCGGACGAAACTCGATTAATGCTTCAAACGTACTTTCGTGGCAACTCAAGACGCGATACTTCTTCGCTTTAGCTTTATAATCCTGTACATTTCTATACATAAATACCTACATTTAGAGACTACGTAATGTCGCATTATTCCACGAAATCTACTTTACTACCTCTGGAATTTGGAGATGGACTCTGTATTAGCTTTTCATCAATTATCAATTAGCTTTCGTTCGTATATATATATATATATATATATAATAATTTTACTCGGCGCTAGAAGTAACTGCGAAACCACCACATCAAAGTTAATTAAAGTTTTCAATTTACAGTAAATTTTGAAACACTTGGTTCTCAGTCATCGATATACGTAATAAATAATTGGTCTCTTTGTACTTTCGGCAATTTGAGTAATTCGTACGTTATAAAAGGAGATTTGAAAGGTTTAAGCGACACAGTGAATTCAATCATTTTCAATTACTATATACTCACTTTTGCAATCAGTCAACTTACGTTTTCATGAGAGTCGATTGAATGGGTCAAATTAATCTTTTATAGGTATGTGAAGAGTCACCTGTATTAGTGGTGACGATTAGTGTCGTGATAATGACAGAACTCTTTAATTATTTTATTATTTTTAATTATAGGTATATCTAAGATGTATGTTAAGGTCTTACGAGTATAATGTATATACTTAAAAAAATAAATTTAAATAAAAACTCTCGAAGCCTGAAGATTTATTGTATATGTATATAAAAGAAAAGCGATATGGAGAGAGCCCCTGTGAAATCGGAAGTCAATTTTCGATTATATTGTCAATTTCAGTTTTTGATAAAAAAAAAAATAAATAAATAAGAAAAAAATATAAAAAATCTCATAAAATATAATATGTTAACGTTCATGAATTAAATATTATAGATACATCTGAAAATCGCCGATCATGTACTATAAATCATATTAACATATATATATATATATATATATATATATATATATATATATATATATATATATATATATATATATATATATATATATATATATATATATATATATATATATATATATATATATATATATATATATATATATATATATATATATATATATATATATATATATATATATATATATATATATATATATATATATATATATAGAAAAAAAGTGAAAAAAAAAATATAAAAATAACGAGTCAATTGATCTCCACAGTCCTATATATAAATATTATACATACCTATATAAAGCTTACGATTAATATACTATGTATTGACGCTGGATTTGGTAAATGGTGAGCGAGCGATTTATTGTACATATATATAATATTACATAATTATAATAATAGTTATAATTATAATTAATAATTATAATTATACTCGGAGGGCACAAAGTCGTTGAGAGTGGAGGCACGAAGCGATCTAAGATACAATCCAGTTTCCGAGTAATATATGTATAAGAATAATAGAAAATAAAAATATAAAACTGATAAAATTGGGATAAATCTTCGTTTACAATAGGAATGGGATTATGATAGAGGAATGTTATCATACATGAAAGATACACGTATATATATATATATATATATATATATATATATATATATATATATATATATATATATATATATATATATAACTGTTTATTACATGCCTCATTATTACTATTATTGTTATTATTATTATTATCGTTATAATAATTATGCATATAGGAGAATTTACAGTATACATTACTTGTACATGTACATACCTATTGCAGTGCAGAATTATGCAGTATGGACAGATCGAAGCTTATGCCTCAAATATAAATGTTTTTATTGAGTGCTTCGTTACAATTATATTAATATATTAATATAATGATTAAAAATTTGTATAGAAGATAATTTCCTAAATTTATCTATAATATACCAAGTATACATATTTATATCTACATATACGAATATATATGTATATAAATATTATGTCTGAATGTATGCTGATGGGGGCTATGTAAATATTATAAATATTTTATAAAAGAATAACATTAGTGTGAATTGTAATATTAAAAAAAAAAAAAAGACAACCGACAACAAAAAATATCTAATTAAATAATCGCTCTGTACACTCTAACGTGGTTTGAATTTTAATAAATAATCCCAAAAAATCCTATATATATATATATATATATATATATATATATATATATATATATATATATATATATATTTTCGAGTATACAAATATTATATTATACATATATATATTATATATATATATATATATATATATATATATATATATATATATATATTCATTATTTTTCTCTATACCTATTCACTTGTATTTTTGTTGCTATTTGGTTATATTATATAGTTTATTTATATTGGTCCCTAAATTTTAAGTTCACGATCCATACAGGCAAACAAAGAATAAGAAAGAAGGAAGGAAATTTCATCTCATCAACATCAATCCTCGTTTGAACGGGTAGGTATGTTGTGTTCTTGTTTAGTTTAAAAATTGAGAAGAAGATAAATAGCTTTCTTTCTTCTCTAAATATCTTCCTATAATTATTCTAATTTTGTTTTTATTTTTCTATTAATTTATTTTCTTTTTCTACACGGTTTTAATTTGTAGTTTTCCACAGTAATTAATACAATAAGGATGAGTTCTGACATATACTTTGCATTGTAGGTAGTTATATGTACACACAATACCGGGATGTATGTGTATCGAGCAAAGTGACATACAATTGGACATTAAACTAGACTAATTTACTGATTGAATGCCGTTTGATATAACTTGATGAAATTATAGTTACACGAGGGATGCAAAATTTCGTACAGGTTTATTGGGATTTAATAAAGCCAACCAAGTGACTATAATTAGTGCTAAAACGTGGATGGATTCATCAATACTCTGCCCTATCAGCTATCAACGAAACCATTAGTAATTTAATTGTTCAACTTTGAAGTATCTAATCGATCCCGCGCGCGTATACCCGTTACCCGTTAATTCATGGATAATTCAAGATCGGGATTATTCTGGCTAATCAGCCTGAAACCATATGCTTTAAAGTAATTAGATTCTAGTAGGCATATAGCCTAGTACAAATTCGCCAATATTACATTCACCAACTACCCATACCCTACCCCCCCATCTATAAATGTTGGTACAACTCCAATTACATTTTACAATCATGATCAAATAATAATATGTTAATATATTATTATCAGCCCTCCAGGAACCTGAGGTATCAATGGTAAATAAAACCATTAAATTACTTTATTATTATATTATTATATACGATATAAATATCAGTCTCTATATAATTATTATTGGTTCGGTTTAATTGTTATTGGCAATTATTAATTGGCGCTGTTTCAATATTTCTTTTACATCTCAAAGCGTAATGCTATATTATCACTATTATTATTATTATTACTATCATTATTATTATACATTATTATTATTATACATTATTGTGTGTTAACGCATGATTATCATGGCATTTATCACGCAAAGTCAGAACATTCCGGAAACCGAGGTACAGCTACACAACTCACAAGGGTATCAATCTCACGCATGATGGTTTCGTGTTTTCGTGTTACAGATGGGTATTCAATAGTATGTTATACGTATATAAACAGCAAAGCTACGATCCGTTCATGTTTCACGATTTAGGGTGTGGGTCTATTTATCATTTCTATTTTCATTTTATCACTTCCACCGAGCAGTTACTTATTCCTTTCCATTGTGAGTTACGCGGTTTCCTCTCCGGTTCTACTGTCTTCAAATGTCGAGGTAATATTTTATCTACATTCTGCGTGAGACGAACCTTCCTTGTTTATTGTCTCACTGCGTCTCGAGACTCCCTAAATTAAAATATTGCTTCTTATATTTCCATGCCTTTGTTAACCGCGAGTTTTCTTAATTATTCTCGGTACTAGCTCCTCAGGCTTGGATCGTTACAGAATTATTGATTGAGTAAATTTATCAATCGATTGTCTCGTCAATCGTCGGTGTTTGATAAGTCTCGATTTTTTATTTGATTAGTTTATTCAAAATCCTGAATGGAAAAGCTAATTTTGTTGTTTTTTTTTTTTTTTTTTTTTTTTGAATTTTCTTTTCTACTAATAAATGGAATTTCAGAGGCGCAAGTATTATTTCCAAGCGTTGAAGGTAACAACAGGGCAACTCTGTGAAGTATAAAGGTTTCGAATTCTTTATGCAAGCGTTTAATCAATAGCAATCCGAATAGGGGCCCCGCTGAGCCCGCTCCCTCTTTCTCTCAATCAATGCCAGTGGTACAAAAACTGTTTATTTCACAGTTTACTGGGTTTACATGCCTGTCTGGATATTAAAAACCTTTGAGCTATAACACGGAAAGCACGCGTCGATACCGATACATATTTAATACGTTATATCGATCGTAGAATTCTATCAGTCCTGTGACAGGAAGTAAGAGTCTTTAATTCCCGTATCACTTGAGTCTTTGAAGGAAACTAGTTTTATTTAAAATTGGTTTAAAATTAACAGCTCAAATTTCAGATATCAGTATACCTAGTTAAGACCCTGGGCTGCAGAGAACCGTGAAAACGAAAGGGGAAAACAGTCGGGATATACGGCGCTAGAGATAAGTAATTAATCGGCTTATGCTTTGGAAGAGCTGGTGCAGGGTTCTCTCTCCCGTAGCTACTGTATAGTCGAGTGAGCGAAACGAAAGGTTATAAAAAAAATTTTTTATTTATTTTTTTTTTTTCCAAAAGCACGCGACAATACGAACCGGGAGATGTGCTGCGATTGCGGCACTGATTATTTTGAATAAAAGTCTCACCCTTTGTTTTAAACTGCGACAAAGCAATTCTATATAATGAATGTCCGCCATTAATTCAATTTTGAATTGTCTATTTAGTCCCATGGGTTCCCTTCTCTTCCCTTCCCTTCCTTTAGGCTTTGACTAACTTCTCGACTGAAAGTAACTCGCTAAATTGAACATGCAATGTCTGCAATAGCACCAGTACGATACCTACTTACAAGATATGAAACCTGGGGTTTTGGTAGGATACTAATTGTCTCGTAATATTTAGTCACGGTCAATTTATCATCGTCGTAAAGCGTATAATAATCGAGGATATATATCTGACGGCTAAACAATGTTAATGATTTACTCAAAATTGTGATATAAAATTTTTATTACTTTATTATATACGAATTTTTGTGTATCGCGTTGGTGTAAAGAGATAACGAATGATAAATGTCCTGAAATTAATTGTTTTTTTTTTTTTTAAATAGATTAAAGCGATAAATGATGTAATATCTAACTATACATTTATGATTTAAGTTTTTAGCTTTATTTCATTGCGTAGTTTAGCGATCGATGAATGTGAGTACTTTTTTAAATTGTTAACAGCCGTATCTTCGTAACGCGTTAATAACTCATCGACAAATGTGTCTTTCAATTTTTTAAGGCATCTGAAAGAAATGAGAGAAAAAAATAAAAATAAATTTTTTTTTTATATATATAAAAAATATTTTCATCAAGTTTAACAGAATTATATTAAAATTTATCACCCTAACAACACTCGACTTTTATAGCCAAAATTACCTTCTGTATAATGAGTCCTGTCGAAATTTTATAATATCTAGACTCGGAGCGTGAGGACGGTGAATAACGAAGCCATCAGGCAACACGATGTACCTGTAAAGTTTTTTACAACAATATATTAAAGTGGCCTCTATTTTCCACCATTAATTATAAAGCTTTCGAATCCGTAACGCAAACTTTTTGTTTTTTGTTTGTTTCTTAAAATTCCTACCTGTAACCCATAGCTGCCAAGTGAGCAATGTGCGATACTTTGTTCCAACCAAAACCAACGAATCTAGTATCGTATTTCGGAGCAGAACTCGGAACTACAACATAAGGCTCAAAATCTGGTTCCCACGAAACCTACGAACGATATTTACGTTCAATGAATTATTTTCAAATTATAAAATCACATTATACTATTTTTTAATTCATTACTTACCTCGTATGGCTCGAGTGCTTTACACCAATAGGTGTAATTGGTAGCAGCATGTCCTTGGGACCAAATATGGTATCGAAATGTATAAAATACACCCCGATTTAGAGATTTAACCAAAGCTTCTTTACTCGCAGGAAAATTAAACCTATTCAAAATTTATTTCAAAGGGTATAAGTTTATTTGGTTCCAATAAATCTTTTATGGGATATTATTACCTATATCTTTCGGTTTCGAATGCCGGAATAATCAGAGCTACTTTACTATCCTCTTTCAAATCAAGTGTGATAATGTTGTTCATCAAAGTGTCGTATAAATAATTAGACGGTATAAAATCAACGTCTAATTGAAAAATGAACGATGTCGTTACGTGGGCGATTCCTATGTTGCGTAAATAATTTACAGGATAAAATTCCTATAATTTGAAGAAAAAAAAATAAAATTTTGACGTTGGTATAAAAGTGGTATATATTTTAAACTATTTTTTCGAAAAATAGGTGTATTTAATTTAATTACGCACCCCTTCTTTATATACAACGTGATAAGCGATGTTACGCCTGGTTTTCAGTTCGTTCGATCCGCGTACAAAATTGATAAAATTATTCGTATCAGAGTCGGTAAAGTAAAGAGCAACTGATATCGCACCAGACCATCGTTTGCACAAATCTTCCAAAAGCGTAAGTCTGTCAGCGCTGCATTGAGTTATCAGAGTTACATCAGGGTTGGATTTAAAGTTATTTTCATATTCTAGAAGGAACAAATGCGTCCGATACTTTATTTCCGAACTTTTTTCAAATCTTTGACACGGACTATGCTTTAATTCCTAAAAGGAAACGATTCAATTATGTAATAATCGAATTTCTCAACCACTCACACACACATAACGATCTTAGTCGATCAAACTTACAACTTGCGGTGTAACATTTCTCTCGTTGCAAACAAAGAGTTGTTTTCTCAACAAATTTCCATCCAGTTCTAAAAAAATTTGATAAGACTTTCGGAAATCGTCTATATGCTTGTTACTCACGTCTTGTTTCCTCGGTGAGTTCCAGTGAATAATCTATCAACGAATTACTCAAATAGTTACTATCAAACAGTAACTGGGATGTAGATAATAAAATTGATAGTTAAAACAAACGAATTAAAAAAACAAAAAAATAGAATATTTAACGAAAAATTTGCCTACATTTATTTTATTTGTATTGGTATAACAATTTTCGCTCAATGTGTTTACACTCAGCTGAACGTTCCAGGTACATTCAAGCCTGTATACAATACGAGGATATTTCTTGATAACAGCGTTTATTATGTCTTGATCAGCGAGCCGTGTTTCGGGAATAATTTTTAAAGTATCACGCGATATCTCGCGCCATTTATTAAGGAATTTCATACCCCTTAGACGTTTCAAATTCATTAGCATAACCCCGGTGTTAAATCCTCGCCCTAAAGCGGGCCAAGGGAACGGGTTGATTGCTGGTGGTTTTAAATACCAGTCACTTTGGTTTTCTACTAATCCTATTACTTGTTCGTATCTAAAGTTCTCGAACAATTTCCATAATCTTAGAATATCAGTTAAAACAGTAACGTCAGTGTCAAGTACTATGACTTTATCTTCCCTGAGTATTTCGGGGAGAACTAATTTCAGTAAACCGTAAACACCTGAGTAATGTTTATTCGGAATCCAGGCAACTTGTGGCACTAATTCTGCAGACTTGTAATAAGTCAATTCAACTGAAATATACGATTAATACTTATAACGTTTAGACAATTTACGTACTTTATCACATAATAAATATCATTTCACAAACCGTTTGGCAAATCCCATGATTTAAATAACGCGAATAACGTTCTGTTTGCGATTTCGTCTACCAATAGATGAAAGTGTAATGGATTTCTTCTGTAAAATACAACAGATTTCACTACAGTTACAGTTGCAAACGTTGAATTATATCCCGCGCAAACCATCGCGATGTGAACGACGTTACACTCGATCTAAAAATGAATAAGATGTATTATTAATCGTTGATTATCTCTATGCTATAATTTTTCTGTCTTTAAATATTTGATGAATTATTACCTCTGCATTGTTCTCGAGTTCATATTGATCATCGATGATTGAATTTTCCGCATCTTTAATTCCTGTGTGAATTTTTTTTGATTCAATTTCACTCTGTGGTACCTTTTTCAAATTTTTTCTCTCCACAACTGTAAACATAGAAAAAGAATCGCCAATAAATGTGTTTCTGTATACACTTCGATTTCAGGTTGATACCGGAATTACTTACCGTTTGAAAATAGGTAAAAATAGAACATTGTCGATGTGATAACTGCACCGATCAGACATCTTATCCATGGTCGAGCCATGCCAATATACTTGGCATACTTTGATGCTTCTATGATAACAATATCAATCCAACAATTGTTGACGTGGAATTTAAATATATGTATAATTAAGATATTCGTCTTATGGATAGTGAGAGATTAGGGTAAAAGTTAAGAGTTTTGAAACTAGTATTAATTTTGTATTAAAACTTACATTATTTATTATTCTTATTTTATAATTTATTATATGAGGATATTAGGTTATAATATGTAGGAGGTTAGGTAGTATACACGTAAATAAAATCTAAAGATATATTCTTACCTCAGGATTTATCCTCTTCGTTGACGTGTCTCAATTTTTGAATATTTCGTGTGTTTGAATTTTACGATATTGTACATACACATTATGTCGTGAATAAATATTAAACAATTACAATGCAATGGATAATGATGAATAATATTATAGTATATATTTGTAAAAATCGAATGAATTACAGAAGGTTTTTTATCATATTATCATGTTATTTATTTCATTGTCGATCGTCTGTGATTTTGACGTTGTTCTATTATTCGGACGACTGAGGTAACATTCCAACAATTATATCATTGTAGACGTATAGAATCGTATAAAAGGTTCGACCTGGGTGTATTTGACGATTCTCTCAAGCACGAGTATAACCGACTAGTCCACAATATGGATTTTTTAAACTCAGAATGCCCACGATATAATTATTATTTCAAACGTCGTTCAATTAGAGCAATTTAAAAAAATTATCTCAACGAATCAGAGCCGTAAATTCACCCGCTTGTTTCATTATTGAATGCAGACACAATACACATTATAGTTTTTGCCAATATGATACGTTATATCGACTACGATGGAGCCACCATCGATTCATACGCTTACTCCATCTGTGATAATTTGCAAAAAGCATGAACCAGCTTGTATCAGAATACCGTAACGATTTTCTGAGGTGTGTTATAGATGTCGTTACAATACAGTCCAGGATATGGCGCCTCTCATATCTTGGTAGCAAATTGATCAACTATGTTTGCCGCAAATAGTGAGGCGGCAATGATTTGAATTTATTATTTGTTACTGAAAAGATGATTATCGATCGCTGATTTATAATATCTTCTTTTTCAGTTGTATCAGCTGTAAAAAATATCTTCTGTTTATTGTATAGAAGGATATATTTCATCAACTCACAAACGGCGTTCAAAATATACTTTGCGAAATATAAGAATCAGGATATTATAATTATATATTGCAATTATTATAGAATTAAAATAATATTTTCATAGGCAAGATTTATTTCTTCATTACAGTTAAGTTGATGTTGTACAAATTATTATAGCCTTATAATTATAACAAGTCAAGTTCCTTATTCACTGAAAGAATTCATGATATCGATATGTATTCTATATCAGGGGCTTAAAACTCAAAAACGTCCATCATTGGGTGAAACAAAATACATTGATGCTTAATTTCCGTAAAGGTGTATATTAATAATAATGATAATAATAATAGTAATAATAATAATGATAATAATAATGATAACAATAATTATTATGACTGTGCATAACGTAACATATGTTGGTCGAAATGGATATATTGATATTTGATAGACTAATTTTGTTTTTGATGAATATTCACATTATAATAAAGCATTACGGCTGACAATTAATTGTTGGCGTATTTATATTTTTATCAGTATATAGGCCTGTAAGTTTTAGAGCTTGTTAAAAAAAAAAAAAAATGTATATACATGAAAAAATAAAAATAAATATGAAACAGAAATAACGAATAAGAAAAAACACAACACATGCGAAGCACTTCAGTGTATTATTTCTTCTTTACATTTTTGATTATTGAAAAATTTGTTATATGTATAGGACAGGCCGATTCCGATTGCCTCAATTTCATTTGTATGATTAGAGAATAATTTTTGAAATGATTGTAAATCGCCAAATTTCCGATGTTTTAACTACTGTATCCATAATTATATTCTTTACATGTAATTTAAATGCGTTTTAAATAAAATATAACTAATGTTTGCTATACGTTATATAAAAAAAAAAAAAAAAAAAAAAAAAAAAGAAAAAAGAAAATACACTGCTCTTCATATGCTGGCTGATAATTCTCCTTGCTTAAACGCACAGTATTGATTTGATACAATATGTTTAAATTAACTATACAATCTTGCTACCCTCATTCTAATATAGAATATTCCGTCACGTTCAATTGTATCTATGTATGTATGTATGTATATAGGTATGTATAATAATTATGTGAGTTACTCGGAAGTTACAGTCAGCTGGAGCTGAGCATATAAGAAACTAAAACTTCTTACAAATAAAATTAATCTAGGCGATTTACTCTGTTGGCCAACTTAGCGATCACCCTGTATAATAATTATTACTTCGTCATTAATAATGATCATATAATAACGCTCTTTACGCGTATTGCGTTTTTTACTGCACTAATTACGAAGCGATGATAGCTGCTTATGTCTATTGTAGACCAGGAACATAAAACTTAATTTTTTGTCATAAACGAAAATCTTATTGTACACAAATATCGGTACTTCTCCCACCCATTATTCAACATCCCCTCCTGCAGAGTTACATATTCTTATAAAAGAAAAAAAAAAGGACAAAACAATAAAAAATAAAATAAACTATAAGTTTCTGACGGAATGAAAGTATCTGTATTTTATGTATAATATGTATGTAATTGTATATGTATAGAAATTAATGCTTTAACACTCTGCTCGATCTTATTTAAATTTCTAATACAATATATAATAATTAGGTATATGTTAATTGAAAAAACATGCATTGTTTTAATATGGCATCCAGATAGTTGGCAATTAAAAAATGTTCAATAATATAATGTATAAAACATGAGAATGATTTGAATAATGATAATTATTTAATCAATCAATATATAATGTATATATAATGAACTCGTAATGATTTACTAATTGCTCACATTACTGTGCAGTCTTATCAGAGAATGGGGACAAGTTAAAAATTTGATGTAGGTATAGCACCAAAGAGTCAATTACAGATAAATCTATAATATATTGTCCCATCTGATGGTGAACATGGTGTTAAAAACATAAATTAACTGAACGAATTGCTGAAGTTAATAGACGTTAGTCATAATAGGTGAGGAACATCAATTCCCTCCGTAGTAAGTAGTTTTTAGTTTTTTTTTTGTTTGTTTCTTTTTTTTTTTTAGTTATAAAACGTTGGATTATTAACATTGCGATTATTATACAAGTCGTTATTACATAGTATAGAGTGTTTTTTTTTTTTTTTTTTTTTTTTTTTTTATATCATGGTACAAACATTATTATCATCACAGTAAAAATATTTTATATCTTTTTTGTATTTTTATTTTTTCTTCTTCTTATTTTTCATCTTCTTATTTTTGTTTTATAACTATAAACTTGTGCATTAAACACAGTATACTCACGCATACACAATATACTGCCTGTGAAACAGCACACTTTCCACTAGCATTATTTAATTTATTATTTCCTATACTATATATGGTATAGTATAAAGTATAGTATCAAGTAGTTCATTATACAATATTATTAAGTAGTTTATCAGTTCATTTACAATTTATCAAAATAATATTATGGATATTAGTAAAAAATACGTGAACGAACTTATATATACATACATATATTATAGGTGTATATATATGTATCCCTTCTGCATCGGATATATAATATATGTAATATGTCATCGTAAATATAAAGAATACTTAAATTTTAAATAATATCTCATTAAATTATAGTCATTGGTCTATATCAACGTGATCATGAATAATAATTTCATTTTCTTCTTTTAATTTATTAATATTAATAGTTTATGCAGAATTCATACGGTTTTCATTTTCTACATCTTTTAAATATATATGAATATGTGATTATTGAGTATGTTTTTTTTTTTCTTTTTTTATTTTTTTTTTTATTTTATTAATTTTTATTTTTTGAACAGCTCGGTGGTACTTAGCTGCATATTACAAATTTTTAAAATGCCTGTATATAGTGTATGATAAAAAGTAATGCAGCAATAGGCTCAAAGTTATTTATACAATAAATTCATAAAATTCAATTATAAAAAGGTTGCAAAGTATACGTTGGGAATTAATCCCAAATCGTAGTAGAACCATTATGTAATATAGATCAGGAAGCATAAAACTTTAAGAACTTATTATCGCTTATTAATTAATGTATATAAATTAAGTTTGGTGTGCTTTACTGTTGTATCATACACCATGATCATTGAGTACATTGTTACACGTCATTCGTATTTCTATAATTATACTACCTATCGTTATTATATTGGTATTTTAATATATGTATAGCTGCCTGCATAGACTGCCTAGCTATCTATTATGATAATATGTACAAAATTTTGTGTTTAAGAACAATCACTGTTTCTTTAAAGAACACAAACACGATCACGTCTAGTCCATTAGCAGTATGAATCACTGTTTGTCACACTGAGGTTTGCGTGATGCCATTACCGGCCAACCATGCACGACTATTGTTCTTTGGGTCTGTGATTTCGTATTCAGAGTCATCAATTTCGCACAGATTGGTAGAGAGATCGCTGTTGCTGGTTCCACCTCCCAACAGCGAATTTCTCTCTTCGAGAGTCGTTATCACAGAACCAATTTCATCCACGTCGTCTCCTTTCAGGCATCGGTTGCGCCGACTACTTGGAAAACCATAAGGCACTACGTCGTCTTCTTCTTCATCAGATTCCAGAGTACTAAGACGTCCATTAAGTGGATTCGTCTCGTTCTCTGTATCCGTATGAATATTATAATGTGGTAGATATGAATTAGGATGGCGAAGGTAGCTATCGGAATCTTTGTACTTGTATTCGCCTTCACCACCGCTATCCAGCGGATTCAAACGCTGACTTTCCGGGCAGTAATTATGCTCTGAAAACTCTGTTCCACATTCAGAATCTCCTACATACTCAGATTCTTGGTCCTCATCTAGGGTTTCAATATCTCTCGATGGGTCTACTGGACCGTGCACTGAAAACGATAATATTGCATTATAGATATCCTCTCACATAATAACTCCCTGATAATAATTATAGCAGCTATTATACGACACGAGTTAGTAATAATAATAAGGGTTTGACATCATCAATCAAAACCCAACAATAGATCATGCGCTAGTGTAGCAAAAAGATGTGTCTGTAAAAATTTTCTGTATTATGCAAAGTATTTGGCACAGAGATATCTATAATTTCCATTATATCATGCCTTTATTTGAAAATCTATCTCAATGCTTACTTGAGATCTGAAAAAAAGAGTAAGTGTGCACATATTCTGCTATCGTGTCTCTTACGATTATATTTTAATATACATTTCTGTATTGATTCAGATTTATGTATTTTTTTTCTGGTAGATTTTCGATTTATAAAAAATTTTACGATAATGTATAAAGAATTAAATTACTGTGCAATGTAACGGACGAAAGCTGTGAAGCGGTGTGATAACTTACTTGGTGGTAGCTGATGAGTGTTGGACTCGTTGCTCTCATTGCTGTGGAAGCTGGATGAGTCTGGAACTTCGCTGCCAGGAACCTCCGTGATGTTAGGTAAGGGGTTCTGACTTGGCCTGACCCAGTCTGAACAGTCCCAGTGATACCCTAAAAGCATTGCAGACAACAACTGTACTCTGAAACACTACATGCGATTACTACTGCAGTGCCGCGACGCAGCGTGAAAAAGCATAGTTTTAAAACGTGTAAAAGATTTCAGGCAAAGCAACCCATAAATAAAATCAGGCAATCTAGTCTATCCACTTACCACCTACTATACGGGGATCGTCCTCTATCGAGGAAAGGGAAGCTATAGACGTCCCTCCTGCATGAGGCCCCCGTCTCGTATTCAGTAGAAGTCCTCCAGCGGTCAGCTCTGGTACCACTGGGCTCGCTCGTTTCAGGTCTGTTAGTGCACACACAACAACACGCCAGTGTTAATGGGATTCAGGTTCACCAAACCGCTATTCAATTTGTCATAATGCAATAGAGAACCTCGGATGAAAGCTAGTCGGAAAACCCATCATGCACTAAGCAAATTAAAATAAAAAGCTACAACAGGGACTCACCGTTCTTGATCTTTGTTGTATCGGTGATGAAAGAGGCTAGATGCATTTGTTCCTGCCATGTAGGTTTGTGTAAACTGTCCGTGTCACTGCCAGTGGCATTTCCGCCAACAGGATTGGATAGGGACGGAGGAGGTAATGGGGTACTTCGATTCAGATTTCTTAGGTAATCAGGTGGGAAATTCTCCAATTCATCACCTGCACTACCGTAACTTCTCAGAGTGTCCAAGTTATTCAGAGCCACAGCGGCGGAGTTGCTATAAGGTGCCGGCTCATTGTTTGAACTGGGAGTATAGGATGCGGGACGAGGAGGACATTGGGGAGGTTCTCTCTGAAAAAATCACACAAAAACCCTTAAACTCAAAACACACTTCACTAAATAATAAAATGATAATCAGCCAATAGCAAAAAATAAAATAAACTGCACTATATATGCATGGAGAGTTTTCTCAATATTTATAAAATTTCATGCTATATAAATTTACCGACAATTCTCTACAACTAGAAGCAACGTTATATTAATATCAAATTACCTGTATCACTTCCAAGTTGCTCAGCTTTGAACTACGTTTGAATTCATGTTCGTGAGGTCTAGCTGAATTCAGGACAATTTGTTTACGAGTTTCATTGTTTATGTTGTTTGCTCGGGCTCTGGTACGCTTTATTCTTATTCTCCGGTATGTGAAAAATATCACGACTAATAAAAATACAATTACAAGAATACCTATACTAATCCACATCAGTTGTTCCCAAGTGATATTAAAATGACTCGATATTATTGGCGTCGAGTAAGCTGGATTTCCACAATTTAGACCAGTCATATTTGGGGGACAAATGCATCTGTATGATCCTACTTCATTGATACAAGTACCTCCGTTAGTGCAAGGCCTTGTATCGCACTCGTTTATATCAGTTTCGCATCGATCTCCCATAAATCCATGACACTTGCATATTGGACCGTTGTTTCCTTCTTCACAAACACCACTGTGTATGCAAGGATTTGGATTGCAATATCTGCCATATTCGCACCGTTTTCCGCTCAGATTTGGACCGACACAAGTGCACTTGAAATCTCCAGTTCCAACGACGATCTTGCACCTTCCTCCGTATAAACAAGGCGACGAAGCACACGGATCTGTATCTACGTCGCAAGTTAGACCTTTGAATCTTCCATGACATTGACATTCGTAGTTATCACCACCCAGCTCTTTACAGGTTCCACCATTTTGGCATGGCTGAGAGCCACACACTCCAGGCGGAACCAATATTGTAGCAGAATCACAGCTGAATTCAACATTTGCAAAACGTTTTAATACCGCAACGCTGCTCGCGCCGCTCATATGGAGAGGTACGGATATTTTTGCAATTCTAACGTCGTCCATGCACCCGTGAAAACCTCGTTGTACATCCTCGAAGCCGAGTATGGACGGATGTTGTCTAACTTCTGCACCTAAATACAAATCGTCAGACTGCAAATTCAGTATGTCATCAATTCCTGGCGCTGCACCGTGGGCTATGTGTTTTCCGTCAACGGTAACACGGGCGTTATTATTCTCTCTCTCAAGTTGAACATCGTGCCATTGTCCGTCGCTGACATAAACGCTGCTAACTCTGACCATACCCTCTCCGCTTCCAAGATCAAACCGATACTGTACCACTCCGTTAACTACCTCCAAAATATTGTAGTCAACTTTACCAGCTGCATACATTAGGTTTCCAGTTGGTTGCATCGTCCTTATTCGAAGTTGAAGACTCAGTTTATCTTCAATAGTCTGTTTTATAAGCGATTTATCTATTTTGTAACGAGCGTAACTCTTACCACTGAATGAAATTGGATTTCTAGGAATGTAACATGATTCGTCGTGGCATTTTGAAATGTCAATATCACATGTCTGACCGGCAAATCCTTCCGCACATTGACACGAGTAGCCTTGTGCCGAAGAATCTGGTATGCAGACCTTGAAAACTGGGCAAGGATCTCTTGCACACTCATTTACTACAACTTCACAATGATTTCCTGCATATCCTTCTTTACAGCTGCATTCCATCTTGTGCTTATGCCGTGGTGAAACGAAACTTGTTACATCAGTAGCAATGAGTGAGACCTGATTAGTGTCTAGGTTTATTCTATCATGGCATTCTCCGTAAACACAGTAGCCCTTGTTGCATTTAAATCTTACGATTTCCTCCACAACTAGCTTTGTCGATTCTTCTAATTCTTCTATGTGTTGATTGAGAGCTTCGCGAATACTTTCCGACGAATAAAAACCTGTGACACCAAGTAAAGTCTGGGCCTTTCTAACGGCGAATAAAACATCAAGATCGTTATGGACGGCCTGACGAGTTGCTCGTGATTTAATGATATTCACTTCGTCAGCAGATGGTTGTACGCTTATTATTATCACTTCTTTCAGTCTACAATTCATAGCATTACGAACAGTTCTGATAAAGCCCTTGCGATGGCTAAGGATAAAATCTTCAGGACTGACCTCCCTAAATCTCACGATTACCGAGTTCTCCAACATTTTTTCAGCTACTAGTTCAACGTTTACCTTCACTATAGAATATGAATAAAATTTTCCATCAGTTACACTGACATTTACTTTATATTCACCAACGTCCAATCTAGGAAGTGCAACTAGAGTCCCATCGGCGCTATCAAGTTGAAAGAGATCAGTATTTGGACTCGGAGACGAAGGTATTAGACCAAAAGTCAGAGTATCATACTGGTCTTGATCAGTAGCATGAATTCGGCCGATAGTTCCACCCGGATATTCGTCCAAGTAAGAATTGACTGTGATTTCCAACGGCGTGATAACTGGCGGGTATTGAGACTCTTCAATAATTTTAATAACAACCCAGGCATCGGAGTATAACGGAGGAATTCCATTATCGAATACTCTGACATGTAAAAGATATTTATCTTTAACTCTATTGTTGAATTTAGTAGCTGTTCTCAATGTGCCATCTTGCTCCAAGCGAAAGGCATCTCCTTCGTTTCCAGATCTAAAGTCAAACGTGTAAGGTTCTGCATTGGGCCATGCATCCGCGTCTGTTACAATGAACTGTAAGACTATGTGATTGAGAGATTTGTCTTCCTGAACAACCGCGGTGTAATTTGATTGAGCAAATAACGGAGGGTTGTCATTTGCATCGGTGATCTCAATGTTTACCATCACAAAATTCATCAGCATTGGAATTCCGTTATCCCGCGCATGGACTTCCAGCACGTAATTAGATACCTGCGAAAGATTAAAAGGCTTGTAAAATACGTTACATGGAATGATAAATATAATAGAGAATTGGAAACAAACCGTTTCTCGATCTAGCGGAGCTGCAACAGATATATTTCCGGACCTCTCGTCAATAGCAAACTGCTTTTGTCTGTCGCCTCGCTCAATGTAGTAAGATACGTTTCCATTTTCACCACTGTCCAAGTCGTTTGCTATTATCTGTAATAGAGTTTGAATAAAGAGTCAGAAATGTTTTAACTACACGATTATAAGCACAATGTAGATATAACAGTGATAAATCCTTACCTGTAATATTTTTTCGCTAATATTAGCATCCTCTCTTATCCGAGCAGTGTAAGAAACCTGACTGAAGATTGGGGCATTGTCATTGCTATCAGTTACAGTAATATTGACAGTAGCATAGTTGCTCAATGGAGGTATACCTCCGTCGATTGCTTGGATAGTTAAGAAGTAATCTTTAGCTCGTTCATAATCTAATTGTTCAGCAATGGTGATGACCCCAGTTTGAGTATCGATTTGGAATTTTTTGTGCTCGTTTCCACCGACTATGGAATAATAAACATCAGCATTGACTCCTGTGTCTTTTGAGGTGGCAAGAACTCTCGCTACTTCAGTGCCAACAGCATCAATCTCAGGAACTCGAGCGAAATAAAATTTGGAAGCAAATTCTGGTGGATTGTCGTTTATATCTTGAACATTGACGATTAACGTTGCTACACTGGAAAGTTGGGGTGTTCCTTGGTCTAATGCTTGGATCGTAACGTTATACATAGCTTTTGTTTCTCTGTCAAGTGGCTTGGCAAGAGTAACAATACCGCTGTCAGCGGCAATCAAGAAATGTCCTTCAGCAGAATCGATGAACTCATATTTAACTTTCCTATTTATACCAATATCGCTATCAGTCGCGTGTACTTTAGTAACTAATGTTCCGACTTCAACATCTTCAGGAAGAGTCGCGCTGTATGATTGCATTGTGAACTTAGGTGCGTTATCGTTTAAATCGGATACCAAAATTTCTAGTTGTGATGAACATTCCCAAGCGGGTTTGTCCCTGTCTTGAACATGAGCTGTGAGTGAATATTTTGCCTGAGTCTCTCTGTCTAATTGGCCCACTGTCTTAAGAACCCCATTTTCTTTGTCTAACGAAAATTTCTCGTTATTTTCACCAGTTAAATAAAATCTCAGCTTTGCATTAGGCTCGTCATCATAGTCTGTCGCTAATACTGTAAGAACATATGTGCCAGGGTGCGAACCTTCGGACAAAATTTCTCTGTATCGATATCTTAGACAATACGGAGGATTGTCATTAACGTCAAGAATTTCAACGGTCACTTGTGTTCTGCAAACGTATTTACCATCAGTCCCGATAACGTCGAGTTCATATTGGCCAATCATTTCTCTATCTAAACTTTTAGCGACGTAAACTTCACCAGTTGATCTGATTTGGAACTGAGATCTGGGATCTCCGGAAGTTATATAAAATTCAACAGGTGTATTAAGATCCGTGTCTCTATCGGTCGTAACAAGCTTTACAACGACTGTTCCAGGCAGAGCATCCTCCTTTACAGAAGCATCGTAATGATCGTCGACGAATACTGGCGGATTGTCGTTATAATCTTTTAGTTTAACATGAACGGATGTTCTAGCAAAATGTTTTGGGTTCCCATTGTCTGTTGCAACTACCTGAAACTTGTACTCAGACTGTTTTTCTTTATCTAGTTGAATCAGAGTCGAAATCCAGCCGGTATATGCATCAACTGTAAAGACATTAGCAAGTTCTCCAATGTCAGATCCAAACGAGTATCTAACTTCTCCGTTACTACCGAGGTCATTGTCGTGAGCAATTACTTTGAGAATTGAAGTTCCCTCGTCAATATTTTCTGCAAGACTTATAGAGTATGGATTACTTTCGAACATCGGTGCGTGATCATTTTCGTCCAGAACTTGAAGCGATATTTCTGCCAAGGCTGTTAGAGGAGGACTGGAATCAGTTTCAGCTAAAACTCCAATCAGATAATTGTCCTTAGTTTCACGATCTAACGAATTGGCTAACGTTATTTGACCGTTTGAGTCCACAATGAATGGAGACACGTTATCATTGCCTGATATTATCCTGTAAGTTACCGTGCTGTTGGTAACGGTCTTTAATCGAGTAATCGGTGTGCCTGCTGGAGACGCCTCAGATATGAAGAACTTATCTTCTTTTCTCTCAAAAAGAGGAGGTATATCTTGTGAACCCATGATATAAATGTTCAATGGAACATCAGCATGATGTGATATCACTCCTTTGTCTTCTGCTCGAATGAATAGCTGGAACAGTTGGTTTTCTGCAAACAAAAATTTCAGAATTATTAGTACTTACAGGGATTTTGAAACCTGAAATAAATAGCGGGATTATATGGCGATACTCTTACCCCATGGAAGTGCACTTTTTCTCAAGAACAGAGCCCCAGTTTCCGAGTTTATACCGAACAAATCCTTAGCGTCAGAGTTCTGTTTTTCGTATATGGAATATTCAATCTTTGCCGCATCATCTTCATCGGCATCTTGAGCTCTGACTTTGAGGAATATTGTATTCATTGAAAGATTGCTGTGTATAGTGGCTTTGTATTCTTTGAGTAAAAACACAGGCGAATTATCGTTTTCGTCACCAACTCTGACTCTGATCATAATAAATCCGGATTTTCCACCACCGTCAGTAGCCATAACAGGAAGCTCATATAATTTCTGATTCTCTCGATCAAGTTTCTTTTTCGTAACAATTTCCCCAGTTAGTTTATTGATGTCAAATGTCTCCTTCATCAGGTCTGAAGGAATAGAATAAGTCACGGTACCATAGTCTCCGAAATCTTCATCATCGGCAATTACGTTTGTAACAAGTCGTCCTGGCAGTTGATTTTCCAAAACAGTAACTTCGACTTGAGGATTTGGGAACTTTGGATTATGTCTATTCGCAGGTAGTATCTCAATTTTGACTCTGGCAAAGCTTGTGTAGACGCCATCACTTACGGACACATTTAACAGCGTCATTTTTTGTTCACCAAAATTTTGCATGTTTATTAAAGAGATTATTCCACTGTTTGGATCTATCGTGTATGTTTGCTGATCATTACCGCCCACTATTGTGTACGTCAATCGCGACTCGTCGACGTAGTCTTGATCGCCTGCGGATACTACTGTCACAAATTGTCCACGTTCTGCATGTTCCGATAGGGAACATGTGTAAGATATTTGTTCAAACATTGGTGGATTGTCGTTCATGTCTACCACCGTTACCCAGACATGGGCTGTGCTTGATAGACTTGGAACACCTCTGTCCATTGAGAGGACAGTGAAATGATGAGAGTTGTGCCTTTCGTGGTCGAGTGATCGTTTCAAATAAATTATACCCTCCTCTGGATCCATGTGGAAATATTCGCTGCTATTTTCTGTATCGTTTTGAATCGCGTATCTAACTTTCTGGTTTATACCTGTAATGAAATGACGAAGCATATTAAAGTGAGGCTAAAGCCGTAACGAGCTTTCTGGAGAATGTGGGATGATGAGAAATGGGCGGCATATATGGAAGAAGATCATTTCTTAGAATGAGTCCTGATTTTTTGACTTGCCTGTGTCATTATCTCGTGAATTAACTCGCAAAATTGATGTTCCAAAGGGTGCTGCTTCCGAAACTGATATGTTGTAAGAGTCTTGAGTGAATTCTGGAGGGCAGTCGTTAACGTCTAGTACCAGGATGCTGACGAGGACCTCGGCGTATACTCCAGACACACTGTCTGTGGCTCGTACCGTTAACTCGTACTGTTTCTTTTGCTCGTAATCCAGTTCATCCACCACATAGATTACACCTAATTTATTGAATAAAGGTTGTAGACCCAAAGCGCGATCTATTCAGACATTAGAGGGATTGAATGTTCCTTGAAACTATGCGTGTAATTTGTTTATAGCATTCCATGTTCCATACAGCTTATTGATTCATTACAATATTTATTACACATTTTTTTCAAGTTTGAACAATTCCTCTAACGTTTGATAACACTAATGAATGCAACCCTGTATTGTAAAACATCACAATGCCAATGAATTTATTGATGCCGTTGAAAATTTCATGCAACAATCCACAGAATGAAAGTTTTCAAATTTTAAGCAGATAGTTTGTCTATTGATAGAATAAAAAAAAAAAAAATCGAATTGCTTGATTGAATGATACAATTATCATGGGAAATATCACTCTGATAGAGTATCCATGGAAAGATGAATTTCCCGAGAATAGTATGCGAAAATTTTTGTACAGATTTAGAAAAGGAAAAAATCAATGGATAAAATAATTTTTAATTTCTATAATTTTCATTAAAATTTTATTTCTATATTAATATCGCTAGAGAAAAGATAGAATTATTGTTCGACATGAAGCACAGGGTGATAAAGTGAGTATAATGATTACAAGGAAATAAGCAAAGCATGCGATGAAAGTTTACTTCAATAGAATTTAAAATAAATAAATAAAACTGCGTAAAGAATCAGATAATTGATATATTAAGTAGATCGAGGACTATAACAATTGTACAAATAATAAATTTCAATAATGCCACATTTATTATCGTTCAAATTTTTTGCCCCTAGAAGAATATGAATGACTAGCGATTCTAATTAATTAATATTTGTAATGATTTTCAACTGGTATCAAATTAAACTGTTCTGCAGTGCGTAGCGAAAGGTTTCATGCAAACAAAAAATCGACGATATGTGCTTGTTGAATAAAAGATTACAGAGAAACTGAAAAAAAAAAAATAAAAAAATAAAAAAATAATAAAAAAAAAAGGAAATAAGTGAAAACCAACATAATATTGCGAACACGAAGCCTATGTACATATTTATTCGCGTTACATTGCTATGGTGTACGAAATTTTTTATATTTTTTATTTTTTTCATTCGAACGTGTATTTGCAAAAGAGATCTAATTTCGATAGAATATTAATTGCAATTAAAATTTGTCACATATACATATAGACAATAGTCGATTTATTGTTTTAGTACAAACAGCAATGTAACAGCGAAAAATAACAGCAACACAGCAGGCTGGTAGAACTGGTTTGTTTTATACTCACAAGGGCCATTGTTACTGTCGGGGGCTGCGAAACAGGGAGATACAACAAAACTTTAATTTCCAAATCGAATCAAGCACTTCAAAGGTCGAAATTGGGTCAAATAGGTGAAAATTTTTTTTTAACGTAGTTTCGAAATTTTCAAATTGTACGATTTTATATTATAAGCGCTTAACAAAGGTTTAATTAATTCAGAGTTTCCCAATTTACTTGGGTTTAATAAAACCGATAATTAACGTATTATATGTCACCCACCAGAATATATACTTTCAATAAATTTCTATATATACCTCGCATTTCTATATAAAAATATAATTTTCAACTTTAATGGCTTTTAATATAAACAATATATTATCATTATTATTATTATTATTATCATTATTATTATTATTTTGATGAATTCGTATACAAAATTCGCATTACTGCGAAGCAAGAAGAGAAAAGAAACTTTGTTTTTAATTGAAGCCCACTCGTACCACTACCTTTTTACATTCTGCTAATTTATTATATTTATTTTATATTTTTTATTCAATTCATTATTATTTCAGTTAATTGATATAAATATTAGACTGATTAGAAATAGAGAATAATTATATTCATAGAGATATATATATATTATGTATACAGGGAAACTGCAATTTTCGTTGGAGAAATTGGTATAGCGCAGGTGGTTGAGTCTATCACCAAAACTACTTGTCCCATAGCCAGCAAGTTGCAATGCAAATAAGGTTTCAAACGATCCGGGACTAGACGGGACATTCGTGTTAAATTGTAATTCTACTAATAAAATAGATTTAGAATGCGTAAGTAGCGTATATATTCTCACCACCATAACACTAACGAACCGATAATTATCATACATTATGACAAAGCTTGGCAAAATAAAAATAAAATATATATATACATACATCATTTTAAGGGATGATATTCTGGATCGAATAAATAATATAACCAAAAACAAAGTAAAAATAATTATGTACAATTTGGTCGTATGGTAAAAGTTAAAGGAGTTGGTATAAACCACGATTACATATTATTGTCCAGAATAGTCCCTCGGGATTGGAATTTTGCCACAATGTTAAACGATACATGCTAAGAATTGTGTAAATGGTAGAAACTTACCAGTGTTGAAATCCAAGGCAAATTCTTCGAAGTCATTGCCTTTGACGATGCTGTATATAAGCTTGCGACTCAGAGGGGATTCTGCTTGTATTGAAAGAGCCAAAGGCGAGTGAACTTCTATACTTTCCAAAACGCTGTCTGTATAAAATTGTTTGTCAAATACCGGCATGGATCGATCGATAACTTTAACGTTGACTGGAACTTCGATAGAACAAGGTGTGATACCTGAAAAAAATATTAAATCATAATTAGCAAATGCTATTCATTGATTTTTACATTTTTATCAACTTACCACCGTCGTATGCAGCGATCATTAATTGATACTCGCGATTGTGTCCTTCGAGATTTTGCTTCAAAGAAATCTCTCCAGTTTTTCTACAAACTTTGAACAACTCTCCGTGGCCTTTTTTCAACTCGTAACGGACTTCTCCGTTGTCACCGCTGTCCATATCGATCGCATGTACCTGAAAAATTCAAGAATAAATTTTTACAATTCAAATATCTTCAATCCAAATGAAAAGAATAAATCTAATTCCAGGATTCAGTCCTCTCACCTTTGTGATTACATCACCTTTCTGCGCATCCACTGATACAACGGCATAGTATGGAAGATTAACGAACATCGGGCAATTATCATTCTTGTCCAAAATCGTTACGTTCACAATTACGTGAGCAACTCTCGGTTTTTCTCTATCCGGCATTTGACTCATAGCTTCAATGATAAGCTCGTAATTATCGCATACTTCTCGGTCGAATCTAACGCCAGTTGTTCTAATGGCACCGGAAGTGCTGCCGATCTCAAACATATCAGTAGGATTTAATATCGTAAATACAACGTGTTCGTTCAGCGCACTACCCAATACGTTTACGACAGCCACTGTCATTACTTTGGTAGAATTCTCCATGATTCTTCCTTCGTATATATTTTTCTGAAAGACTAGTCCTGAGTTTTCAGATTTCTCGACTATCACATTCACTTGGGTAACGCTCGAGTATTTCCCGTCGGATACTCTGATGTGTAAAAGATAGCCGGATTTCAACTGATCGGGATCATCAACTGTGATTATTCCAGCAGCAGAATCAATCGCAAAAACGTGGCCAGTATTACCGTCGATAATATCGTATCTGAGACTGGCACTTTCGGAAGTGTCTGGATCAGTCGCGTTTACTCTTAAAACAGCTACGTTTTTATAAGTTGGAAGTAGCAGAGTGACGTTGTATTCATTCCTGGTGAACTTTGGCGGTGAGTCGTTAACGTCTGTAACGGAAATCTTGACCGTTGCAATGGTCTCGGAAGATAGTCTTGGCTTTCCAAGATCCGATACTTTAACGTGAAACACAAACTCCGGTATAGTTTCATGATCTAGGACCATTATGGTACGAATAGCACCGGTACTTGAGTCAATGTGAAAATATTTCCTGGGTAAATCCTCGACGATATCGTAGTTTAGTAAAGCATTAAGTTCGGAATCCGCGTCCTTAGCTTTAATGACGAGAGGTGAACTTCCGTTTGTTAATACCAGAGAGCCGATGGAAGCTCCTTCACTTACTTCGCCGCTGTAAACCGCCTGCAAAAACCTAGGAGCGTTGTCGTTTTTGTCAAGCACATGGACTATCACGTTACAAAAAGCAGTTGCCGCGGCCATGTTCGTTGCTGCAATAGTAAGATTGTAAAATTTCGTCTTTTCATAGTCCAATTGATTCTTAGTTGTTATAACACCGGTGCTAGGATTCACGAAGAAGGTATCGTCCTCGTTTCCTTTACGGATTTCAAACTGCAACGACGAAGTACTACGAGCTTCAACGTGCTTAACGTAAGTACCAGTCTGCTGATTCTCGTATATTTCTGCGGCCAGTTCGCGTTGTATAAATCTTGGCGGTGCATTGTCAGCCATCGTGACCATGACGTGGACTGGAACGGTGTTCATCAGAGCTGGAGATCCGTGATCAGTTGCTTTCACTAGTAATATGTACTCTGAGGTTACGCTCAGGTCTAATTCACGCGCTACTGTGACCAGACCCAAGCTTGGATTGATGCTAAAAACGTTCCCAACGTTCCCTGAAGTTATCGAGTAAGTTATCCTAGCGTTTTCTCCGCGATCCTGGTCGATCGCGAATACTTGAACGACTGCTGACCCTACGGGCGAAGTCTCGTAGACTTTTCCCTGTATTATTTCGCTGGTAAATTCAGGCGTGTGATCATTGTGATCGTGAACAGTGACTATGACTCTTGCGTAGTTTCGTTTTGCCGGGGTTCCCTGATCCTTGACCATTACCGTTAGTACGTGTTCCTCGGTTGTTTCACGATCCAGAGCTTCGTTTAGGGTCATAATTCCCGACACGGAATCGACGTGGAATATCTCGAGGGAATCTTGATTCTGGGCAGCGTGGAGACTGTAGAATACCTTCTTGTCCTCATCTTCATCGGTGGCGTGTAACTGGAGTATTTTTTCACCTTTAGCAACGTTCTCCGATATATCAATGCGGTAAGTACTTTCAGTAAATATTGGCCTATGGTCGTTGATGTCGATTACAGTGACAAAGAGCTGGGTGTAAACTGTGCTAACCCCGTCACTCACGCTAACGGTTAAATTGTAAAAGTTCTGGGTCTCCCAGTCGAGTTTTTTCGCCAATAAAACGTTCCCGTTGTCTCTACCGATGAAAAACTCGTCCCGTTTATCTCCGTCTAAGTTGATATAGAGAGGTAACAAGATCAGGAATCAGTTATTTCATAATTTATTAGATATTTTATCCGGTTTTCTACTTACCTACTATGTCGTACCACAGTGCATCCCCGTCCTTATCCTGAGCTTGAACAAGAGCAACGAGAAATCCGACCTCATCGCTTTCTGTTACTTCAGCGCTTTGATTAGCGGTTTTAAAAACCGGTGGTTCTACGGAATCTTTTGGTGCCTCAATAACCTGGACCGAAACTCTTGTCTGATGACTTTTTTGAGGTTCTCCTCCGTCAACAGCTCGTATCTAAACGACGAGAAGTTTCAATTAGCAAGCGGTCGTTACACCGAGAGAAATTCTACGCGGTATATTTGCCTGAGCCTTCAAATGCGTCAACGAGAAGTTTTGAAACTTAATTACTTGGTGGTTGATTAGCCCAATGTACCTAACTGAGAAGGTTTAGTAACTATTTCAAGGCATACCATAAGCTCGTATTCCTGGCCAGCCTCGAAACCGCGTTGGGAGTAGACCATTCCAGTGGTTGGATGGATCTTGAATTTCCCCTTACCCCTACCGCCTTTGATGCTATATTGGATCTCACCGTTGACCCCGATGTCTTTGTCGTTGGCCAGCACCTGGTAGTACGTGTTCGATTCTTTACTCGTTTATAAAAGCAAATAACTTCAAATATCGAGGAAATTTAGCTAAATACTTCACAGCTTCGAATGATTTGAAAACCTTAAAAAAATTTAAAATCGAATCCCCTTTTGACGTCAACAAATCCCATGATATAAATAATTAATTAAAAATAAGAAAAAAATATCAGACAATTTAACAAATAGAATTCATTGATTGACATAAAAATAAAAGCTCCAATAATCTCAAGTAAATGTGAAATAAGAATAACGTGATGAACATAATTGTCTTTCAGTTATTTTCCGATATCTAAACGTTATCGATAAAGTGACAATCAATTGATCAATAAAAGTTCCATTTAGAGCTGTGTATAGGTATGTATATGTATATAATATACAGCCAATACGAGACACGTTTCATGTGGATTTAATCTGTACAATATGCATTAACATTCCCAACTGACATGCGATGATGCGACACGTGTACAAATAGAGGAATAGTTTCTAGTGCAGTGTCAGTGTCAGTGTATCATAGAGTTCGAGGTTCTATAAGTGAGTGTATATAGTAAAACGTGATACAGGTACATCTATGTTTTAACGATGCAACATGAAAACTAACACCAAGGTACTTCGGTTGCAATAAACGGTGAGTAGCTGCTCAGCTACTGCCAGTATAATTCCTCTTGTTTTACTATTTTTCAACTCTGGGTATATATAAGATGATGTGCGAATCGTGCCAACTCCATTATTTCCGTCAAGTGACTAGGATACAATGCTTAATGCATATCTACACAGTCACGTGTAATCCAGGGTATTCATATGAACACTTGTGTACGTGTGTGTGTGTGTGTGTGTGTGTGTGTGTACAGGGTAAAAAGGCATATTTATACTGATTTTTCGCAAGGTATATGTACGGTACCTAAATATCGAGATCAATTTTGCGCAGTTTTTGATTGTGTGATTTTTAAATCGGTGCAAGTCTCATAGTCGAGACTATATGACTCAGTATCAGTGTGCTGCTGTGATATAATATATGATATCTAATTGTGAACATTCAGCATTCCCAGGCGACAGCCCCGTTTTCATGTGGCAAGGCAGCATTCGCATTATATACTTATGAAAATTTTTTTTTTTCTTTTTTAAACAATATGATATGATAATTATAATGATAGCAATAATCATAATTATAAGAGTGACGGTATAACGAGGAGGAAATGAGAAGTGAGAAGTGATGGAGGATATACAGGCGGGCTATAAAGACAGCAGACGAAGAACGAATTGTATTATGCATATGGGGTAATATCGATCGCGAGATTATAAATATGCACATATACAATGTGTGTCTTTCTATATTTTTATGAATTTTTTCTTTTTTTACCGTTTCGAAATAAAATTTCTTAAGAAAGTTTTTTTTTTTCTCTTTTAGCGTACAGAATAGATATGCAGCATATATGTATTTAAGGATGCATATAGGACGAGCAAATAAGCGGATATAGCGTCGATTGATTGAATAAATAACCGAGATAAAGATAAGTTTCGTTTTTTATATTCATAACAAAATTATATAGATATATATATATTCTTTTTCATTTATTTATTTATTTTTGGATTGGTTTTGATGCGAACAACATAGCGATATAGAGATACAGCCATCATCTCACATCTCTTTATTAAGTTACGTTATGTTAGGTACGTGCCAAGCTTCCTTACCCTCAAGAAATGATCTCCTGACAAGCTGTCTGGGCTAAAAGTCTCCCAAGTTCCATTCTCAGGGAACGCATCGACCGTGAGCTCAAGATCCCGCGTTCGATTCCTCGATTTCTGTCGGGAATAACGAGATGACAACTTTAACTACTATTTCGACGACCGTTGGCCAGTAGGTAATAATAAAAAATCTATGTGTCTTTTCGAATTTTGATAATAATTTTCTTTTAGTCTGCAGCGCGCGCTGTAAAGCGTGAAGCGATTTTAAGATGAATTGACAATGTGTTTTAATGAAGATTTAATCCTTCTGCGACTATCCAAGAAATATTTAAGATACAACTGATCAGAAAAAAAGAAAAAAAATAATAAAATTGTTTTGCGAGAATAAGGAGCGAACGATTCTGCGTTTATCAAAAAGTGTGAAATTCGAATGAAAGAAATAAAACACGACAAGGCGGGTAAGACAGGTACTCCAGATTTAGTTGGCGCGAACCCCGAACCCAGTCACGACGCGAAGTGTTGTTGAAATGAATGAAATCAGTCGCACCGTATAAAAATGAAGAATTGAATAAAGGAACGGCATAAGAATGCGGGTGAAAGACAATTACGAGGGTTTGCGTGTAATCGTGTCTAAAGGTCAAAGGTTTATTTTTGTGATATACTGGTTGGTGAGGTTCAGGGTTTGCCAAAGTGCAAGGTATGTATGTTACGTACGTGCGCGGACTTTGGTGCTGTATCTAATTATAAACTAAAATTTTACACTGCGAACCTGTTCGTAGTATCGCAAAAATAAATTATATTATAAATGGTGTAATTATTCATCGGTTAATTAATTAATCAAATAATTACAACTAAATAATTGGTCAGGGGTTTAGCTGCAGGGACTGTCGACGATCGAGACTGAGGTAACGAGCATCAATATACAGATGTATGCCGAAATTTCTGCTAAATAACAATTATAATACACAAAATTGATCTACACATAGGAAGTAAAAGAAGCAATTATTCCGCTGAGTGGTAATGGAGGTCTTTATTCTCCATTTTAAAACACCTTAAGAGTGAGGAATTTCTCACGGTCCCCCGGCGCCTGTAGAGTGGAGTAATGTACAGAAAAAGAGAAAATTAATTATGCAAAAGGAAACTGAGATCAAAGCCAACCTGAAACAATGGCTTCTCAGCTTTTGGAGATCCGGGTATTTGGACGGTGTAAAATTTTTGTTCAAATTCTGGACCATGATCGTTGACGTCCTCCACTTCGACCACGACACGAGTCGTTGAAGCCAACGGTGGTTTCGCATTGTCTCTAACGGTCACCTGAAACAGGAAAAAAATAAATTGTTAGATAATTACAAAGTGAAATGTCGAATCGTTCCACGATCATTAATCCTAGATTCAAAAAAAGTAGATTTAAGTTTAAACGCAGTAAGAGCTCGGAATTTTAATCCCCATAGAGAATCAGGCTTCTGTTACTTCTCTAAACAATTTACCCTTAATTTAGTCTGCGACTATAAACGACAAGAGGCATAAATCGTTCGTCTCTTGGGAGCAGGTTTCACCTGTCCATGTGACATCCTAACGGCAACATGTGCACTAAATTAAGGTACGAGTATGTGGCATTAACCGTATGTTACATACAAGGTTTACTGTATGTGCAGATACGTTGCGAGGACAAGCCTGCAGAGTCCTTCGTATATCCTTGTCTTATCATCGTTCACCCGAAACGCGTATAGGATTTCCTTCCGCAAATTGCACCCAAGGTATAATTAACTTCGGTGATTTGATTATCCCTATAAGCGTTCTAATTGTTTCGTGCAATGAGTATGTATAAGTAACGTTAACGAAGCACAACCCTTCGCTTAAGGAAAAAAGGTACCTATAAATCAAAATCTAGTAGAAATTTTAAAACCCCTTTAATAACGAGGTTCATTATTCTTCACCTGTGCGTTTGTCCCTGAGATAGAGGTAACGAGTATTAAAGTGGCAGCTTTACCAAATAGGTTTGCACCCTCTCGAGGCGAGTATGGGGCGTTTGGCTACATTAAGGTGCTTCCCTTCACCTCGTGAAGGCAGACAGGGAGGCAGGCATTCCCAACTGTACCCACACTACACCTTTGTAGGTGAGAGCTTTCGTAGAACGGTTTGGTTGGCTTGGTTTTGGCTTGGTATCGCGCCTTGTTCGCTTAGGGTAGGTTTGGTTAGGCCAAGCTACCTTTCTACCGTGATTAAGGGTAATGGGCATGTTTCGCTCGCGCGATTCTTTAGCCCGAGACCCCAATAATTCCGGCGGTCTTTCGACGTTCTTGGACGGGATAAACTTCCCGGTATATACGATGATGTGGCTCCTCTCAGAGAAGTTCTTGGCCGTATAGGCAGCACCAGAAAGACTAGTAGGTACCAGCAGCAGCAGCAACTTCTCTTTGGTTCTTGTTCTAAAGACGCACGAAATTGCTGCAGGGCTAAATGTAAGCGCCTTTGCCTCAGGGCCGGTTTTCTTCTGCGGTTGAAAACGTTTTAAAAAGAAAACGAAGTTCCGCGGTATGAAAGAGAGAGAGAGAGAGAGAGAAAAAATCTTCTAACGCGTTAGTCGAAAGGTGGACGGAGGAGGTGAGCCGTGCGGGAAGATTGTAATTAAAAAAAAGATGTAATTACGATAAGGGGAAAATCAACCAGCCAAGGTTTTTTTATTCGTTAAAATTTCTACCGGGGTGTCACGACTAAACCTTCGGATATTTCAAACGAAAAATATAATGGTTGAAAATTTTGATTTTAAGTTCCTGGAATAAAGTATACAACCAGTCCTTAATTCTCAACGAAAATTTCTACCCCTAAGGGAAGAACGCTATGGATTTCCCTTCCTCCTTATGTCCTCCACACCGCTGCTTGTATCGCGGTACGAAATTCAAGGATTCTTTTAGCTAGATTAACTGCCGGATAATTCGCAGTGAAATTGAAACGAAAATACTGTAAATTTTCTTCTTCTTCTTCTTTCTCTTTGTCTTCTTCGTGTAAAAATAAGACCATCTACTTAATTCTCCTCCACGTCTATCCCCTCGTTGGTACCGAACCGTACCGGGAATGAATCTTTCTTGGCATTATCGAGAATTACGTACCATAAATTTCTTGAGGATCAGAAATAGCCAAGAGTGAACAAAGCCAGTTATAGTCTAGATAGAATGGATAGTCTTTAATTTCAACCCGCTATCTAAGGCTACCTGAGGCTTTATACGATCCAGTAGCACCTACCTAGATACACTATTCTTCTAATAAAGATCGCGGTATTATATTTAGCGATATATCCTCTCAACCTGCAGTAATTTTAACGCGAAATATACTATTTCTTGTATAGGTAGTTGCCATGGGTACAGCATCTGGTTCGTTTGTCACTTTAAAGAATAAAGTTTATCTAACGTTGTACCACTGTGTCGAGCACACAGGACGTTACGTAAGCGTTTTCCGATTTTCAGCTTCAGGCTAAATAGGACATCCATCTTCTTACTGGTTTTATCTAGAAGTCGCCATATTGTAAAGTTGAATCTGTTACAACACTGGCGTTTGTTTCCTATCTCTTCAAAATATCGAACAAATAGAAAAGCAATAATGATCATTAAAGTGAAAAATTTGAACCAAGGTAACCGGCGCGATTTAAGTTTTCGCGTAAATATAACAAAGAAGATATATCGAGCTTGAGAGGATGAAGAATATATCTAAAGAGTGATAAAATACCCTCAAATGTACAAACAGTATAATACGGAAACAGATAGCTGTACTAAAAAACCCTGTCGCATTAAAAATATAAGAACCAAATGTTTAGTTTCAGTTCTAAAACTTATACCCCGTACTTTGGCTCAACCCTATACAATTTCCATCCTACAAACTGCAACATGACATATAATATTTCAGTTCAAGTTTAAGCTCCACCTGAGCCAAATTGCATCATACAAGAGGAGGAGATCACCAAGGATAGTTTAACTCGTGTCAGTGAGTATAATTTCGCAAGAGGAGAGAAGAGGAGAGGAGAGGAGAGTAAGAGAAGAGAAGATAGATGAAGAGGAGATAGATATGCACTTATATGTAAATACAATGATTCCTTACATGCATTGCATTCCCATAATATGAATTCCTCCTCCATTTCCATTCTCAGAGAATACGAAAGGTAATATTCAAGATGAAAGTACGTGGTGCTATTAAATTAAATTAGGAATAGTGGCGATTAAGAGAGTTAGGTAAGATTAGAAATGATTTCGATTTGTTGTATATCCGTCTAGGTAAGTTTTCCAGGATATATTATGATATTATACCTATAACTATACTTACTAGAAATGTAGGTATATGATTTGTTTTGAACTATCAATTTTCGATTATTACCTCACTCTTTCCCTTCTCTATGTTTTCCTCAAAAAAATTTTACGACTTTATTTGCTTTCTATTTGATTTATTTCTGTCATTTGTTTAACCTTTATAAGTCGCTATTTCAAGCTCCTGGGGTTACAGGCAATCTCGAAAAAGCTCGTTTAAGTTTTACGAGATATGACAAGGATGTGAGAAGAATCTCATGCCTCTTGAAGAATAAAAAACAGAACAAAAAAAATATACATTATTGACACTTCTATTTCACAGCTTTTCTACGTATTCACAAAACCGCTAGAATCTTGAAACTGATAGACGCCAGGAACTCGATTATTATTCAACGTCGAAGCAGAAAGCTTTGCGAAATTTTCATGTGTATTTTTTTCTTCATTTTCAGACCTTAGACCAGCGAAAATTTTTCCTCTAAATAAACCAAACCATGATGATCCATTTGAGCGAACCATTAATTGACCAAGACATCGAATAATTTTCGCCAGATTTTCACGATTTTTGAAACTCAGCAGAAATTGGTACGAAAAGCGGTGCAGAGATAGAAAAAGTAAAATCCACAATATGCAAGAGGCATATAAATAGGTATGTGTGAAATGGATGGTAGAGAATCGCGGAATAGGACTCCATTAATTCGTTTCGAGAAAGGCTGAGATCCCGTAAAATCCTTTAACCGTAGAGTAGTAAAATATTCACGTAAAGAAAAGAGTACGAGAAAAATTTGATAAATAGCCTCAGTTAGCATGGCTGTGGATGTAGAGGCTTGTAGTTAGTCGGCATTGCCATAAACTTACGCCGATATACGTATATATTTTATTTCAAACCACAAAACGGAAGCTTTTGCTTTTCCTATTCCTATCCCCATGCTCCTTTTCCTATTTGCTAACCAATATATGGGAATTATTATCGTCATTACGGTTACGAACACTGGCATTTCCACTCCTATGCATATAACTATACCCTCGGAAACGAGCCATTGTTTCACCAACAAACATTTCCAGTCAACAAATTCAAAATTAGTTTACCCTAGGGTCAAATTGTACTAGAATAATCAAATCCAATTATACAATGGTTCATATCTGCAATAGATATGGACGTTATTTGTTATATGCCAAAAAATAAAACAAAAAATAAAATTTTAGCTGCGACTGGCTTTGCACGTTCTGCATTTTTCCGAATTCTACAATTTTGAAGGGTTTGATGTGACTCGAAAGACCTAAAGCACGAAACTTGAGCAATATCTGTATATTCGAGTCGTTATTCAGGTTTCTTGTACTTAATTTAAGAGTTTGACAAAAAAATTTTAAAAAAAGTAGAAGTAGAAAAAAAAAAAGATTTTCAAATTTATGATCTCAATTTGAGAGGGTTCGTTCCGTTTTCCTTAGGATTTCTTTTCTCCCTTCTAAATTCGAGGCACTCAAGCGGTGTTCAGTTATTTTCACAAGGTCATAGCCAATGATATTTATCAAACAATCCGTAATACCGTATGTATAGGTATAATGTATATATATGTATAGGACTCAGCATCCGGGGAATATAAATAATTTGTTCTGCGGATAACCCCATGAATATTTCAAATCCAAACAGAATATATTAAGCTGCGGGAGAGAACATTGATTTTGTGGAGCCGTCGTATGTAAAAATCCTTTTCTTGGATCACCGCGATAACATCAGCCTAACGGCTCATAGCCCAGGGCCTATAAGGTATACCTCGTGATAACCGGGTTGCTCGGAACGTCGGTCAGTCTTGGCGTTGTATTATCTGAACTAAAAGAAGAAAAAAAAAAAATCTGCAAAAAAACAAAAAAAGAAAAAAAATTTTATCCGTATAAACTTTGGTAATAATATAAAATAAGGAAATGTTATTATTCCGACTAAATTTGTTGTCAAAATTTTCTTCCGTACGAGTTTCCGCGTTCCTTTATAAGGCACGTACTAAAAACTGCTTGCAGTACGTATTCGCTCGTTCAATTCGAAAGGATATCGTATCGAGGATACTAGCAGGTGTCTTTTTACGTGCTATAAATTACATTGCGGAATTTCAATCCGATGGGCGAAATATATTCGCAAATAAATAAATGAATAAATAATAATGAATGAATGAATGAACGAACGAACGAACAACTCACGTTTTGTTGATCGTGAGATTAAGACCAACACGAGAATTTACATCGTTCGTATAATGAGACAGAGATTTTATATATTTTTTGTTTAATCATTATTCTGAGTTAGATCACTGCGATGGATTTTTAGTTCATTGATATTCAAATGAATCGAATTTTTAATGGTTCAAAATTTGTCACCCCAATTATTACTGAGTGTTGAGCCGTATATGTTTGCTTTGAAGATAACTAATATGGATGTATGTATAATTTAGGCTTTGTAAGTTACAGACTATGTATAATATTTGGTTAGTTTATAATCCAAGATACGATGAAATAACACCTCGAGTATAATAATCGGGGTACAAATTCACCCCTCTAAATGGAAATCATGAAATCTAACACGTATGTATAGGATAGGATGTGAAATTTCTAGCTTCTTGCATCTTGAAACGCGCTGCACAAACACAGGGATGGTAATCAGGCTCAACCTGTATGATAGAACGCCGAGATAAGCTGGTAATAAATATCACACCATCGCGTGTCTCGGCTTGTTAGTTTAAAGAAAAAAGAACACACACACAAAAAAAAAAAAAAAAAAGTTAAAAATAAGATAGAAAGTACAGCAGTACTGATTATTGAAACGTTGACATCGGTTTTGAGGTGAATAAAATCCTGATTGCAATGAGCGTTAAATATTATTTGCTAAAAGTTATAAGCTATAATCTCTTAAAAGTTATATTCGATCGTTAAGGATCAGGAGGAGCGAGATATTCACATGGTTGTTATAACCCAAACGATGTAATCGCCTTGATCAGTGTGCCCGTGTATGTTATAATCAGCAATCATGATTTCCAGTACATGAACAGTAAAGCATGACAGAAGTATACAGGTATGGTACATTACCATGTGAATCCCGAGCAATCAATGCAAAGGAATTTTGGTACCAAACTGGATCGAAGATTGTACATAGCCGTGTCTATATCTGCTGCAAGAGTGGTTCAAGAAAGTTCGCGGTAAAGGTGTGCGTGGGTATATAGGTCCAAGGTTGAGACTTGTTACCCTTAACTTAGTTAGAAACACAAACAACTAGCCTAACAACCCCCATTGACAGCTCGCAGCTCGAAGCGGGGTTCCCGAGGTTCAATAAACCAGACCCCCTCTCCCTCTTAGAACCCCAACCGTCGATTTAATTAAATTTATCTTGCTTTTGAGTTCTCCAATTATCACAAACTCTATTATCAGTAAAGAACGCAGCCACATATCTCGCAGAAAATCGGCAAAAAAAAGAAGAAAAAAAAAACGCATAATTGAGGAAGGTTATCGATAAATTAATTAATTGAACGAATTTTTCGAGACTCTTGAAATATCTGTCAAGTACGTAAATTTTTCGAGAATTTGAAATCAGAAACCCGTATATATCTGTTTCGTAATAAAATGAAATGGAAACGTGCCAATGAGAAACGAGAAAATAAAGACAATATAGAAAGAGAGAAAAAGTAATCAATCGAAAGTTTGTTAGAAAACTCTCGCCACGGGACAACGCGAAGTAAGGTATCGCAACTTTTGTTATCAGGAAAAGAAACGTATCGAACTCGTAAGTACAATTCGAAACTTACATCGGTATGATACATTGCTTGAAGCTTGGTATAGCTACCTACCTACCCCGTACTATACCCACCCACTTTCCTCGAAATCTTCATCTAGGATCTATCTGGATCACGACCCTCGTCGAGTTTGAACAAGGGTGCGAGGAGAACTAATGAATAAACATCAAAACGGGAAGAGATATGCCAGCTTATAAGTCTTCGAATAGCTTAGTGGGTCGAAACACAGGAAACTCAAAGACGGAAATCCGTACATTTCTTTCCTACAGTTATAATTGATGGTTTCTGACCAGGTGATCAGGATGTGAGAATTAATACGTGTAAAATCTGATTCGGTTGATTTTTTTTTTTGTTTTTTACATCTATATGATGGGGGCACGGATGGTACAGGTCGGCGATTCACCTTCTCTCTCTCTGTATATATATATATATATATATATATATATATATATTGCCGGGGTGGAAATGAAGGGGAAAATCGCATCCTACGGGAGATTGAAAAGTAAAACGGGAGAATCTTCTCCTGTGCGCTCGCGTGCATAGAAGAGATGTGCATTTCCCTTGAGAATCTGTTCTCCGAGTACTCCTGAAACTGCACTGCGACGGAACTGACAAGAGACACCATCTCCGTTGTTAGAAATACGTATAGGAGATGGAAAGAGCAGAGGAAGAACCAACGAACGAATGTACTATATAGCTTTAGGTTATATACAAACCAATTTTCCGAAAAGCAGAGTGTGGAAACGTAGATATATCGAGTGTCACCGGTGCCCATAGTACGAAAAACGGTTTTGGAATTAGAAAATAGATTGTTAATAAATTTTTGCAAATAATTTCGTCGTGTATTTTTGGAGGAAGAAAAAAAAAATGGGTTATGAGTTAGATATGACATAAAGTGAGTTTGTAATTCGCTGCATTCTCTCGATTCATATCACATTATATCTAGATGGCCAATACCATGTTTATTGGCAAAAGCGGTAGGTAGGTAGTACCTACTGAGCGTTTTATTTCTTTCCATTTTACACAGCGACCGGTGCTGTGGATATCGGATATATATTGTATCCACCTATGTACAACGACATATTGCGCGTAAAAGTCGATCTTCCTGGATACGGGGTACTGCCCCGTTCCGAAGCCGAGAAGTATAGAGAAGAAGTAAAACTGGAAGTAAAGTACCGGGAAGGAAATAGACGCGAGATACGAGCTTCGCAATAAAACAAACCTTGAGCACACAAAGTGCCTAGCTAGGTTTTCTACCATATGTATAGATACGTTACATACATACATACGTATGTATATACCTACCAATACGATACTACATATATGAAGCGTGTACGGTATCAATCGTGACGTTTTCATCTCTCGTGTACCAAACGACAAAGGAAAGAACCGGAGAAGATATTCATTCCAAAAATTCGTCATGGACCATTTTTTTTTTTTGTTTTTGTTTGTTTTTTTTTTTTTTCTTTCTTTGCCAAAAAATATTCTCAGGCGACGAAGACGTAACGGGCCTGAAAAAACTTTAACCGTGTCACTTCAACCGTGGGCCACTTTAACGCCGGAGGTTCCCTATTCGTCTGTCTAAACTCTAACCCGTCTGTTTACTCGGCAGGGGTAGGTAGGTAGGTAGGTAGGTAGGTAGGTCGGTACCGAAGAACAAGGGTGTCGAGAGCGATGCGACAAAGAGTTATACGAACTCTGCAAGGGGAGTTTACCTACCCTGCACAATGCGACAGACTGAAGTAGGCGTTCGTGACCCGAGACTTTCCTCGAGTACGAGAGAGTCTAGAAAAGCTTTGAAATACCCCGAATAAGATTTTATCTAAAAATAAGAGGAAGTTTTGTTTGTTTTTTGTTTTTTCAAACGGGTGAAAAAGAAAACCAAGAAGATTTCCGTCTCAATTAATGCACAAAATATTATTTAAACTGAGTCTGCAGTATCAAATCGTATTGTTCTAGGAGATGATCCGGGTCGCAGAAGTGACAATCGTCAGTTTTGTACCAAACCCAGACGAACAGGTTAGACCAAAGAGAAATACGACGTGAAGTTACCGTGTGATTTAAACCGTATTGACTTTTAACGACTGTTACATACACGTGCGAATGGTAAGAGTATGTCCACAGTGTAGGTAGATCCTTCTACCCTTTTCGCTAATGACGAACGGTTATGGAAAACGCGGGGTGATTATCGGGAGAGTTGGCTCGTGTCGCTTGAATACTTTATGGTAATTGAATACAAAGATAATTCCAGTTTTTAATTATTCGGTAGGTTCTTAGACGATCAATTTCACCGACAATTTTTCATTCTGTAGATTCGATATCGATACGAAGATTTTACTAAAAAAAAAAAAGTCTAAATTTACTAATTTTCTACATCTGCGAAACTGCAGATGGTTTAACTCGGTGTAGACAGTAGCAAAAATTTATAACTAGGTCGTTTAGTTCAAAATCGTAATATGCATCCTGGGTTTCGGTTAAAATGAATCCTAGATGCAATGACAAAGGCGGCGCCGACTTGCCGACTCGCCTTCAGTCAACGGGAAACGTATATAATTAGTGAATTAGTAACCAAACAAGAGAGCCATGACTCCGAGAGGAAATAACGTTCTGAAGGCAGGCGAGTCTTCGCTGATGCAATTACCGGGTGTTACTAAGCCCCTCGTCGTCTCGTATACACTTTGCCGGAATATTCCGGTGCACTTCTCTTTGGTCGTAGCCTAGCATGGCATAGCATGGCATAACACAGCATGGCATAGCTTAGCTACCAGCATCGAGGTGCACGTATACATATAATACGCACATGTATGTACATACGTACATACGTATATACATACATAGATATTATAGTTTGTACATACACGTCTACACGTATAATAACGACTCACCTAGAGAGGCGTGAATTTGAAGCTAGAGGTAGTGAAACGATGCTGATGTCGAAACACCTACCGCTAACTACGTGAGTATTAGAGAGGCGACGTATGTAGTACACCTATATATTTACTTTATGTATACATACCTGAATCCACACATTTATACCTACAGTTAGTTGTACGGCTGCAGGGCATGGTATGGTAGGTGGGTAGGGATACAATATCTGCCTAGTTTTACTTTAGGTATATGAGTAGAACCTAGACACGATAGTGCGCCGTGTGAGTAGATTATACCTACTCACTCGGTTATATCTTGTAAACGTCATTTCGTAGGATTCTTATTCTTGTGAAGAATTTTTGTTGCTGTAATCTCTTTCAGCACATTAAGTATATATATACCTTATATACATGTAAACTAATATGAAATATGGCGTAGCTTCGCGTCGTCTTGTCTCGTCGTTCAAGTGGCAAATAATTTTTCAACTTTAATTTAAATCATCTCTATAATTATTACTCTGACAAGATTCAGCGGTACAAGCAGTTTACTAAGATTTCATATTCCCTTCTATCTCACTTGAAATTTTGAGACAAACAACTTTGTTCATCCGAGGAGTTTCCTCACGAAACTTTTGCTCCCCAGAGAACCCTTGTTTTAATTGTTGTTTGGCTTTTGTTACCTCATTTATATATTTCTTTCATTATTATTTTTTTTATTTTTTTTATTTTTTTTTTTTTGATAAATGTTGAAAATCATAAAATATTACAGTTTCTTCTCCAAAAATCTTCAACTGCTTTCAATTATATCAAAATTAAACTTACCTCGAGGATATGTTCGGCCTGATTCTCACGATCAAGTTTTCTACCGCTGGTTGTGATGAGGCCTGTAACAGAATTAATTAAACGAGACTTGATTAATGAATATTTCTTTCCGCACGTCTACTAGCTAGGTACGTAGCTATAATGCTGTTGATATTACAACCCATTCGAAAGTTACGAGGCTGTTTTTACCCCTGGAATTAAGTCGGTATAACGTTAAGAGAAATTTTCATTAGAGAAATTTCTCGGTTGTAATTTGCAAATCTATTTTGTAATTTTTTTTTTTTTTGTTTTTATTTATTTTTTGTTATATTATATGTAAATCCTGATATTATAACGTCAGTCGGAATACAAATTAATGTCAAGAGTTCGAAAAGCTTTCCATTTGATCAAATGGGAATTTCTTTTTGTATTTAATTTTTTTTTCTATTTGTACCAGAAATCCTTTTTGCCAACGACTCATTTAACTTCGATTCAAATCAAATATTGTATGTGTGTATGTATGTACCTACTCTTTACCTATATGCATGAGAAACTGCAAAGCAAACGGAAACGCGAAGAGCCCTTTCACCTTCACCGCCACCGCCACCGCCACTACCTCTACTTGCACCAGCTGCAGTAGCAGAGAATTGTAACCGCCGCAGGAATCGAGCTCTTTGAGAAAAAGTGCAAAGTGCACGATTGTTACGACGGAGAGAAAAAAGGTGTCGTGTTAGTACGCACTAGAGACACGCAAAAAACAAAAAACAAAAAACAAAAAAAAAAAAAAAATCAAAAAAGAAAGAAGAGAGAAAAAAAAGATAAGTTTCTACTCTGTCACCCGAGGGTGTAACTCTATTCGTTGAGCTCTCGGTCACGCTCCAGTGTTCTTTGCCACGTTTGAACCTCTCCTCGACTCGATGCAGAATAAAGAAAGAAACGGAAGAAACGGAATAATAAAGAAAATAAAAAACGGAAAAATAAAAGAAAAATAAAAAAGACAAAGAGGAAATAGTCTCGCGGTATGAACGAGCTTTTTCAACTACTGAGATTTGACCATCTGTATGTATGTATGTACATACCTACATACATACGGGCTTCCTTTTTTCTTTACCAAATCTTATTCTCCCTTCTCTACAACTCCATATTGTATGCAACGATATACCCTAGCCGTAAACTTTGAGCCCTAAATTCCATTCCTTCTAACAAAATGCAGTTTACCATGTAGTCGAATTCCTGAATAACCTGCGGTCATAAAACCGACCCCCTTTACGCATTCCTGAACCCTACCGAACCCAGACCTATAGGTATAATAAACGTATAGGTACCATACCTATTCTGTATTCCAGTCCATTTAAAAATCTTAATACAATATAAAGTATTGCCAATTTTTGTTTCTTTTTTGGTTTTTTTTTTTTTCTACACTATCGCCTACACGCAGAATGAAAATGATAATACTTGAAAATATTTTCGCCAAATCCCCCCCTACCCACCCCCGTGAAAGATATAAAGTTTATTTATCGATATCGTTTGCTGTTTTCTTAACAGTGCAATAAGTTTTCACCCCAAACGTAAGTTCTGATAAACCGGGAGAGGAAGGGACGATCACGATCCCTGGCGTAACACTTTCTGTGATACGCATACGTGTGTGTGTGTTGGTCCCTTCAATTTTCGAAATACCTTTTAAGGTAGTAAAACATTGTTGAAAATTTTCACGAAATTGTTTACAACAGCTGCTGTTACTTCTACTGCTACTGCTACTCCTACTGCAATATTATGTGTGGAGTTTCTCTCAGCTGTGGGTGAAGCCCATGCCCTCATGAGCTTTGTCGTATGCTTATAATGTAGTGTGTAACTATGACGGCAACAAACTTTATGAACAGAGCAAGGCTTCGCAGTGCTAAACTGATTAGTTTGATGGTTATTGAATATAAAACAGGCTTTCGGGTTTTCGCGTGCTATGGGATGGAGGAAACCATTTAAATGCGGTGAAAATAAGGGTTCTTATATATACATATATAATACTTATAAGTATATAAGATACGTAAAAATAGTCGATAATGGGCGAATAATCGTATGATCAATGAGTTTAATAATGAAAATGTTATAAATTTATTGGCACTAAATGAAAGTCTGTTCGACTGCTGCACTGATGTCATTATTTATAACTATTCCAAATTTAATACCCATACATAATTCTGTTGGAGGAAAAATTTTATTTCAAACTTTTTTCATCGCGTACGTCCTTCAGCTAGCGGACCTAAGATAAGGTCGACGCTACAGCTGGTGAACCGTGAACCGTGAACCATCCGATAAATCGCCTATACGCCGATAAAGGTTATTTATGAATCCGGTCCTGGATCCGAATCCAAACTCTCTGTGTGGTTTTTTTTTTTTTCTTTAGTTTTTTTTTTTTTCTTTTTCACCAACGGAAACTATTCCATTAAAAAAATCTATTGGGATTTATGAATTATTCCGGTAAATAGTGAGCGGTTGTGATATCAATTAGTTTACACATTGAAATTTATCCGCGATCAAAAGTATACTTATAAAGTTTGATATTTGTTTACGGTTGAATTGAGCGAAATTTTATCAGCCTCTTAAATCATCGGTCCCGTCGAACTTATAGCTCTCAGATGAATATCTCATCGCGCGTCTTTTCCTCTGATCTTAAATAATGAGATTTAAGTAACTTTGCTAAGCGAACCAAGATCCAGACTCGGCAGAGTAAAAGCCACAACCACAGCTACCATCTACGAACAATAATTAAAGCTAAAACTTTGGAAGTTTTGATTATTGCAAATTTGCTATAACTATAATGAGACTTTCCAAGATTCGAGGAAAGTTTTAAGTCTCAAGAATTTCTGAGAGTATTATGATAGTATTGTTTCATCGTGATTCCACAATTCATTCATTTCACGCGGTTTAGTTATGCGAATTTAGGCGCTCTTCTTTTTTTTTTTTTTTTTTTCAAATTTATTTATTTTTTGACCGGTGATGTTTCGGTAATGAAAAATCCGATGCTAGTGGGTAAAGGCTGAAATTTAATCACACTTTTCCATTGCAGTTTTGCTTCAAGTAAATGTGAAAAAAATTTGAAAAAAAAAAAAAAAAAGAAACGAAATACTGTTATTGGAAATCAAAGCGGCTGCGGTGAAAAATGATTACGATATTGCGGAACGGTCATAATAGCTACATGGGATAACCTGGATAAAAATTGATCCGAAACATATGGACTATGTGCTATATTTGTATAGTGAAAGTCAGTTTATTCTTGTTTCATTTTATTTTTTTTCAATTTTTCTGAAAAAGGTGTAAGAAAAACGAAAATTGAAAATAAACCCATTGATCGTTCCAATTTGACGCATTAATTGAGTCGTTGAGTGTCTGGTACTCAACGGATACCTCAATATCGATGTGGAAGCCAATGAACGAGATCCTCACGATTTTATGCGCTTCTTATTTAACGGCGAATAGCGTGCGGCCGATAAAACGTAATAAAACTGGGATGATCAAGCTGTAATAACGGAGAATTCATTGCCATGAAGTCGTAATTACGAAGAATGGTTCATGGCGACCGTCGCTAATCTCGTGAAAGAGTGGGAAGGTTATATATATCCTTGAGTGATCGAAAAAAAATATACATATCAAATGAGAACTGATAAAAATAGAGAAAATGTTTTTTTTTCCTTTCTTCTTTCATCCTTTTACTCTTTTTTTTTTTCTTTTTCTCCCCCCCCCCCCCCCCCCCCCCTCTCTCTCTCTCTCTCTTTTTTCTCACCAACAGATCGGGGGCACACGAAATCGAGGAATAAATTCCGGCTGACAGAAAAGTGTTTATCCCTAACGTGGTAGTAAATAAGGGATCGTCCTGGGATGGCACAGCGAATACGGGCTACGATGTAGGGAAATACGGTGGCTGCAGGATCCTGTGGCACTATTCTCTTGGGAGATACCGATTCGATCATTCCCGTCCTCTCGGACTATACCTACCTATGCAAAGCCCAAACGCAAACGAATCTTGCTACCATTTTACAACCGGAAATCTCGATCGCGGTATTCTACCGATTTTCTGTTTCAACATTCAAGAGATAAGGTACCTATCATATATGTTACACATATGTGACTATCAAATCTTATGATAAATATACCCCCTTCTTCTAATCCATATATATACCCACGTTTTATCCGTCTGATGTAATTTATCTCCTAAGTTTCCATCATCCATGGTACACGGATGATCCATCATTTGCACCGGTCACCTTGTGGCGAGGAAAAGAATAACTTTTACAATCTGTGGGATTTTTCTTCTCGGATTTCCTAAATTCGCAGATGGAGAATTTGAACAGTAAATTGCAATTTTATAGCTCCGAATATCGCGAGATTATTTATTATTATGTTTCGTTGATTCGAAAGAAATATCAGTTGATAAATGATTCGATTTTGTTCAAGAAATTTGGGACTTTGATGCAACCCTGATCATGTGTTATGAAAAAATTATTAACGTAAATCTATAACACGAAATGAATAACTCGAACTTATAAAATGCAGAAGTAGAATAGTGCGAAAATTGTGATGTTGCGTGATTACCTGTGCAGTATATATCGCGTGGGAAAGTTTACACGGACTTAATCTCACTTTGAAATAATGAAAATCTAACGTACATACCTATGTATAACTTGTAAATATATATTCGACGTGTTATGACGTATACATATATCTATAACATCTCACACATGTGTCTAGGGTAGGTACATATACATACATGATAGGGTATAACCCTGGTGAAACGACGTACTTTGCAATATGCGCCATAAAGGGACGGCAGACGGGGGTCTTATATATTATCTCCGGTATACCCCCTTCTGCGCATATACTTATACAGGTATGTATATTATGCACATAAACGCCCATGTGCTTATACATACCTCACTCGTAGTATTACAGGGTGATCCGTTAATATCAAACTACATACTCGAATGCGCATTATTACATCGCGTCACGTCGATAAAACTTAAGAAGATATATATCCAGTTTTTATATATATATACTAAAATTTTCATGTACAGTTATGTAATACTTTAGTTTATAATACGTAGGTAATACATAGAATATGAAATAGAACGAAATACCATCTTCTGAGTGTTTGCTGTTTTCTTTACTCCATTTTTTTTTTTTTTTTTTTTTCTGCATTCTCAACGATTTATCACTAAGATAATCCGGCTATTTGTTATCGAGTTTCATACTGAAACGTAAATTGAACAGATGACTTATGTCTTTGTGTAAAACTGACCGGATGACTTGTGAATTTACTCTTCTAACTTTGAAACTTATACTGTATACATATAGTTCAGTCGGATTATCAGAAATATAAATTATCGATTATCTACGTTGCATTCAACCACGTATATCGTCTTCTCTTCTAAGTATATCCGATATTGTATAGGATGATAGAGGTCTCATTATACCGCGAATCGTAACGAGAAACGATCGAAGTTTTTCCATGAATAATTTAACCCCGTATATTTAAAATCTTAAACAATCCATATATTCTATCGTAAATTTTTATTTCTATTTATTTTTGAAAGAAAAACACCCTGTGTATGTGTGTAACCTGACAACCATAACTTCGATTGCGCATGCTTCTACTGGAAATATGTGCATATTTAAGAAGCGTGCAAAGCTGGGGGGTTTCTGACGCTCACGCCATGGCAATAAGGGACTTAATGATTGGAAATTTCGGTAAATTACGATCCAGATCTCGTTCCGAGTATAATATTTACGATAGGGGAAGCCGGTAAAATACTGAAATTTAACTACCACTCGATATATCGATATTTTGCGTAGGTACAACATATTTATCGCAGTGGTATGAAACGAAATGGATGTCTTTAAGAAACTGAGAGATATTCCCCATGTCAATTAGTCGCAATCGATATTTTACGGATATTTTCTATTATATACTTGCAGATATACACAATATAATACCTACTATTCATTGACACAGCTACTGATAACCCCACGACATTTATTACTGATACAATTCATTCGTTATTGGAACTATTTCCGTTGATCCGATGACCGTCGTCGTCCCACGTATGGACGTTTAACTCTATACTATATCTACTATACTTGTCGCATACTGTCGTGTCGTTATTGTTATCGTCGTAATGTGTTCGACGTTGTTGACGGACGTACGTATCTATCGATATAAATTTTTATATTCTTCTTTATTTTACTCAAATTGAAGAAAAACGGTTCAACATTATTGAAAACAATTTGCTTTTCATTTACAACCTCTGAACATCGGAGGTGATGATTGTCTTTCGATTTTAACTATAAGCGTTTTAGTCATTTCCTTTCCTTTTTGCCTCCTGGTACTAGTCTCTCACCCTTTGTCGTTTTCTCTTTCAGTATGAACCCTAAGAAAACAGTTCACAACTTGACTCGAAACTTGGATGACGAATGCGCGACTGAATTCTAATTTAAACTTGAGACTTCCTGGACCAAGAACTACGAGGTTAAGTATTAACGAACGAACGAACGGAGAAAATGACAAAAGTTTAACCGAAACAAGAAGAAAAAAGAAGAACTGGTACAATATTTGTACTTTCTTAATTTCAGAAAATTAATTTTTGATGGATGGAATTTTTTCTTTCATTTTTTGGTATAGGTACACACGTACTAGATTCAATGTGGTCAATTCGAATCATTCGGAGTAGGAATAAGAGTGAAATATTACATATGAAGAGGGTAAACAACGATAAAATCCTGAAATAATGAAAAGTGAATATTACATGAAAAGAAACCGAATGGAAAATGAACAGAGAGTAAAAATTACCAGAGATTTATACGATGGCATAGTATATGCATGTGTATGTGTGTATATATAGTTAAAAATATTGTTTCCTCTCGTTTATTTATCACTCATAAAATTTTAATTAATTCAAATTTCGACGTGCTGGAAGCCCAGACTCCTGTTTACACATGTGAAAATAAATTTCCATTCATCGTTATAATAATATGATAAAAATAAACTTTTCGCATTATATGTATAGTTTCATTTTTTACTACTAAAATTTCAATCCCCTTGTTTATACGTGGAACAGGGTGCAGCGAGTTGATTACCTGTCAATATTATATTTTCATATATTAATAGCTGCTCCTGTCAAAACAGTTTACAATATTTTAAATCATCGGTTATATTGAAGCTCGTACATATAAATATTCAAAAAATTATTAAAAATAAAAAAATTTCCAACTTTAAACCTTCGGCCGTTTTCACTAAGGTATTAATATTAACAGTCGTAATTTTGATTTCTAGACTTACCCGTCGTAGAATTGATGAGAAAGTAACCCTCAGGATTACCGCTGGTAATAGCAAAGGTAAGCTTTTGGGGTGAGACGTCACGATCGAAAGCCCGGACCTGGACCACGCTCACTCCAGCGGGAGAATTCTCAGGGACAGCTGGATAATAGACTGGTAGTTCTGTCAACGGGGTGTTGTCGTTTTCGTCTAGAACCGCTATGTAAACCTGCGCGAACATCGGCTCGATAAGTTCCTTGAATAAAATCCAGACGTATCTATTTTATCTCCTGAACAATATTTTTTTTTTTTGTATTTGGTTTTTTTTTTTTTTGGAAGGAAGAACAGTTATTTAAAATAAAATCATTTATAGCCACGATGAAATTTTGAGTTTCTTCTCCGTTCTCAAATTTATGTTTTAATTTTCAAATCACTGTTTCGTTTTGAAAAAATATTCTACCGGCTCAGTTTTTTTTTTCGGAGATGATGATACTTGCATTTTGAGACATGATTAGAAATTATTTGGAAATATTTTGAATTTCGTATTACGTAGATTGAGTTTAGGGATAGAAAAAGTGTCACAGCAATCAATTATCAATCCATATGTAACGCAAAGCTCCAAAACAAATTAAATAATTTTCAATTATATCGGAAAGTGCCAGTATAACAAGCTGTGAAAAAAACTGAGTCAATGAAAAATTTTCTCACAACGTGCCATCGATTAAAAATAAAATTATTTCCAAGATACGTGTGTGTGTGCCTATGTCACAATTGAATCATTAAAAAGAATTCCGCAATAATTTTTCAAAGTCGAATATTCAAAGTGGTAAAATATATTGTAAAGAATGAATCTGACATTGATAAATAAAACTGTCACCTTTCTCAGTCATAGATTTTATCGATAAACTTCTATAAGGTCGTATATTAATTTACTACTATATATGTAGATAATTGGGTATAGATACAGTATTGAAATAACGTATAGGGTATATGGATAAGTAATAATGTGATCTTGTAGCCATAGTAATAGGTATAACGAGCGATATATACGATTACGACGAGATAAAACAACTCTGAGGTTGATAAATTTGATTAGAGATTTTTTTACAACTGGTTATAAATCCGGAGAGTTCAATATCCTCAATGGAAGATAAGAGCCGTGCGCAAGCGAGCTGAATGAAAATAATGTCCGAACCTTGGCTATCTAGTATTACACATGTACGTTGTATATGTGTATGTATATATATATATATATACGTATCATATCCAATATACTTTAAGAAAGAAAGAAAGAAAAATAAATAAAATCGAATAAAAAATAGTTGAAAATAAAAGAGCTGACAGATTTCTTACCTCCACCTTAGAGCTGAGAGGTACGACGCCATGGTCCTGGGCATAAACGGTCAGCCAGTATCCAGCTTTAGTCTCAACGTCCAGAATTGCCTTGGTCTTAATGTTCCCTGAAACATAAACAATGATCGTGAGAATCGAGGAATGGTATCTTAAATTTAACGACCGACATTTACCCCAGTAACGTTTGTCTCAAATAGATTCACAGACTTGAATACTGAGCGGGAGCCGTTTAGCGTATGAATATTGAATCTCGGTTAAATTACCATATCCTTAATATGCCCAGTAAGACCGAGTTACGTCTCGTTTGAGATAATGTATGTATATCAATTATACAAATGCAGGTTTGGTTTGACTCGGTGGAAAATTTTCGCGTATTTAATATATTCAGCTGCTTGTAGGGTAGTAATCTATTCGGAATTATAATTATGTAGTAATGTGAATCTTGACTGATATCATTTCTTTTCATTCCATGTTGTAGTTTTTTTCTCTCTTCTTGAACAGGTATAAGAAGAATAAGAAAAAAAAACAATAATAATAATAATAATGTATAAAATTTAATCAAGACAACGAGGGCTCTGAATTTTAATATAAGAGTAATACAAGGTAGGATGAGCGACGTGAATTTTCATTTAACAATTTGGACGGAGCTATAGGGTCAAAGCTTAACTATGTCATTATATAAATCTGTCGTATTAAATATCAAATGAACTCTGCTTCGCTGACAATGGAGACGACTTTTGCTAACAAAGGAAAAAGGCGTTTCCACTTAGAATTACAATCACCGATTAAATTTTAACGCCGAGTCTTCGCACTAAATGCTTGCTGCTGCTGCTACTGTTACTACTGCGATGGAAATAGAATGTGAAATAAAATCTTTTCAAACTACGACAAAAGTATCTAGCTATACACTACGCCAGCTATACGAGGGCTTAAAGTGTCTGGGGTTTGATCGCGATTTAAAAAAAAAAATTAACAATTTATGCCAAGACAGGTGAAAAAATTTAAGTCTAAAAATATTCACGTGATAAACGATAAAGCTCGGTAAAGATTTGAGAAAGAAAGCTTTGAGATACCGGCGTTGTTATTTCTAATATACCGGAGTAAATTAATCCCAAGAAATCCGATTAGGAGGTACTGTAAAGTCTTAAAGAAATTTTACAAACATTCTTCACCCCCCTTTTTTTTTTTTTATTTATATAAGTTTTTTTATCTCAACTGCGATAAAATAACGTCTTCAATACTCGCAATGGTTAAGCATATTCCAATTTTAAACTCGTCGCGTTATATAGACCCACGTATGTTACGTTGTGAGAAAAGCTGGCTTCCACGAGAGTATCGTAGTTAAGTTATATGATTCGAATTTATAGTGATTTGTTCGGTAGTTTACGAGGCTGACAATATCCTGTTCCTCATAAACCTCGGCAAAAGAGCAAACCTGCTGACGGAAATATGTTTTAAGTGTTAAGATGTATTACAGCAGTATAACAACACCGTTGCAACGTTGCAGCTGCATTTAACAGCTACGATACGTGATCATATAAATTTTTATAGATAAAAACTACCACCGACAAATCATGAACGAAAAAGTTTTTTTGAATAAGTTTTATTTCTGTTTTATTTATTTTTCTTTTTTTTTCCACCTCGAAAATTGCTATCCTAGACGAATGTATGTATATATAATATTTCCGAAAGTTTCGTATGCTCCGATCTGTGCTACGGAGAAAAAAAAAATTGTATAGAGCATCAGCCCGAACTGGATCTCACAATGTCGAATAAAGTATCATCCAGATATCTCAATTACGATTTATCGCTCGCTTTCTGGTGGCAAGGCACGCTGTGGCACTTCGAAAAGCAGTAACTCGTAATTGGGTCGTTAGAATAACACATTGATGGAATCATCTAACTGGTCTCGATTCCTTCCGCAACTTTTGTCGCGAAAGAAGTCAAACACAATTCTAAGAAGAATGAATAAGAAAGAAGAAAGAAGAAAAAAAAAAAAAAAAATGAAGGAAAACGTTGCTGAAATTTTTTATACGATTTCAGAAAGTCTTATCGTCATTTTTTATGAACACCCTGCAATTATTCGGCTACTTTAATCCGCGTGTAATGAAATTCTAATATTTATACATAAAATTCGTAATTATAAAATTGGTATATACGAAATCACGGACGCTGTGTTCGTAAAGGCAATAAAGAACAAAATGAACGAAGAAAAAGAAGAAAAAAAATTAACAAAAAAGGGTAAAAAACAAAGTCTTGAAAGTATCCAGCTCACGTTGACAACCGGCCGAGTCCCTCGGGTGCTTGTAGAGCAGATTTTGTAGTGCAGAATTTGTCAGGGTTATTTGAGATAAAGTACTGCTGCGTTGATTTTTTGTTAAATTGGTCAACCCTCGAGATCAACTCCAAAGAGCTACGTATGTACATTAAGGTTAAGATCTCAAGAATTCATAAAAAAAAAAAAGATTCACTGGTCGAATAACAAAAGAGCAATAAGAACGTTTCTAATTTTCAATTTTCGTTGTGTACCAAGAAACGATTCTTCAATCAATAGACTTTACTCACATACTGTATCTTCCGTTTTTTATATTTTTTATTCCTTCAAGTCATTATGATCACCGTCATCATCATAAAAAAACAAAAAATTCGTCACGGTACATAAATCAGGTCTAAGTTTTAGCATTCACCTGAAGTAGACATGGCACAAGCTTTTGGAAAGTTTTAAAAACCTTTGGAATATAATAGGAACGATAAAGTGCTGCTGAAATTTCGTATTTTTCTTTTTTCTTTTTTTTTTTTTTTTTTATTATACTTTTTTTCTAGGGTAGATTTACTGGATTTGAATTTATAGACCCGGTCTGCTGACGAGCGGAAGATAGGAAGGGATCTTTCGCGACTATATAAGATTCCATCGCGGGAAAGTAAACATGTATATGATTGTGAAGATGCAGAGATGTTGGCTTTCGACTCCTTCAGGTTAAATCAGAAAAAATAAACAAATTTTTTGTTGGTCATTTAGACCATTTTTAATATTAAACATTTTTTGCTTCAAATAGGGGGCAAAAGTTCTCGCTTTTGTATTGACAAAGCCATCAAGAACGTATTACAGGTCGGGTCTGGGGGTGGTTGAATGTGTGCAGCTACCCACTCGGGACTCGCCAAATAACGTCCCAGCGAAATATCCCGGCGCCTGAGATTTCCGATTAATCGCAAATCTGCAACGCGATTAAAAACGATCGTTTTTCACTTTAAGTTACGTTTAAAAAGTGAAATAAATTTACTTTTCATTGACTTTTCTTCAAAATGGACCAAACAGAAACTCACTGTAATATATTTGGCCGAATGAAAATTGTGCACGATATAAATTAAAAAAAAAAATTATTTTACTGGAGAGAGCTTTGCATCGCCTTTGCAGCTTAATGTACCGGATATCGTGCAGTAGAATGGTGTCGGGTAAGATCTGGAATACGTATAGAACCAAAAAAAAAAAAATAAATAAAAAATCCATATATACTTAAGAAGGAAGGAAAAAGTTGGAGAATAGATCTTGGGCGCACATGGAAATCTTCATCCCCCCGTATTTCAGAGAATGAGATGTAAATTGCCTTCCAAATTACCACATTGAATAAACTTCCCCTCGTCATCCTCCCACGCACACCCCCTCCGCAAATTCCCTGCTCCATTCCATTCTGACGTGTATTGCGCCCCGTAGCCTATATATCTTTTATGGTAGACCCGGTAGTTGCTATGTGCATACATATACCTACCTACCTACCTGCAAGCTACCTACTTTCCAAGTTCAGGTGGTAAAATGTGGTACAAATTTCATTTTAATGATCATTTCCTGGATCTTGAACACCCGACACCAAACGCCCAATTTGTTTGGCTTAGATTATTGTTTAGCAATATAAACTTCGTGTTAAAGAAGAGAAAGAAAAAATAAATTTAGGTTCGTGACTGTGAAAGATCTTCGAGTTTCATGAGAGGTTTTCCCACAAGCTGCTAACTTTAACTCAGCATCTCTATGGGGCAATTCCAATAGCGTGCGTAACTATGATAAAGAGAGAAGATAGAACCCAGGTCTGAGAAGGGTATTTACTATGGTGCATTACGAGCTGATTGGCAAGTGACAGGCTAGACGTCTGACGATTCTCAATTACTAAATCCTTTTAAAGTGAAAAGGGTAGCTCGATCGATGTATCGTTCTGTTCCCTGTCCACGACTGTTCTTCCCTCAGGCGTAACGGAAGGAACATGATTATAAATTGACAGAAGGGTGTGCCGAAAGGACTAGATTGCCTGCCGTAGATTTCAATTATCGTTTGGAAATAATTCTTCTACATGTTCGCATACCCGTGACAATTATTCGCGGAACATCATTTGGTACGCGAATTCAATATCCATGCATTAATTTTTTGCATCGGGGATTTGAAATCGGGGTCTTTTCATCACGGTAATAAAATCGCGACAATAAATTGTTTTGTTTTATCTTTCTCTTTTCCGTTTTTCTTTGTAACTTCCAACTTTACACCCCTTACAGGTACAACCGAGTTGTTGAATGCTGCATTGACAAACTGGAGGTTTCAAGTACCAGGTACAATAGCTGAATATTTCACGACTCGTTGGGCCACGTGGTGCTAACGTCCACTAAATATTTCAAGACGCAGGAGGGCACGCGCCGGTTGTTCTAACGTTTCAACGTTTTAATTAAAACGTGAACAAATTTCTTAAAGAATTATTGAAATACACCTGAAAAACTGATTCACTCGTTCACTAGTTCATTTCTCAAAAGAAATATTAAGGCTACCCGATTTAGGTCGATGAAATAACTTTACATTATTTTACGATGTCTTTTTGTCCCTTTTTTTCTTTTCCATTTTTTTTTTTTTTTTTTTTTCTGCTTTTTATGGGAACGAGTTTTGGAAAGTTTTTCATAGTTTTTTTTTTTTTTTTGTTTTCATTGCGAAATGTACGTTTACCTTTACCGACGAATTCAAATGTAAGATAGCCGTTGTAGCAAGTGGGAACTAGAGTCTACGGTCGAACGGAGAATGGCTCCCCATCAAACTCACGACCCGTGAAACTAACAACCAACAAAAGGTTGGCGCTTCGCTGGTTTCCTCGAAGGGTAAGCCGGCTCTGGGTTCTATGTATACATAGCCATACCATGGATGGACCCATATGTGCCGATAACCTGCACACAGGATGGGAGAAAGGAAGATAACATCGAATGAAAATGTGCCTAAGAAAATATTTTCCACTCTTTATGCCAAACAAACACGAGAAGCGTCATCAAAATTCACTGGATAATCTTTGTAGAATGATCTCTGGTAATAAAATGGGAGAAACAAAAAGAAAAAAAAAGAATAAAAATTGGATGAAAACCGAGGAGGATGATCCGAATAAAATTGAGGTTTAATGCCTCGCGGTTAAAATATGTTTGGGCAAGAGAGCAGCGAGCTGGTATACTATATGTCGTGGCATAAAAGTTGGCGGATATTTCAAAGAGAGCAAAGGAGCAATATGGTCCAGTCAAAGAAACGGTGAACAAGACGTGGACCAAGGAGTAGAAGGCTGAAACATGAAGGAACACGAACGAACATAGTCCGGACAAACTCCCGAGCGAGAGGATGAGGAAGAAGAAGGTGGGGATTCCGGAAGGTAGAGACCGCAAGGAGTTATGTCGGCAGTAAGGGCTCCAGATCCGCCTTGGTCGTGTACCTTCATCTTTCTCCTCATTCTTCGCCGATCCTTACTGGGTCCTTGCCATTCCCGTCGCCTTTTACTCCACCCCAAACCTCTTCGTTCACATCTACATCTACATTCACATCCACATCCATATACGGGTTCACCAACTTCCTTTACCGCATGAGCTTTACCACCACTACTACACTATCATAGTAGCATTCATTCACACGAAGGGAAAAAATGTTGTCGGTGAAAGCTCCAAAATCGGGTTCAGAATACCGCATCTTCTTCTTCTTTTACTTCTCTTCTTCTTCGGCTTCACCGTAAATCAATTTTTGGAATACTAGTCGATGGGACATTTACACCGTAATCAATTCACACGTTTAGTATAACTGGCGCACATCTCTTCCTAACTTCGACAAGATGGTGACTTGCAGGATACTATATTTATTATTTACTAGGGTGAGAATACCCGATTTCGTATGGTCGTTTCACGTCGCAATCTTTACCTTCACATGCTCACTGAATATTGTATATAATTCTAGGTGTACGGATACTCTCCCTCTTTTATCTTTTTCTTTCTTCCTTTTTTTTTTTTTTATTTTTTGTTAGGATTATTATTATTATTATTTATTTTTTCTCCGAAGTATAATACTCATACATGTATGCACAACCACCCATGGATATTTTATTATGTACATACATACATACCAACATTGTACATCATTCTATGAACGCTTCTAAGATGGCAAACCACCCCTGACGAGATACACTCAGCGTGTGGTCTTAGCTCACTCTTGCCTGCCTGCCTGCCTGCACTACGTTCTTACAAAACAAACGTTTGTCCAGGTGGATCTCTGTCCGTGACGGTCTTCGCCTTATGGTACCACAACGTTTGATTAATAGCCTCGTCTAACCGTGACACGTTCAGGTCCTCCATGTCTGGACAAAGAGAAGACTCGCTTTGCTCATCCACATTGGATGCAAGTGTGGGCGGCAAAAAAATTCGCAAAACGTATATACATATATATATACATAGGTATACATGGTGAAAGATTGGCGAAGAAACGTCAAAGTAATGAGGAGAGCTCCACTCCGTCTAACTTCTTCACGTTTTAATGACTGAAGTAGAAGCTCTCGTTTATTTTTTATTCTTCATTATTTTATTCTTTTTTATTTCTTCTGTTTTTTTTTTTTTTTTTTTCAGGGGGATTAATAACTGAGATTAGCTGATCATTATAGAAGCTGTAGAGCGTGGAAATATGTCAATTAGGTGTGCCTTGTTAAGATTTCTTTTAATTAGAAATTTTAACTAGAAATATGTTGTAAGTCTAATTCTGGGATTGCAGAAAGGGTTTGGGAGGGGGTTTGAAACGTTATAGTTATATACATTTATGAAACTGCGAAAGAGAAGTTTAAACTAACGATATTACCTACGTAACGGAGCAATTAAATATATACCCAGATTATTTTTCAGATTCCGCGCTATCGCGCCTGCAGTTAGTTTACTAATTAAGGGTAAAACTGCTGCTGTTGCGCAGGGTTGATTTGCCCGAGGAGAGTAAGAGAAAAAGAAAAAAAGAAAAAAAAAAAAAAAAATACAAAGAAAAAGATAAAGAAAAACGGAAATTCAAACAGTAACACGTTTGTCGGTTTCGGATTCGATGTGACGTGTTTCGAAGCTGGGTTCTTTTCCTGAAATCTTGTCAGTTCAGAAGCCCCGGATATAGGGTCGATGTGAATTCAGAAGGTGAAACCCGCGTGAGGTATAAGGAAATAAAAAATGAAACTCGAATTTAGGCGATCTTTGAATTCTCACGGCATCCGGAAGCAACGAACGCCAAGCGGTCCGAAGATCCATAGACGAAAAAGCTAGAGGCTTTTGAATAAAACTCCGATTCCTTCCTTTGCCAGTTCCTTATTTTCTTCTCAAGCGTGGAAACAGATAACAATATCTTCGACTGAATTGTCCTGCTCCAGAGAGGCAAGAAAAAGTCAGGAAATTTTCTGTTTCCTTTTTTTTATTTATTTATTTATTTCTTTTCCTTCTTTTACGTTTTTTTATTCTCACGATACAGAAGTAGTCGTACGTGGTTTGCTTTTAGTTGCTCGATCGAACGTGCCGAAATTATAAGGGACTAGGGGCCAAAGAACGAGAGAAAGATAGAGAATAAGAAAGAGAGAAAGAGAGAAAAGAAAAGGAAACGGGAGTCACCAAGCACCGATTTTATCGCCTGCTATATGTATAGTATCGCAAAATCTACCAAGGAAAGAATTACACCGGCATCTAACGTCATCCTACCTGTCAGCAAGGATTTACGGTCTTTAGGTTGAAAAGGAAAGCTTGATGCCAAAATTTTACCTACTACTATATTAATTGGTTTTGCCAACTTATCCAAAGAAATTGGAGTGTATTCAATTTCTGACACGGTCTTAATTACAAAATCGGTGAATCGAGTGTATTGAAATGATCGATATTGAATAATTGATCTAGAAGAAAAAAAGAAATGAGTAAATAAAAAAAAAAAAATTCTGTAGAATTTCGATTCTGCCTAAGAATTCAATTGCAAGGAGAACATTCGAGATCGGTATTTACCTCGTCACGTGAAATATTAAGGGCCAGAGAGATGCGAGAGGGACGAAACAAAAGGACTATGCGGAACGCTTACAAGGATCACCCGTATCGTTCATCCACTCGAAGCATTCCTATCTCGGAAATATCTGACTCCATTTGTCTACGAGATATTTTCTCATCTCCATGCGGGTCGCATACCGCGAGATAACGTCTCCAAATTCTCTTCCGGTACTTTGCAATAATTTACTCGTATTTTTCATCGGTCTCTTTATGTCAACGAAAATTACCAAATTTTTGGCTACAGAAAAAAAAAAAAAAAAATCAAAGCATTAAAGAACAAATTTCTTTCAAATCCTTCCTAATACATTTTCCCTTGATGCGTTAAACCAGGAAATAACATCGTTGCGTTGGGAAAGAAATAACGAAAATAACAAAACGAAACTTCGGTATAATATTTGAGAAGAAAATTATTCTCGCAGGCAATAAAGAAGAAGAAATATAGTCAAATTTTTGAATTCCTGAAAAGAATAAGGAAGAAGAAGAAGAAAAAAAAAAACACGATTTATCCCGCAGCTCATATAGTTCGTTCGTCAACGGAGAAGGCGGAGGAGGAGTGCGACTTAGCGTTTCGAAACTTCGCAATAATTTTACCCTTGTCAACTGAATTAACCTGTTAGACGCACAGGGTTTACGTCAATAGGTATTTACCGTTACTCCATGCGTCGTCGACCCTAAACCAACACGGTTACTGTACCCTAATTTTAACGGTATACGCAGCCAACGACAACGTCGAAAGGCTTCGCTCGTCAGACGATGGTGGAACCCCGTTGTGACGTCTTCGTCTTAGTTATAACCACATTGATAACAGCATCAGAACCAACCGACCAACTATGAACGTATACGAGGGATGGGTGTACAGGTGGAGTTTGTTCGCGACCAACGCTAAGTAAGATAAAATAATTATCGTCGAAGGATAACGTAGGAGGATGGGAATGGGAATAGGGATGGGGGATGAGGATGAGGAGAAGCGAGTCTGGTTTTGAGGTGATGCTGTTCTACCCGCGGCATGGCGCAGGACCATAACATTTGCATGTAAAACGGCGTAATTTTAGCCGGCTTTCAACTCGTCGCAAATGCGATATCCCGCCGCGCGTCGTTGCTCACTGCGGCCTCACTCTAGTACCAATCGTGTTAACGACAAGCTAACCCAACTCTGTTTCTATCCCTCACTTACCCTTTATACAAGTATTATACGCAGCCTACTCTAACTAAACACAGTTAAAGTCTTATGAAGTGTGTTCTCGTCACACCTTGCGATTACAGAGATGAACACGAGACTTTGCCATCGGGGATTAATGCTAATTCAAGTTTGGAGTAACGTTTCAGCAAATTTTGATCTCGAGACTCGAGCGTAAGGCAGCCGTCGACTCTCTCATTTTGGATTCCCACGGTGATTGAGAGATCCTAATAAAATGAGCTTCAAATTGTTATCTTTCCAGGTTTTCCTCCTTCACAGCTTTATTTCCCCGGTTTAAGAATTACGGACTCACGATGGACTCCAAGAAGACAGCTGACTTTACACGCTCGATCTTACTCCGGAGTGGTAAAGTGCTCGATAAATATCTGCGAGGGTGATGGTGAAGTGAGAAAACAATCGCCCCCGTAGAGGAGTGAAGAGTGCAAAAGTCTCGAAAGTTTCTCTCCTCGATTCACGAGTACTTTGAATACATACACAGCTGTTTACGTCCACACTTTACTATTTAATTGAGTTGAACCAGAGAGCTTTTCCCGCGAGTCGTAAGACCCGGATAGTATTGATGATCAAAACGTGTCGTTGTCTTTAGTATCTCATAGCACGTCCATCGACGTACCTACCCTACCACACCGTTTCATTTATCTTGGATTATTTTCTCAATTCCAGGAGTAAGCACTGCGGTCTTATACCCACCCGATCCTGATCGTGAGAAGACACTCTAACATCCAGGGGCGAGGAAAATAAACAGTTACTTTTTTTTGTTCTTCTTCTTTCTTATTTTTCTTTTGGTTTTCTGAAAGAGAACTACAGGGATAGTTTTTGCTTTTCTCATCAGCACTTGCTCTTTGACAGTACTTCATTAATACGCTACTACGTTGCGATAAAATCCAATTAAGAATAAGATAATTATTTATTTTTTTCCATCTTTATTGTGCATGTCTCAAACATCGTGAATAATAGTAAAACTTTTGGTCAGTGACAGACGACGAAAAAGCAAAGCCAGACGAATTCGTTTGATGAATTTCCTAGCGAGAGATTCAGAGTAAAAAGACCCGCAGGGTCTTAATCACTCCTCGGTGGCACCGATAACCTTCAAGGGAATAAAGTAACGAAGACGGAAAATAAATATATAGACAGACCAGTGAAGAGCAGGAGAAAGACAGGGATGGTAGCGAAGAGGAGACAACCCGCTACTTTATCCTGGGTCCAAATTAAACGTTTCTTCGTGCTGCACAGACGGCTTATACGAGACTTGGAAAACAGAGTGAAGTGGAGTTCGTGCTCACAAATTAGGATATTCTCGGGTACCTACCAATTGCGAAACAAATGGGATTAGAAATTGGCTGAGTGATTTATCGTTGATTCCAAGTTACGAATTAAAGGGTAATTCACTTGATCGACGGTCACAAAGGGAACACGTACAATAACCAGCATTCTGAATGGTGTGATTTACACGCTGAATCACACTGCAGTTCTTATTCGTACGTTTGTGAACTAACAAGCAAACGTGAAACCGGCCACCGAATGCCACCTCTAATTTCATTAGGACCATTGACGCCTGCCATACTGCACGTTCGAGGAATACCGTCAACAAGTCAGACCCTGGATGTTTTTTTTTACTTCATTTTGGTTAAGTTTAACTCATTTCAGTACAAATCACATCAGCAAAGCAAACAGTTCGATTCTTATTTATCGCCAGTGAATTCTAAACTCTAAATCCAGACGTATTTCACTCAGCGTTTAGTGAACCAGGTATAAATGTCAGAGCAGCTACTTCTACACCATGGCTATTTATTTATCCAGCAGAAAGGACAGTCGTTAAAATCTTGTTTACGTTCCATTGATTAATGGCAGCTCTCTCACTGATTCTAATTCTGTTTAAAAAAAATATAAAGAAATAAAACAAAAATTCCAAAAAAAAAAAAGTCATTTTTATCACTAATGAGAAACAGCTGGAAACGATGCGGTTTAACCTGCTTCTGGATCCTAAAGTGCTTAACTATTTTCGGCTTCCATATTTCGTTGGAACTAAATCCAAATGATGGCCTATCTTTTTCAGGCGAAAGTCGTTGTTGACGAATCAACGAATTTTGATTGTGAATTCCACTCTTTGAGAAGTTATTCTCGTCGTTAACATCACTAGCTAGGAATTCAAATTACCTTTCACCTTCTTATTCATTTTTTTCTATTCAATCAACCGTCGATAGATCGACACGACCAGTTCCCATCTACATTCTATATTCGCTTATAGTTGGAATGTATATGTATTGTACATACGTAGATATGACTGGCCTGCAGTCGAGAGTTACACTAATTTTTACACCGGTACACGTATCATTACATCATCGGACCTCCGCAACTCGAGTTACACACTCGGTGCAATTAGGCCTGGGAAAGTGTGGTTGGCGGTAGCGGCTTCCTTCAACGTGTACAACTCTCCTCTGCTATTATATATCTATTACACCGTCTTCGTCTTCATTTTACTTTACTTCACTTCACTTCACTTCACTTCACTTCACTTCACTTCAGTACACTACACTACACTTCACTACACCTCACTTTGCTTCGCTTCAACTCTTATCCCGACTTATACGAGATTCTGACTTTAGACGTTGCCGATAAGGGACCGTGCTGCAGTATTCACATCGCGTGTACAGCACTTGAACTTATGCCGCAATACTTGCTTCCGTGTTGAGGCCGGCCTAGGCTAGTTCCTATTTTCCTATACCCGCCAACGTCCTTCCATTACCTTTGAGTAATGACCCATGGTTCGTTAATTCTATGTGATTATACGATAATTAATAATTATTTATTCCACGTGGTCGAGACGGTGTTCTACCTCAAACTGCAACATTGACTTTAAGATGTGGGAAATGAAGAATGATCAGCATTCTACGTTTGTACAGATATTATATGCATATTAATATGGATTGGTTTTTCATTTGTTTAGAAGAAAGTTAAATGACTAATAAAGACGAAAACCTCATCATCTATAGAGCCACATGAATATTGTATTTGGTATATAAAATGAAATTATAATAATTAGAATAATAACAAGCCACAATAAAATACCATCGTGTCTTCAAGAAGGCTATGCAAATTGGTTCTTATATCCTTACACATTTTACCCCTCGAACAATTTCACAGCTCCGTGTTTCATTCACCGTGATAAAATATACGTTCGTTGGGAATAAGATAAAGAGATAAAGAGAAAAAGGGACAGATATAGGAATAGAGGGATAGGGATATTTTCGAGCTAGTCAACACCGAAACTGGGAATGAAATTTCATCCCGGCTGTTTCAGCGATTTTTAGAATAACGTGGGAAGAAAATTATACCGGAAATATATATATGTATATATTTTTTTTTTTTACTATTTCTGTCGATTAATGCTCGCGCTTTAAGGGTTAGGGGAAATTTACACCGAGATCAATATCTCGCCGGAAAATATTGACGGCCCTTGATTCACTCCTAGGAAAATAAAGAAAAAAACAAAAAAATTAAAAGAAAAATAAAAATTGCCATTCCATTAACAAGTTTTTTAACAAGTAGCTTGCTGTGCCTATACCTAATGACCTAAGCTAGCTAATGCCAACATCAGCCGACTAAACACCGAGATTTTGATCTTTAGCACTTGATAGACTTCCGTTGATCGTGAATGTCAGTAGATTAGCCAGCTAATGTCGACGTCAACAATATTTTAGGTTGTTTTAAAAGAAAGAGAAAAAAGAACAAAAAAAAAAAAAAATGGAAGATGAAAAAGAAAGAAGGGAGGCTTTTTAAAATGCCAAATTGCATGGGCCAGGCGTTGGAAAAAGGTTTACGATGATATCGTTCGTTTAATAATCGAGCACCTTTATTCAAGACGGCGATATCTTTTCCACTCTATACGAAACACGCGAAATAGGTATAAAGTAAATAGTAACCCTAATTCACGTAATCTAACCCCCCCAGTTAGTGATCAGCGAAACTCGAAAGGAAAAACCAACTCCGACGACTGCTTGGTTCGCAATATACATATATACACCTATATAGGTATACGAAGTAAATAAATTCGTTCTTTCATATTTGGTATAGAAAACTGGCACGCGGCCATCACGTTGTTTCCCTACCCTAGCTGTCGGTTATTATTTACATGCTTCCAATAACTTCGATTTCTCCACCTATACCAACTACACAACTACAATCTCGATGTGGTCACACGCTATTTCAAATCCGGGAGAAAATATTGGAAAACACACCTCGATTCTTTATCCTATATTTAATATTTCGCTGTTATGTCTCTCACTCGATTCTATCGTCTGTCTATCTGTCTATATGTCTGTATGTCTATCCGTTATCCATATTTACGTTCTTCGTGGTTTAGCCGGGAAATCTGTTGTATTCGAACATATATATATTTTTTTTTTCATTTCATCGGTCTTCTCTATCTGATCAGTGTAAATGGAATTGATATTGTCTTTCTTTTTTTTTCTGTTTTTTTTTTTTTTTTTTGAAATCAGCGTTTTTTAATTACACACCAAAAGCCGAATTATTTTCCACGTCTTTTATTCTTTCTATCTCTGTAATGGAAATATAGAGAGAAAATAGGAAAAAAATAACTAAAAAATATAGAAAACGAGAGAAAAAAGGATTGCCCCGGAAACAACGCGTGGTTCTCCTAAGCCCGTGGTGGACCAGGGCTGGTCCATTGTTCTTCGGATGACCCACGAGGACACAGTAAATCCTCTGAGGATCAATAAGCCAGATGTCTGCGGCTACCAATAAATATTACCCAATCCATGGGATCAGTTATAAATCAATGAAGAGCAAGAGGAGAAATCGAGGACAGATTACTTATGTCTATTGTCGCTTCGGTAGTTCCTGTTACTGTCTTTACCTTTCTTTTATCTTTTACCCTTCGTTTATTGCGATGACAGGATAATTTACAATCTCAAGAAAGTCTATTCCTTACGATATGTGTATAATAACGTAGGATTTACTTTCCGCAAAAAATATTTTCGCAGTTTATATTTATTATAAGAAAAATTTTGTTCTTGACGTTTCTTTGTTTGTTTGTCAGTTGCAGAAATTTTTGTTTGATGAACACTTCGTTAAGTAATAAAAAAATATATATTTTATTCTCACGTTTCTTTACCGTCTTTGTAACGTTTTTATGGTATATACCTTATATTATATATTTTATAATGAAAATTCTCAAGCATAATGGACACTTGATTTTAATTGTAGTTAATAAAAGCTAATCTCAGACAGAGTCAGAGAGAGAGAGAGAGAAAGGGAAGGCATTTACCTTATTGCTAAAATCTGTACTACTACCACCTTATACCGTTACTGTTACTTTTAATTTCATTCTCTTTCTCTTTATCGTTTTCTCTGATCAATTATTTGATTTACTTTTCAACGACGATGATTTCTCCCAACTTGAAGATCTGCAGAACGTCGATATCTTACTAGCTAAAATCGAAGAAAATTGATTAATATTCGATGAGAATATCCCGTCTTCTTTTGAATTCTTAAAGCTTATTCTCATCCTTCCATTATAGGTATTACATACCTTGCGTGAAAACTAACTAAGTACATAAATCACCACGTTGATTTACTAATCCCTGGACGGTTTCAATCTTGGATAAACAACGCAAAGAGCCGTAAGGCGCGCGGGCACGGCGCGGCGGGTAGCTCGCTTTATTCCGTGGAGGAAATAAGGTTCATCTATACGAGCGAGAAGAGAAGAGAGAAAAAAGTTAGTTTCATCGTTACCCATCCTCGTTAGGGGAGTTCAACTCTTCTCGAATCATGATTTTCGCCCCGGTAGGTAGGTTCAGTGAACAGAAAATGTTGGAGATTCTGGAAATCGGGAAGATGCCCAGTATACGGAAATAAAAACACATATACACAAAGGTGTATAAACCAATACATCTCTATGACTGATCCAACTTATACCGAGAAGTTTTCTCGTTGCATTTTGAGATGATATTGTACTATATATATACCTATATGTATATTATGTACAATTATTGTATCCATTCCATTTTCCCATTTATTTATATGCATTTAGTTTCTCGAGTGGGATTTCGAAACTCGTATATGATACAATTGTGGTACTGGAATATTGTTTGCAGAACCGTTTCCTTTCGTGCAATATATATATTTAGCTACCTACCTACATATATACCCTCGTGGTGAAGTTAATAAACAGAAATTGTATTTTATCACCGGAAAGAGAGTAGATTCATGAATGTTTGTTTAATTCATATAATTCATTTTTAAATATATTTTCCTTAGCTGCTCTCAGGCTCAATTATACAGACTTGCGTGCGTTATACAGATACGCAGCTTCTTTATTACAGTGAAAACCGAAAAAAGAGAATACTGAAACTAAAACGAAAGAAAAAAAAAAAAAAAAAAATAGAAAGAAAAAAGAAAATATTCGAATCTCAAATCCTCGCCATTCCAAAACTCCGGCAGTTTGACTGAATTATCCATTCCGTTTAATTAGTCGCACTAATTACGCGTTATCTCGGTCGGTATGGGGTAGGAAAAGACCTCCGTTCTATATACCTCGCTAAAACTTAGTTTTCTCTCTTTTTCCCCATCCCCTAACCCCCTCCCGTCTCTCTTTCTCTCTCTCTTTCTCTCACTCTTTGGCTTCTAAAGTGCAATTTTAATGCATGGAATATATATCCGCGGAATAGTAGATATACACACGTTCAAGCGAAACTGTAAAGCGTAAACTTATATACCTATTTTCTACATTTATAGCTTCCGTTGTATAAAAAATTTCCTCACTCTATCCTCACATTTATACCTTTAGCTCACAGTCCAGACAAAGAAAGCGAGAGAAATTCCATCTGCAAGGGCGAAGGTGATGGCCATCGACGCCCACCGTAGTATCCCAGCAGTTTGGTTCCGCGGTTCTCTTCTTCTCTCTCGATCATTGCATACGTCCATTACCTACTAAGGCTCACACCTTCACCAAGACGTGAGTTGCATACATTAAGCATCCTTCTTACCACGAAGAAGGGCGGACAGTTATATTAAAAGAATGGTAAAGTTGCAACGCGGATGTGCAGTTAGATTGATGAAAAAACAAAAAAATAAAAAAATAAAAAATCTGCAACCATACGGTATTCAAGATCTCTAACAAAACTATAATCAAGAATCATCAGCCGAAGGAAGAGGAGCTAGACGTATAGACCTAGCCTCCGCTAACCACTTCCAGGATTGTTTACTGTCAATGTCTAACGTAAGATCGGTCTGTTTGTTTGGTTGAACGGGTTACGTCAAAGGGACAAAACGACGTTGTTTGGGTTTAAGACGGTACATCAAAAGGCCATTAGTTGTATCCCCTAAAGTCGATGGTTTGGCCAAGTCGAATGTTTGTTGATTGATATTGGAAGGGTTGATAGGTATAAGATAGGTAGATAGCAGGTATATTGCCTCTGCTTTCTATGACAACAGTTGTAGTTCTAGAATAGGAAAACCATATGCAGAGGACATCGTCATCAACTATGGGTTCTCATATCAAGAAGCTTTCGTCTCCTTCGTCCAACGAAGAGGAAGGAGATGGCACAGTACCTATATCCTTGCTCGATGAATTTGCGATTCGGTTTGAATCTTGATTGAAATTCTAGCTCTACCTACGGTTCTTGTACGCAATGGGAGGCCTCGTCGTTGATGGTATTGAGGTGATAAGACCAGCTCCGGTACAGCCGAGGTATTTTTCAACTCTTTTTATATGTATTAGAACGAAGGAAGACGGCGCTCAGAGAACGGCTCCGTAGAAGAAGAAGAAGACGAAGAAAAAGAAGAAGAAGAAGAAGAAGAAGAAGAAGAAGAAGGAAGAGAAGCTTGTAGAATGGAAATGGCATCAGACTTGCCGTATAAAAGTCCAAATTTATTCATATAGGTATGCTGCATAAAATGGGAATAAAAAATGTAATCAAGAGGATTAATTTTCTTACCTTGTAAAATGTAAGAGACAACCTACTCTCCATCTCACTCTTTCTACTTTATTGTATCATCGCAAATACCGTTTGTTCGTCTGTAGTTATTGTTGTTGTTGCAGTAAAGAAGCGATAGTTTTATTTGTTCATTTCGGTGAAATTTAGAAACAACAAATTTTCTGTCCGTGTAAAAAGGAGAGAGAGAGGGAGAGAAGGAGAGGAATGAAAAAGAAAGAAGACGGGTGAAATGTTAATCGCGAAACTTATTACCGCTTGAGTTAGCGGGTATTTCATTAAACTAATGAAACTCAGTCGTAGCAAATTAGCAGGTACGCTTGTCATTAGAAATTCGTCTTTAATCAAAGCCTCTCTCTCACAGATACTGGTTTCACAATTTAAACGCAATTTCGTTGCTGCTTTTAAGCTACCTCCATTTCTCAGCCCATCATTCCATTCACGTATAAGACCAAGAGCGACCAACCAGTTCGACCGTTAACCCACCTCTCAACCAAGCATAAACCTTCTTATCCTTTTCAACTCCGTGTCTAAATTGGGCACAAATACTGCCTGGCATCAAAGATCAACGAAATAGATTGATCGATCGGCCAATGCGTCACGTACGCGATTATCTTCTATCCTTATTTTATTTATTTTTTAACCATACGCCTATTTCTATCAACAGCTTTCCAATACTCCGAATGATAGGCCATTTAAACAAATAGCCCCCATATGAGTTACGCACAGCTGTCATTACTTCTTCAACCCATAATTCTTCAGATTTGATCCTCTCTTTTTTTATGTTGTTTACTTTTTCGTGTTCTAGATCAGTGACTGACTAATTCGCGATAGGTACTGTGAAAATTGTCTCATATGTGTTGAATCTATGATTGTAAAATAGAAAAATCAAATATCTACCGGAACATATTCGTTTGCTTAATACTGTAAATTTTTTTAGAAATTTTCGTGATTTCTTTTTCTTTGTTTTTTTTTTTTTTTTTTTTCAGTCAAAATTACGGCGCGGCTTTGAGACGCGTCTTTATGAAGAGCGAGAGAGATTAAAAGGATCGGAGATATATCCGAGCGAGGATGGTCCATTGTCAGCATCGCACATCGCGCAGAGGGCGTCCCTCTGCTGCAGCATGAACCGACCCCTTTCATTCCGTGACAATAATTATTATCTTTTACTCTTCTTTCTGAAGTGACTTCAGCCTGATTGACGTACCGGAACGAACTGGCGTTATTCGTTCGAAAGATTTTTATCTCTTAGCGTTACTCGCTCTGGCGTTTAGACGACCGAATAGCGACGACTGGCGACAAGAGTTCACACAATCGTTCTAAGCCCTCTGCGACTCGATTCTCTACTCTTCGGTGTGAGGAGAGTGAAAAGGCGGAAAAGAAAGGGAGAACGAAATGTAAAAATAAGAAAAAGGAATAAAAATAAAAATAAAAAAAAATTAAAAAATAAAAGAAGAAGCGAGTTATAGACTGGCAATAAGGAAGATGAAGAAGAAAATTAAAGAGCCTCTCAAGAGAGCGGAAGAAGCTGATGTAAAAAAAAAATACGAAAAAGTAGAAAAAAGAAAAACTGAAAGAAAACAAAAAAAAAAAATATAAAAAACGAAAAGTAATTCACAAAATCGAAATATTATCTCGAATATCAAGGGCCTTAATTTAGCGTCCACAGTCGCGTCCACGTCGGGAGTTTGCGTCTTTGAATTTATTTGATAGCTCTCAGGTTTTAATTACCACTTGCAAATTAATACTCTGGGTTCCCCCGAGGCGGTGTAGAAAGATGGAAAGGGGATCATACATACGTGTATATATATATTTTATATTTTCTTCTCTACCTTAGGCACAGTCAGGAAATCTTTGCGTACGGAAGTTGATTTTTTTTTCTCATTTTTTTCTTTTTTTTTCTACTTAACAGTGCTTTTAGCCATTCCCAGTCCCGAAAAGCCCGAACTTGGTCCGGGACAAATTAGGGACATCTTTCCAAGTTACGGTTGATTACTCTCCTCGTAACGGCGCCGCATTGCTTGAATGGAAAAAGACACGGGGCGTCGTTTTCATTAACGGTGGTGAACATTCACGTATACGGTATTCTATCTCCTTCTTTACTGCAATATCTATACATATATCTTCATCCTTCTCGCGCTTTGTACTTTGGTCCTCCAAAGCCTATATTATACGCGCCCCTGCTAACGAGACACGCCAAACATTTGGCGTTCAACAAGAAAGACGTGAGCGTGTAATTAGTAACCCGAGATAACTTGACGTTAATAACAATCGTCAACAAATCTTTATACATGACGTACACACACGCTAACAAATCATTACCTTTCACCTTCCAGTTAGAAGCACAAAAAATTTTTTTTTTTTAAATTCTCAAATAATACGAACGAAATTTCCTGATTTTTCTTCGATTCTTGGATTTTTTTTTATTTTTATTAAAAAAAAAAAAAGTGGAGTTTCAATCACGACTTCAGAGTCTCGATCAACTAGTAAAGTAATTAGAAAATTTAATTACGGTGTTGAAATTGTTTGTTATTTGAGCAATATCGACTCAAAAGTGAGGGTAGAATTTGTGGTGAACCACTTGACAAATTAATTTGATGCTAATTTAGTAATAATCATTATTATTCTTAGGTTAATCAGTCTGGTGCGAGAAGAAGATTGTTGATAGTAGGTATATATGTATAACGTAACTGTAGAATGGTTATCGAATTGCGTTTGTCCAATTTAAACAGCCGATTTAACCTAAGCAAATGTTATACTGGCACCATCTGGCTAAGTTACGAAATTCATGATGATCTATTTGGCAAACTTTAACCCTGCCTATCCCGTCCAAAAACGGATTTACTAAACCTATATAAAGTCTATTGACGAATCTTCTGAGTACTTGTATATATATAGCTAGTAAAGATATAGATATATATATAAGTATGTAGGTATATATATTACGGAACGAAAAATTAACCTAAAGTTTTAAAATCGTTAGTAGAAGTTTTCAATTTTTAGTAGGGAACTTTCAAGTCAGTTATGCATACTGGTTTCCGATAATATACTAAATATTTATACAACGGTTTACGATAGGTTCGATAACCGAGAATAAAGTAAGAAGTATTTTCAAAGCGATGCTGACGTAGTGCCAGACTCAAGTATCACATTCAAGCAATAACTAAAAGGAAATGCATATTCAATGATCATTTTATTCTTTTTCTATAATGCGAATATGTAAAAATTGATTTTTCTTTCTTACTTCATTTCTTTAAGATTTCTGCTTCTAATTATTAGTCAAGAAACTCATATCTGAAAACTTTGCGATCACAACGCACATCTCTCTGTCACGATCGGTGTCAGTGAAAAATCATTTCACACCGTTATCTGCAGGACCTGTTGTATATTCAAAATGATATTTTATTAACGCGTAAAGTTGCATTGAGTGAATTCCGTGCATAAATTTGTCTCCCATTCGTACGTCCGTCCGTCCGTTCGTTCGTCAGTCTGTCTGTCTCCTACGTCTGTCTATCTGTCTGTACGTATGTCTGTCTGAACAACTCATTCGGCTCACGTATCTGGACAAAAAAGTTCCATGATTGGAAGATATATAGGTATATATAGGTATAGGTATATCTATGCCAGTGTCAAACCGTCCCTCTCAACGATCGTCGCTGGTTCGTCCGTAATTCGATGTGCCTTTCAGACCTGAGTTGGTAATTTACGATCGAAGTGTTTTGCGAGGTATCCGTTATGTGTATCTATGTATATGTATATACATACATACATACATACATATATATATATATATATATATATATATATATATATATATATATATATATATATATATATATATATATATATATATATATATATATATATATATATATATATATATATATATATATATATATATATATATATATATATATACATCTTCCATTGAAATCAAGGGGATTGAATACCTTTTTGCCGTTGAAAATGTTTTTAAGAGAAAAAAAAAAAAAAACACATAATATACTATGTATGTAGGTATATATTTATTCCCTTCCGTCGAAGTTTTACGGTTCAGAGAAGGACGTGTGACGAGTTAATTGGATTTTACTGATTACTCTATTTCCCTCGGTTATATATATGAGGAGTGTGTACCGATCTGATTTTCTCTTCTTCTTGTTCTTCTTATTCTTTTTCTTCTCTATTAGCAATTAAATCGAAAGTTTAACTCTATAAAAAAAAATAAAAAAAAAATTGAATAAAAATCACATCTAGAATCCAGTTGAAATATAACATTTTTACATCGTCTGTATTTTTTGTTTGTTTTTTTTTTCATACACCGGTTCAAGTGCAGCATATTTCATTAAAATATATATTTCAGAATACTCGTGACATTTTTCCGTCGAGCGACGAGAGCACCAAGTTCTAACAAATATATATGTATATATATATTCATTATAGAAATGAAAACATAAAAAAAAGACGAAAAAAAATCATCAACAGTTTTAATTGCTTGAAAGAAGGAAGGTAATTAATAAAACTCAATTAGATCGTCGGTTCCGTCGACGACCTCGTAGCCTTCTGCAGTAGCTAGCTCGGTGCATGTTGAAAACTTTACCACAAAAGATATTCCGATATTTTATTTATAACAAAGACACTTTATATGATTCTAATTGGAACAGCTCATATGTATGTGTGTATGTATGTGTGTGTACTATGTAGTGAACCGAAAATATGTAAAGTTTATTAGAAAAGTATGATATCTTCACAAAGTGAGCGAATTGAACGAATATAAATGAGATTTTAAGGTGCATGAGATGAAATCCAAAAACTGTGTGAATTAATAATTCTGTAAACGTCCTACATGTAATTATACATGTAAAAGTTGGTTGCGTTAATTTAAGGTAATTGAAGAGCTGTTTCTTGGTAAATACTTCCGCTTGCAGGCCACACCGCGCGGCTATTAAAACTTTTTATTAAATGACCTGGAGTCGTCGTAGACGCCGGGATGATGGCCTTCTGGGTATTACCGGAACACCGAGGGATGGTAAAACAAAAAAAAATCGAAAAAAAAAACAAATAAAAATGCGAAAAACAAGCGTAGAAACGTGGAAAAGTGTCGCTAATCTCTTTGGTACTAGACCGTGTTGCGGTAACACCCTTCTACTTAGATATTATGCACATAGATAAATGGCGGGCACATCAACTCGGCGTTGCGTAAGAATGATATATACGAAGTAACCGAGAAGCTGTGCCAAGGGTGTGGTCAAATAATCGTAATTTATGGTAACTATATTCTCGTGCATTCGCACTCCTCTTTCTCTTTCTCCTTTTCCTTCTACTTCTCCTTCTCCTTCTCCTCTTTCCCTAGCCTGGCAAGAAACTCGATGATTTGTAAATACGGTGCGTGCTTTGCCAACCCACAACCACCACCAGCACATTTACTAACTTCACCCTGCCACACCCAAGTAAACAATTTCGAACCAGAGTGGAAAGCCCCGTGTTGAAACTTGGCGAAAACCAGTTAAACCAAGAAAGACGACGCGCAGTAGTAGGTATAGCTCCACAGTTGTCACATCGTTGACGACAAGACCTCAAGACCTACGACGCTCTTTGAACCTTTCAAAACGTGTATACAAATGAAATTTTCTTGTGTATTTGTCGCCATTCAGAAACCGATTATTAACACCCATTTACCTCCTTTACAAATTCAATTTACCTATTCAACCTCCGAACCCGGCTGATGAATGACAAAGTAGAAATGAGGCGACTGAAAGCTTTGAAAATCGAGAGAGAGCTAATAGTGATCAATAGAATCCAAGCTATCGACATTTCAGATCAAGAGTTCTGCTATAGATATATCCTGGCCGTAACACCACTGCAGGAAATTTAAGACAGCGGTTTTTTTTACCACTGAGAAAGTCATGGGTGAAAATTCTTTCGAGAGTTATAAACCAGGAATGAAATTTCCTAATTCACATCACTCACTATACGCGAGAGAAATGACGAGCTCGTAATACTGTGTTCCCGAAATCTACATAGTCTACGTATGTACCCTACTTCTCGAGGGATATAGCTCATGCATGTGTTTCACCCGTCCCGTCTAACTTGACCGTAACAAATTACGTTAGTTCCTTTGACGATGTAATTGGACAAAGTAAGCCGAGGGCTAGGGGTGGCTGAGGAATCAACGGTATAAATTACAGAGTCTAGTTTCTCTATACGTATGTGTATATCATATAGTATACTATATTCCGTTGAACAATCGACGGATCTCCGTATAGTGAAGGGCGAGTTACTGGGGTGCGGTAAGAGGCTTAGATCAGCAACCCTCTGCACAGGCTGTAATATCGTACGTATTCAGCGATACTGCGTACTGAATTGCACTGTAGGTACCTCGACCTTTAACCAGAAATTCTAACGCGTTCCAAGTAATAAATTTTAGCGATTTTTCGATGACTCACAAACGCAATCAGCGACGATCGAATTTATTCTATGATCAGCAAATGGCGAGAGGCTGTAGGCCCCCTCATCGTGAGCGTGCAACCCTCAGGAATCTTTAATTCCCTCATCCGTACGCAGAAGTCATAAACCACTACATGGCATGGAATTAGATTGCATATAAAGCCGAGGCATGGCGTTGCTTTTTATTAGCAAACCGACCATGACCGGGTCTCGAGGGCGCTGAGTCACGCCACGAACCGCAAACCTTTAACGGATTTGAACTAGTAGGATGTAGGTACGATGATTGTAGAAACGCTTTGTGAAACCTTATATACAAACGGGTATTCTTAGTTGGGAAGAAAAATTGAAAGAAAAAAAATTAAAGAAATAAAAAAAATAAATAAAAATAGACAACGAAAAAACGGCTTTTTAATCAAGAATTACACACTGACAATCAGTGCGAGTCGTTATATTCTGCTGGTCGCATGTTACATACCTGTTATCAGTTTTGCACATCTTGATTAAATTAGCAGAATAATTGCCGAGGTATTGCGGTAGATGAATAGCTATAGGGGAATCGCCGCATGACTGTTATGCCATTTTGAACAAATTGAATAGTTTCTCTGTCGAGTAGGTATGTATAATGGGACAAACCGAGTCACGTCAGTTCTGGGAAACGGAATTGTATTCGAATCTGTAAACGCAGTTTGTAACTCACAGTAGGTACATACATAGACTAGCTTAAATCTATAGTGATCTCGAGTTCCTGTACAATAATTGTACAGAGATTTGCAAATAGAGGGTTTCCACCTGTCTCTAAGTTACGTGTACACCTATATACCTACTATATACCTATATACGTATGTATCTACATTCGTGACGATTCAACGCTACAGAGAATCTAATGTAACCTAAATTCGGTTGATTAGTAAGCAGCGAATTTCTCTGATTAGGCAATAGTCTGTCTCTTAATTGACGAATTGGTTGATAATCATGAAATTCAGAATTTGAAATGTCCCGAATGGTAAAAATTCCAAAGTTTGGAGAGGGTATTCCCCCAAAGTCTGCATAGTCGATTCAAAAAAATTTTTAATCGAAAGACGCCAGTGGTTCAAAATTCCGAAATTTAAAGATTCGAAAAACCAAGGCTCTGTTTTCTTTTTTGGACCTCCTGAGTTTCTAGCCGTCTATATTTCCGGATTTCAATATTCTGAACTTTAAAGTTTCTGAAAATTAAAAATCGTTTCAAATGAATTCGTAATTCTGACAAATCGGAAGTTTTGAAATTCGGAACATCAACCCAGCCTCTGTAATAAAATCCTTTTCCAATTGGTTCTGAGCTAAAATCTTGGCATAGGTAATGCGATATACGAAAACCCCCGCGTTTCAAATTCTCAAAAAGTTCAAGCAATTAGATAATAGGATAATATTCAATTTCGAAGACAGAGTTTCAATACCATTACGTAGTTGAATTAATTAAACTTAATTATCTCAGCCTGCGTAGGAGTCAAGGTAGATGACGTCCCTATCAAAGATAATACGTATACCATGCATGGCTTTGTGTGTGTCGGTGTAAGAACGACGATTTTGCAATAAGAATCTTCACTAGATCTACGTTTAGCATTTACACACCATGAGCTACTCTGCATATACTATATCGATTTACGGTGTAACTAGGTCCAGTCGCACTTCATAACAGGTGAGATTAATGCTGACGATATCAATCGGTAATCCAATAACGCGATGGTTTTATATGTCCTACGATTTACGGTCATGGGATGGTGTATTCTGACTGCATATCTACCAGGAAAATTAATCTGCAGTGCAGAAGCAGAGGCAGAGGCAGAGGCGAAGGTAGATGTAGATGTAGAGGTAGAGAACTGCCAGTGGAAACACACGGTCTCCGTCGTCGGTGAGATCGCTCTAGTATGGTTATGTTAATGAGGATCGGGGGCGCGATAACGGCTGCACCACTGAAAATCTAAGCTTGAATAATACATCGGATAAGAGGTAAGGTAATTAAGCCGGGGATTCCGTGGCCTTTGAAAATTCACTGCGACTGATGGTAGTCTTCGAGAAACAGCTAATGTAGGTATAAGGTGGGTAGTTGGGTATCTACCTACCTGGTCCCGTGGCGGAGTAAGGTAAGGATTGTGTGCATAGACGACGGAAAGCACAAAGAGAGAGAAAGCGAGAGTAGGTACGGGGTTTGGGTAAGACAGGCAATTCGAGTTTCTAAACTTATAGAAACCTACAAAGTAGGTACGGAAACTCAGTACTTCATTCGTTCTCGGAAGGAAGGAAGGAAGTAAGTATAACAGTAGCACACTTCTCCGTCTATCTAGCCGCAATCTCTAAATTCGTCTATCTCTTAGTTTAATTTGACTAGTTTGTCATACTTTGAACGAGTCTGAACAACAAAGGACCAACACAAGAAGCATATAATATTCAAACGTCTCTTTTGTCCCTCTTCTTTTTTTATTCTCAAATAAATCCTAAGGGGAAGCTCAACCAACTTTCTAACTTCAAAATCCGCAGAGTTTTCTTCTTCTTCTTCTCCAAGCCATTAGACATCACCATTAAATGCCATACGTGCTGCAGTGGCATGTGATGTGCGGATTATTTGTTAAGGCAAAGATGGCAAGAACAGGAGTAGGTAATCCGGATGTAACTTCTGCGAAATGTCAGTTGCTAAAAAAGCATCAGTGGAATAAGGTTCAGTGTGGGTACAGACTTGAAACGCCCTCGTTATAACCATTGAAACAAACGTGAAAGCAGGTCATGAAAAGGGAGTTTTGGAGTTTCTGCAGCGGTTTCATTAATCCGATGAATTACGAGTTATAAATCGCGATTTCCATGAACTAAACGTGATGGATGGATGGACCACAACTCCGGGGTAAAGGCGGGGACGTGCACCAGCCAGCAGGATGGGTACGACGGCTTGATGGAAATCACTGGTACTACCTGAAATTCGCTTCTGAAAGCCTTCATTGTTGTTAACTGGCTCGTCACGCAAGCTCACAATGCGTTTTCTATTCATGACAATTTCTTCCTCACCCTGCAGCATTAAATCGACTTTTCATACTTTACGCGTCTTTCTACGCCGAAAAATAAAGCTAAAAAAAAAAAAAAAAATGGGGGAAGAAAAAAATTGAAATTTCATTTTTCCATCGCGTCTCGTTCGTACGTAAAATGTTCTCACGTAAAAACTCCATGTACCTTGAGGTAGGTGTATATACAGACTCGTGGGTAGGTGAAGTATAGATAAACTATCGCGTAAAGTTTGTAGTTATCTTATCGTTCGAAAATATCTAGACAAAGTCTTTGCTCGGGCTACAAAATGCCAGCTAGTCGTGTGGACCTCTTATCGCCCCTTTGGCAACGGTCTTTTCTATACCCTTATTCTATAGGCAGCTGGAAGTTGCACGCACACAAGCCTTTTGTCTTCTTATCTCATGACTTCGGCACAACACGCTCCCGCGTTTATTGTAAACGGACTATTTTTCACTCTTGGTTGGACATAGCTAACATCGTGGATTGCCATTTGAATTGGTGCGGAACACGTGACAAACAAAACGCTTTTATCGTTTTCCCATTTGAAATTTTTTTTTTTTTTTTTTTTCTTGTCAAATATTTTACTTTCATTTTCACTTTCTTCGTATTTAGACCTTGATCTCATCATTTTATCACACGTTGATATATACGTAAACGTTTACCCCATATTCAACTTGGAATAAATTTTCAACTAGGTAATTGGGTTCGATTATTCCAAATTTCGTTACATTTTAAATCATCATCCTGCATCCCCTGACCCTTATCCACGTCAGTCTTTTGAATCACATCACGCTACAAAGTTAATAAGATCGCTAATGACCCGTGCATGGAAACGATCCCTAACTAGACTAATCACGTGACATTAAAAGGGCATTTTGATTGAAAAAAGAGGCCTTGAAAAGTCCCTCGCACACAGGGTGTCCATGAATATTGATTCGAATTTGAGAAAATTAAGAAAAGAGGGGAAGACTGTTGATAATTTGGTCCAGAATCTTTCTCATCAAAACGTCGAAGTTTTAGGAACCGTTGAAAAAAGAAATCGATAGAATCGAGACACTCTATCACTATTGTGATTGCTCGAATGTCAGAAAAGGAAGGAATAGTTACCTATCAAAAGAGGTTTAGAAATTAGAATAGAGGCTTCTGTTTCAATGGTTATATTCTAAACACGTTCAACTGTATAGGTAGGTATGTCTGCAGCTAACTCTGTTAGAAGTTTCTTTGTTTCCCTTCGCACAATGGCCAATTCCTCAATGGAGTTTCAGCCTACTTCCCATTGTGTTTAAATCTCATGTATTTATTTTCCAACAGGTGGGATTGACACTTCACCCTCTTTAATCTCTGCTCAACTCTCCGTTATACTATCCTGGAATAAAATTATCTACCCTTTTCATAGATTATTCAAAAAATAATCACCCAGAGATTCCGGAATTCGAATCCACGAAATCCTGGAATAAAATTATCTATATCCTTCTTTTATATCATTGAAAAAATGATCATGTATGGAATTTCCGGTATTTTATAAGAACGAAATAAAAAAAAAAAATAATTAAAATCGTGCATTCTTTCGTTTTTTTTTTTTTTTTCTCTTCTTCTTTGTTCTAATGTTTTAAGATTTTTTTTTTCTTTCTTGCTTCTTCTTTCTACTATTTATTTTTTATCCTCGTCCCCTTGCAGGCTTCCCTCGCGCATCGTTGCCCTCGTCGTCTGCGCGGTGTAAAGTTTCGTGGTTAGCAAGGCTTGCGGCTTTGTTTGGACTAGCTTCCTGAGACGTTCCCACGGGACCTCCCTGCAGCGCGGAATCCATCAACTAGATTCCTTATACCGGACGGAAAATCAACGTGTAGACTAAATCCGATTAAATAAATTCACCCATATATATCTATACATACACCCACGGAATCAGAATTTGAAAAAAATAAAAATGGGAAAAAATGTGAAAGAAAAAATAAATTACTTTGCTATTTTTTTATTGTTATTATTTTCAACCATTATACGCAACATCTTCTACTAATGTCGACTATCGATAAACTTTCGATAATCGTTACCAAAATTGTTATTCAAAAGAAGATATCGAGGTTTTCGGAAACGTCGAAATCCGGGTAACTGGGTTTGACAGTAAACAAGGAATTCATTTAGAATTTTATTTCGTTTTTGTACCGGATAGCTGCGCTGTAGCGTGTACAGAGAAATCGTATATACAATGAATCTTCCGAACTGTCCTTCCAGTTATACGTATAGATATGTAGTACCAATTCTCGTACATTGCTTATCGTCCACAGTGCAGTATACCATACATAGAAATAGAGTATAGAACCATCGGCAATAAACCATCGTAGAAAATCGAAAAGTAGTAAGAAAGAAATATCTAAAGTCAAGCAAGAAGAGGTCCTACCTCTCAATTTGACAATCGGGAGTAAAATAAAATACGATGTATTTATATATAAGGTATAAGCTACATCATTCTCAACCATATATAAATATTTCAAATCCATAAGCATGGTTAAAAAATTCTTTACTATCTCGTAAATAATTTTATCGTCATACAGTTGGGTTTACCAAAATGGCGAATATATTCTAAAGTGAACAATTATTAGCTGTTTATATAGGTATATAGGTATATAGGCGTAATCTGCACTTATGTATAATATCTAGGTATGATAATTATGCCACGAAAACTGAATAGGGTAGGGGATGGTGAAGGTTTATGTATATCTGATGGAAGCTTGCTTGGTTGCCAGAGAAACACACGAGCCAAGAGCTAAATTACGGATAATTTAGCTACGGCCACGCCTAAAGCGAGCTTTTCGGTTATAAAGGGGTGGCATGAAATGGGAAGAGTAGAGAGTAGATATATTAATACGAATATACGCCAAAGTGTGCAAACCGCGTAGGTTAGGTGTTTGAAGAGGGAATGGAGAGGAGATATGTTGAGGAAGGAAAAGGAGGAATAAGACGTGAAAGGTTATGTTAAACTGTAATTTAAATAACCTCAAAACGTCCCCAAAGAAACAGTCTACTCAAAATAACGAAGGTATCCGAAGAATTAATTGGCTCGAAATCCACGTAATTTACAAAGCAATTATACCGAATTGCATTTTATGGGTAGGTAGGTAGAGCGAGGTGAGGCGAATCAAGGCGAGGCGAAGCAACGGCACTACAGCTCCACCGAGGATCATGGAAAAGAATTATGAAATGAACACGAGAATAATAATTAATAAGTGAATTTGTTAACGAGCCCATATTATACCGAATGAATTTATACCTATCCTAAAGTTGAATAAATTTCATCAAAATTCAAACAAGAAGTTAAATTTACAACCCAGTTTTATTTTTGAAACGCTCGAAAAAATTTCATACTCTTCATATTATTATTATTATTATTTAGATTTTTTTATTTTTTTTGCTTTTTTCTCTCTCGTTTTGAATTTTGGAATGACGAGTATGTATGTGTGAACGTATTCGGTGGGTCATTCGATAAGTGTATTGTTATTTGGGAATTAAGATAATTTAGTTTTGTCGCAGCAATCAACGCGCAGCACGGATTTCGGAGTCTAAATACGGGGCGCACTTTTGCCCCGTAACAGTTATACAGGATTTGGGTCGAGTGATATTATGATTATTTAATTATTTTTTGTTTGCTATTTCCACTTCCGCAATTCGTTAATTACTTCATTTTTATTCGAGTGAAAATTTTACAGTACTGAAGGAAAAAAATTCGTGTTGTCCAAATCGCTGGCTTCACTTTCCATTCTTTTATTTTCGTAATTAATTATCACTTTTGATGTACTAAGACTCGATCTAATTAACCAACAAACGATTCTGTCGCAAAATAGACGAAATAGAATTTACCAAAACCGGGAATAGTACAGCAACTACGTTCTTTCAACTCTTGTGGTTCGTATTTGTACCACGGAAAGAACTATTACATGAAAAAGGAGGGTTGAGGTAGGTATGCACATCCCCTGCCCGGAACGATAAAAGTAACTAGATTTTTATTTCGAATAGACCGTTAACCGCGTGTATAGCTTTTATAAGAGAAAAAGCAGTGAAAAAATAGGAAGGGGTGAATTTTGCCCCGATCAGATACAGTCGAAGCTACATTCCCCTAATTTCGTTTGATCAAACGGCTGGAAAGTGAGATACTGGACCAAAGAATCACGTTTAATTGTGTCAGTCGAAGTGGTGTTAGTAGCGGTTGGTTCTATTGTAGCCGAGAATTGAAACTCGGTTTTCTCCACCCTCGAATTGATTCGTACAGCTAGGTTATAGAACAGGCTCGAAGTCCATGGACAGGACCACAGGAGCCAAACCCAGAGCTAAAGGCAAAGGCAAAGGGTCGATCTAAACTTTGCTTAAATCCGGTGTGGGAAAATTATAGCTAACACTTTCGTTTGACAATTGAATAATGGAGATCCTTTGTCAAGTCGATGCGGTACCGAGACTCTCGCGGAATACGTGGAATTTATTATCGTTTACAGAGGACCTGTATACATATATCTACCCTGATTAAATTTTGAGTTACGCCAATTACCCGGAACCACATTATAGTCATGAGATAATAATAAATTTTTTTTTTTTTTTTAATTTCCCGGGGCTTCAAAATTCAATTTTTCATTATCATTCATTCGTTTTTTTTTTTTTTTTTGTATTTTTAAGCTTTAATCTTCCTTCTTTCTTTTCACTCGTACTAAAGGATAATTATTTTGCCATGGAAACCAAAAAGAAATATAACGAAAAAGAACCATATGGAAAATTTTGGACGAAGGAAAGGCAGAAAATGTCAAGCGGGCGCCTCCTAGTTTAACGTACAGATAAATCACGATTACAAACTCCGGAGAAAATATACAGCGAGCGCGTGGTAAACGCGGCTTAGTTAAATCGGATGGTGAATACGTAAAAGGCTCGGCTAAATCCTTCAGGTGCACCTCATTCGAATTCAACGAGAGAACAGCCATCCCCCTAACGCTCGTCAATTTTCGATATGTTGTTTTATAGCACGGATAAATCCACGATCTCTATATCACGATTTAGCCTCGTAGAAGCTGCAGTATGCAGCAGCAGGATTGTGCAGCAATATTGGTAATCATTGGGACTTTCAATGAAATCTTGATACACAACGAATATAAATAGTTTCGTTGAATTTGTATCAAATTATCGACGAGAGAAAAAAATAAAAACAAAAAATAAAAAAATAATAATAATGATATTTTCGTAAGAAATTTACAAAATTTTATATAATTTACACTAAAGTTTGATACGTGTTAAAAATTGAAGAAACTTTATAACCAAGAAATTTTTATTTTTATTTATTTATTTTGTTTTATATTTTAAATAGAGAAATGGAAGGAAAGTTTGAACTGAAAACGGGATCGCGAGTATAAGAGGCGGCGTTACGTTCTGCGGTCGCAGGAAATTACAGGCAATTTGAAGAAGTAATTGCTCGGCAATTAGTAACGGCGGTAGCATCATTTTTCTCACCGTTACTGTAACACAGAATGGATCATTTCGTTTGAATTATTAAAACAAAAAAAAAATATGATAGGAAAAAACAAAAAAAAACAAAATTTAAATTTAAATTAAACTTGAAAATTAAGCAACAAAATACAAAAAAAAAAAAGTTTGTATCATGTGAATGAAAAGAAAAATACTAATAAAAATAAGTAACAGGGACTCCCATAATTTATAACCATGTTTTATGGAAGCTTATCTCGAATGAGGGCACTTCGAGGTAATGCCAAGGTATACTAACGGTTTTTTTTTTTTTTTCTCAGCAGTGACCGAGCACATGATAATTACCTGTCGAGGAGGTAAGACGATCCTACCTACATACTTGCGGATTACCTGGCTTTCGCTCTCGCTCTTACGGTTGAATAAAATATATTTTTTATTACCACCATTTTTTTTTTTTTTTCTGTATTTTTTTCGGTACTGATGATGAAAGTACCAGACCATCTGTGTAATGGACAGACAAAATATGAAGCAGCTGGTGCGCAAGAGATTCAAAAGAAATGAATAAAGATCTTCCTCATTCTATACACTCTCTTTGGACAAGCCTCTCCCACTCTACTCTCCATCTATCTTTTCTTTATTTCTTTCTTTTCCAGTTAAACGAGATTTCCGATAAATTTAAATAATTGTTACCTGATTGTTGTCATCCGGATGAAATTAAAGACTTCGTTTCCTACCTTTGTCAGAGCTTTAGATACGGAGTTGGGTGAAAACCAGCAAGGAACAATGAAGATCACTTTCCGATTTCTATTGTTCCTTGCTCGCCTTTTCTCTCTAACAGTTCTCTTATTTTTTATTTTTTATTTTTTATGTTCTTTTTTTTTCTCTTCCACTCGATATAACGCCGCGAAAATCGGGAAACTCGAGTGAAAAAATAAAGCATCTTTCAGCAACAAAAGATGAGAAAAATAAAAGAACTTCTATCCGATATGCTTTAGGTGCAATTATCTAATGGAAGAAACAAATTGAAATTTTCTTTTATCGATTTTTAAACAATAATTTTAGCCGTCTACATATATACGGGTATATATATAGCTATCTATGTATTATTATATCTATATAATAGTTTGGCAGAAGCTTCGAGATCCTTAAGGACTCAACTAACCCGACCTCATATCCCGTGTCAGTTAGTAATTATGGTATTGGTAAAACGGGGGTATTAAAAAAAGCTTAGAATTAGTAAATTCGTAAATTTTCGTTCGCAGGTTTCGTCTTTGAGTTACGAGTGACGGTGTATGCCTGGCTTTGCAGGGTAAAGCCTGCAGGGATTTCGCGAGTAGAATATAGAATTTTCCTAACAATCCCCAGCTCTGACTAGTTTGAGACTGAAGTAAAGTTGGTTTCGGTCTGTCAGTTTCCAACTGAAAGATTGCCTCAGCTTTTTCTTCATGAATATATGCACAGAGGGAGATGAGGTTAAGGCAAGACAAGCCAAGGTAAGGTAAAATAAGGTAAAGGTCTGACAGAGTTCGACTGCTTAAGAATAATTCGACAAAGTCTCCAAGGAGTTCGCAGTTTTACAGCCACTCTAAAACTACTAAAGTGAAATCGAGGGAAATTAAACGATTCGTAATACCAATGCAGACAGATATATAACCGACTTGCGGAAAGTTTGGAAATATTTCTCCTATACGGTATTACACAATCGAAAATGGGGACCAGGTTGTACTCCCGAATTTCAAAGGTTTCGTATAGTACAAATTACGAATTTATTTGAAAAGATCGAAATGTAGACAGCCGAAAACTCCGAAAGTTTAAGAATCCGAAAATTTAATGGAGGGGCACGAAGCTCTATGCGTAGATTTCAAGTTTCGGAGTTTTGGCCTTTTGGATCTTTAACTTTCCGAATTTTGCGTCTTCGGTGTTTTTCGATTTCAAGTTTTTTAAATCGACTATAAAGACTTTGGGGGAAATACCCTTTCTAAAATTTGTGAATCAGTAATATTAAAATTCGGAACTTTAACCAGACCCCCAAAAATGATTCTACACATTATCCAGGGTAATTATACCCACTTTATGTATAAACGCGTAAAAATCAATCTTCAAGCCCCAATCCCCCGAAAATTTCCGTAATAAATTCTGTTCAAATATTCATCAACATCAAGATATTAGTATGATTGATGTATGAATAAGTTCTGGTATATGTATAGGTATAGGTACGGCTACGTCGAAAGTCTTATGGAAGAAGATACCTCGGTACTAAGCTCGCGCCTCGATGCTTAACGATTAATAAGATGCAAGCTAGCTCGACGTGCGGTCTGAGGGGCGTCTGTATTCAGAAGGCGAACTAGTGAAGTTTTCTAAGGTTTCATCGTCAGTGGTTTTATTAAATCTGCTGGCTTGGCGGAAATGGCAAAAGTTCGTTCGTGGCCTGGCGCGTCGCGTCGCGTCGCATCGTGTCGCGTCGTCGCCTCAGTTTTGTAGTTAGCTTATGGCAGAGGCAAAAGCAGAGGTAAAAGCACAGGCGGAAAACCAGGCTACTAAGAACCCGTCCAGATTTTCTAGCTGAGCTTAAACGTTCTCGACCACCCGGTACCCCAGCTGGTGTAACATAAGCAGCTTTCCTATATATACACCTACATCAACCCAATATTGGTCCTAAGGGTGCCACCGACTTCGCTACCCTATACCCACCCTTCGTAATTTCCTTCGACAACTTTTCCTGACTCACTTTACTCGCTCCTTTATTATACGGCCAATATTATCTACGTATACTTACCTTTTTTCTAATTTATAACCTCGTTTAAAAAATTCTTAGCAACTTTCTATACGCCGATTATCCTACGAGCCTTTTATCAAACTCTGAGAAAAAATTTTTTTTCTCATCATCAAAATTTCACCACCTACCTATTATTCCTCTCTATCCATGTGCTATCCCTTCTGTTACACTACTCTACAGTCGCGTCGCGACGCCTCTATTTAGTCGAACAATACAGACCGATCCACGCATCAATTTGTCCGCACAGTTGCTACCGGCGACACTGTCCTCCCATGGTGTTGCTAATCCAGCAATTGTGCTGGGTCCGGGTGAAGCGATCATTCGTAGCGAAACTCGAACGCGACTACAGGGACCGTACGTCCTTCCTAAACCTCGATTTTGTCCCCCTCCAGTCAATGGCATATATATGAGTCATTCCTCCCTGGCTACCCGTTAACGTGATGGATTGTGATTGCGAAGTGTCCTGCAAAGCCGTGGCTCTCGCAGTTCACAAATTGGCAAAATATCGGCTCAAAGAAATGAAGAAATCGATTGATTTCTCCCTCTTGTCGTCGTCGTCGTCGTTGTCGTCGTCATCGAATCATCGATTTTCTCTGCAGTCTGAGGCTCAGAAGGGTGGGTGCAGTTGATACGATGTCCCGAGGGTATGTGTCTGAACTGAATTCTGAATCCCTGAGGAATTTGACGAGTCTCATTTCTACCCACCCCATTTCGCACGCTCATCGTCAGTCCTGAACCCGACTCCTTTACAACTGCTTTAATCATACCTTAACGTCAGAATTGAGGCAGCTATCTGGCTGGAAGCTAGGATGTATATTATATTACGACGCGTCAGTCAGGGTGGTTACATCTATGAGGAACGGGCGTTGTGTATCTACACGTACATTATATATACATATACATATATATATATATACATACATACGTAGAATGTGCCATAAACCTAAATTTATGTGGAATTTCTTGGCAATTTCGAGACCTTGATGCCTCAGCTCCGTGAGGTTTTGCTTAGCAGACGTAATTGCTGAATATTTAGAAACTTATCCGGAAAATTTTCCGAGTGACGGGTCCCAACTTCATGAATCATGAGTATAATCGATGTCCCGCGGATAAGAGGTTTGATAATTAAAATATCTAATGTTTAGAGATTTAAAAGTGAAAATAATTAGCCAATGATTATGAATCATCGTGATTTTGATCGTCTATGCAAAACAGCCACTTGATAAATACGAATCTCCATCCCCCGATTAATCTTCTTGTAAGTGAACGCGATAATCGGGGAATGAGGCTGACGATGAGGTAGCAAGATGCCGTTTGTTTGCACGGCGATAGTTTATCCTCTTGCAAAGTTGATTCTCGGGAAAACTCTGATCTTGTCGAGTTAGCATTTCTCTCATTCTATTTCCTTTACCTATACTCTTTCACCCTCTGCAATGCAATCCAGACACTATACCGACTATAGGGTGGCGTTAAAAAATTCGGATTATCGAAAGATCGATATCCACTCACTACAAGATTACCAAAAAGAAAAGTGAATCAATTCACTTTTTGACTATGCCGTAAATTTGACTAGTAGCAAAAAAACAAAACAAATCATGGTTGAAAAACGAGTCTTACTGTTAAAAAAAAAATGATATACAATTTCTGGATCGATGAATTTTTTAAATCGATTTTGATTACACAAAAGACGACATCGGTATTGGGATTTTGTTTTTCAATTATCGAATTTCGGTGACACCCGGTAGGTTAGTAGGTTCAAGTTCTTTATATACAAGTTGCGGGGATTTTCGGACGCGTTGCGTTGAAACTGCGTCGTTTTAGGTGGCTCAGTTTCCTTAAAGATCGAGGGAATTTTCGCTGAGCTTCCTCACATTTGCACCCTTCGTTTTGCGGGTGCGTGCACAGTTCCTCGGTTCTTCCCCGTTCCAAAGCGTATATCTACACCCGGTGTTCTGCGTCCCAAGAGATGGTGGACTTGCTTTTTATATAGTTCTCGTGAAATTCCTTTCCCCTTTCGATTCTCATTCCAGTAAAACAAAAAAAAAAAAAAAAAAACACCACCTTATAAGTTCACGTTCTACAAGCTCCAAAAATGGAAATTTTCATCCATCCGTAACGGAATTCAAAAAATTTTAAAAAAAGGGTTGATTAAAAACAAAAAAAAAAATGAAAATAAAATAAAATCACGATTCATTTCAAAACCCGAAGCTATTTGATGTTTAAATACATTCAAAGGTATTTTGAATCCGCGTAAAAGATAAAAGCGGTTATCAAAGAACATCAAATTTTCATAATTTAAATAATTACCAGAGAAACTCTCTCCCTCTCTCTCTCTCTCTCTCTCTTTCGAGGTTTGTACATCGGTTATACAGAGATGGTTGTAAATACATCTGTAAAAATATTTGACGTTTTCATTATTTTCTTCGAAACCTTGGTTAGGTATATGCTTTTAGCATCTAACTACTACATAATATGATATCTTGTTTCATTGGGTAAAGAAATCCTACAGTAGGTATATCAGATGCCCACGCCATGCAGTGATGATACAGGTAGTGAAAATCCGTAGGAATTGGAGGGCATCAGCTTCTACTGCTTTTGAATTCCGAAATAAATGAGAAATCCGAGTTATATTACTAAAATTTCACTGACCCGTATTAAAACGGCTTTTATTATATGACGTATGAACAAGGCAACAGAGGTCCGTGATTAGGGCTGAGCCGAGAGCGAGGAAGGGTTAAAAAAAAAAAAAAATAACAAAAAATAAATAAAAATAATGAAACCTAAAAAATACATAAAGGTGATTCACAAATAAATGAGCAATCGTACGGGCATACTACGGTGCAATTTGGTGTCTGTAAGCGGGAGATATGAAAATAAAACCTAAATGATATGATAATATGAAAGGAAGAGGTGTGCTGATTGCTTTTCAATTGCTACACATAACTCTGAACCCCATCGTCTTGCTGGTAAAACGAACATTAAGGAGCTTTTCAAGGTTGCCATTTTACTGACAGGATATTTCTTCAGATATTTGATACCGTAAGGTCACCGAGCTCGATAGCCTCAGGCTCTTTTTTCCGAAGACAAATATTGAACGAGTTCCTTGTACCACAAACTATAACATAAATCTTTGGCCAACCAGGAAAAGGAAAGGAAAGAAAAAATTCTTGGTAGAGCCCCAACGAACGTATTTTTCCTTTGCACATAATTAACCATCTTTTTTCTTTTTTGTTTTTTTTTTTTTACTTCTATTTTTTTTTGGATGAAATACCGAAGAGTTATCATTTCGTAAATATACTTTATAGTATGTAGCGGAGTTTCCGTATAATACGATTAGTCGAAAGTTATCGAAGCTCCGTATGTGGGTACTTGTACATACATACAGGGCTAACAAGTCGTAGATAAGTTAAATTATACTCATGTACGAGACTGCAGACTGTGCTAGAAGCAGATGGTGGTTTAGGGTAGGTACTTACATACATAATACCTAGCACTACCCGGTAGTTATGGTAAACTTTTGTGAAAATTAGTTATCGCATGTTCTTTAGGAAATTTGCTACGATGTTTCAACTCGCGACTCACGACTTGCGAACTCAATCGTGAGAACGGTTATTGTCCCTAACCTCGGGCTAAAAAAGAGGGGAAATAAATTGATCTCGTTTTCAATATTGTAAAACGTTTCTCAAATGCACTTTGTCACGTTGCTAATATCCCAAAAATCTTACACTTACTTATCCGAATCAATCGATCATATACGAGATTCTCGTGCCAATTAATACGAATATTTTATGAATAAAATAGATACAGACTTACTCACGTTATCGATGATAATCGGGTATATTCAATGCTTACCTGTAACAAAGAACAGAAACAGAAAAAAAAAATTAGAAACTTCATCTATTGCGAATAAACATTTTTTTTTTTATGGAAATAATTGGGATGATGCGATAATTAGGAGAGATTTTATACGAGTTTGATAATAATAATTTTATACTGTGTGAATATAGGTGCAGACATATGTATAATCCAATGTAACTTATAAATTAGCTTCCATACGAAAAAATGTACGTGAAAAAGAAAAACGAAAATAATAATAACAATAATAATGATAAATGAAGAAAATAAATAAAAAAATTGGGGATTTGGTTTATGTCAGTGTGCAAATTTAGGGGAGAAAGACTGTAAATCACAAACTCTACTTGAACATCCTGCTCTGATACATATGTATAGTGTATATAGATATAATGAGAAACTCTCTACCAGTCTGCAGACCTCTGTCATATTATGCGGTTTATAATTAACGATTCGTACGTGAGTGTCGTTACCAAGTTTATACGTCGAGAAATTAGTATGAAACAAAAAAGAAAAAATTTTAAATTCCGTAAATAATGCTTATCGATTAATTTCTTTTGGTAAAAATTTTGATAAAATCTATTATAAGAATCTCACTGTTTTGTTTTTCCTTATAATCTGGTGGTTTCTTAATTTTTTTTTTTTTTGTCTTATTTTATTTTATTTTATTTTCCTTCCGCACACCATTCAAGTCGAAAGAACCCCGAACGAGGCGAGGGTGCGTCTTACTTACCCTCTGGCTTCGTACGCACCTCTACTCTCTGCGGGAGGTATTCTTTATGACAGAATGCCCGAGGGTAGAAGACGGAGACGGGGGCAAGAGGATGATGGGAGTAAGGCAAGGCAAGGGCTGTGCAATTTTGTGAAGATAATGCGAACGATCAAGCCCAGCCCAGCTCAGCCCGGCCCAGCCTTTCTTTCTTGAAAGCAAACCTCCTCGCCATAGCTATCGCGGCCCAGCCGTGAGAATAGTGAGGCTGTTATTGATGGGCTGCCGCAAGCTACTATGAGGTATGTACAAGCTAAGGAATAAGGAATAAGGCAGAAGAACCAGTATTGAAAAAAAAGGGAACAATTTCGAGCAAAACTACCCTCTGTGATAGGTGAAAAAAATTGACTAACGAATTAACTTGTGTATATGGTGAATGAAAGGCATGAACTAAATAAAAGAGTATATTAAAGGCAGATAACAGATCCGAAAACATGATATTCGGTACTCCACTAGAAGATTCTGTGTTTGTTTTGTCTAGATCAAATAAATGAGCAAATAGTACCGTACTGTGATTGATCACGTTCGCTAGACTGGTACAGTTCCGACACCGAGCGTCTCTTTATATTCTATTCTAGACGCGTCGAGGCACTGAATGGGTAAGACACTATCAGCCTTGAGAAAATCCGCTAAAGGGTCACAGTACCTCGCGTAGTCAAGTTGATTTTCAATCAGCTTTCTGAAAACGGATATATACCCTACGGTCTACGATCTGTTCCTGGGATAGGTAACGAGGGTTGTGTCTTTCGGTCGATCACGTTATGATGCGAATTATACGAAAGGACCTCGCGTAGGTCGCGATCAGCACAAGGACCAGGTCATGGCAGAACGGGGTTTTAGGGGTTTCAGTGAGTTCGAGTCAGGACTTCGAGGGTAGAAGTGGAGGAGGTGGAGGTGAAGATGGAGTTGGAGGTTTGAGGTGTGGGACAGACGCGCGTGCAGACACCAACGAATGATTGGTAGCCAGGCGTGAATCGGCCTCTGAATGCTAAAGAGGTTAAAGGACCGTAAGGTAGGAAGATCACTTGGCGGTGAGAGTGGTGGGTAGTCGAGAGAAGAGGATATCGACGAGGGAGTATAGAAATATGTCACCGAGTCTATGAATTATGGTTGATAGTCGAATATCTGTTCCATATTAAAAAAGAAAGGGAAAAAAATGGTTCTTTCTCGATTATTCTTTTTTTCCAAACAAAACTAACACGTTGTCTAATCGAACTGCATTAGGAGAGAAAAGAAGACCAAATAGGATAATCACAATTTGATTTTTCCATCAGCTTTCGACAGTGTGAACATTTTCATGAAAGATAATGAAATACTATTTTTCACATTCTTGTCCCTAAGGCATTTAGAGAATTGAAATAGCTCCGCTTCTTATCGGCCTAAAGAAGATAGAAGATAGAATTTTCCCTGGTATAGGTTGAAAAGATTTAGGAAATTGAACACGGTATGCGACTCAGGAAGGTCTGCCCTTCTGTTTGGTTATTCGATTTTCTTTAGCAGTTTTTCTTTATCTTTTTTTGGTTGATAATACTAATTTTCGATCACGACTATCGTTTCGATATACCAGCGAGGGGTAAAACAGGATGATCTCATGCTTTAATCCATGACTAAGAATCTATCGAATTTTTCCGAAATCTAATCCCCCTGTTTACAAGAAACTAAAGGGGATCACTTATTTGCTTCTAACAATAAAACCAATTTTATCTTATTTTCGTTCACATATATACATATACTATAACACACAGAGTTCTTCCTCGGACCATCACAATAAATCGACGCCCAGTTCCTTCCCCATTTCTTCTTTCATTATATATATTTTTTGCCAAGTATTAACAAGCAGCGAAATATAAAGCGGCGATAAACTCAAGTTTGTGTTTCCTTTTGGGTCGGAGGCAGCTTCTGGCTATAAACCAAGTCTCGGACGGGTTGATATTTGCCTTTTTCACCCCGTACCGTATATAGGCTGGTATGCATAACTTCCGGTTAAAATAAGGTCTAGAACCCCTGCTGTCTAGGGTTGAGAGAGTGTAATCTAGGCATTTCACGCAGCCTTAGGAGGACTACGGGTCAAAGCTGCGAGGCTTGGCGAACACAATTGCCCTTTGTCTAAGCGAGACATCTCTAGAGATTCCGCGGGCAACGTTTTTGCGAAACGAGACCTCGATTCAAAGCGTTCTAATGCTGATCAGATTCCTCTCTCTATTTCCATCGCTAGCTCTTTCTCTTTCATGAAGTTATCTTTGTCTCGATGTTCAGTTATCAAAAAAATTTGCCAATAAAAATTACTTTATTTTTTAATAATTGACCGGTATAAAAAAAATTTAACCGATATAAAAATTGGAGTAGTAAAATGAATTGTACATTGTGCGATTGAACGAGCCGTCAAAGTTGAGGCTTCAAAAAACGACTTGGACTATATGTACGGCAAAAAATAAAATCATTTCTCACGCAGTCGCGATCGAGCGAACATCAAGGGTGCGGGGTATAAGAAGGCAGGCAAAGCCTTGTTCCAATCAATGCCGATTACTCGGTCTTCCTCACGCCATAACATACGGACAAGCCATGACTGCTCGTTGCTCGGGGCTTGTGGTGGTTGAGAGAGCTAAGACAGGCGAAAGGAGGAAGGCGAGTATAAAAGACGATAGAATGAAAAGAGATAAAATAGAAGTGGGCGAGAGTACCGAGTCTTTGGACAGAGACATTGCAGCCAGTTTAAACGTCTGAACTTAAGAACCTTAGGGTCAAATGCCTAAATTGCCAAGTCACAACGACAAGAGGAACACTCAAGAACAACGAACACTCGTATTCTGTAGTACTAAACCACAGACTCGAGTAGGTACACTCAGTTCTCTTGTACCAGGTGTGGCCGCTCCGTGTTAGAACACGACACTAAAAATTTTCTAAAGAATTGCTTTGGTTGCTCCGCGAAACGTTACTCTCTAACACCGTAATCGCTCGATAGAAATATCGATATAGATCATGATGGGAAAAAGTCAGAACAAAACGAAAAAGAAATACCAAAAGAATCTGATTTTTTTTTTTTTTTTTAACGCAATTCGGTAAATTTTTACCCATTTCAGAAAGTGAATATAACAACTTTCGCATTTAGGATTTTGCAAGAGAAATTGAGCGGAACAAGGGAAGTCACTCAACGTTGACAGAGGTTCATTTGAGAAATCGCGTGTTAACGGCAGCTAAATGTCAAGTGGTAAATGCTCGGGCGGTTAGAGTGTACCAGCACAATATGCGATGGTCATCTCATCAGTGACCTTATACTTACATATCGAGGCTAAGGTAGGTAAGGTATAAGGTATAGGTATATAATATGTGTACCGTTTATTTCTTAGTTAGTTTCATGGCGTGCCGAAACGATCTGCAGGAGTGAAATCCTAGGGCGCTATATATGCAATGCAATGCCGCGAGCAGAACAAATCGCTCGAACAAAGATCGTTTTGTATTATTTCCGTTTCCGTGTTCGTTCATTCGTTGTACTCCTAGCCGCTCTCTTATTCTCCTCAAGCCTTTCACCCCAGAACTGTACTCGTAATAAATAATAAAAAAAAAAAACCAAAAAGAATAATACCAAAAAAACTATTAAAAAAAAAACGTATAAAGAGGGTGAAATAACGGCTCGTTGTATTCATTCCGCATTGCGATGATGACCAAATCCCATTAGCCGATTTTGTAAAAAAGAATTATTCATGTGCGTTGAAACAAAATTCAAGTCGTGAGAAAAATCGCTGGCGTTCATAATCCTTTTTTTTTTTTTTTTTTTACACTAATCATGGCTTTGACTTTATTTTTTGAGTTCCGTTTAACGGCGTTAAATAATCCTTTCAAAGTTCCGAATTTGCGGTGGAATAGAAACCGAAGAGAACCTTTGCGAGTAAATATCAGAACCTGGGAATAATTGAGACACAGAAATTTCTGGACGATTGATTTTCCGCAATGCCAATTTCTACCCGATCTGAAGCTCGTCGGATTTAATTTCCGGCCACTATCGGACGTTAAATTGTCAAACACTTTACGGTCCACAACATCATCTTTGTGTGAATACGGAGGGGATTAGTTCATCGACTGGACAGGAAATCTAAGGACGTAAAGCTCTCACTACCAGTTTCTACACTGTTGCCAATAGATTCTAGATTTTTGATCAAAATAAGCTGTATAGTTACTCGCTTCGACAAACGGGATGTTGCAGAAAGCGATAAACATCCAGCCGGATGGTAAATAATTTTTAATTAAACTGCTAATTAATTTTGATCATATCAAGCCATTTGACCAATTCTCTAGACCATTGATTCATATTTAATAACCGAAGCTTATACCGGAATATAATTTGGCTTTTTGATTAATTAGGAATCTGTGTGTCGAGTTGAGAGGGAATTCTTTTTTTTCTTTTTTTTTTCTTTTATTTATTATTTTTTCTTGTAATATTTCCATTAGACGATCGACATCCAGCTCGCTGTTATGAAACAAAAAAAAAAAGGAAAAGAGGAAACAGAAAAAAAAAATATAAAAAAAGAAAAGAAAAGAAGAGAGAAAAAAAAGGAAAAAGAAATGGAAGACAAAGGTGAAAGGACGTGAAGAACAAGAGGGGGAAATTGAAGTGGTTGAAAAGGTGCACTCGAACGAAAAGCTCCGTCGAGGAAAAATGATTCATAAATTGTTACGGAAACGGAAGAACGCGACATAATACCTGTCTGCCTGCGGTCTACTACTATATACCCAGACAGGATATTAATGACTTGGGTATTTATAAACTTTGGCTTCTTCTCTTCCTCACGACGATGTCGTCGCAACGCAACTTCTTCGGGGCAAATAAGAAGAAGAGGAAAATGAAGACGAAGGGGAAAAAGAAGAAGAAGAAAAAAACAAAGAAGAATATATATATATATATATATATATATATATATATATATATATATATATATATATATATATATATATATATATATATATATATACCATATAAAAGGAGAAATAAAGAAAGTGGGAAGAAGATTACTCAACTCAGCCATCGCAAATCGCGTCCACGCGTCAGTGCGTACTTAATTAACCAAGAAATAGTTTAACGCTTATTGCCTATTAAGAAAATGTTGTATATATATATACATTTACCCCCCGTGAGATATTTCCCCTGGCTCTAAGCTCGCACCATGCTCATACTTCGAAGTGAAGAGGAATAAAATAATGTAAAAAAAGAAAAAAAAAAAAAAGTTTGTTTCAATCAACAATTTTTTTTCCATTTCGTTCTCGGCTGGATTGTGATTCTGTATAAGGGGGTCTTTTCTTTTGTTGTCACAGCTTGACAAAAGGGGGGCTCGATAAGAATAAAATTAATCATTTTTTAACCGATTAAACAGAGATAATGGGCTTAATGGGAGTTTATGGAACTGCTGGCAGTATCTATCTATACCTACCTACCTTCCTTTCCTCCTTCCTTCTTTACTTCGTTCTTACTTTCTCTAGATCTTGGAAAATTCAAATGCTTTTAATTTCCTTTCAAGATTTTCGATTTCCGCGTGTCTCATTCTATTCAATATAAAGACGGGTAACAAGAAATTTATCAAGCTATTGTCGAGCTTGAATGTAGGTATTATTTTTTTGCTCATTCTACGTAAGTGTAATTACATAATTTTTAACAATATTATTTGGATCGATAAAAATTTTCAATACTAAATAAAACGCACTCATTGTCAGTGAAAGAAGAATCGCTAAAAATATGCCAGACTCTATATACAATTATAAATACAAGTTATAAAACGAACCTCTCACTATCTGAAGACAGAAAGTGAAATCGTAACAAATTTATAGGCAGGTAGGTATATTCAGTCTGATTTCACGCCCAAATAAATTACTCTCCGGGTTTTAAGCCTCGATGCACATTCGCCGCAGACTTCTTCTTCTTTTTCGTTTTATTTTCCAACTCTTAGGTTTACGATAATTTAGATAATTTAAAAACAATTCCTGACCTCGAGGCTCACCTTTAGCTCGTATTTCATTCCGATTCCTTCCAAGCTCGTACTTGTAACTCTTTACTGGGTTGTACTCCTCGGCGTGTCGCTTTTGCGAGCTAATCGTACGAGTTCATTCGGGTCAAGCCTCGAGGCCGAGAAAACGTTCTGATCAAACCATGAATAATTTTTTTTTTTTTATATCTTTAAAAAGAATTATCCATTTATTTAAGAATTTCTGTACATCTTATTTTATTGCCAATTACATTTTTTCGTTTACAAAACAAAAAATTGCACATACTTAAATTAAAACTCAGTCAAAAATATTGGAAGGAGATTGACGTTAGGTTATGGATTTATGAGTGTACAGAAAAATTAGTTGCCTGTACTAAAATGATAAATAAATTTATGCAAATGGAAAAATAAAAATGAAAAGTCCGTTTAAAAATACGTAAGGTCGGTTGCCGTGTAAAAGAAATAACTAGGTATACGATCGTGTCACGCACAAGAGACGATTACGGCGAAGGCCTCAAGTGCCAGAAGGTTAACGAGACCGGCGTCAATTTACACTGTAAGCAAGGTTTGAAATTAGGTACGTTCATTGCATTGCGATATGAGCAAATCGAGGTGGTAGCAGCTTCGAACAGTGTAAGAAAAGAAAAAAAATTAAAAAATTTATGAAGTGATTATATTCAATAGACCATAGCACCTTCAGCCATTAATAAGATAAGATCCTTGAAAGTTATTTAGGGAGACTTTAGGGTGAGAAACGTAAAAAAAAATTTTTTTTAAATAATTAAAAAATAATTATATATTTAAATAGGTGAATGAATGTGTGTGTGTTTTTTTTTCTTGGTCGATGTCATAGCTTCGAAGGCTTGTTACAATCGAGAGAGAAATGTAGGTAAGGAATGATAAAAACATTGGTAAAACAACCGCTGCAATATATTCAACGAGTTAGCGTATTCAAATTTGTATAAGGCTCGAGGTTGGTGTATTGGAATTTATGGAACACCGGGGTATCCGCCCTTAGGGGTTGCAAGCCCAACCTCTATTGCGAAAAGTCACGTGCCAGTATACACCTTGACGCTCCTTTTGCGACCGCGTATCTTAAAGTGAGAAGATAGAGAGAGAGAGAGAGAGAGAGAGATAAAGAGATAGAGAGAGAATTTGGAATATGCATGAACAAAATCCTCCCTTCGTTTTTTTTTTTTTTTTTGTTTTTCCCTTTTTTTTACCCCCTTGAGGAGAAAAATCAACGCCAGTATTGTTACGGGGGAAGAAGAAATAACTTACTGAATCGAAGAATTATTCGACCATATCGAATCTCGAAGATTGGAGGCGAGACCAAGGCCACAAAAATATATAAAATAAAAAAGGAACAAGGGTTGAAGATTACAGAATTCACAAATCCTTGACTCTTTTGCAGATAATTTTTTTGCTTCTCTTTCTGAATTTTCGTTGTTTTTTTTTTGGCCAATTGTAAGTTAGGGTATTAATTAAGTATGTATACCGTCTAATTACACATAGTACGATTGTTTTTTTTTTTTATTTTTTTTTTTAATTTTTTTTTTTTTTGCAAGTCTGTATAAGTATTAAGTCTGTAAATTAAACCCAGTCAAGGTTACATCTATACGTATGTACGTTTCACCATAACTTACGGGAAGTTAGCAACAGCCCTGAGCCCCCGGGTAAAGTTTATTCACTAAATTACGGAGAACTTAAAAGCGTCTGGTACCTGTACCTCATACCTACCCACCGCGCGTAGTGGGAGTCTTTAAAAGTTGGAAAGGTTGGCATAATTTAAAGGTGATTAAAGCCGTTTTTTTTTCTCTCTTTTTTTATTTCTCTCTCTCTCTCTCTTTGTTTTTCTGAATTCCTTTTCTCTTTTTGTACCGAACAAACCTCGGTATGAAATCTACGTAACGGCGCAGAATGCGACGAGGATGAGCGAGTGGGTGGAGGCGGGTTTGGGGCTGACCGCAAAGAGCAAAAAACAACCGTGCAAAAAGGAGCGTACCGGGTTTAGGGGGGATTGAAAAATCGATTCGTATTCCGTTACCACATTTGATCGTTAATTGTTCACTGATTGGTCCAATTTTCTCTACCTCTGACGAGGTCCCAACGAATATTTGTTTTGCAAAGTATATTCGGTACGGCACCCTTTTCACTACGGTTGGATACTGTACACCGAACACTCACCAGTTGCCTCGGTGTACTATGTATGTAATGTATACAGACATACATACATCCACGTTCAGAGTGTGGAAACTTTGCGGGAATGTTTACTCCGATTTAACGTATACAAAATTGTCCAAAGTTGTGGTGATGGTGGTGGTCGTGGTGGTGGTGGTGGTAGTGGACAGCGCATATTTACTCCTCAGTTTTCCGAGGGCCGGAATTACTCTCGTAATCTCTACCGTCGAGGTTTTAGTCAAACGAGAGCTACGGGTGTAGGTAGATATAGGTATGGGTGTATAGTGGACGGAGAAAATGAAGAGGGGCAACGAATTAGGACGCAGTTTACGCGCGTAGCAAAACCTAATGGGGTGAAATGAGCCGGCCACGAAACGAAAAAGTTTTTTTTTTTTTTTCTTTCTTTCTTCCAAGAAAAGAAAGAAAAGAAGGAAGGAAAGAAATAAAGAACGAAAGAAAACAAGACAGAAAGAAAGAAAGAACAAAATTTGAATAAGCAACAAAAACTTTTTTATTTCTTCTACATGAGAAATTATACACCATTTCATTTTTGTATTATTTTTTTGTTTTTTTTTTTCAGTTACATTTCTGTAGTTTTTTTTTCTTCTTTTTTTTTTTTAACATATGTTATATCATAGCTGGACCACGCCTGCAGGAATTCTTGAACTACCGTTTCACGGAGCACCAGCTTCGCTACAGTTTTGCTATTTTTTTTTTTTTCTTTCTTTATTTATTTCTTTTTATTCTAAACTCATGGCGGTCGGGGTCAACGGGTTTCTCCTGGTCACGAGCTCGGGTCATGGCGTCTCGGCTGTAGTCAGGGTAAGCAGGGCAGGCAGGTGCTGAGTTATGGGAAGCCAAGATTCGATAAGGTACGCCCTGTTCTACCATCGTCTGTTAACAGCAGAAGCAGCAAGGAACGACGAGGTAAAAAGTTCGGGTAAGAAAGATCGCAGACTTTGCACTTTATTCAAAATATCATTTTTCACGTCGGTGTGATTTCTAAGCTCTCCGGAGGACGAGTAAAATTGGTGACTGCAGAGAATTCGACGAAATTGAAAATGTAAATGTTCGATAAAGAAAGGAAGAAAAAAATGAAAAAAATTTTAATAATAAAAAATTCTTTACGCCCGTAAAATACAGACGGCATGAATATTGTGGTATAAAAAAAAAAAAAAAAAAAAAAAAAACAAACGAAAAAAATGAAAAATAAAAAGAAAAAAATGAAATGAAATCGTAACTTATGTCACGCGAGGAGTTGAAATATGTGGTTAAATAAAAAGAGAGATAAAAATCAAAGATTTTAGAGGGAAAAGAAGGAGGAACAAAAAAAAAAAAAAACAATAAGTAACTGCTCGTTCAAAAATCAACCTCGAACCTTCGAAGGTTACCGTCATTCGTAATTTTCCCCCTACTGAAGAATAAAAGTATCGCTACTTTCTAAGAAAATCTTCAATTCCCCCTGCCCCATGGATTCTCCTTACTTCCTTCCTTCTTTGCTTTCTTGCTTGCTGCCTTACTTTCAGAGTACCAAGACCAGCCAGAAATCCATTCCGTTCGTAACACGTCTTAAAACGATGCTGGGGCCCCCCTGTGTAGCGATCTCTAAAATCGGACAGCCTTCGAAATTCGTTTGACAGCCTTCGATGCTTTACCTTTACTACACGAGTAAATGTATATACATATATATACACAATATATATGTAGTACGATCTCGAGAATCTTATAATGTCTTATAGAGGATGTTTTATACGAGACGCCGCAGCTACACGGTAAATAAAAAGCATTATTTTGTAACAAGGTAGAGTCGCGTGAGGCGTCTCAAAAAGCCAAGGACTAGATGTGGCGTGAATAAAATCGATTTTCTGCACCTCTTCTTTATATTTCAGGAGTAAAAATAAAAAAAAAAAAAAAAAAAAAAATGAACAGATAAAAGAAATAAATTGACGGTAACATTTGACCCGGGAATATCAAAAATTCAGTTCTCCAGTTCCCCGGATATCGGTGTCAGCGAATTATTCTGACTGCGATGTATTCTATGCGCGAGTGCAATAAGTTTGTAGTAGTACGTCGTGGGTATGATATACCAACATGTATGTGTATCTGATTGAAATTTCGTTTAGTTCGAGAAAAATTTATCCACATACATACACAGAGACCTACCTACCTACCTACAGCTACCTCGTTCGAGCTGTGTCGTCGTCTATCCGCGATTTCGTTAATACCGTGAATTCTGAGAGCACATAGTAGAGCGACGTTATTTCCAGCCCAACGCCTCTACTAATTGGAGAAAATGTCAGAGGCCGAAACTCTATCTGAACTTTATACAGGCGCGAAAATGGGCCGAAAATAACCAAGAGTTTCTCTGGCGTTTCAGACTCAAAATCCTGGGGAACTCGCTCCCGTATGGCAGAGTGGCAGAAACGACGAGCGCTTTTTTCACTAATATATATACATATACATATACATATACAGTCGGTTTTCGTTTTTGACTCAAAGGTGTACGTACCTATACGTCTAGCTTGTTAAATTACCGTATAGTTCTAATTTTTGTTAGAAAAAAAAAATTTTCTCAGTCTCTGTACGCTTAGTACAAAGCACTTCGTTCTATAGAGAACCAAAAATGATTGAAATCCTATACCCACATTCATTTTTTCTTCTATTATTTGTACAATGTCAAAAATTATTTAGCAGCTGTGTGAGAGATGAATAAACCGATAATATCCCATATCAAAATAAAAAAAAGGATAGAAAACAAAAAGGTATTTGCATTTCGACAAGGCAATGGAGCTCATCGATGAATATCGTTCGGTTGATGCAGGACACACAGCCTTCATTTCCGCGGGATCAAAGGATAAATTTTCATTGAAAAAATATAAAAAATATTAATACCAGGTGATGATTTTTTGGAACGGTGGAAGCATAAAACAAAAATACGTAAAAAAAATTTTTTCGTTTATTTTTTTTTTTTTTTAATATGGAATAAAGAAATTTCGTACAAAAAGCTTCACGCGAAATAAACGATCCTCCACTCTCGATTGTATGACGGAGTCTCTCGTAGGCATACCCACCATACGTAAGTACGCAAGTTTGTTAGCAGGTAATACACGTTCTTACTTCCATAAGCGTGCATTTATATTCAAGGAGAAGTTAAGGAGATTTTCGGGCTTTGTCATGGTCGGCTTAATAACCCCATTAACTGTACGAAGCGGCGACCTAATTTCCCTAACAAGAGATATACTACTTGAAGGAACAATCAGAACAGGTACATACCTATGTAGATACATACATATATACGTCTATAAGAAATCTAACCATCATCATGATTCTGCAGAGTAGAGATTTGTCCAAGATGAACATCACTCGGTTTATTTTGGGCAAATAATTTAGTCGAATATCTTATTCTCCTTATTATTTTCTTATAATTAAGTTAACGCTATTATGTAACAACAAAATGCTACATACATAAGGAAATACATAACTATAATATTCGTGGAGATTCAGACAGAGGCCAAAGTAGCATTGAGCTACACACGGTGGGTATCTGCAGGCGTACGGTGTGGCTTGTTGCCAAATTTTCTTGCACACTTGAGCAGACTTGGATTGTAGAAAATATCTCGAGATACTGGATTAGTAAATCTATGTGACAGTCTTACGATCGTCCAGATGTTTTGCCGGCAGAATTAAACCCAAAGTTCCGAAAATCCTTAAACCCAATCTCTGACTTATGAAACGATATACACTAAATTAGCAAAAATTGTGCGAAAAAATATTAACACATAATTTTCAATATCCATTTGCTATACGGGTCCTCAATAATCGCTAACCTCGAGGAAATCTTTTTGCAATCTGGTCGAGGTCTTTGGCAGCAGCATTCGCTTCGTGCCAACGTAATCAAGCGTTCTCTTTGTCGTCGTTTCTCCTTGTGTATTTGCATATCGCTGTCATCTTTGCTGGCAGTTCAACCTCCACAAACTCATCTCTCGTTGTCGGCGCCTGCACGGATTAGCACATCCTACTCGTACTTGTCAGTTGTCGTCTTCATTCCTTATATTTATTCCTCTATCGATTATTACGTAAGTATGAATTATATTATTATGGTAAAGTAATTTACATCGGCGTAATCGGGTTACAGGTACATACATAAATTATACAGTAAGAAAAAAAAAAAAAACTAAAGAAAAAACGAAAGTTATTCCATGCAGAGAAATCAGTTGCTGGTTTCAGAGTATTTATCATTATTAGATTCGAACAAATCGCTTTTAACTTAACGACATCTATTCTAGTCAATTTCACTAGTTTTATTAATTTTAATTTTTTTTGTTTGCTTCTTTTCTTCTTTCAATCAACTGCTGGATTCGATTCAATGAATAAGACATTTATTACGCCGCATGGATTGATCACCAGATTTGATTATCGATTAAAATCAAATCATCCGATTCCCGCGAGGGCATGTGAAAATCTAATTGTTACCAAAATTATCGAGCATTGACAAAAAAAAAAAAAGGGTATTTGTCACAACGTCATATGTAACAGACCTGTATATCGTGAATCCAATTTCGATTCGAACAAATCAAGTGAGTTTTTCATTGAGAATTTTTGGCCAAAAAGGCTTCGATCAAGCTGTGGAAATGCTGACAAAGCCTGTGTATCGATCAATGAACAATGTGCGGCGCAAACACTACGAAGTGTTTATCACTTGATCGTTTTCCGAAGCCGATTAAATGCGGAATAGACAATTCTCGTTAATGTGTATGCGTCTGTTTTTCGTTTTTTGTTTGCTTTTTAAATTTTTGTATTATTCGAAACCGAGATTTTACGTATTCAGGATACAATATGATCATTTGAAGCACATGCACGATCACCTTGCACATGCATACCTTCTTTCTTCTCACTTTTCAATGATTCTGTATTTGGAATTGGGATGAAGACTGGTTTCTCTCAATCTTTCACTGTGTACCCTCCACATCTCTTACCCGGTAACCCGAATAAACTTTGCGAGCAAAACATGCGGCTGAGAAGAACTAAGAAGTCACGTCGAGCTCACGTCTTGGTTGAAGATGAAGAGAAAAAGAAAGAAAAAGAGAAAAGTAAGTTTCTTCTCTCTTTCCCTGCCTGCATGGATGGTCGTTCAAAGTTCAAAGTCACGCTCGAGATCCAATCGATCTTTCTTTCGTTACCTCTTCCGTTCCTCACGGAGATGAAACTTCGTACTAAGAAAGCCTCATGGCTGCATATACCTTTTGATTATAATCATCCTCCACCGGATGATGTAGGTGTATGGTTGCACCAGGTTATACCTACTGCTGTTATCAGAGAATGAAAATATACAACAAAAGATAGAGACTTTACGTTGACGTATGGAATAAGGGAAAAATTCTATCCTATTCAGCTAACTAAACTGTTTAACTACCGTCCCTCAAATTTTCATTATTTGAGTGAAATTTCAGCCTGTTGGTTATTCGTATTGATCATGGGGCCGAGTTGAAGTTTCGAATTCATTTGAAACGATTTCCAATTTTCAGAAACGTTTAAGAAGCGAAGGATATTAAAATTCGGAATTTTGATCCCGGCCATGTATTGAGACATCACAGTAAAAGGAACAAATCTACCAAAGAAAAGAAAACCACGTCTTAAAACCATCATAAGTATATATATATATATATACACGCTTCTGGCAGTATAACCGACATGGGCTTCCGTTATCATCTGTGAAGGTAAAATTATCTCATAATAATTTAAGCTTCGAACATCTTAATGCCGTAGAACGAGGAAGAGTACAGGTATCGTTGTAGTGGATATAGGTACAGGGATAGGGATAGGGAGAGAGAATGAAGGTATAAGGTGTAATGCCGAACAGGGGGCGAGCGAGCATCAGGTGATCTTTAACCATGGTTGTAAATCTTAACAAATTTATATTTCCCAAGTTTGACTTTACGACATAGTAATAACTGGGGAAGGAAGGTAGGTACATACATACATACCTACTACTCTATATCGATTCGGGATAGGGTCCTTTGAAAGTTCTTCACCCGGACGAAGACGGAGACGGAGATGGAGATGAAAACGACCCTTTCTTGACACGGCGCTACTTCTCTCTCCTTCTTATCAAGAGTCATCTTAATTCTCCCTAACCAAAACCCGGTTCTATTAGCTTTCTGCGAAATATTTTAGTAGGCCAGAGTGCTGCTGCTCTTCTTGAGGTTGCCTTTAAACTCCTTAGGATATCTCGTGCTTACTGCTTGTTGGAATACCTAACTAAACTAAACCAAACCAAACCAAACTAAACTAAACTGAACTGAACTAAACCGAACTGTACTGAACCGCGGTCGATTCGGACAAGCGACATGACACTCAATTCTGGAGGAAACGAGATAGGATAGGATACTGTTAGCTCTTGGCTATCGGCTCTTTACCTACTACCTACCAGTTTCCATTGATTTAACGTATCGTTATAAACGTATGTACAGATTTATTGCAATACTAAACTCCAGACATTTGTACTCGCAGCAATTCTCCTCTCTTCTATATCATGACCAACGGTATCATCGTTTAAAAGGAGATTCTGCTACAGGATCGGTCTTGAGTCTCATGCAATCGAAGAGGCATAAATCAACCGCAGAAACGCACCGTGTAGAATGCGATCTATTTCATACTGTCGTTCGTGTACCTTTAGTGGAATTCACCAACGGCATTTTTTTTCTTTTTCTTTTTTTTTTTTTTTCTTCCAAGATGAACTGCGCATGTAAAAGGAAGAATTCGCGCAATCCTTCCGCGATTTCTGCAGTATCAATTGAAAACAAAAAAAAAAAAAATTGAAAAAAATTGAATGTTTTTTATCACCAAAAAGAAACAAACAACAAAATCTTCATACGGCACTGAGTTTGTTCCTATAAACTGATCTCTCTTGTGCTCAGCTATACATATAAACGCGGTTCCGTGTGCTCGGAGGCCAACTGCCAAGGGAGAAAAAGTTACGGCTTGGAATTTTATAATTAGGGATGTTATCTCTGACTATAGCTATGGTGCGTTCAAACTAACTTGGTGCCTCATTTTTTTTTTTTTTTCTCTTCTTTTTTTATTCTTTCTTTTTGATTGATAATCGTGAAGTAGTATATATATATATTTATAAAATATTTTTAATTCCAAAAGAATGCGAGTAAAAGTTGGAAGAAACGTTTTACCCAAAGCCATACGTATATATATATATATATGTATGTATATAATATTTATGTGGGTAGGTACCTATACTTACGAAGGTTTTGGATTTTTTTTCGAAACAGTTATTTCCGCATATTCAGATCAAAAGATCTGCTGCTACTGTAGAGTAGCTTCTGGAGTCGTTCCTTTGAAAAGGATTACACGTTGCTTAAGTATTTAATCAAGCGAATAATATATTCACTTTGAGGAAGTAACCATTTTTATTTTTTATTATTATTATTATTATTATCATTATTATTTTCGTTCATTTTTTCACCAAATTTTGGCACGAGAAGACGGAAATAATTGTTTTAAAACAGTTTACACACCTACTCAAATTTCGAACTCGAAGAGTTCCGAACATCAAGAGAAAAAATGAGGAAGGAAGGAAGGAAGGAAAATGGGATTAAAGAAAAAGGATACTGGCATATAGATATATGGTACCAAAAAGCTACCCCCTAAACCGTATAAAGCGTGTACAAGCGGGCTTGTCGTTTGGAGGAATCTTTAAAAAACTTTTTAACGAGCGTGAGCACCGCGTAGAAATTGATAAGCCGCGAAAAGGGAACTGCTTTTCATATATTTTATTTTCTTTTTCTTCTTCTTCTACTTTTATTTATTTATTTTTTTTTTTTTTTAACAGGAAAAGAGACCCACGTCGAAGTCTTTGGACCGGAGCCAGTAGAATGAAGCCACTTTTAAATTCGTAGTGAAATAAATATATATATACCTTATCGAATTAAACAATTCATGAAATTTTCAACCCACGCGCGATTTCATCCGCGGTTATATAACTGTATTAATAATTCATTTTCGAATCTTGAAAGATCTTAAATATCGTATACCTACACCATCAGCTCGAGAACGTCGTCGAGGTCGTCGTAGTCGTTGCCTCTCGCAGGTCATCCAATTTAAATTTTATTTTTAAAACTCTCGAGTATCAAAGACAATGCGACATGACGTAAGCTCCTTAAACCACTTGGCGAGTACCGAGGAGCCACTACACAACGCCCACAGCAACGATAATTCCCGCTAATTGCCACTGCTATTATGATCTTAAAGTTCAGAGCTATTTACGGACCGACTTAATTACCCTTACTACCAAGAAGAATCGCAATACTAGGTAGGTAGGTAGGTATAATTCTCGTAATTATATTTCTCTTCTTTCTCTTAATCAGAAGAATTTGAAAAAATAAAGAAAAAAAAAGCTTGAAATCACACTAAGAATATTTCTTTATACAGAAATACGAAATTCGAACAGCTGCCCTGCAAGAGACATTTAATTAGTAAAAAGGACGCATAATTTTTTACCAACAAGACACACCCAGTTTTCCTACACATTAAACCATATAGCATTGTAATATGCGCGTATGCACTCGACTAATGAAATTATGTGGGTACCTACCTACCTGAAACAACGAAATTATAGTGAGCCCTTGACCACCAGGGTACAGGTGCTGAACTAATATTACACCCTTGCTTTTCTAACAAAATTTGAGAGGGTGTCTGTCGACTCGTTCCTATCAACGTTAATAATATTATCACCTGATTTCCCGAGTGTCCTTTAACGAAGTAGGGGTCTAAAATTAACAGAATAGCTGTTTTATTTTCTCTCCTTGTTTCTAATGAGTTGAAAGTCTTAAACGTGCGATTATCAATATTTAATTTAAACGATACTCGCATGCACGGTTATAATTACGTATAACTGGGCTATACTCTCTATGACCGGACCCCGTGGGATTAAAAAGATTACGAAAATTCAGGATACATTTAATACAGCGTAGATTTGACTGTATCAAAACGAAAAGCTCATATACGGAATAGAAAAACGTGTCGTTAAGCTGCATATTTGTCGTTAAAAATCACACACACACACACACACACACACTTTAATCTTTTTTCTATTTAAACAAATAATAATGATATTAATAATTAAAATGATAATAATGATAATAATGGTAATGATAATTAGAGTACCAGAGAGTGTAGACGTGACCTCAACGCGGGCCATTAAAAAGCTTTACACCGCAAAACCTCGAGTCTAATTAATTTACGCCTCACTGCTAAAATTAAAAGGGATGTCAAATAAATATGAGAAAACTGGTGACCGCTATGAGCTAATCTCGAAGCGGGGGAGTGAAAATCAAAGTTCGTTTCACCGTACGTATAAGGTATACCTATAATTCGATATAAAGATAGCATGAAAATTTTTTATCTATAAATGTTACCGTAATTATTGAACTTAAATGAATCTTTATTCTCGCTGACATGACGGTGCAGGATAATTTCATAACGATTTGTACCGCATATTTTTGATATAGAAAAAATGGTAAATTATTTTTTCAGGAGATTACATACCTTTTCCGTAAGTAACACCGGCGGCTATCGGTTTATCGTACTTTCTTCTTGACGTAAAGTATCGATGGAGCGAGACTGACGGAAATGCTGGCAGCATTCTAGTAGCTGAATTCGATATTAATATTATCAAAGTCTCAAGGGATGAGGAGGAGGTGGTGAAACTTTTATAATACGTGTACTGCGCCTGTATTATATATGGGGAACTTTTGTCGAAGGAAAATCTCTTTCCTAGAGTATCCGCAATCTTCGAAATCATGGATTCATATACACCCGAGTATGAAGATCTGATCATCTGTTTTTGGGTTGATTTAATAGTCGTTAAAAAACACTCTGTACTGCCGATGATTTAATCTCCATTAGCCATGACGCGATCAACCAGACCGCTTTACTCGTCCGTAGAAAACGAGATTTTTTTTTTTACATCAAATTTTAATCCGGCTTTTATACGTGTATGCGCGTTACATGTATACGAATTTAAAGCTCTAATCGAAAAGTAGATGGTATATATATACAGGCAAACCAAGTTACTTGAATTAACTCGTATTCATGTTTGTAAAAAATTACCCTCCCGTAATCAAACGGATTCAACTACCTACTCCGCTGCATGAGGGTAAAGATATAATTAAATGAGAAATTCATTGGGTAAAAGGGTCATAGCTTCGAACCCAAAGGTTCGACTTTGTGTAATCGGTATTCAAGCTCTTCAGTCTGGAGGTAGATTCAATAGAAGATATTTTGCTGATTTTTATTCTTAACTAAACGTGAACGAGAAATTTTTTTTTATTGGATTCGGTTGTGAAATGTAAGAAACAGAAAAGAAATTGTGAGGTCAATTGAAATGGATAATTCGTAAATGAGAAATGAGGAATTCGAGGTGAATTGAGAATGTTTTGAGCTTGATGGTGAGTAACGTTTAGGTAGTTAGAGGTAAGGAATTCTCGAAGAGAACCCTCGTGGCTTGTGTATTACTGATGGCTCGCCAGTAGGCTGCTAAATACCCATTAGTTATGGGTACGTAAGTCTTGGGCTATTACGAAGGCTGGGGAATTTACTCGGGCTTAAGGTGAATTTTCTACTCTGTTCCTTCGACTATTATACGGATGGTAAGGAAATTTAATAGAGGAAAAACCGTCGTGGTATTCGCCCCACATCCTTTACAGATATCAAGCCAAGAACCACCCTGGAGGCGTTCTTCCTTCTTCGTTCTTCGTACTTCGTATACCTAACCGTACGCCAGGGTATTCGCGTCCTTATTAAAATTACCGTCCGCATTTCACCCCTTCGGTGTAAACTTTTTTTTCTTACCCCAGGTTAAAGAGGGAGAAAGAGAGAAAAAAAAAAGAACGAAATATATTAAAGACGAAAAATGATAAATGAAAATGGCGAAAAAAAAAACAACAACAAACAAGCAAAATTTAATCCTTTGAAGTTATATTTTCAAACGAGTAAAAAACGTTGGAATTTATGCATGTTTTTTTAACGATATATATCGTCATTTATAAAGAGACTGAATTTTCAGGTCAAAGTTCGCCGGGGTAGCTAATTGTTATAGTTTTGTAAAAAACCCGGATATTTGAATTCAGAGTCGATTTATGAACGAGTCCATACAATGTCAGCTATACCAACAAGTTCACAGGCTATATAGGTACACATACATACCTACGCAGAATCTAAGAAAACAAAAAATAAAACTTTCCAGTTAAGATCCCATAGGAAAGTTTTCCACTTTTTTAAACGATAAACTTTTAACCTGATACGCGTAGTAGGTACTTGTTCAATTTTCCAGCCTATCTAATTGCTCTTCAAGTTGTATTGTGGTTACTCAGGGTAAAAGCTACTAAACTTTTTCTTATACTCTCACCGTTCAAAACTCGTATAACTTATCAGACCCAACAGCAGCAGCAGCAGCAACATCCGATATGTTTTAATTGAAATAAAGTTTAAACTTTTAACATAAAAATATATCAATTGATTTACCTAATTATTTATTATTCAAACACTTCAGTACCTATCGGTGTACCAAATTTCATTATAAAAATAACTATTGAAACTAAATTTTAATTAAAATAGCAATACTTCCACGATCGTTTTATAGGAACAATTTTTAACGACTTTCGATCAAATTTTCAACAATTTTATTTCACTGTATCTTAATTAAGTAATTTCTAATCGACCTAGAGATCTACATATTAGTAATTAGCTAAGGTATGTACGTAGAGATTCCCAAGATAGCTACCCACTTCGAGTCACTTATTACTTGAAACGTTACCGTTCGTGGAAATGTTTAACTAGGTATAACGGTATGTCGATGAGTGTGAATTAATTAGAGTTGCTTAGCAATTATCGTGATTAAATGCTCTACGTATTTGACTTGTTCATTTGGTAGTTGGTCGATCTGTAAATATATGGGTGTGTTTTTGCCTATTCAATGAACTAGCTGTATAGCTATACCGTTTGAAAAATATCTAGTCTGTCTAGTTGCCTGCTAAGTATATACATATATATATATATATATATATATATATATATATATATATATATATATATATATATATATATATATATATATATATATATATATATATATATATATATATATATATATGGTGTATGGTACGCCGTAAGTAGAAGTCCATAAATTCTATCATAAAATAGTCTAGCCACGTTTAAAATGGCCAGCAAATAGTTTCAAGTGTCGTACGTAACGGTGGTGTAAATGGAAATAGAGGATCTTACGCTTATACGCCTTGGATCACACGTTTCATTTCCGGGAACAAGATTCTACATCCTAGCAATTCTCATATCTAAGGCGAAATTTTAACTTAAACATGTTGTATAGGGTAGATTTTTTTTGTTCTTTTTTTTTTTTTTAATCAACGTGAAATTTGGATCGTATCAATCGAAATTTCATTACTCAAAGTCTGAGGACAGAATTTTTGAATTTAAATTGTTTTGGGATGGTGCAGAGTAGATCTTAGACGTTATGTAGGAGCGAAAAATATGATAAATGTGACCGTTGGGTCGTGACATTACAGGATGCAATTTAGTTGGATAAATTATATGAATGCTTAGAGTATAGCGTAACGTACCTACTGAAGTTGAGTTTTTCCGAGTTTCATCGTATCTACAACGAGAAAGAGAGGGAAAGTGAGAGAGAGAGAGTGAGGGAGCGAGGAGTGTGGATAAGGGGTACTCGTTTTGTCATGATACTTTGAGTGAAAAACAAAAGAATATAATAGGAGGTAAAAGTTTATTTTTCACTTTTGTCGTATTTTCCCTTGGGGTAAACGCCCCTTTTACAATTGTCTCAAGAATAATAAATCACCCGACACAGTATATCAAGAGAGAAAGAGAGGAGTTTTGCTCCAAGGCACAGGACAGCAGCTCGTGCGCGTCGGGCTATTTAAATACAGATCGGCCTTTGGTATTCAACTTTTTATACTCTTCTCGTAGTTTTTATCCCACCAAACTCTGTAGTATGATGCCGAGTGGGATCGCCCTGCTTATGTATAAAATAAAATAAAAAATAGAAGTAAAAAATAAAGAAAAAGAAAAAAGTTGCAGCGGAGAAACCGAAAAATAAAGAGAAGAATAATAAAATAAAGTCGGAAAAAGTCAGACAGACATACGGACGCGTGGGGGGACCATTGAAGATGCCTAAGGCTCTTCACCGACATGTGATTGCGCCCAACCTCGTGCGGGTGTGGGTACGGGTACGGGAACGGCGGCTAATTAATGCAAGAATTAACCTCCCGGGTTAATGATAAACGCTAACGACTAATCACCAGTCACCAGTGGCTGACCGCTTGCCCGATACGATTCTAAAAGACCCGCCATTCATTAGCTTATCCTCTCACACTGCAGTCCTCCTTGCTTCTCACTTAACTTATGCTTAACTTTTGTTAACTAAGGTTGAGTTAGGCAAGGTCGGGCTTAGGTTTAGCTGAGTCTAAGTCTTACTTGAAATTGCATGTTTGTTAAAATGCGTGACCAAAGATCGAAGAGTATTTAGTATAAGGCCAAGCCTCTGATAGTGGAGAGTAGAAGAAAAAATTTGTGTTAAATTGAGTTAAATCTTGATAGCGATAAAGTCTGATCGACGAGTATGATAAAAAAATGGTTTTCGTACGAGAGAATTTTTACTCAGCTTCTTTTCTTCATTGTCATAAAAATCTGATGCCGAAATTTATGGTAGAAAAAAAAAATTTATTAACTGAATTTTAAAAATAAACGTTATTTCATACTACCGCGAAGTGCTTTAATATCTCAATTAACTTGTACTTGTCAAGCGAATCTACATAAGTATCTTTCAGTACTTTCGAGGAACTCAGTGCCTTTCAATTAACTCCGATTCCTCGCTTAGGACGAGACGAATTTTTACCCCGATTTTTACAGACTGGTTATTCAAGCCTGTAAGAAGTGCTACGGGTTAACAAAAATCACTTTTAAGAGTTTTTAGAATAAAAAAAAAAAAAAAAAAACAACGATATCGGTTGGAGTATGCACTTTGTGCACACGACTACTTCTGCATCTACATTTACCATGGCAATATGGCGATATACTCGCTGATGCATAAGGAGCTAGCTGCACTTTGGCTTACAGATTTATGAATATTTTAAGCAAAGCGCAAGGGATCAGAGCTTATGTTTCACTGCAATTCTGAGATAAGATACAAGCATCATATTCTGTTTTATCAATATTTAAATAACTGCAGCACACTGCAGATGAGGGAAAGTAAAGTCATTTTGTAAAAAAAAAAAAAAGAAAAATCTTTAAAATTGATGTATGAAATTTATTTTGAAAGATGGTAGGGCGGGGTTAACTTGATAACTATTTTTGGTAACCCATGGTCGGAAGAACTGAACGTTTAGACGACTATTTATCACCTTTAAATAATATATCTGTGTATATATGTATATGTATACACGCCCACAGAGGAATATTTAGGCACGTAGATTGATGATAAATTTATATAAAGCTACTACCAAAGTATTTGAGGGGGGAAGGGGGAGGGGGGCAACGAAAGAAGGATCTATAATTCACGGGGGTGTGTGTATACGTATATACATACAGTTATTCAGAGAGTGAGTATAAGGTGTGGTAGATGGTAGTCATGTACGGTACCGTGGCCGAGTTTACCCTCTTCCGCGATATATCTATGAGAGAGGGAAAAAAGTTTTCTGTTTTATTTTTTTCAATTTTTTTTTTTTTTTTTATCTTTCTAAAGTCGTGTAGCAGGTAGGATCGTTAATCCATCCTTGCGAAGACGGATATAGAGTAAGACATATATTCCTAAAACTGACTCCAACCGTTAAAGTACCGGAAGTTTACTCCGAGGCATGATGGTACAGTATTTCCCTTTAGACGATTCACATTACATTTGCCTCATCTTCGCGCCCCAACCTTAAAAGTAGAAAAAAAAGGATATGACGGGAGTGAGATTGAAATAGTAATACCGGAAAGGAATCGAGTATATTTTTTTCATTTTTTTTTTTTTTTTCTTTTTACTTTTTTATGTGCAAAGACGGAGGGGTGGAAGAGTTTGCCAAGTTATCTTTCTTAAAATTTTTATTATAGAAATTATTCAACGACTGTGTGGTCTCTAGCATCCTACTGCATCCAACGGCCGAAAACATTTAGGTACCCAATTAGCAGCGTATCTTTCACTTACAAGAACCGACTCTTATACTTCTTCTTTCATGGGAGACGAGAGACAGACAGATGAAAAATAAAGAACTCCGTTTTACTGCTGCAGTCATTGTTCAGTAACTGAGATAAAGCTGTGAAGTCAGGACTTGAACTAACCATATATATACCTATCTTAAGCTTTTTAGTCAAGAAAAACTGAACGTTATTTTCAAGGATCAAATTGACGGTACGGTATGAGTATAAAAAGTAAAATTACGTTAATAATTTAATCCTGAAGTGCAGTGGAAAAATCTGTTTTTCAAAAGATAGACAGAGAGAGAGAGAGAGAGAGAGAGAGAGTGAAAGGTTCCGCCACGTTTTCCAGCGATCCACAAGTAGGTGAGGTAATTAATTTCTTTTATACGGGGTACCTTCGCACCGCGGGAGCCAAAGAATGAGCAATATTGCAAACTCGTGAGGCAGGCAGAGGGTTGCGCAGCAGCAGCAGCAACAGCAACGAAAGTCTTTAGAAAAGCTAGCAGGAAATCGTGGTAGTTTCGTGAAAAGGCAGCCGGTTGTAATAAAACGGGCTTCTGAGCTAGCTGCATCAACGTCCTCGGTGAAAAAGGAAACAAGTTAGAAGGAGGGTCGTGCGGATAACGCGAGGCACGCGCTTGACCCCAATTTGTTGATGTTGCTCTCACAAAATGACGACATACATATGAGTGAAGTATGTGTGGTCTCTGTCTGGTCTTTCCTCATATTTTTATTTTTGGTCATTTCCTTTTCTATTCAATTTTCCTTCCCAAATTTTGACAAATTGTCATTCATTGTTGTTGAATGAAGGTAAAGATCTCTGCACGGTTTAAACGTCACATGAAATACTTGCGAAAACGGTGAGATAATGGCCCCATAAAATACCAAAGTCTCCATAAAACAGACCTCGATAAATAAAATTGGGACCGTTTGAATAAGTGCATCTTGGCACTTTGATAAGGACGTGACTGTGAGTCGTGTTGTAAAATAGTAAATTGTTCGCGGTAAAATTTGCGATATAAGTAAAAAGTGAATTAAAGTCTGGTGAAATTTTGATCTATGGTTTTATGTATAATACGAGTAAAGTCCAATGCAGCTGTTTCTTTAACAAAGATAAACTCATCGACCCCTAGAGAAAAATAGCATTTCACGAATCGTCGCTTCGCCTAGGGGTAAAATCTCTCGGCTGCATTATGCAACGACTTTCGAGCTGCTGCACAAGCTGCAGTTTCTCTTACCCCTGAAGAATATCCAGCCACCTGTTTCTGGTTTTTATTATACTCCTTAAACGTTGAAACAATTTCAACTCAAGATCAAACGAACCATTTTTCTCCCTTTCTTTAAAGGGACGTAATTTTATGCAAGCCTATCCATTTCGTGGGAGATAAAGGCCCTTCTTTGTTTTATTTTATTTTTTATTTTTCATTTCTTTTTGTTTTAAGGGTGGAAAGAAACATCAAATTACAACTCTTTACCACGAGGAGGAAAAGTCGGAAAGGATAACGGGCCAAGTTTGTTTGGCTTTAGCTTGGACCCCATGAACACGTTTCTTTGATGCTGGTTGGCCGACGAGCGTATGTCCTCGTGTTCTTTGTATTCGCGCACCCTTCCCACGCCCTTTTACGCCCTTTATACCGCGAATATGTATATAGTAAACCGGAAAAGTCGGCCTGTCTACAGAGGAAAGAGAGAAGAAGAAGAAGTCGTCGTCGTCGTCCCTCGACAAAATCCAATCTCTCTCGCGGGATTCCGTCGTCTCTTCTGACGGTGGCTAACCATAAAATGGAACGTTTCGCTCTTATTCAATCAGTGTGTAACGAGTAGCGAGGCTTTTAGCATCGCTGGTAAGTGTACTTTGACAACACTTCGTTTCGTATTGAAAATTTCACAAATAAACAGCACCTGACCAAGGCATTGTAAGAAAATTATTTCCGGCCTAAGGCTCACGTCAACTTTTGTCAAATCTTATTGTTAGCAGGCCAGTGTCCTGACGAGTGGTAAAAAAAAAAAACCCTAAAACCAAAACGAAAAAAGGCAATCTCGTACCGTCGATACATCGCGGATCCACACACAACTACCATATTTTTTCCCTTTATCTTTACGGCCATTGTGTGTCTTACAACATCTGCCCGAGCTGAATCTCCGGGCGTACTTTACCTCTTGTTCAGACCGTAGATCAAGGCCGTCGTACTGAGGCTACGGAGCAGGTTACGAGCGTGTAGGAAAAGAGGAAGATGAAAAAGAAGATAAAGAAACAGAGTAGAAAGAGAAAGAGGAAAAGGAAGAGGAGGGTGAGGTCAGAGGTGGCGGGTCACAGCGTGGAAATAAAATTCTATATTACGTGAACGAGGCTTGTAAAGATCGACCCCACGCGTTTCTTTGTTCGGGTGTCCAACGCGTGTTTCATGCTCGTAGATGTTCTTCGATTTATTCATTGGGACGGCGAAGACGCGTGAAATATCGCAAGGCTCCGGCCTTGAATGGAGACTTCCGAAAACGACGATACTTACCATAGCCGATAGGTATATACTATATATAGTTTTACCCTCAAGCTCCTAGCTTACCGTGTTTCCGCCTCCTGTGACACTGTTCGAAACTACTCCGCGTATATGGCGAACGGATATCTCATATACCTAGCAGCAAATCACCCACGGAAACTAGAACTGAAGAGGTAAATATTTCAGCTCCGAATCGCTTCTACTAAACTACCAGCTCTTATCCAGAGAAGAAGAAAAAAATAAAATAAAAACAGTAAGCACACAAAAAGTAAGAAGAAGAAGAAGAAGGAGATAGTCGCCGATGGACACGGCAATATATTGCACAACTTTTTCAACAAACACAATACCACGTTCAAGACAGTCACGTATAAAGATATCCCACCAAGATTCAAGAAAACTTTTTCAAACTTACTTCAATCTATGGTTAATCATCCTATGCAGATGATATTGCACCCGATTCACTGGCTCTTCTTATATCTGTGAAGTAATCGTTAGCAGTCCTTTTTGGATTTCAATGTTCAAAGAAAGTTTGACATTTGTCGGTTCTTCGTTTCGTCTATTTGGCAAATAATTTATTACTACGATGTCTTTCCGGCGTTTACGATATTGCATGTCCATCGGTTTAGTGATATTCGTGGGGTAGATATATTATACACGTCGTGAAAGTTTCCGTCCAAAGTGGTTCTTAAATGGGTAATTTGCGAAGAGAAACGTAACGATTAAACTCTACTGGCAAACTAACACATCACGTTTTAGTTGCGTTTCCTGAAGCCGGATTCGCTGACATTTGCTAGTGTCTTTTCTTCTGTATGGATAGGGTAAAAGAAAATTAAGTAGTGTAAGTGAGTAAGTAGTTAGATGTATACACCGATACTTACTTACTTATACTTTCGTAAGAGAGTGCAACAAAATGGATAGTACTTTGAGATAAGCTGGCTACTACGGCCCGGCGTCTGCAGAAACATTAGCTGTTTTACTTACGACGTGTACAGTGTTATCGCACGAAACGCAAACTAAAACATCCCGAGTTACTTTACAAGGCATTGCACGGAGGCAGCAAGCTCCAATTGCCTTGGCTACAAAAGACTACACCAGCTACCTACACAGTCGTATATAAAACTGGAAATACTGAGATAGAGTGATGGGACTCTATAGATACAGTTTGACACGTTCTGGGAGCGTAAAGGGAACGAAGAAAGAAGTAAAGAGAGCCACAGCAGTTTTCTGCGTTATTATCCCGTGTAATAATGTCATAGTTAAGAAGCTGGGATACTCACGTATCCATGAACAGTAAAAAGACAAACTCTCGTGTTCACCAGACGAAGGAAATTTGATAAATTAGTAGACGGTTCAGAAAATGATCAGGAACTTTGAAGCTACGCAGAAGAGTAGATACTCTTTAACTCTGTGAAGATATATGATAAAAGATGGGGTAAAAAATCTCTGAGGTTCGTTTTATTCTGTAGCTGATTTCGTTTTCAGCACTCGAAACCGTTTGCAATTCTCTTTTGAAATCGGAAGAGAGAGCGAGAACGAGTACGAGGTGTGCGTCTTAAAGCGAGTCTTTCCCCAGAGACTAGAGTCCCGGTGCGGTAAAGGAAAGTTAATTTTCGTTTGTTAATTAGATCAGCTGAACCGGAGAACGATATTTGTAGAAACTGTATAATAACGTGGGTAACCAAGATGTGCTGATATTATACATAGAAATATGTGTAGATGCGTATGTATATCTATGAGAAAATTGAAGCGCTAACTTCGTTTACGTTTTGTGTTCTACATATAGATTTTATACATATGAAGGTATATATGTATGTATGTACATATAACTGACAAGAAGTTAAGTTTCTGTGTACATAGATACCTTCGTACCTTAATACCAGAGGAAGGATATATGCGGCTGTTATAAATTGGTCTAACAGAGGCGTGGAGCGCGAATTGAAGTTTGAGAACTTCTCTTCAATTTATAACATAGAGAGCAACTCGGCTGTTGGTTAGTTGCCACGAAAGCCATTTATAAAATATAGCGAGAAGCGTGTTGCGATAGTGAAACTATCAGTAATTACCCTCACTCTCCGTATCTACAACGTGAAAACGTTTCCTCGGTTATGACGTACTCTAAAAACAATTTTGACAGTTGGCGTGTATGTACAAAGGTGAAAATTATTCGTTATACAATAACGGGATAACTTGCAGGATAACGTCGTATACGGAAAATTACGTCTGTTTTTTTTTTTAATCGTTATTGTTTATTTAGTAGACACACAGTGGGATGATAAGATGTGGATAAGAGGAGGCTGGCAGGGGGAGGGGTGAGGTAATAAGAAAGATATTTAATTAGATTTGAAAAGGCTTGAGTGCTTCTCGTCGAGAGCTGTTGGGAGAAAGGGGTAGAGTAGGGTAGGGTACCTAAAAAGTTTCAGTAAACTTCAAGCCGAATACATTTAATATTCATTTCAACGTTTGAAAGAGATTGATTCTCGCTTCATCAACATTGGATCAAGCCATTAGGGATAAAATGAATGAAGAGAGAAGTTTGGAAAGCTGTAGCGAGAAGGGTTTTGGTATGCTTATGGACAAGGCGAGGTGGCATAGGCATCGTCGAAGTCGCGTCGTAGTCGATGCTGAAAGGAGAAAATGGCGAGAAAAATTTTCAAGTGATAAAGAAAAAAAGAAGAAGAAGAAGAAGAAGAAGAAGAAGAAGAAGAAGAAGAAGAAGAAGGAGACGAAGAAGTGAGAGGGAACGGATGGCGAGGAAGTTTATGAAAAATATTTCAAGCTAAATGTAGTGTGACAAATCGTGGATGCTGTACGTTCTTATATAAATCTTCGTAATCTTTTTCCCCGACGATTATTCTCACGATTTTCATTCCATCTCTCAAGACGTACGTCAACGAGGTTGACGGCAGTCGTCGCCTAGTCCCGACATCGAATTCAAATTTAATATTACCTGAATATATTCACCATAATAATAATAATAATAATAATAATAATAATAATAATAATAATAATAATAATAATAATAATATCAAATCCCGAAAAATAGGCACATAATTATTCAAATAAATTCCCACTTACCTCTTCGAACTTTTCTTTCAATTTTTTAATACTCCGTTAATTTAAAAAAATATTTTTTAACCCTTATTGCAACTACCAAAAAATTACATTACGTGAACTACTACGGCGGTTTAAATGATGCAAAATTTTTATATTTTATTGTTGAAAGCAATTGTGATGCAAGTTACATAGAAATTCAAATGACATTATATTTTATGAAGTACAGGTTGCATCAGCGCGATGAAAAAATATTTCCATCTTATTTTTCTGTGCCCGATAAAAATTGAAGAAAAAAAAAAAAAAAAAAAACGTCGGATATTCGAAGACCGGTAGGAATAAAGGTGAAGATAAAAGTATAAAAATAAAATGTGAAAAAAGTTTAAATCTTGGCTGAATTACGCGGCAGTTAAATCTATCTACAAACATGAGATCTGCATACCTACCTCTGGGTACGGCGACTGCTGGCTATAAACAGGTCTGATAGCCTTACAAGACATTTATGCTCGCCAAGGTTAAGATTCCTTTTCATATAATTCCTAAATGCTACTCTGAACGGCCCCTTTAAGTCATGCTCATTGCTTGGTGCTCGGTGTTCACTACGTACAGGATATATACATACCGGTTTTACTCTCTCGGTAATCGGAGTTTACAAAATCATCGTTCGCAGATGAGAGAGAGTATGGTAAGCCAAGCGAGAACGGGAGACCCTTGTTTCCCCCGTTGTTCATGGAGAGTTGCTAATGGTTAATCCTCGTATCGGCGATAATCTGGCTTCCTTACTAGTTGCTAAACAGCGACGAATTTCTAAACACTGATAATATTCTAGTCATCGGCACGTGGTATTATCAAGTTTTCAAAAAAAGAAGAAAAAAAAAGTATTAACAAACAAAGGTCATAGCCATTCTCAAACTACGATACGATCATTTATTACCACGATTCGATAAAATTTATTCGAAAAACTAACTCTGGAACCGGCAAAAAAATCCTTAAATTCAGGTGAAAAAAAAAAAATTTTCGTTGAAAAATTTATCTTGCATAACGGTGTGATGTTTGAGTCTCTAATCAATTCGTTCTTCAAACAACGTGACTAATGAATAAAGATATTTTATTTATTCGCTTTACTGCTTTAGCTAATCGTGGCAAAAACCAGATTTGTCAAACTGCCAAGGAACCGCGAAGTTTACGAATTCGATATACATATATGGGGAAAAATAAAATGAAAGAGAAAAATTTTACCACTCTGTAGCTACTGCAGCAGGTTATGCGTTTATTTTTACTGCAAGTAGCTTTATTGAAGATTGTAGAAAATTTCTACTACGCCATTCATTTTGTGCAAATGGTGATAAACCCTGACGTATGATACTTTACCGAACTGCAATTCGAGGTGTTCATTGCTACCACATAGGGTAATATTTTTCTAATTTTGGTGAAAGGGAAATACGTGACTGTACGTGGTAGGTAGATTCGATATTATAACGCTGTGGTAACATGAGTTCAGAATTTCAAAACTCCTCAGCGGACATTGAAAGCATCGTAAATTTTGTTGAGCGGAAATGCAAGTGGTAATAATCGTATCGAGTGTAGTTCGCAGTTATATCAATGCATATGAGAACCGGTATTGAAACCGTTGTAGGTGTGTAGGTACAAATGTGTATTTTAGGTTTTTGATTTTTTTCAAATTTTTTCAATTTTTTTAACAAAGCGTCGCTATTGCTTTTATCGAGAATAAAAAAAAAACGGAAAAAATGGAAATAAAAGAAAAAAATGTCGCTTGAAAATTCCGCGATACCAGCAAAAAAATCAAAAATTAAAATCAAATAACAGTAAAATGAAAAAAAAAAACAAAAACTACAGTACAACCTGCGGGCTTTATTTTATCTCGTCATAATATTTGAGAGGTGAAATTCGGTTACAGTGACGCAATACTTTGATATGTCTGTCGATATTAAACAGGGTCGAAAATAGTTCGTGATGACGTATTGTCTACATGAACGTATGCGTACAATAGTAAACGAGAAAAAAGTAACAATGCGGTGTTTTTAGTGTCGACTATAAAATATAAAAAAAAAAACGTAAAAAAACAGAAGAAGCGAATTTATATCGTAACGTAAACTTGCAATATTGTTGTGAATATATGTAGTACCTACGCGAAAGTACTGAATCCGTAGTTTCCGCAATCGCATATATAAATTTCCAAACCCGTATAATAAGGTGTGTATTATTTACACTCAAGTTGTCAACTTTTCAAGTGTTTCCCATTGATAGCTGTGATAGTCGGGTACCTACTCGGTCTACCGCGAAATGTTACTACTACGAGAAGTAAATTTTCTCGAGATTCCGTTGTTTCCTATTGTAGAATGGAGTAAAGTTCAGGCTTCTGTAGAAGTCGCTAGGAACAGCAATTGGAGAATAAAAATTGAAATTTTTCATTTTATTCTTTTCGTATATAGGTATATACCTTGTTCCTTTACCTTGTACTGCAGCAATGCTATTGCTGATGTTGCTGCTGCTGCTACTGCATGGACGGTATCTCTATTTCCAAGTGAAGCCAACCAACGCTTCAGGGCTTTCATACCAGGGAATGAGATTTTCTAATACTTCCTCAACCGAGGAAAAATCACACCCGTAACACAGATCTCAACAAACGATCAAAGATGTGGAAACACAATTTGCTATAACGGTGTATTATTTTTTTCAGTAAAAAGAAATAATTGTCATTAATATGATTTTTTTTTACTGAATAAAAGTTTTTTTAATTTGATCATCTAAATCAGCAATTCCTTTTTTTTTTTTTTTACTTTGTTCGGTAAAAATATAAATTTGTTTCAGTAGAATTAGGCCCTGCGTGAGCAACGAGAGATGAAAATCAAAATCAGCGCTTACACTTGAAACTCTGATCAGCGTTTCAACATGTTATTAAATTTTTAAATTCCACTTACGGCCTCAAAAGTCTGCAAAAAATCAACTTGATGATCAATTTTATTTTCGACTTGAAATTTATTCGTCAATCAGTTCACAAAACGTACTATTAAAGATTCAAGAGTTCTGAGTAAAAGTCAGGATCACGAAGCATCACTGAATTCTAGGATCTAGAGGTCCCAACTAGAACATTTAAAGTCTAGTCCATGTCTAAGCTTCTTCAAAACGGAAATAACTTTTGCTTTCAGGTGCAAATTATAATTTCCTCACATGCACAAACCTATCCTAAAATTCTAATTTGGAGCTCCAAGTCCTCGGTGAGAACTTGTAGAATAAAACCAAAATTTCTATTCCGATTCGTTCATTGATCGGATAAATAATTTGTGTAAATCCTCTAACAACAACGATACGATCCGTAACTGATTGGTAATTGGTAATTGGTAATTGCAGAGTTGGTATAGGTATAGGTCGATTATTTTTGATCGTCAATTAGTTAAACATGATTATCTCTTCACAAGTTTAAAGCGAATGACCGTTCCGGAACGGGAATCGAGTACCGTGGACAGATCACGGTCTCTCTTCTCTTTGGAGGTGGACAGTCGTTCAGTATACACGGTGTCCCGGGAGGTTTCATTACATGGCTGGTTTCCCAGGACAAACAGGACGCGCATTACGCTTCGCTGACCTCGACCTCCTCCTCTTTGCGCGTCCGTACCTACCTACCTACCTACCTTTACCTATCCACCAACCAACCTGGGACAAAACTGGACTAACCCCAGGGAGGTAGCGAAATGACATTACCGTTCCTTGTTCAACAGGGCAAAACAGTACCAGGGACTAAACATCGCTCATCAAGTGAGAAGTCAAATAAATTTGAAAGTTGAAAGAACTGAAATACTAAACTCAGAAATTTTTTAGAATCGTTAATTATTTATAATCAAATAACAAACAAAGTGTAAGATTTCCGCATCGCATAGCGTCTTTTGACTTTGTTCAGGATTTATTCTCGCCCAACCATCTGCTCCTCGAGAAAGCTTATCTCTACTTTCATTACCGAAATACCGGGAGGGTGGTGGGTCTCTTTGACAAACACACGTAGGCCTTGCCGTGCCGCAAAAGACACTTTGTTCGCTTGGGATAACCGTGATCACTTAAGGCGGACGGTAGTGGTAACATCGCGTCGTGTCGCGTCGCGGCGACGGGGTAATCTTTTGTCAAAATACAGTGGCAGGTTATTCGCCCACGACTTGGCTCAATTCGAGGTGTAGGTTGGTATATCCTGGTATATAAGATAGCTAGGTAGGTAGCTGGTATCTACCAAGGAGGAGTTTCCTTCTTCACGTGAGAGAACAAACAAACGACCCCGTCGTACCGCACTGTACCATACCATACCATACCATACCATACCGCAACGCTGAGCGAAACTCGCCGCAAATATTTTGTCAAAAGATTTTCACGTGCCAAATTTTCCTACCCCCGATGCCATCAACCTTGTTCGAAAGAAGGTCCTGCGACGCGCGATTCAAGAAATAAAAAGAAAAGAAAAGAAAAGAAAAGAGAAAAGAAGAAAAGAGAATGGAGCTCAGGTTGAACAAATATTTTCACCGAAGATCATTGTTCCAAGTAAAGCATCAGGTGTTACTCTATATATGTGTGCATGTAGGTGTATGTCTGTGTCAGCAAAAGTCCGAAAGAGAAGAAGAAAAAGAAGAAGAAGAAGAAGAAGAAGAAGATAAATAAAAAAGAAAGAAAAAATCGACAAGGATATAGTCTGCCTACGACTCCCTTGTCAATTACCATTAATTGGACACTGAGACAACCCGGAAAGAACAAGTTCGACTCCACTTATAAATATACGGTGTGGAGAAGAGAAGATAAGAGATGAGTAGGAAATAATAAAAAGAAATATCTAAAGAATAATGAAGAAATAAATGATAAAAACTATTTACAAGGTAGAATGATATGAAATAATTATCTCCCGTGGAGGTAACAATGAGAGGTATATATGTATGTATGCATGTATGTATGTACTACGTATGTACAAACCTTCCCTTTAATACCACCCACGTTTTAATCACGGAGTCAGGAAACGAGTTCCTGTAATTTTAATCGTAAACCGTGCCCAGGTCAGCGATGCTGATACGATAGATAAAGATAGTCTAACACGCGAGAAGTCTGGCTAAATCTACGTGTATAACCTAGAGTGGTTAAGTATATACCATATAGAGAAGTGAGTGAGTGAGTAGTTTAGTAGTAGGCGTCGTCTTCTCAGTCCGTTAGCAAACTTATTTGTTATTTTCAAGATGGTTAAAGGCAAGGCGGCCCTGAAACACGCCCGTCTGTCTGACTTCCGAGAATGAACACGCGAAGGAACTGGTTTCCATTCAAGAGTCCGTCCTGCTCCAAGCTGGCCGAGGGTTCGAGAGATTTGCATATCCGCTGTCAACCCGTTGGACCAGCCAATAAACTGCAAGGTTATTCGCCCCTGAAGCCAGGAATGAATGAAGAGATTTTTTTATTTTCTTTTAAATTTTTTTATCCTCTTATTTTTACCACCTCTTTCATACTCCTCTTCATACGTGGGTAGATGTGTACGTGTATAACTCGCATGAGATGTGAAATGAAACTGGATCAAATGACTGAATATAATTTTTCGCTACATTCTAGCAACGATCGACAGTTTTTTTGGCACTTTATTTCGCTTAGGTTTGACAAAAGTAGACAATAAGGTTGATCAAAAAAAAAGAAAAAAAAAAAAAAGAAGAACAAGAAGAAAACAAAAGACAAGATTCTATTGTCGTCAGGAATCGTACCTTACGATTTCAACTCCGCACGATTTCCTCTTTAAAAGGATTCCGTGATTCTGCAGGACACTCCGCGCTTGCTCCTCATATCATCTCGAGGAAAACACCGCTTCTAGACTCGCCCAGTTTCGTATACGAACCTTTTCATTTTATTTCATGTGATATTTTCAGGGTTTCGTATCCCAAAGATGCGATTCTGAAAGAGATGGTTTCTTATTTACTCCCATAGTAGCGATCGTCGGTTTCCACAATCGCGGAAATATCCCATCGAAATCTACTCTTGAGTTACGAGTTCCTTTAAATTTCCTCACGTTTCCTAGTTATAGAATCGTATAAGTAATTCAAGATTGCTACTAAATCGGACGATTTATAAAAGTTGACAAAAAAAGGAATTCGAGAATGAATACGTATTTTATAGTTTCTCCAAATAAATTTTACCCAACGTTAGTTTCAGGGAACACAAATCCGCGACTATACCGATTGCCAAAAATCTCCATCCCTCGATTCAACGCCCTATATCGGTATCGTTCAATAAATTCCTATTACTTGATCGATTTTCTCCAGCTCCGATATTCCGTTTCAAATAAATCTGATTGCTCAACGATACAACTTCTCTATTCGTTGGACAATACATATGCTCTTTATACATAGCTGCAGTAGTATTTTAGTTCGTTATCAGAGTGTATTCAACGGCTGAATGTAGTACCTATTATTATGTCCAGTTCATGGTAAAAAAGAAAAAAGAAAAATAAACAAAAAAATCGGAATAGAAATAGAAAGAGAATAGAAGTAATTTAAAAATTTTTTGTTTTCTCTTTCTTTCTTTCTTTTTTTTTGTCAACTTTTTTATTTTGAGTCAAATCGCGCACGCTCGATTCAACCCAACGTAACGCAACGCAACGCAATGTCCAGTGTAAATCAATGACCAGAAGCTTTTACATGCGCTGAAAGTCGATCCAGTTGGTCACGTCAGGTGCCAACAGCCTTTTGCTAATTTATTACTCGTTGTATGGCTATTGCTTGGTCTGTGTGACCTTTGTTTAACGTTCATGGATTCTCGCCCTTTCCTCTTTTTCCTCCCGCACGGTGTTCAACAGCTTTTAATCATAACTTGGGATAATTAAACCTTCAACCGGTATACTAACCTGTATACACGGAGTTTGAGGATAAATTATTATTTTTATTTTATTGCATCGGATTAAAATTGAGATAATTCACATCCAGATACATGTGTACAGAATTAACACGTAGTTTAAAAAAAAAAAAGGAATAAATAAAAAGTTTAATTTTTATAGAAGAGGAGTAAGATTTTTCGATAATTTTATATTGAATAGTGAAAGTTGTTGGATATATACCATCAATTTCAACGTCAGATTATTATTACTCATCAGATATTTAACCATATTCATAAATTATGATTCACGAGTAGAATGGATGATGAGTCCCGGATTACACTCTGGTTTGTACAAAATTAAATATTCATTTTATGACGTTCGTAGTTGTTTGAGAGGGTGCAAATCCATAGATGAATCCAAAGTTTTTAAATAAAATATCATAAGACTCCAGACAGTAGTAAGACGATGTTTTATTTAAACAAACAAAATGAACAAATATTAAAGAGGAATTAATTATTCAACTTTACCCCCTTTGCCTCTTTGTTTTTTTTTTCTTTTATATTCATTTATTATTTTATTTTATGTATTTTTTGTATATTTTAAATAAAATTAATTTATCAAACGGACTCTAGACGATGCGAAGCGAGGAATTCGTTAACTAAATATCGTGAAAACTAATTAAAACAAATGGTTCATCCCGTCCCGTTGGATATAATTTCAAAAAGGTAGTTAAAGAACGGTATATACATATTTTCGCAAGCCTTTTAATCATCTGCAAATATTTATCGTGATTCATGAGTTTCTAAACCTCCATAATATATCGCATTAATATTGTTAAACAAAGGCCTCGTAGTCGTAGGGTATATGAACACCGTATAATCCGGTGGATAGCGTCAATGTATACCAACGCTTCGATTGTTGGACTATAATTACTAATTACCAAGCGATTTAAGCAATTATCTGAATCGAGGAGCAAATATCACGCAGGAGTGGCTCATGGCTCGGGATATTATTGCGACGAATAATATATTCTCCGGTCATAGGCCAGTACAACGAGATCATCTTCTCCTCTCTTCTCCTCTCCTCTCTTCTCTTCTCTTCTCTATATCCTCACTCGTCTGAAGCACTGCAGGATTTCGCTTGTGGTTTCCCCGCGATCTTTGCGGCTGTTTAATTGAGCCCAGTAATTACTTACCGATTCAGTGGCATTCGAGATTGCGCATGCGAACGTCTAAGGGTTAATTGGGTTAATGTGGGGTGCCGCTAATTCCAACGTGTACTAATTAAATAGATTCTTGTACCGTACTGTGAACCAGACGAAAATTGCCTTCGTCTCTTAGTCGACTGAAAGGGGTGTAAAATTTGATTGATCAACAAGGTAATATAACGCTCTTTGTGCATTAAACAAAATTTCGTTAAATCGAACTTAGTGCAGTCGGAAAAGAAGTAGAAGACGAAGTTCTTTTCATATTAGAAAAAAATAAAAATAAAAAAATAAAAAAATTCTCCGAGTGTCGTTCATGGCTTGAAGTGAATCGCAACTCTCGAGATTTATATTCAACCGTAGTTTGAATTAATTGGCTTCTTAATTGAGGACCCTCCGACGACTAGATCCTTTCAAGAAAACTCGTGGTTCAAGAGAAAATTGAAATGAAAAATAAAAAAGCTAAGAAAGATTCTATAGTCTAGAGAGTAAAAGAAGGAAAAAGTTACCCTCAACGTAAATGATGTGTAAAATTTTACTACGGTATAGATATTATATTCAAATTTTCTATAATATATCTAGACGTATATTTTTAATCGAAAATCTCCATGTCAATTTAGCATAGCAACTAGACGTCCGATAATTATTCAAACTGGGGTAAATAGACATAATTACTTGAGAGAAGTGTGGTTTGATTAATTACCCAGTGCGGTTGCCGGACGAATATTTGAATATCCGTGCGACTGTCTGCCGCGGGTTAATTGGTAGAACTTTAGATGTTTAAATTATATTCGTGGATTAAGTTATAGACCCGGATAGTTCCAGGATATATACCACGAATACCCGAATATCACCAGTGTCAAAATACCTGTAACTATTTGTGCAGTAGCAAGGAATGAAGCGAGGTGAAGACATAACCGCGAATTATAGCCGCTAATGTTACAAACCAAGTACGCAATCCGATTGAAGAGCCTCCCTTTGGCTTACGCTATACGGAAGTCGTCGAAAAGCAATATTATATAATACATATCTACCATGGGGAAACCCTGCCGAGAAGCGACTTTACCGGGTTAAGCTGGTTACCCGATAAGCGGGGAACCGAGTTTTCCGGTCCTATAGACGTGGGCGCCCCGTTGTCGCAACAAAAAAAAAAAAAAAAAAAAAAAAGCAAAGAAAAAAAATCGTTCTTTGATACTGCGGTATTGATATTATCATTGTTATGATATACCTATACCTCGAGAACGGAAGCAATCGACTTGAAATCGGTCGAGAAATCACAAAGCAAGTTAAAATATTGTTAATTTTATAAAACGAATTGCAATATTCTTAGAAATTTTCGTATATATCGTAGATATACATATATTGTGGTAGACATTTTTTTTTATAATAATCGAAAGTGCATTAAATTCGATATTATACATACAGAGTTTCCAATTAACACTTGACGGAGGGATCATCGTTCTATTAATACACCTAGATGCGATAGATACCGAGATATATACCTGTATGATGCAGCAAACTGCAGCAGGAGTAGCGCATATCGCATTTTCCGCAAAGCCTCTCATCCCCCTTGTAACTCTGTAAGTACCGTCATATCGTGGTTTGAGGTAGCTGTTATTAATAATGAAAGATAGATTGGAATTCTAGGAAGTTGGAAAATTTTGATATTTATAAATCGATATTCGTACTATAGATATGTAAAGGATGATCTGCAATGTCGGCAATGTATATCCGTAGGGTAATAAAATGCCCGTATTGTGTAAGAGCTAGTACATAGATACGTGAAGTGGTTTTCTGTAAATACAAATAATATATAAAAAATAAAAAAAAAAATAAGAAAAAAATTGAGATAGAAAGAGAAAGAGAACGGAAAAAAAGAAGAAAACAAAAAAAAAAAAGAAATAAATAAATAACAAATGAAACACAATGGGAATGGAAATGGCGACGCCTGTGCAGATTGCATGCCGCTTTATACTGTACTACATATACAGCCGAGGCGGAAATTGTGGTTAAGGAAAGCGGAGGCGATGAAAAAGTAGTGAACAAACTAGACTATTATTAGGATACGTATTCCTATTGCGGGAGTAGGTATAGGAAGAAAGAGAAGAAGAGCGCGTAGTTTCTTTGCGTTTCCTTTTTCGTCCCTGGCAACGACCCAGATGATAATAATTGGAAGCAAAACTCGAGACAGAGAGAAGAGACGGTAAAAAGATGAGAGAGGAGAAAAGTAATCCACCTGGGCTTCTAGCCAAGTCAAGGTTCGTTGTTGTTGAGTTGAATTTTCAGGATATTCAGCAGCAAAGGAAACAGTGTGGTTTGAAGAACCGAGAATTAGCGTCTTACTCTCTGTCTCTCTATCTCTATCTCTATCTCTGTTTTTACCTTTGGAATTTTTATTTACTAACGCGAATTTAATAAAGAATTAGTTTTATCCGTATTGTTTGTTTTCAAAAGCTCTTCTGTCATGAACTAACTTTATAATCAAAGTAAATATGAGAAAGACACATAGAGAAAAGGAGAGCGAGATGTAATAGAAACCATAGCGCTATCTCGCAAGGCGTAAATAGACGTGGGGTATCCTGTACATCGAGAAGAAGAGCCTTCCTTAATAATTATCAGTTTGAACAGCGTCGTTCTCAAGTCTCTCAGAGCGAACCTTGTAATTTGGAGGTAAAGGAAAGTAGATAGAAGAAAAAGAAAATAAATTAAAAAAAATCCAATTGCATTCGACTAGCTCTGTGATTTACTAAATTACCGTTCTATAACGAATACGAGCCCGGTATAAGGCACTAAACGCACCTGGCAAAGAATGAGAACTTTCTTCTTCTTCTTCTCCTTCTTTTTGTTCTTTGTCTTCAGGTTATTTTACAGAATGGCAGATTCTCTAAATATATTTAAAATATAGTGAAAATTAAATGTTTATAATTTTCTGAAAATAAATCGCATGTTCGTCATATATACCGTTCGCGGAAGTCGTAATTAACTCCACCTTTAATTACGTCGTTAATACATGACACACTATCGCGGCGGCATCTCTTTATCGTATATTTTACAGCGACGACGCACTTTGACTATATTTTCATTAACTAACGAATTTTTCGATAATGGTAATATGAGGGAACGGTAGCGGCTGCGGCACCGCCCGTTGTCGCTCGCTTGGTGAACGACCACTAACGAGACACTCCATTGCCCAAGAGCAATCACATTTAATTCTCTCGAGGCTGAGACTTGGGACACGCAACGAACGGAAAAAAAAACCAAGGAAACAGAATAAAAAAAAAAAAAAATAAAAAATACCATCAAAATTATCAAACTCGAAATGAAGTTATAGTTTTTTCATTTCCGTGGAGACCGGCGAACGAATAAGCCACTTTGTTTCTCAACGTATACGTATGTATGTATGTTACCTATGACTATGCTATACACTTCGCGGTTTTGTATATCCAATTCCAGCCACGCCGACGACAGAATTAAAAAACTTTTTTGAGTTAACGCCATTGAAGGAGCCGTACCTACCTACTTTCACTCTATACATTCATGAATTTGAAAATTCAAGTTTAGAAATTTTAATCGAAAACAAAAACATCGTATATATAGGCACTTCGAATCCAGGAATTCTGGGTAATTAAATAACAACATCGAAACTTAAACTTATCCAGTTTTTGATCAACTGCAAAAACTATTGTACTGTTCCTCCTCTCGCTCCTTGTTTTTGGAGAAGCCACTCGCGATCCTTTGAACCTGAATCAGATTCCCCTTTCTGTCTGGTACGTGGATCTCTTGATTTCGTTGTGGTGAGGAGGGGAAAAAAAAGTACTACAAGAAACTCATACGAAGTATGAGGTATATAGGAGGGCGAAACTTGACGTGTTTCCAAGTAAAATCAATGAAACTGAGATTTCACGAGAGACTCATATTCATGGCAGTTCATCCGGCCGTTTGCGCGCGTTCACGTAGTAGCAAAAACCAGGATGTGCTCGACGGTGGTAGCAAAAACTTGGTCGAGATTAATTGCTCGCTTTTCCCGTACTACCAGCCTTGCTTCTATTTGCGAACGAAATAGCCACAGCGAGATGGGGTCCTCCTCTTCCACCTATCTACCTACCTCTCTTATATGAGATAATCCGACGTCCAATGGGACGCGGCTATACCGTGGATGTACAGGAATTAATAGTGTTTACTTTATATCGCTTAATCATGAAGCGGTCTGCACTGTCAGGTGACAAACTCCTGATTATACCCCGAGACCTCTGACTAGGTAGGTACTGTGAACGGCATAATAATACGGTCAGTTTTTCATTTATTATCTTTTCTCCCCTTTTCACACGATGAACAAATAGAAAAATAAGGAATTCTTTCTTCTCTTTATCGCCATCAGTAGCTGGGTGCTGGGTAATTTGTAATGACACGATTTTTGGCTGGGATAATTCTTCTTACACATGTCTCCGTTTTCAGAGATCGTGTATAAAATTCCAAATGCTGAAATCATGTTATATAAATTCGTCATTTTGACCGATTTGAATTTTGAAGATTGGGAACTTAAATCCGGCCCCATCGTTTATATGATGAACTTCTCTGCGATTTAGAATCAATGGAGGAATACAATTGTTCTGAATATTGGATCAGAAAATATAAAAGCGTAAATGGATAAGCTATATAGTTGATTGGTTCTAAAGATGAAATAAACCTGAGAAAGTAAGAAGAAGAGAAGCTGCAAGAAAGTTTTTTTTTTTTCTCGTAACTCTGTTGCGCAGACCACCAGGTGTTATCGTTAGCGAAATAAGTTTTTTTCAGGGTAAAGAAAAAGGAATGAAAGAAATGAAATGCTAGAAGTATAAAAATCGGCCTCCTTGGCGCCTCTCCAATTACTCACAGAAAGAGTAACGCGTCTAAGTTTGTCGAAAAGACTGTGCTTTATTTTTTGTCCGAAAGTGAGAGAATAAGAAAAAAAAACAACTGAAAAAATGACAAATTTTTTCACACCCCCCTTAAAAGCGAAATCGCTTCCAGTTTCCGTTTGTTAAACCTTGGCATTCTTGGATTTCTTAAATAAAGTAGAATACAGTAGTTAGTAGTCAACGTTAGGAGTCGGAATTTCAGACGTAGTATAACGCCGGGACGTTTGTCGTCTAAACCCTAAATTATTCTCTTTGCGATTTACCAACCAATGCAATACTGAGACCATTCAAATGCGATCCTTCCTCCATGCAAACCTAGACCGACAGACAGCAAGCTCTCATGTTTCGTGAGACTAGCAGATGGTGCCTCAGGCTGCGTCGTCTCCCAGGTCGGTAAGCTGCAACTCACGGTGCCTCTTATACACGTAACTTCGAAAGCACAGATGTGTTTACCCAACTGTTTACGATATGTCTTGAGAATCGTACATCTAAATCTTCTAATGCACATCTACTTGGACAAGGATATTAATTATACAGATATTCGAATCCAATCGTGGCGGTTTCCGTGTTAGCCGGATACATATTTACATCCAGATCGATAATCCAGACGATTCGTTATCATGAAGATAGATGATATTAAAATTCGAAATTTTTACTGTTCGGAAATTTAAAAATTCAAAACTTCAACCCAGCTACGATACCTACTTGTCTAGAGCTCAGCTCAACGAGGATATAATCAATATGTAAAAAAGAAGAAGAAGAAGAAGAAGAAGAAGAAGCAGAAGTGTATAAATACCGTAAGGCAAGTGGATATATCTGGGCAGTATTTAAAATTCACTTTTAGGTCATGAAACGGAAGCGCTGGAAGTCTTCATAGTAGACTAATACGATATTAATACATAAGAGGTGTTAGGTATATACCTTATCGTTAAACTTACGTAGGTATTAAAAAGAAAAAAAAAACTATACTAAGATGAAAGTCAATTAATTCGGTGTATAATGGTGTTCTGTTATGTTTCGTTTAAATTTAACCATCTCCACTTAAAATCTATTTTTATTATACGTACTAGCTCGTTCGTTTTGACTATATGTCGTTACACGACGGTATGAAATACGATATAGTTCGATACTTAAGACTAACTATATCCGGAATATTGAGATTAAAAAATGTACAAGAGAAGAGAGCCAGGCATGAGGTATGAGTCCCGGCGTAGGTGCTACATTACTGCTGATGCTGCAACCTTCAAGTATAGCAGGGCAATCTTTCTAGGCCAAGAAATATGCTGATAGATATTATACCTAGCGTAAATAAACGCCGTTTAATATTTAACGTTTTAAGACGCATGATAGGTATTATTGATGACCGAAAACATCTGTTGAAAGTAAATTACAGTATCTAATACCTATTCGAAACGCGTTATACCGCCTTAGAGTATATTCTCGATGAATTGATGTTCCTATATAATTTTCTTTAACTCTAGGATAATAAATAGGTCGATAAAAGAACCGCTTGAACGGTTCTACGGATCTGAGTCTCTTTTCTATGCCATATTTTTTTTTTATTTTATTTTTTATTTATTTATGTATGTATATATGTATACCGCGGGTTTACATGGGTATGAGAATTTCGAAAGTCAGTTGAAATTCACGTTTACTAAGAGGGACTCTGACGCGACGCAGACGGTGCAAAGAAATCCTTTGAGTCCATGATTACGGAGTTTTACCTTGCTCGAAGGACGTCACTACAAAAGTACTTTTTTACCTTATAAATATATATAAAATAAAAGAACAGGGCAACGAGAAACGAGGAACGAGACACGCGCGCTTGAATCATGGCGTATCTCACGGCTGAGTGACGTTTTAATTTAGCTGTTTCTTTCTGTTGGTTTATTATCTCGTCAAGGGAGGTGGATCTGCAGGTAGGAGACGAAACTTTGTCCCATCCGTATCATGCGCGATTGTATTTGTATGTGAAATTTTGCTTTTTTTCTTTATTTTTTACATTATTTTTATCCTACTTTTACAGCGAAATTTCGCCTGCAAGTACATACATACATACATACATACACGACTACGTACGACTTGAACGAAGTGTATACCGTTCGGGATTCTCAAAGTTTAAATTTAATATCAGCCGTAGGTGGAGTATATGTATAGGTTCACACTTGATAGCAGGATATATTTTTCCGGTTGGATCAATTCAACTGGCGGAAGTTTTGAACCCGTATTTATATTCACTTTCGTATTTACGAATATTTCACGTGAGGAAAAACCACTAGTGATATACAGGGCTAAAAGCACTTTGCACAACCCCTCGGCCGATGGTCCCTCTCTCTCTTTCTCTCTCTCTCTCTCTCTCTCTCTCACTTTCTGTCTTCTTCCTTGCTTCACCAGTCTTTGGCAACCACTTTTCCTTCCACCCCCGTACCGTCGCGTCGCTTCTCGTCGAAACCACTTCGCGACGTCAACCAGCACGGAATAATGACGAGAATCGATTTTTTATTGACCTTTATACCAAGGTAAAAAAAAAAAATATCATTTTTTTATTTTTTATTTTTACCGGACAAAATCTCGATGAATAAATAGAAGTCTTTCATCACTTACACTATTGACTTTTTTTTTTATTTATGAACTCCCTTTTTTCGCTCTTTCTCTCTTACCTCCTCTCTTGATATTTATATTCTAGAAAATCATTGATACGCGAGTAACGCCACTTCTGGCTCTCACCGACACCCGTCATCACCCTATATCCACAGAAAGTGAAATATTTGGAATTTCAAATCTAAAATCCATAAAACGGTTCGTCATCCATGTCGTGGAATGGTAGCAGAAGCAAAATTTATACGAAGGGTGGGACACGACAGGTAGGTTTATACCCATAGGCACCCGGTACGATACACAGAAATTAGCATACAACAAATTTCAAATTCCCTCTATAGAAAATTCACCGCCTTGCTTTTACGATAAGGAAATTCAACTAGATGGTTGTCGATGGTGGTTTTCTGCCCGGTACCCCCCACACCGACATGATTTCTGTATTCATCCCACCTTCTTCTTCTTCTTCTTCTATTTGGCTAGGGTATGTACGTACATGCATTACCGTGAGGGAAATGATAAGAGCAAAAATGGACGAGAAAAGGGAAAAGAAGAGGAAAAGGAAGAGGAAGAGGAAGAAGGTAGTAGGGCCAGACTCAATTTTCAAAAAAATGACGCTCCTATAACCGTTGTTGTGTGACGTCCGCCCCTTCAGATTCCACGCTTCAGGTCTTTCGAGGCTCCTAAGAGCCCCTGGCGAGTCCCTGAAGAAGGGATCATTTATCACATCACGAAAGCTTTCCTGCAGGGACTAGGTTTAATACAAGAAATTTTATTCCTAGGAAAAAAGAAACAAAAAATAAGAAATAGAAGAAAAAAAAAGAAACACAAAAAAAAAAAAAAAATTATACTTTTGTACTACAGCTGGTTTTTCATTTTGGTCTTTTGTACAGAAAATAATGGATTTTTTAATATCGTTATATACGAATGTCATCATGTACTTTTTTTTTTCAGCCAGTAACCTGTAGCACTTTATGTTTCGGTGATATTTTATGATTTCTTGATCGGCGAGGTAAAACCAAACTTTTTCTTCTTGATCCTAATAGTCGAAGAAGTCAAGTAGCACGTCACTCGACATTTTATTATCGACTTCACCCAACTCTCTATACTGATCGTAAGAATGATAAATGTACTCTGTTAAGTGCCCGGCGAGTTTAGGATGTCGAGGATGTCGAGGATGTCTATAAGATAAGAGTGATAAAAAAAAAAAAAAAAATAAAAAATAAGAAAAAAAAAAAAGTTGTCTCAACGCGTTTCCAATTTACTTGTTTAATTCAACAAAGGGGCTTTACTTCCTACTTCTTTACCCGGAAATACGCCCATGGGATTCTCACATTTCACCGACAATAGCCTACGAATGGCGGAAGTAGTTCGCAAAGACCTTGCGAAAAACATTTGGCAAATGAAACGTTTCAGCTATCGCTATCGATTCTATTTTCACTTAAGAAAGGTACCTATATAGGAAGAGAAACGTCGAAAAAGTTCAGCTAATTTTTTTTAAACAAAATAGAATCAAAATAATAATCATAATATCCGTTTTGGTAATAGCGATAAATAACAGAGTTGAAATGTTCGAAACAAAAAAAAAAAAAAATAAAAAATAATAATAAAAAACACCCAATCGCGGCTTGTCTATGTTTCGCCACAGGACGGGAGCGGGTCCCAATTAAAACGAGTACAGTAAATCATCGCTGCTAATTGCAGATTCGAAAACACGGCCAAAGCCGAGCCATAAGTCTGTCCGATCTACCTGTTCCTGGTCTATGCTGACCCAAACCGTGAGTGAGGTCATTGCCTTTGGCCATCTGCGATATTCCCGTGACCCCAGTTCGAGTTCGAAAACGTGATTGTCGATAGTTTAAAATTTAAACAATAACAATTTAGATTAATTTTCATGTGAATCGTCATCCGGTTATTCAAATTAACAATTTACAACAGATTTATACACACATACTTTGAAAAATTTTATAAAATGTTTTTCCATTTTTCCCTCCGTTGATTCGAGTGAAAGATTTAACTGGGCAAAACGAAATCGCCGCTAAGGGGGGTGAAAGAGAGAGAAAGATGAAAAGAGAGTCAGTTCCTGGTTGGAAAAGTTGACCTTTTTGTTAAGATTGCAAGAGAAGAAATAGGGCCAAGCCAGGAAAAGCAGACAGGAGGGAGTATTTCCATGCAAATAAATTTGTTTGACCGTTTTTTTCACTGTCCATCCCCCCGGTGGACCTTTGAACTCTAAAACGAGCCCCAAGACTCCCTGCCTGTAAGCAAGCAAGCGGATTTCACTACCGAAGTAAAAAAAAAAAAACGAGGTACATCATTTGTTAGTTCCTACGAGGTAACGTTTCTCATCAATTTACTATATTAATCTATTTCTCGTGTGACACTCGGAATCGCCGGTTTTCGTATGACTATTGCGGAAAAGATTCAAGACGTGAAAGAAAACAAAAACAAAATGGTATAAAAAGTCTTCGTCAAACCGCATATTAGCGACCATTTCCTTTCACCTTTTTTTGTCAATTTCGTCTATCCATTTAGCCATCTGTCTTCCTTCAGATACGAACTCTCTTTTCGTATCTAGGGTTTTATCCCATTTATTGAACCAATTTCAACTTTCAGACGAGCTATAGTGGTCGACAAGTAAACCAGCTACCTAGGGACAGAAGACTCTTCTATGAAACCTTTGATATAGAAGAGGTAGAGAGGAGGCAGGTTTTCTTGAAAGTCTTTGATATTACGTTCTTATACTTTAAACCATGAGAGTCAGTGTCAAATTGCAAGAAACTTCTCTACCTCGAAGGTTTACAAAGTGAAATTTGGGAAGCTTTTGGGTATATCTACCGTACCGCACTGGACGAACAACAGAACAGAATCTCCTTGAATAATGGGTAGTGAGATTTATAATAATCGCTTCTCCGAAGTCACACCCTCCGTGTTTCCCCCCTAAATCTCATTAAGTCTCTAGATAATTATAAGTCCTTTACTTTGCCCAAGAAACCATCAGAAGCTCCTATCTGGTTCTCTTGTACATATATGTCAATTAAGAACTCCCCAAATTCTCATCACCGTGCCTTACCCTTACCCTTGCCCTTGCGAATAGAGGAAAACTTTGATTAATTTTTTTATACGGATAAATTATCCCTCGGGAATACGATGGGTCGTGAAGTGTGTGAAAGTAAGTTAACTCAAACTCCATCACACTCGTGGGAAAATATATACATATATATATAATATATAATATATAAACATCTTTTTCTTTTTTTTTTTCTCTCATCCTTTTTTTTTGGAATAGACGTCGGTGGAGTGAGTGTGTATATCTTAGTCCCACGTGACAGGATATGCCATCGTCGTTCGCGTCTATCATGTAATCCAGTGCCTTTCAGGTGCCTTGGAATTTTTGGAAGCGCGTCATTTGATCCTAACTGCATATAGGTTCTTTTCCTTTTACGTCCTTCACCCTCTTCTTCGGGAAAATTGGCGCGTACCTTCGAGCCGTTCAGCGAGTCTCTTGCCATTTTATTTACCTTCTCTTCAGTTTGCGTAAACGTGACGCACTCCATAGATATTTTACCAAATTTAGTGTAGGGCCTGAGGTAGACCCAGACAAATCGTTTTCGGGTTCACTTTATACTCTCGGCTAAATATCTACCAATATATATATATATATATATATATATATATATATATATATATATATATATATATATATATATATATATATATATATATATATATATATATATATATATATATATATATATATATATATATGTATGCGAAAGTAGAAGATGAAAGGACACCAACAGGGATCCAACAAATTTCATCTGATCGATACGATTTATAACCGAATCAGGGATCGATGGGACAATAAATTTTTGACATTCGAGTTTAGTTTTTATTCGATTAAACAAAGCATACATATGTTACATAAGTTTAGAGTTGTGAAGGGCATGGGCGGTGGTGAAAACCACCAAGACGTATCGCATATTTTCTTGAATCTGAAAAATAGGCAGTTAGTATAGTGGAATTTAGAATTTTCTAGATTCTTCGCTATTTCGTAACTCTGTAGATAGAGAGTCTTCTTCTCGTAGTGGTATAAAAACTAGTTTCCCTTTTTTCTTCTTGAGGGAGGGATGTTGAAGTCGGATATCAGAAATTCCTGACGATATTGTTGGTCAGAGAGTTACCCTCCGGCAGTATATATTTTTATTTTTTATTTTAGGCAATTTTTTAGCTCGTAAAATGGAAGAGAGATTTCAGGATGTTAAGCGAGCTTCTGGGAAAGCACGAAATTGTCTGCCCCGACGCGCACCGTTACCGTATTCAAATAACTGTGCGCAGAGTTTCGTAAAGGTCGAGAAAAGCGAAGAGAAGGAAGAGAAGGAGGAGGAAGAGGAGAAAAGAAGAGAAGAGGAGAGGAGTAATTTGTGGGAATAAATAAAACGTCAGCGTTAAATAGCTTCTAGTTAGTACGAAAACGTGTTACAGTTATTATTCCGCGATTCCCACGAGCGTTATTCAGAATGAATTTATTCGTCTACGCGCTCAATTATAGAAAAAAAAAAAAAAATCCAAAAAAAGGAATTTTAAATCAAATCAAGCTTTGACGTACCTACAGATATAGGTAACCCCTCTTCGCCTACAGACCCATCTAATTAGCAGCGTGTAGTCTGTGTCTGACTCTCTCAACAAATTTTAGAAAAATGATCACCCTCGTCGGTACGCGCCGTACTCTCTGTAAACATTTTTCCACTCCATGAGTTCACGTCGAAAGTTTACCAGGAGTAGGTATGGGTTGGGTGGGTGGACTGAAAGGTGCAGAGTTAACCTTTTTTACGTTTTTTATGGTTTATATTTTTTGCTTAATTTTTTTTTATTTTTATTTTTATTTTTATTTTACGTAGTTTTTTATCCTATTTTTAACCCGTATATTTATAAGTTAAGTTTACTTTTTCAACGCCTCGTATAGGTATATCAGTAGATATACCCGCCACTGAGTTACCTAAATACATATTTGTGTATGTATATGGAGTTATTTATTTAGTACATTTAACTGATTTTAAAATTTCGAGAAAATATCGTTGAAAACCATCCTTTGGTCTCGTCAATTGAGCCTTGAGGGATTTCGATCTATACAACGAATATAGTTTAAGAGTTTAAAAAATTTTTAATAACACTGGTACTAATCAATCGAAAAATTATTCCACTTGATCTAATTGCCTAAAAAAAAAATATATATACGCCGTGGACGTCACTAGATTCTTTTCGAACTATCGACATGGTCTGTATACGAACGACTGAACTTCGTTGAGAAGTAGCATGAACGTTCTAGGTAAAACCAAAGAATGAAAGAAACAAGAAAAACAAAAATCGGAGAGAAAAAAAAGGATCAAAAACATTTTACGGATAGGTAGGCACGCGAGAGCGTATCACTTCCGGAGTAGTTGGGTGGGTGAAAAGGGAGATGAAGGGGGTTGAAACGAGTGGTGAGGGGTTGGTTCTTCTGGGTTCTCGTTTCGCGGAGATCCTCGCCCATGTACTTGTATAATGATGTAATTTGCGCCCAAACGAGCGCATGGATCTTGCTCCCTATTTGATACGGGGTTTTAAGGACGAGTAAGAGTAAGTGTAAGAGTAAGAGTAAGGCGAGGCAAGGCAAGGCAAGCCTTGGGCTACACCGAGTTGCAGTGTGAACCTCATTTCTTATTTTATCCCATTTTATTTTATTTTTTTAACAAGCCAATTCGTTCTGTCAAGATGCTCCTCTTGATTCCAGTAAAAAACCTACGTAGAAATACTTCCGGGTAGTTAGAGTATCAATTTCACTTGTTCTATCCCCCAGGCAGCTCAGAAAACACGACACGGTTTATAAACCCAAGATAATCTCGGTTAGATATATATTATTTGAATAAACTGAACACAGTCTCCTCATGTCCTCGAGGACACGGAAGAAGCTCGTATTATACCTACTCCGTTATTAATAATAACGTTAAAATATCCATCCACCATTTGAAACTCTAGGATATATCCTGGTATAGGCACCGTTTAACCAAAGTCTAAGAATATCTAGTTCATTAGCTCACATGACTCACATTGCTTGAATATTTCCTCGTGGAAATCCGGGGACAAAAGTATAGTACTAACGCGACGTGATGATACTCGAAGCGGTACCTATTTACGCCTGACAAGATATTTTGAATGTTTCTCAGACACTTTGAGCGTTTAGAAAGCCAAGGATGCACGAGCCTCTAGCAAAGTTGAAATAACTCACCAATTTTGAAATTTTTTTTTTTCCCAGTACAGGTAACGTGTGTCGTCAATAATTACTAAAAGTTTCAATAATCTTGCTTCTTACCTGTAACACAAAAAAAGATAATACCGTTAAAGAAAGTTACTTTTTTAAATATAATATAAGTAATTATAATAAAGGGAGTAATAATTCTGACCACTAGGATGCAGGAGGTCACGTGAACGGGAAAAGACCGTTCGTGTCAAGTCATTGAATCTTAAATATTCATTGGCTCGAATTTCCTACACCCACTATATGCCGCTGCTACCTGAGACCTGAAGTACACCTATACCATATACCTAGTATAGGACTTGATACTAGCAGCTGGTGAACGGTAGTAAGGAACATTTCATCGTGTTTACCGTCTCAGGATCACGAAGGTACGTGGTCCTACGACAGCCCTGCATGCTCTAGGCGAGGTGGAGGAACCAGAGAGCATCTATCCTTCGACATGCCGTAGTATACACCCGGGTTCAATGATCCGTTACTATAGTAGTTCTATGCACGTTGTGTCTACTAGTAAGTAAAAAAGTAAAGAGGGAAAGACATCCTCGAATTCTTTCTCTCTTACCTATTTTTCTCCAAATTACTCTACAGATTTTTGAGATTCGAAGGAAGGAGGTAGAGGTATGGCTGCAGGGTTTGAAGTAAGTATGAGCGTATGGTGAACGACTGACGTCCACTGAATTTTAAACGCCGTTAGGGACACCCGGGGGTTTCTCCTCTATGTAGAAGAAAATGAATACGGGTTAAATTCAAACAAGTTTTAGAATCGGGAACCGCATATAAAAGGGGCAAAGGGGAAAAAGGGAAATTTATTATTTATTACAGTATTTATAACCTTAAATCAATCGTATGGTGTATATACGTAGAAACGGTTAAACCGTGCAGTGGAAGCCGTTCACCTCTACTGATGCATCGATAAGACTGAATATTTCAAAAGGCATTTGCAGCAAGCACCGGCTCATGAAGTATCCTGTAACTAACCCTTGGTGGTAGATATCAGAAAACAAGCCGAAAGTCTTCGTCTCGCCTACTTTACAGAGGTACCGTGTGCTTCTTGTTCATGATATATTTATCAGCCCGTTCCGTGATCCGTGACAATCGAAGAACTGGCATCGGTCATTATTTATTAAACGACAATTTGTTGGGAGCGATTATCGATCGGCGTAATACTTGTTCGGAAGAAATGCGGAAATGCAGCTTATAACAAACAGAAAAATAAAGAAATAAAGAAAGATCTAAAGAAAGAAAAAAGAGGCGCTATGTCTCTTTGATATGCTTTAGACTCTACCTTTGTACGGCTTGTTTCTTCCATGTTCTTAAATATTTTATCAGAAATTCCCGATTGAAATCCTTTTAAAAAACGATTCGGGGTCTTCCGCTCTTCCATCTCTTTTAGGAATACCCATTCAATCGTAACACGCACATGGGTGAACGGTTATCACATTCAGGATGTTTGAATGTTCTCCTTGAACTAGCTTTGGATCAAACCGCACAGTTGGATATGTGCATTGAGTACTAGGCTTTCGATGATTTTAGTTTAATTGGATTTCTGTACAAGCTATCTAGCCGATACCCTATCTTCTCATTCTACTTCTATTTCCAAATCATTTTATCGTTGCATTGACTCCTCGATAAACAATCATAGAAGTTTTTAACCTTAAAATTTTTCAACTATATTCAATGACCACGGGTCAACCGTCACCATTACGTGCATAGACCGTAACAAAGTTGGAATAATTTCCAGCGATGGAGAAAAATGTGTAAATTACACGTGCGGATGCAGGTTATAATACAGTGGTCGAATAAAAAAAAGTAAAAAAAAGATGAAAAATAAAAATAAATGGAGAAATAAAGTTTAAAGGGTGTTATTTTGTTGTTCCTGGAAATAAACACGCCGTAAAACTACAAATTGAGTTTCCTATGTATGTACGCGTGCAGTAGCGGAGACGGCCCACCAGTATTTATCTCATTTACAATTTACCTACTGGACAAAATAACGTAGTCAGCAACGCTCTCATTAATTCCAAACTCCAACCACCGGCAAACCTATATAACTGCTGTACCACCAGCTACCGTTATTATGTTTTACCATTTCTTTACACTATACGACAAACTAGTAGTTTCAGCACTCCTCTCGCTATTGTACAAAATGATGTTATTAATGTATCAAAAAAAAAAAAATTCTCGTAACAAATTACATACTTGAAGCGTTTGATTGAAGAAATTTTACGGATTTTAATTTGCGAGTAATAATGATTGGTTAAGCTCGTCTGTTCAACGGTTAATTAATTTTACAGTCTCGTTTATTGGTTCAGCTTTGCTCTGATATAAGCTATTTATCGATCTATACGTTCCGCATTTAACACCAATAGAATTGTTAATTACCTTGGTATGCCCTGGCCGTCCTACGAGTACGATGAAACGACAATTTCATTACTAATCCACGTAGTAATTTTGCATTTAGTCATTCAACCGATACAATAGGCGTAAGTACGTGCGGTGATTACGCTACGCTGTCGATAACGCGGTAAACCCTGTCAGTTGCCATCATTAAAACATAACACCTACCTACCTTCGTTACATTGCGTAATCAAACTTCTATTTGCCCTAAAATCAAATACCGAAAAGGTTAATCAATTCGCTAAAATTTTCTAGAGTAATAATTAATTTTCAAGCTGCAGTACCGATTATTTATTTTAACAAATTTTCTACAGTGATTCGTGCTGCACTAACTCCAATGTCCTTAATGGATTAACTTTGCTTTAGATACAAGGTTTCGGAACGAGGTGCAGAGTGGTCGAGGGTTGAAAGGGGGTTACTGTCGTTTTTGTGGGGTTTAGTTCTCGCATCAGTTAGATCAGTCTAATTAATGACCAAAGTGCTGCTTAGTTAACGTAGAGCGTCAAGGTTCGGGGTACAATCACAGTTTCTAAACTCAAAGCTAATCGCACCGCATAGTTCGAACGCCAGTGGTATACGGGGTTGGTGTACAGGTTACATCGGAAATCTGCTGCCTGTCTGCACCAGAAATCCAATGTTCCTACCTACAGTTACCTACCTTCCAAAACTCGACCAACTAAGCCGCGGGTATTTCCGAGCTGCAACATAACCGCGAGACTAATTGTGAGTGTCCAATTCTGATCCCAAAGTTACCCATTCAACTCAAAGAGGCACTGATTTGACACCGCTCAAACGTCCGGCGGACAGTTCGATATAGAAAATGAGGATTTAGAGAAATCAGAGATCCTGAGGTCCCCTATACATCTCCAATGTCGTTCAACGACGATGAGATGATATGACACTACGATCTACGATAAAATTAGCATATAGCTTATGGCCCTATAGGGCGGAGTGAATAAAATGGCATATCGTAGTCGATGAAATAATGCGATGTATAGTACGATATCGTATTTATAGTTTAGTGACCGATAATTTAACGATTGATTTAAGATTTTTATTTAAAGAGAAGTATAAAGTAAAGAAAATGAATATTTCTAAGTTACTCAATCCTTCCAGGTGAAGAAGCACATTCAGTGAGGTTTGAGAATTCTAAATATAGTTCCATACAAGAGTTCACAGAAGGTTAGACGGGGGGAGAGTGTTCGGGTTTGAATGTAGGCATTGAAATGAATCTCTTTGAATGGGAGTCGCTATCATTTGCAGATGACATACGATCGGGACTTTTGAACATCGGGACTTTTCGCACGCGCGATAACGTGGCGGAAAAAGAAGTAGAAAGAAATAACCAAGAGAGTTGAGAGTTCGGAATAGAAGATCAGGACATATACTTTAATCGGTTAATCTGGTACGACACGAGTGGAGTTTAGCTACCAGAACCGAGTGTTAGTTCCTCTTGAAATATCGAGCGGAGAATGAGAACTGGGTGTAACGTATCTGTAACCTCTACTGCTGCAAAACCAGAGTAAAGTCAACGGGTAATGTTACAAAACATTTTCGATTTTCAATTGTCCTCGTATTTCCTTCAATTCCGTCGAATACGCAATTGGTTCGTGTGAAAATAATACGCGAACGGATTCTGATCGACACTCTAAAAGAACCCTGGAAAAAAAAAAAAAAAAATTGAATCCATGAAAAGTAAGGTACACATTTGAATCAGCCTCGAATCTCCAAGGGGGTACGTCGACACTCGATGGTCCCAGTAGATTTTAAGCAAATAAAAAAAAAAAATAATAATAAAAAAAACTATTGTCCGGAATTCCACGTTCTTCATTTCCATAAACGGATTTGAATAAAGACGCGAAATCACCCTTAGGTTTGGTTATTTTCAACCGGGTTTAACGAGGTTAGGGACAAGGGTGGTGGACCTTACCAGCCACTGTGCGTAAGTACACATATATCCGTTTGAGAAAGCCCGTCACGTTGGGCGGCACTATTGTGCAAAGGGTATAAAATTCTAAACTATAGGTCATACGGCTCCCATAGAAGATACATACTGCTGTTTGCTTTCGTTGGTTGAACCTCTAGGTACTACGGTACAAGAGCTGCATCGAATAAATAAGAAACTGGCGAGAAAACCGATGGGGCAAGGCAAGGCAAAGGCAAAGGCAAAGGCAAAGGCGAAGGCATGGCAAGCCAAGGCGAAGCAAGGCGCTAAGAATGCGGCAGCGAAACATACGGATGTAAAAATGCATGATGCATACCGGCGATCAGAACGATGATGGATGGACCACGAGGGTCCCAGGTTCTTATAACCATGGTAGGTATCCTCTTTGCGACGACTACTCGCTATAGGATGAAAAGAAGAAGGAGAGTTTCAACATCATATTTCACGGATAGTATTATGATACATAACTCATGCATTAACGTCTTAAAGCATAACATTTACTCGACAATTTCGCGGATCTATGAACCTGGTTATATCTCCAATATTATTCCCGTTTTACACTCAGTAGTATCATAAGCGTTAGTGGTATAAGAAATCCTAAATGGCAATGTGATTATCTTTGTTGCTGCAGGTGGCGTTTACCGAGGATACTCCTTAACGCTACTGTTTCTCTTTTAATACCTACTACTTTTTTGAAATTAGATCCTCTCTCTAATCTGTTTCAACTAATTTTTCTTCCTCTAATCTTCTTTCCAACGACACTGCACCAAGGTGTATTTAAGTTGGGTTTTTAGTTCCTGAATACCTCTAGGTGCATTGTGCAATCGAGTTTTTTTTTTATGATAGTCTTGATACATGAGAATCGTTAATTTATTAGTTGAATAATTCAAATACTGGAAAGAAATAAAATATAATATATGATTTACGATATATGTAAGTGTAGAGCCAATTACAGGTTTGGTAAATCGGTAGAATGATTTCGGAGTAAATTTAAAATGCGATAAGTTGTTCTATGCATGTTACATACATATAACTACGTTGCTAGTAAATGTTAAATACGAGTTTGTCGCTGTAGTATCTATAAGAATATCCAGATTGTTGGAATACATTATGCAAATCACCTTTCTATGCAACAACATTCGTGATAAATGATCATTCAATGAATGAAAAAAAAAAAAAAAAAATTAAAATTAAAAATACAAATAAAATACTCTCGCAAGTTAAATTCCAGGGTGTTTATCACTGGTGAAAAATTCCTACACGCGTTTCGATGTAACTGGTCATATAGGTATAAGTATACATATAGTAAAAGCGATCTGGTATCGAGGTAGACGACAAGCTGCACCTATATCTCTGAATCTTAAATAAGAAAAATCTACTCGTATATATGTATATATACTTGTCTACTGAAATCATGAAAATAAAAAAATAGTGACTATTTATCCTGAAAATGTATTTTCAGTTATATTTATTTTCCCCAAACATCATCGTCTATGAAATTTCAACAGTTATTTTTTTTTTCCCCATTTCGTAACGTAACCGCGCACTATTCTGGGTTTGCTCAATGTGTTTACGTATCTCAAAGTTTCCCCGCGGTATCTTCATACGATGGAATTCAAACTTCCGGAGCGTATAGTGTGTTTCTCGAAGAGTAGCTAAATTGAGTGGCTATAGTGTCTCCCTTTCCTATCTCTCTCATTCTCTCTATTATTACATATGGCTATCTATTGCCTAGTCTTGGTAGAGTTCTCTCTCGGTTTGTTACTGGCACGTCATTCAATCTTACTTCGAACTTCTGACCCTCTCGAACCTCCTGTGTCAGTTTCTACGATAACTATGGTAGGTAGGTAGGTAGGTAGGTAGGTAGGCAGGTAGAACATGCACACTACATCAATACATTTCAAAGTTTTATCGCGATCTAAGTATAATGACTATAGTATAGCTAAAGTCTCGGTGTATAAAACGTACGTTTATATAGTCAGTCGCTTCTCCCTACCGCATAAAGCTACCTAGATATACAGAAATTACTTTTCATAGATTTCTCAGGTCTTTCACTCTTCAGTCTGCCTGCAACATTACGCAATGGGTACAGGTACAAGTACGTAATTGTATACGGTAGATAATTTATCTCTCTCAGGTTCACGACTAGAATAACGAGCAATTTGAAAAAGGTACTATTAGCAGCCGTTTTTGCCTGTGTAATTAAAAAAACAAAGAATAAAAAACTATCAAAAAAAAAAAAAAAGTGGTAATTGTACCGTGTAGGTAATCAATTTGAGTAAAATGGTCCGTCTAACACGCGAGATATTTTATTGTCCAACTCTAAATAAACGTAAAATAGTTAATTTACGAAATTATTTTGAAAATTCTATTATAAAATTAAACAAATGAGCGGTTTAGAAGCGGAAACGAATGATGAACCCTAACGTCACCGGAAGACATTTAACTATACAATCTTAAGATGGAAAAAGTACCGGAAGAGTTATTACCCGTGGATATTTCAAGGGGAGGAGAAGAGACGTATTTAACTCCTTTGAAAAATAATAATAAGAAGAAGAAGAAGAAGAGGATGACGGTATACGTGGATAACGTATATCCGCACGTACGCAGGTACCTAGATGCAATAAATGCAAGGAAGATGCATGCGGTATGTACTAAAATCACTTCTGTGGTTAGCATGAAGCGAAACTTAAACCACAAAGCTGCTTCAGAACGAGTATGTAGGTACTACATGTATACATACATACTTACACAGGAATATATCCTGAAATATTTTTCGCCTCTAATCTTATTCTTGCGAGACGAGGCGCGACGTGTTTTATACTTATTCGTGTCCCGTTTTTACCACCTACGCAATAAGCGAACGCACACGCATGCGAAGTACTGGACAGAACACATACTTAGGTACATACGTATGTACATACATACGTACGAGTAAATATACGACGATATGTATGTACGAGACACTATTATGGGCTGGACTTTACAACGATGTATGTATATCCTTAGGCGGTACCGGTTTTTGCAGGGCAGAGAGCGAGGGCGGCGGAAGTGACGTAGTGAACCGGTGCACCGGTATAAGTGAGGAAGAAAATCGACTAGATATCTGTACACGAGCCACTGCACTCTCTTCAGTACTGAGAGACAATGACCGCGACAACCAGCCAGCCTTTATCCTCTCTTGTAAATATATTCTTACTTGCTGTATATGTATTGTGTTACGTATAGATTGTCGGTGATCGGTATGTGTGAGAGATGCAATCGAAACCATCGTGTACATACCTACCAACATGCATACAGACCATCACCATGGAATGAGGGGAGACGATGAAACTTGAAACAGAAAATTGGCCGTTCTATGAGCCGAAGAAGAGCGTGTGTGTGTTATTTTAAAAATTTTTTCGACAAACCGTAGGGATCAGAGAATAATTGGGATGTGAAATTGATGAAGGGATCGTTATGAAAATAAAAATAATTATTTGATTGATTTGGTAAATTTTTTTTTATTGATTCATTTATTTTCGTTTGTTTTTCGTTTTACGTATATATCGTCGTTTGATGTCAAGTTTCGTGAATTTATATCGATGTTTTCTGTTTTCTTATTTATTTATTTTATTTTTTTCCTTTGATTTCATTTTTCGATTCACATGGGTATGAAATTATTTACCTTAATTAACTGGCTGAATTTTTTTTTTTTATTTATTTTTTAATTTTTTTTCTGTGGGATTTATTTATTTTTTTCAACTTTTGTAACCGACTGGTCTAACTTTTAAATTGTTTGCAGTAAACAAGCCAGTAAATATATTACGAAAGAGGTTCATATTATACGATACACTAAAAAGAGTAGACAGAAACAAGAAGAAGAACAAAAAAAAAAAAAGAAAAGAAAAGAAACAAAGGACTTTTTAACTTGATCATTTGCTTCAATATAAAATCTTGACGAAACTCGCTTTATTTCCAAGCTTCTACGCTTATCGTACACCTATTTTGGGCGCAGGTTGAAAAGGGATGAGAGGGAAAAAAAAGAGTGTCTGAAGTACATGGAATTTTTTTTGTTCCCGACGTGGATATATTTCAGCCGAAAGATGGATAATTGAAGAAAGAAGGATAGAAAACAAGAGTAAAGTGAAATTTTGAAATCCATATAAAAAACCGAGGCTGAATTGAAGTCCGAAATTTTAAAATGTTCCAAACAGTCAAGACTACGAATTCAATTGAGACGATTTCGAATTTTCAAACGTGTTAAAGTTGAAAATATTTTAATTTGGAAAGATCGGAATGCAGACAGCTGAAAACTCGGAAAGTCGAAAACTCCGAAAGTCCAAGAATCCGAAAATTGAATAGAGGGTCGCGATGCTCCATGCGTAAATTTCAACTTCTGGAGTTTTGGCTCTTCTTCGAATCTTCAGCTATTCGATTAAAATTTTTTGAAATCGACTACGCAGACCTCCGGGGTTGTGTGTTTCGTAAAAACTGCGTGTCAGTCATGTTAAAATTCGAAAGTTTAACCCGACCCAGAAAATTTCGTTGATTTGTAAAATCTCATTTTATATCTTCAGAAATCCGAAAATCTCATAGTCAATGAAACGGTATAAATATTTTAAAATGGATATGTTTACTTGGAAGGAATCGGAAATGAACGTGATAAAACCGAAAATGAAAAAAGATAAGAAAAAAAAAAAAACTTTTCCAGAATCCAGAAGATGCATAGGTACCTACTTTCCGTCTCTTTTCGCTCACAGAGTTTGGTCGTGTAAGATTTATTAAAAAACTTCAAATCACGTATCTACTTTGTCCGCGGAGCATCGTGCCTGAGAAATAGGTAGAAAATATATCTCGCCCATCTCCTTATTCCATTTTTTTTTTCTTCTTCCGAATCTCGAAAAGTTCTAGACATACCGAAGGTAAATAAATCCAAAATTCTTTGCTGATCTCGTTTGGTGGTGGTAATCAAAGTAATTGGTTTAAATTATAACGACGTATAAAAGACTCGCTGAGGAGCTATAAAAGCAGTTTCAAAACTCCGCAAATTCCGAGCATGTATACATATATAGAGCTGTGTGATCGTAAAAGTTACGTCAGCAATTCCTTTCAAATAAATTCAATAAATAATTAGTAACTGCTTGATTCGCCAACAGTCGAAGTTAGCAGCAGCCAGATTTCCTCTCGTATATACCTACTTATATCTATGTAATAAGTATGTACGTACATACATACATACACGTATATAGAAATTTGCCTTTGAGCGACCCTGCGAGCTGGACTCGTTTCTGAATATTATAACGAGACAAAAGCGTAAGAGCTATTGAAATGAATAAGGAATTTGCAAATAATTTCAAACCGAATGTTGAAGTGAAAGTTTATGCCTTTCTCTTCTCATCGGCTTAATCTTAATCCCATAATCTTCATAAATGGACAGAGTGTAATTGAACAATTTCAAAAAAGGCGTCGTCACGTTTCCGCATTTTTGTATTTCAAATTATTACACATCTAACAATAAGAGTCGGTTCTAACCTTATTTGTCTTTGCTCTTGTGTTTGACTTTCCTAGTAGAGAAATTCGTCACCCAGGTAATACGACTTAATTATGTTAGTTTGCCTAGAATTGCATTTGAGTTTCAGTTCTGTTGTTCTCTCGTCATTAAAGTCCATCCCTTTGTCTCACGTTACCTTTCCTCCTCTCTCGTGCGTTTGACACTGCGTCTCCTTTACGCCTCGCAGCTCACTGCTGAGGTTTGAGAAAACGAGGGTCGAGTGAACATAACCGTGCATAAAATGTAGAAAATCAAAATAAAAACAATCTCTTTCAAAGAGTGAATATTTTTAAATTAATAAGGAAAATACCCGAAACAAAATAAAAGAATTTAAAAAAAATAATAAGAATTCTAATTTCTTTTTAGAAGTCGAGATATTAAACGAGACTGAAGGTGAGTGGGTACAGATATACCTACTAAAGCTCACCAACAAAGAACTAAATTTTGATAAATGCCAAATAAAATGTTAATAAAAATAGCTTGTGTATAAGAGCTGGGTAGGTATACTTAATTTTGTTCAAATATTTTGGTAATTGGATCCAGGGGTTGTTTTACAGGGGGGTTTGGAAGTAATAAAATAAAGGTGCCAAGTTTTTTTCCGGCTACACGCTCAGGTAAAGGTAAACAAGATCTACACGTACGATTTTTTTTTTTTTTATCGTTTTTATTTATTTATTTATTTTTTTCTTTGTACTTTTTTTTTTCAATTTGTTATCCCCCTACTTTTTACGAAACAGTGTTATATTTGTTGGATAATGTTTATACGAGTTGGTGCCGAAGTACATTTCGCTTAATTAATTAGTTAACAAAACCTGCCAGCCCCCTCAGGGTGCATAAAAAAAAACAAAAAAAAAACAATAACGAGAAGAAAAACTACACTCGAGTCTGTTGACTAATAATCTTTCCTCTTTACTTTTTCGTTCTTCATTACTACGAAATTTTGAAATTTATTTATTTATTTATTTATTTATTTATTTATTTAGCTTCGTTTGAGTACCCTTTTCGTTCGTTCGTTCGTACGTTCTAGTAGACGTTATACGCGGTTTTGTTTTCTCTATAAACATGTTCCCGATAAGAGTCCCGGAGCTGTTTGGTTTTCGAGAAAAAGGTGATGATGAACTAGGTCGATAATACGTACGAAAATACCTTACACACGTTTACTCAATGTCTAAAAAATTATACATACACGAATTGAGTACTCTTTTTTTTTTTCATAAAAAAATTTTCAACCTCGGGAATCCGTACGCAAAAATCACGAGTGAGACGTCTATATATATATATACGTATACCTACATAAAGTGTCTTGCGATCCATTACGTTGCCAGTGGCAAGTGGATGGAAGGGTCGCCCAGCTCTTTCCTTTCCATAACCCCTACGCGTTCAAGAATTTCTATTCTATCGAAGAGCTGAGGCTATTGGCTTAGGGCTAAGGGTTCGAGGCATGGGTAAGTGAAAGAAAGAAAGAAAGAAAGAAAGAGAAAAAAAAAAGAAGAGTAAAAAAAATTTTTATCACAAAAAAAGGAAAAATTCCGTCGGAGTAATAATTGTTCTTCGGCTTGAATATCGAACAGTACGAAACACGAAAGAAAAAGAGAGAGAGAGATGGAGATAGAGAGAAGTTAAGTTATCGTGGGTCGAGCTATATTTCGCGAGGGTTGTCGAAGGAAGTTGAGTGTCGTGCACAATGGCAACGCGTGTAGGTGATCCCTAGGGATCAGACCGGAAGTTGAAGGGGTACGTTTCTGGCAACCGTATGTGTGCACAATCGAATTGATGCGTGGCACGATACTTTTACATGTATATATCGTATGTATGTACAAAGAGGACGTGGATGAGCAAGCATATCGATGCGCTCTTCTTGTAGAGAGCGAGATAGAGAAAGAGAGAGAGCGTGAAGAACGAGGTATAGGTATACGAAAACGATATGTTTCCTTAACTGTCGTATACCTATAATATTATGTATACGTACAAATACAAGCCCAGTCAAATATGTACCCGGTACATGTATGTATGTACCTCCGGTTACTTGCGAGTGCTGAGAGTGGCGTCCTGGAGCGATATTGACAGTTATACAAAGAAATGAATTTATTGGTAAGATGACGGTATGGTGTGCAAATGCGGTAAATCGAGGAAATATTTCAACACTTATTTCATCCTCGCTTCTTAAAAACTATAATGTAACCCATTTTTACGCAACGGTAAAATGCATTATGAATTCGCTGCAACGGGTTATAGCTGCGAGGCAGAATGTGGTGCGGAGGCTGTGGAGTATGGAAAGTGCACTATTGATGAAAACTTTTTGAATACAGAAGGGGTTCGTAGATCGTGGTGGTTGTAGGTAGTAGGGTAGGAAAGGAAGGAAGGAAGGAAGGAAGGAGGGTGGTAGGTATAGGTGAGTATAAGGTAGGTATGTAGGTAGTAGGCGTTTAAGGAAATGGGGCGCTTCAGAACCGCTCGAGACCGCTTGAAACGTGATAGAGGTAAAGCTCGAAGCTTGCTGAAAGATAATCCCCGATAAATTTCAATTTTCCAGGGAACTACGAGGAGCGACGTTGAGGGCATGAACTCTGGCGAGGTGTCGATAATTACCAACTGAATGACCGAATATATAGACCCGAATATAGTATCTACCCGCATAAACGATCTACTTAAATCTCGCTTACTTATCATTCTCACTCACTACTGCAGCATCGCATCGGATCAGAAACTTGTACCAACCTACACGGTTAGAGGTTTACTTGAGACACGTAATTGCAAAAGTAAAACGTGGCGAAAATTCTTGTTAAGATAAACTTCTTCTAACCGCCTGAGGCGAAGCTTTATTCAATTTCTTGTTACCGTTTGTACCTGTTAATCGCCGTCTTCGTCGTCTTCGTCGTCGTCGTCGTCGTCGTCGTCTCGGAAACTGGGTTTCAACGGAATCGAGATTCTCGTTTCAAGCTAATTGGTCCAGTTAAGAAACACCGCATTAAACGATTAACCTCAACGCACTTTAAATCGAAATAAAATACGGAAATTACAAATCGTTAATCCGCTATATGCAGCTCAAGTATGCATATATATCTATATGTATGTACATAAATATAGGTTTACGAGTAATTACACATGTCTTTGAAAATTCTTAACATTCTTTACCTAATGGATCGCCTCAGGACAACATTAAAAACAAATATAAAAAACAAAAAAACCTATTTCGATATTTTACCGGTGTTTATACTCACGGCAATGTAGCGCGATTATACGAGTACTTTATAGTGTCTTGACGCCGTCTAATTGAAGGGAACTGGTCAAGTAACAAAAAACAGCTTTCATTATACTGAATTGAAAATTATCTATAAATTATTTTATTATTATTCGTTTCTCAAAGTGAAAAAACTCGTTACTTTATATTTTAAGGAAAAGCTATGTTGTAAATTGAAAATTTAAATTAACGGTACAGAGTCAGAGGTGGTTTTTGAAGTCGGATTACTAGGCCTTATCAAAAGTTGGGTGAAAAAAAAAAAAAAAAAAAAAAAAAAGAAAGAAAGAAAGAAAGAAAAAACTTTCTTGAAACAAAAGTTGGGAGTTCGTTAAATTCGATTGAATTTTACAAAAGGTGAAAGTTTTTTTTTTTTTTTTATTTTTTCCTCTTTACAGCCAAGATTCGGAGACTCGATAATATTTTCGGACTGTTTTAACAGATCGAAGTAAATCGCGAGAAAAGAAGCTGCTCTCTCTACCTCGGGGGATGAGGACTGTGGAATTTTAGTTTCTCACCCAGGATTGTCGAGCTGGCAATTAGTCGAAATGGAATTTCCACCAAGTTGCATCAGGCAGCCAAAGAGCCGCAGCTATATTAATTGAGTTATTTGATTTCGCCGTTTTCCAGTAGTCGGGATGCGAATTTTTGTGTAAATATTAGCAACAGAGCGCATAAACGAAAGAAGAAAAAATGAACAATGAAAATTGTGCGACAAGCGAACGAATCAAAAATATGTATCAAATAAACGCCAAAACGGAAAAACTCGTATTGCTACGTTCGTGTCTCGTTTAACATTGAGATAACCATAAATTCCGTTCCACGAAACAATACCTACCACTATATGTACAAATTCGTCCAAATATTCGCAGTCAGTCTATTGATAGACTAAACACCATGTTCCACGCTCGTCATTCGCTTTAATTTATTTTTAGATTCCGATTTGATGGAGGAAGATGAGAAAAAGTAATAATAATTTGTCTCTCTATTTGCGGGGATGAGAAAAGCGAGATTTCACTAGACAATAACTAAAGAATTTGATTTTTATTTCTTTACGAACCACGGATTTAGTTCGACAAAATAATTGACTCTTCATTATCGTTCGCAAATTTATTTACCTACAATATAATTGCATATGTCTATAGAATTCGCGTTTAGCGGTAACAACAATTGTTAATTGAACAATTTCAAACAACCGGTTGATGATAATGATGATAATGACAATGATTATTCAAGTGCAAAGTGTGCGAGCTGGTTGAATCAATGCTGGTATAAATTAGTACGAAATTATCTATTGCGAGTAATATTACAGACGTGATCGAGATACAATATACGTATATACATATACATATATACGTGTACAGGTATATCCATGGTTGTAATTTATTCCCTAAATATATATATTTAGGGTATATAGTGCATTTACCTATTTTCAAGTTCTGCATACTCATAGGTATACATAGATCTACTTACGTACAGTATAGATGAATAGATAATATATACAGCACTCAATCTATCCATCGTCTGAATAAACCGAGGCGATGTCAGGCCTCAGGCTATACGTAGAGATCTCTCTCATTGAATAGAGAATTGAATCTCTATTAGCGGCGATATGCCTATAACGTATCTATAGTCCCGCCGTCAGTAGATGTGGCTAGATACGTTTGACAGCGACAATAATGGGCAATTACACTTCCAAATGCCCTGTCGATTATTCCCCAAAGCATCTAGGCTCAAGCACGTGGATAAATTTGCTAATATACGTATGTATGTACCTACCTATACCTACGATTCTATATGTGTAATTAATTCAATCGATTCTAAGAAATAACTACCATCAATAATAGTATCTACACGTATTTGAAATGATATTTACGATTTCCTTTTCCTTATTTATTATACCTTGAGCAAAATTTCATTCACGATCAAGTAAGTGTAATTGAATGTTCATAGTCGATTAGGGGAAATGTTTTTTCGTTTCTTTTTCTTTTTGAAGAGTATTAAGGTGCTACATATGCCTCCAGGGTTATACCGGGGACAGTAACGTCACGGACATTCACGTCCTGGCCATATCCGCATGTCTTATGAATATTTACTCGATATTGAATATGCATATATACGCTGTCAGTGCAGATATATATTCCTTTTGTCCGGCGTATTCGATCGATATTGACTGTAATTTACACACTGCAAATGTTCACGTTGACTCTGACTCTAGTCTTCCCGAGTTGGGATAGAGATATTGTAGTTTTATTCTACGAGTTATTACCGAGGACTTGGAGATGCAAGCTCAAATTCAAAAATAGGATTGTGCATGTGATCAAATTATTATTTGCACCGAAAATAGCGAGAGTTATTTTTATTTTGAGAAAGTTTGGGTGCAAACTAGACTTTTGAACTTTTCAGTTTGAACCTCTGGATCCTAAAATTCAGAAATGCTTCGACCTACAGCTCCTCAATCTTTGATAAAACGTTTTCTGAATTGATTGACGAATAAATTCCAAGTCGAAAGTAAAACTGATCATCGAGTTGATTTTTTGCAGACTTTTTAAGCTTTATAGTAAAATTTGAAAATTTAGTAGAATGTAAAGACGCTGATCAGAATTTTAAGTACAAGCGCTAATTCTGATTTACACTTTCTGAAACATCACGTGAAACATAAGGCAAAATTGAAGAGCAAAAAAAATCGTGATTTTAGAGTATCAAAATAATATTTCTATTCTGACTCTTCTCTCTCAATCTCTTTCCATGATGTGATAAAAGTACTTTTCTCTCTCTTGGTTTTGATAAAGGCAACATCTGCTAAGAAGACGCGTATTACACAATCTCTTCGTCCTCGAAGCGTCAGATCGTTTGTAAACTTTTTTCTTTCTTTCTTTCGTTCTTTTTCTCGCTCGAGTGAAGTAACGTGAGAATACGAAAGAAGAAGGTATCGGATCGGAAAACATCCGTCAAACTATGAAAGGAGATCACTTTATAGTAGGTAGTTTCTATGGTATGTACAGTACACGGTAACTGTTACAAAATACATATGAGTAGGGTATATCTAGATACGTACCATACATACATTCGGAGATATCATTGACAACTTTTAACAATCTCTATATAGATACACCATACAGTTAACAATCGGAATTTTTTTTAAAGCTGGCTTATGTCACGCCTATATACCCTTACGTGTTCAAGTATAGGGAGCGTGGTGGTTAAATCGATGATAATATCGCCTTATATGTGTATAATAATAATATAATTTATATACTATAGCAAAGATATTCTTACGGGTGGAAAATTTCACGTGGCAAATCAATTCGTACACGAGAAGTGGAGGGTGGCAGAAGAATGAGGAAATATATGTTTTCCTTGACATTTTTTTTTTGGATTTATTTATTTATTTTTTGCTTCCGTGGGGTTAGAATTATCGAGTGATTCAGGTGAGTTAGAAACGAACCTGTAATAAACGAAAAGCAGCGAGTTAAAGCACAAAGCACGTAACATATGTAGCAATAATATACAGCTTAAATTCTATGGTACCTTTTTTCTTTTCTTTTTTTTTCTTCTTCTTCTTATCCCAAACGGGCTGTGTACATTCGCGATTGTTACACGGCTCTGTTCTCTTTATTATAATACTTCTGATATGTGTTTATTATACCCAACCTTTCTGTTTTATGGTATCGTTTACGTTTTTGGAAGTGGATTTTGTTTTTTTTTTTTTTTTTTTTTCTCTCATGGTATGTATGTATCTATAACCTATCACTTCTAGCCACAATTTAGAACGACAATAAAGGGGGATGAAAGGTAGGTAGGTAGGTAACAACTTGTGAGGTTATACGATAGACTGCCTTGCCAATGGCCTAAACCCGTGATATTAGCCATTAAATCGAATGACGTGCAATTTTTTCGATACTCCGTAAAAGACTTCGGTTAAAATTATTATTATTATTATATTTACTTTCTGGTCTCAGACCGTTTCACATATGAGAAGTTTACACCTAGGGGGATAATATTTTTGATGTTACGATGAGAGATTTGAATTGAAATTTTTTTTTTTTTTTTTTTTTCAGTTGATAGGACGGCGTTTTCGAAAAGGAATAGATAGATTGCCTGCTCGTTAAAATTTAGTTCAACGTTCTCGAGATCGTTGACAATAGATTTTCTTCTTTTTTTTTTTCTTTTTTTCTTTTTTTATTTCTTCAATATCAAAAGTAAATTCCTGAGTTTCCATAGCTAAAAGGAGTCGTCGGAGCGTGTAGGCTCGAGATCCCTTTCTCGTGTAATAATACGCGAGAGGCGACATTATTATTCTCAGACGCCATCATCGAGCCGTATAGAATTTGAATAATACCTTCAAACGTAATTTTCAAGAGAATAAAATATCGTGTACCTACCTATTTGGTACCTCCTACTTACCACGTAGTCTCTCCACGTTTTAGAAGAAAAAAAAAAAATAAGAAAAATCTATCACAGACGCTGTGTCACCGCAGCTTAAGGAAGAGAAAAAACGTTTAAAAGCGTTTAAGCATCTAAGAGCTAAAACGAAATTTTCATTTTCGTATAAAGACCGAAGCAAAGTTGGCACCTCAGCTGAAAATAGAAAAATTTGTTTACGTTGCTTCACAAATTTCTACATTTTTCTGAATTTCAACAAAGCCCCAAAATTTTCGAAGGAAAGAAATTTTTAACAATTTTCAGCGTGAGGTGTGGGTCTTAATTCTTATATAATAATAATATTGTCAAAAAAAAGGAAAAAAAAAAAAATCATAAATTTTCAAATCCCCTTTACGTATCATAGTAGTGTAGGCATAGTATTAGGACTTAGGAATATAAATCCTCTTTCAATCTTGTACAAACATATAATATCACACAACGTGCAGCCATAGAGAAATACATCGCGACATTCAGCCTTATAGTACATACATAGAGATTTAATACCACCTGTTATTACGACCTTATTTCAACGCCTGTCACCGACATCCCTTCTATATCTGCGACCCCTAGCCCCAATGATGTGCCACATCCGATTTCCGCCTTTTACTATGTACATACATACACGCGGCTATAATGCCAACCCTTTCTTACAAATAAGCCTTTATTAATACAATCATATTACTTATACCGTATACCGTATATACCTACTACTATGTTTACCCTCTCTACGAAAAGCACGCCTGTGCCTATGATAACAGGGTCTGTTTTCCATAAGCTGCTGTTTTACCTATTGTTAATTCGCATTCCCCAAATATTAACCATATTTAACTATTTCTCTTAAACCCACACTTCGCCATGTATTTCGAAAATGTTATAATATCAGTTTCTGTATGACACCTATGGATTTACTGATATCATAATCATTATGATTATTATTATTATTATTGGATTTTCTTGTTTCGACTAACCCACCGTTTATAGGCGATAAGAGTTACTCGTTTATCCCGGTATAGGGCTACCTTCAACCTTGTTTCACTTTTCATTTGTATAGGTTTAGAATACGTGTAATAGAAATCGACCTTCGATCGTCTTCGAAACGTTCTTCGTTAGTTACTCCAGTGCCTTTCTGTACAGGTAATTTACTTCTATCTCGAAATACCAATTTTTTATTTATTTTTCTTATTTCTTTAACTGCGTAGATGATATATGGCAATAAATAATCCTATTCGATCCTAATCCGGAACATTTTATAGCCCAACATCTGATAATATATGACTAATTAATAAAAACCATTATACACCATCAGAATGCTAATTGTATTATGTGTAACGAATCAGAGAACTCTGACGTTAGTTCAGAAAATGAGTATAAAAAATAAAAAATTTTTGCTTTTATGCGGTACACTAATTGCGTTAGCCTTTTTTCATACATAAAATTGTTGTACATAAGAAAAAGGTAGTAAAATTTTTTTTAAGAAGTTCATAAAACCTCAAGAACAAGTATTGCCGGGTTGGAAAGCGAGACTGACCTAAGGGTAGATGGTGGAAAAGTCGTGGTTTGTTTCTACGTTGGACAGTTTACGACCGAACTTGTAATACTCGGTTTAATTGAGCAGGAGCAATTTATTGGTTTATGCTTTTATGGATAGAGGCGAGTGAGTATTGCAAGAGAATTTCTTTTTTGTTTTTTTTTTTTTTTTTTTTTTTTTTCGATAGTATTAGTGGTAGTAGTTTTCTGATCGAGACTACGAGAGTTCGTGAAGATAATAATGAATTGACATTATCGGAGGCAAAAAGTCTGCATGAAGTAGCCGTAAAATGACCGATTAGGTACAGAACTGTTAGCCAACTCTACCTCGCTCTCTGTCTCATTCTCTCCTTCTCTCTTTCTCGACGGGGTACAAACACGCTCAATTATTACCGTATCTCGTTATCCTGCGGCAGGTCGTTTTATGGAATGTTGACGGACGGCCATTAATACGCTTTAGCGTCTTTTAATCCTCGCGCTAAGTTAGGGAGGCTCTAAATCCTCTCATACACCAGAGTGCCTTTTCAAACAGACCGGGTAAACGTATCAATTTGTGCTACGCAATTCGTCCATTTTTAACATTTCCAAATTTCAAGTTATTATTATTATTTTTTTTTTTATAAAACTCTCACATATTCGATATAAAATGATGCATATCATCCACAAACCTTTCCCGATCATCCTAATGGAGCAATTATCAATAAATGAAATAATACCTGAAACTTATCACTCACCTTGTTCATCTATTGAGAATATCCCGATCCCATCACCACCTCGAATGCTGTAGCTAACCCTAGAGTCTCCACCAACGGCGTCAGCATCGGTGGCTTTGACCGTCGTGACCAGAGTTCCGATGGGTTGATTCTCGAAGACGCTTGCCGAAACGACAAAATCGTCAAAAACTGGTGCGTGAAGGTTCTCGTTAACATCGACTACCTCGACGATAACTGTGGTCTCAGCTGACATAGGCGGTTCGCCTCGATCTTTCGCTACGATAGTGAGACTGTGAACTTGTCTTTCTTCAAAGTCCAATGGCTGGGCGGTTCTGATTGTACCAGATACTCTGTCTACTTTGAAATATCCTTCAGCGTCGAGAACTGTGTCGGATAAAAAATACTCCACAACACCACCGGCTCCGTCATCGGGATCTGTAGCGCTAACTACGGCCACGACACTCCAGGTTGGTACATCTTCGCGAATCTTTACCGTGTAACTTGACAACGCGAATTTTGGAGGATTGTCGTTTACATCGTCGACGGTTACGCGAACAAGGGCTTCCGAATGTAGAGGAGGTTCATCGGTGCCAATACCACCGTTGTCAGAAGCTCGTATGTACAATTCGTAAAGCTCCTGACGTTCTCGGTCAAGTTTGCCAAAGACGCTGAGGACCCCGGTGATAGGGTCGACCCTGAAATCCTTGGTTTCTGTAGCGAGAGAGTAAGTTACGCGAGCATTTTCGCCGAGATCAGGGTCTGTCGCGTTTGCTCTGAAGACGTTAGTCCCGTTCAGTGCGTTCTCGGATATCTTGAAGCTCGCTAAAGCCTTTTCGAATTTTGGAGCGTTGTCGTTTACGTCGAGTACGGTTACTGGTAACATTCTTGATGCTGATTTTTGCGGTTTACCAAGATCGTACACACTGACGTTAAGAAAGTACTCGTTTTCTCGTTCTCTGTCCAGGTAGCTGATGACGTTTAGATCTCCTGAGTCCGGGTCGAGGCGGAAGACCGAGTCGCGATCACCGGCAGATATGCCAAAGATCAGCTTCCCGTTGTACCCAAGATCGCGATCCCTGGCTCTAAGTCTTACCAAAGTCGTGCCGAGCGCTACTGACTCGTTAACTTTTATTTCATTTGGAAAATCGAGGAACTCTGGAGCGTGAACGTTGTCTCCGTACCGGCTCGGCATCATTGCATACTCGTCGTCCCGGCTGGGCATGTTATTTTTTTCAGCTGATGCGATAGCGTCCGTAAGTCTCCTTGCAACGCCCGTATCGCGACATTCAAACGCACCAGTTTCGTCGTTCAATATCCTTGCCTGAGAGCCAAGATTGCGTTTAGCGTTAACAAGATGAACGTGGACGCGCGTTACGTCCGCAAAGTGGGTCCCGTCCGTTGCGGTCAGGTTCACTTCCCTGTCGGCCATTTTAACGTCCATAAGATCACAGGTGACGGACAAAACTCCGCTGGTTGAATCGAGCGAGAAACAGTTGTCTTCGTTTCCGGAGACCAGACGATAACTGATGATATTACCAGCGTCGAAATCGATTGCTGAGACGGTGATAATTTCCGAACCGATAGGAACATACCGCGGTACGTGACCGGTGCAATCGATTTTCTCAAATTGTGGTCTGTTGTCGTTAACGTCACGGAGTTTGACGCGAAGCTGCATTTCCGTTTGTCGACGATAGGGAAGACCCCAGTCACTCGCTCGAACGTGTAGAACATAGTCACGCTTCATGGTCTCGTAGTCCAAGAGTTGTTTGGTCTTAACAATTCCGGAAAATGGGTCGATTTCGAACGGTACTTTCTTGATATTGTCAATGCTATAAGAAATGTAGGCATTCTCACCCGAGTCTCGGTCTTTCGCGGTTACTTTCACCACTGAAGTACCCGCGGGCTCATTTTCGTCAAGCCAAACCGTCATTTCAGGATTTTCGAAGATCGGGTCGTTGTCGTTCGTGTCGACAACGTTGATCTTCACTTTGGCTGATGACTGTTTTCTGGTGCCTGCGTTCCCCTGGTCGATAGCAGAGACAGTAAGTGTATAAAAAGCCTTTTTCTCAGCGTCAAGAGGCACCGCGGTGTAGAGCATCCCCGTGTCCGCGTTTATGTAAAATTCGCCACCCTCGTTTCCGCCGACGATTTCGAGGAATACCAGAGCGTTTTTTCCCTCGTCGGCGTCCGTTACCTTCAGTCTAATAACCGGCGTGTTGACTGGCGCTGTTTCCGGTACTTTAACCTCGTAAATCTCACGGTTAAAAATTGGCGCGTTGTCGTTAAGATCCGCCAAATGCACCGGCACAGATTTATAACTGAAACGCTGTGGTACTCCTCGGTCCACGGCACGCAGGGTCAAGTTGTAGCCCTGGGGAGCAGTCTCGCGATCAAGGAGACGCAGAATCTCGACATTGAATTCACCCGATTTACCGTTATCCAATGGTTCCGCTGGCCGCACCCTGAAATGCCCGTCAGGATCACCGCCCACGATATCGAGGCTCGCGATTTCACCGTGAACGCCTTCGTCCCGGTCGACTACTCTGACTATCGCATAAATATCGGCGTTCGAATGTTCCAAAATGTCAGGCAAATGATGAACGTATATCTCAGGCGCGTGAAGATTCACCTGACGTACCCTGATCGTAACTTTTGCGGTACTCGCCCTGGGCGCACCCCCGATTCTAAGGAGTGCACCCCGGTCTTCAGCCATGACAGTGAGTTCGTGAAGTGCTCTCTCCGCGTACCTTAGGGGCCTAGTGAGTGTGATAACCCCGCTAACAGGGTGAACAGCAAACTGTTCGTTCTCTTCGGCGAAGCTGTAGTATATTTCACCGTTTCTACCGAGGTCAGCGTCCTCGGCAATTACTTTAAGGATACTACGGTGAAGGGGAGTGTCCTCTGGGACTGTCACCTCGTATTCGGTAGGGTAAAACAAGGGGCTTAGATCGTTCGTGTCGAGGACTGTGACTACGACGGTTGCGTCAGCCTCGAATACAGTCGTCAGTCGATTTTTACCATCCCGTTTTGTCGACGTAGCTCTAACCTCTAAAACGTAACGGTCTTTTCGTTCGCGGTTCAACACGTCTACGTTACCGGTTCGAGTCCTTATCAAAAGAAAACAAAAATCACCGACGATTCTCTCCTCGGCTTTGAAAAATTTGTCCCTATCACCACCAACTATTTTAAACTTCACTTCCACATCAGAGTTCGAAACCCCCAATCTTATACCCATCTTTTCGTCCGGTACCACGAACGTCTTTCCAACGGAATTCTCCGGAATTGAAACATTGTACAATGGCTGTGTGAACCGGAACTCTTGTACCGGTGGCACCGGCGGCGGCTGACTCATCGTCGTCGTCGTTAACGTCGGTGGTGTAGCCGGCGTTGGTACCATGCTGGAGGCTGCTCCTGAAGACGAGACTCCCGGGGAGGTCGGGGTTGTCGCCAGGGCTATCCAAAGCCAGGCCCATGGCCAGGCTAGCAGCGAACGCTGCCACGTTCTCCTCATTGCGCTAGCTCATTATTACAGTAATTTCTGTCTTCGATTTTTCAACACCCTCTCTCTATTTTATTCCCCGCTTTACGCAGCCTTGGTCAGTTGTAATTCGTCGAGGTACCTGTAACAGAAATATTTCATACGTTAATTTCACGTTCTCTATCTTTTTTTTATTTTTATTTTATTTTTTTTTCATTTGGTCACGATTTTATAATAAATTTAGCGAGCAATACACACGTGCGATATCATCGATTTGGTAATAATTATCACCGATTAGTATTCGAGTAATTAATTGATAGCCACCGTGAATTTTTATTGATCATAAAAATTTCTCGTTTACAGCTGCGTTAGCGGCATTTAAACGATTACATATTATTACTTTATCATTTTTCTTATTTTAATTTGTTTTTTTTTTTTTTATTCTTTTGCTAAGTTGCACAACGCAATGCAAAAATTTTGTTCAGGAACAGAAAAAAAAAATCCAACCAAACTTCTGTACGACCTGACGGTGGAAATATTCAAGCCACTAGAACTGCTACGGCAATCAATAATCGTACAATAAATATTGAACCGTGCCAAGGCCTTGTACAGATCTGACTTCGTTAAGCTATACCTATAATACACACGAGAAATAGAGAGAATTTCTCGCGAGTAGATGTTAGCAATTTTTTCTTTTTTTTTTTTTAATTTTTTTTTTTCTTAATAATCCCATTTTTATTTATGGTCAATAAACTAAGGCTTAAATCCCATGATTAACTAGCACTGGACCAAAAGTGAAAAAGGCCATGTGAGTAAAGAAAAAAAGAAAAAAAAAATAGAAATACGCTCTTTATCAGTTTCACAAAAAATTGGAAAAAAATTCCTACCCAAGACATTCTGTAATGAATTTTTTCGGTTTTCATTTTACTTCATAAATTCTGTAATCGTATCGATTGAAGTAAGATTTCTAGTTTGTTTCTCCAAGACTTCAATTTCTCGGTTCTTCAGTTTTGCTGATAAAAATATAATTCTGTTTTAATAGAATTATATCCTACGTAAGGATTCGGTAGTGGAAACCGGAATAAACGCTTACACTCGAAATTCTGATGCGTGATTTTAAATCCTATCAATTTTTCAAGTTCTACTGACAACTTCAATGGACTACAAAAAAATCAACTCGACGATGAATTTTATTTTAGACTTGGAATTTTTTCGTCAATAAATTCATAAAACGTTTTATTAAAGATTGGGGAGCTATAGGTCAGAGCAGGACCACAAAGGATCTCTGTATTCCAGGATCTAGAGGTCGAAACTAGAATTTGAAAAGTCTAGTTTTCGCCTAAACTTTCTCAAAATGAAAATAACTCTCACTTTCAGATGCAAATCGGAATTTCATTACATGTACAATTCTATCCTCAAAAGACTAGTTTGGATCTCGAAGTCTTCATTGAGAATTCGTATAATGAAACTAGAATTTGTATTCCAAATCAGGATACTGCAGAAAATTTTCGAGTTAAAAGTGACCACTGATTTATAATTCGCATAGGGTATTCCGTTAATCAATAAACATTAAACATAGTGAATAAATATGAAACTGTACGGGTGACCGGACGGCTGATAGTCATCAGAGCGATAGACAAGGACTGGCCGTTTAGCTTTGTTTAATACCCAATTAGTTTATATTCCCGGTCGGTCACGCCTCGCCACAGTCTGCAGTCTATCAGGCGCGGAAATTACGACGCGGAATAGAACGAACGAACGAACGAACGAACGATGTTTTGGTGGACGCGGTAGCGGACGACGCCCTGCGTTGCTGCGTGACAGTTCGCTGGTACGATAACGGAGACGAGCGACCCGTGTGCTACGCGCGATAACGCAATTCTGCCGTTCCAGTTTCACCGAGCGCTATCTTTCCCTGGACGAAATACGTTTCGGCCCCGCTAATCTCTGGCTGTTCGGTTGGAATATACATATATATATATATATATATATGGATATATACATACATACACACCTACATACATACGACTGAGACTTAGCAATTAGAGGGAAAATACGGACGTAAACTAGAGCGAATCTCGTTTCAGATTGGATGAATGAAACGTTAAGAACATTATCGTAATCAAAAATAAGGAGAAAAAAATTTTGATTTAATCATTTCAAATTATCTTAGTAATAAAAATCGTTTCATGGTAGCGTATTAAACCGGTCGAGAATAACGTCTAAAAACATTTTCGAACACCTTCTGAATTTTTATAGTATTTTTCAGGACCTTCAACAGGAAGTCCAGATCAGCAAGTATTCGTTCTGAATTACCAAACAGAAAGTCCAGCAGAAAAACTTACGAGACTTTCTACCCTCTTGCGAACCAAATGGCAGTACGAATTATTTACCTGATTTAAAGCCCTCGGGTTTTCGAACGGATTCAATTTTAAGGGTGAAACTACGAATTCAATAAAAATTTATGAATTTTTTATTTTATATATTTTCGATCAAACGCCTATTTGCAGATCAAATAACGAATGAATGCACTAACTTTTACTTAGGATAAAGATCAATAGAGATCGCGCATGACGAGGGATGATGAGTTCACATAAAATACGTGATGTCGATCTTCCGCGTGTCACGACTGGCGGGGTGAAATGATTATCCTGTAAGAGTTAGGTCTACACTACGGTCAGCGGTTCGGTCAAAGTCGTCGTTGCGTAGTCGGGGGGTACCTGACTATAATCACCTTCCGGTGACTCGATTGGATGGAATGAAACGGATAAACGGATAAAGGCCATATACCCACCGCTATCAGGCACTCCTTCCACCATATTCAGCTGATAACACGCGTCGTGGCTTATCCGATAAAATGGTATCCTACGCGGTTCCTCGACCCTTACATGCCGCCTCTGTCACTGGTCTGGTTTATTAACGTCAAGCTTGAGTCGAGACTGATTCCCTCTCCGATTTTGGTCAATGATAGATAAATAGCCAACCAACGTTTCAATTAACTTCATATATTTATCCATCATTTGGTATGTAATATACGATTTATGTACAAAAATTTTTCGTTTCTATTTACTCTCTAAGATATCCCATAAATGTAACGTATATTCAAAACACGTAGGATATTTTCGTTGGAATTTTTCTTTTCGGTTCTGGACTACCGCAGGATTGTCGATCCGGTTGTGCGGAGGCGGATGATGCCTCGAGCGAGAGAGGATATTAGGGTCTTATAGAGAAGAGAAGCGATCGATGTGAATTACCCTGCACAGAAATCTAGAGAAGGAAAAAAAAGAAGCACGGAGTCTTTGCGGATTTAAAATGTCTTTTTTTTTTTATTCGTTCAGCGAGGTTTTCTTCTGGCTGATTTCTCGTTACTGACCCTCAGGCAACAGTTTTCCGATATTTTTTGGTTCGTCCTTAAAAGATCTGACCTTCGCTTCTTGCATCTTTATACCTATCTATCTTATTGGTCATACTATCAGAAGCAATCGTAACAACGTTTATAGTCATCGCCATAGTAGATGCATATTTTCTTCCCAAGGGATTGAGTGTATGTACAAAATATTTATCTGAAAAAGTAAATGTGTACTGATAGAGGGTATAATATGTGATAGTATATTTTCTCAAAACCCGAGAGTAAAGAGTAGAGACGTGTGTTCAGTGTGGAGTGTACCGAGGCGTACGTTTCAACCAAGGTATAAAGTTTAACAATGTAAGATAGACTTCAACTGAATGAACAGAGATCGCATCTTGTTGAAATGGGATGGGCGGTGTGCGACGAGACGCTTCTCGAAACGCGATATCTATCATATTTCCGTATTTTCTGGAAACGTACGCGAAGAGTAGGTGGCTCTTAAAAGCATATAACACACCTTCTCCCTTTGCTACTATAACAAATTCCGTAGGCGTCACTTTTACGCCTTTTCATATAAACTGCTAAAAATTTTTTTCCTTCTCCTTTTTTTTTTTATTATTCTTTTTCGTTAAAAAGCTGCTAAAAGACACCCTGCCATAAAATTGAACGCGTAAACCACCGTCTAATCCGCTATCTCAAACTTGGCCAAGAATCTGTCAAAATATTTCGTCAATATTCGACTATGAATAATAAACGTTACGTCTCTTAACTTATGAAGTAAATAAATAAAATTGAAACAGTAAAAGTTGTATAAACTAGGGAACAAAAATAAATAAATAAATAAAAAATATGACTCTCAAAGATTAACTGAAACTTTATTTTGGAACTTGATTGACTACAAGGTTAGCTGTAGGGTGCAGATAAGTCGATTTAATTAAAAAAATTCAATTAAACAAAATTAAAGTTAAAATATCTAGACGCTAATGAAATTATTTCTTTTGAGTGCTTTCTCGCTGTCTAATTGAATCATTGCGTGCTAGGCTACTCACCATTTATATACAGAAAATTCTCTCTATATGAAACGATTTCTTTAACCAGACAGTCTCTACAGGTGATACATGTATCTACATAACTCATGCCGAAGGGAAATGAACTCTTTTGCGCTAGGAGGGATATTAGGTACTCTAAAAAAAAAAAAAAAAAAATAAAAAAATTTTGCCTCAGGGGTAACGTAACGAAAGAGGGAGAAAGAAAAAGAAAAAACACCTCTGGATTAGTGGTGTATTGAGCATTTGAACCCACCGGCGAACGAACAAATGTCCATCGTTCGGTCGGACAGAAAACGAATGATTAAACGTTGGCCGCTTTGGAGATTCATATGAGTGGACAGCCATTCCGTAAGGGGGGATACGGTTGATCGTAAATAGCGAGGCACACCATCGTTGGCGTGCGTCACTCCGGGAGCATATCTCTTGGATTGATTTAATCAGTGGCAGCCATTTGTCACCCGAGAGGGACGCTGGCATTCATTCGGTCAGAATCGCGTACACCCCTCGCAATGCGAGGACAACTGGGAACTGGGAACTCCAATGCCGACTAATGGACTCTCGATTGTCAACGTTGATTCAAAAAACGTCAACTGCAACCATCATAAACCAAAAAAAAAAAGAAAAAAAAAATGAAAAAAAAAAAACCGTAACACTAAAAGAACTAGAATTTTCTTCTCAAATAATCAGCGAGAAGATCGTTCGATTGAAACAACAAATCATCTGACTTTGGTTACGTAAACTTTTACGCTAATTGCTCGAGATAGTAAGCGAAAATTCTCACGATAGCGAATACTCCGCACGCGATAAGCTGCTAAACGAAAATACATGGAGAATATCTAATGGGTTTACTTTGAGTATTAGCAAAAGAGTTAGAGTTAGGTGGACGACGTACGTTTGTAAATTATTGTGCCAATATTAATCTCGAAATCAGTAATCTGCAAATATGGATATAAGCAGTATCGTATCATCCGTCTGTTGATTTCGAGTGACGTAGAAGCAATACGTCAAATACTACATATATGTTTAGTTTGCGGTTTGCGATTTAGAATTGCTCAATAAATCAGAATCCCTACCGTCAATCCTTATTTCTTCTTTTCAGTTTCCAATTTGTTGATAGAAATACGTTCAACGGTTTTACTCCAGGGTTTTGAACTCTGATCCCCCAGATAATTGACAGACGACATTTTAGATCGAAAAAAACGTTTTATCTTACCGGCGTGCTGCGGTGAGGCACACCCCAGTATAGCCTGATATGGTATGGCTAGCAGGAAAAGACATTGCCTCGAATCTCTCCGGCCATCGTCCTGTTAACCATTTTCTAACCACGCGATACTGAAGATATATGAGCGTTGGTCCTTTCGCTAGCGTTACTTTCGCTTCAGTGACCCCTGCCAGTTACTGGACTGTGGTAAACTAGCTATTCGACTGATTTGTACAGGTGATTGAAAAAGGTTCAAAGGACTTTTGTAATCTAGAATTGTTGAACAGGTGAAAAGTTAAACGAATTAGAAGGCGATTTTAGATCGGAAAAAAATTGCGGTATTTTGTAATAAGTTTAAAATTTGAACTATATATGTAATGTTCACACATGTATACATGCGGTTTATTTAAGAGCTATGAAAAGCTGAGCTGAGGATTTTCCTGGGATTCTAAACCGGCCATGATTCGTTCTTTTTGTTCGTTTTTAAACCGGCCTCAATAAGTTTCTATGAAATATCGATAATCCTAGTGCATTCAGGCACACGTGGTGGTATAGTAGGTAGAAGTCCATGATGCAGTTTGTATCGCGTCGAGTTTCACTTCCGTTTCCTGGTTCTACAGAACGATATTTTCCACTATTTTTAGTCTAAAAATTCACCGGAGTTTTGTACACACAGAAACAGGGATGGTTTGAGTATATATATATATATATATATATATATATATATATATATATATATATATAGGGTGTGAGGGATACATAAAACCATGTAAAAGATACGAGGGAACGAGATTCCCCGGTTTTCGTTCAATTTGCGAAGCGGTTTTCGCGCTCGTCGAGTCTCTAAATCTCGTCTTGAATATATTGAAAGAGAAATGGTGAATTTTTAGCGTCGGATGCTGCAGTTCACCGCAGTTCAGGCTCAAAGCAATCTCAGAAACTCTATGCGAAATATCAAAAAACATATTTCTTCGCTACTCACCGTTTTTAAATTACTTATCTAACATTTTTTTCTTTCTCTTCTAATACTTTTTCCTTTTCTTTTTCTGTTCTTTTTTCGCATACGCCATTCTCCAGAAAACGATAACCTATCCTGCACCAACGATTCGTAACGTCACGATTGAAAGAACTCACCAACGAGTTCTCCTCTCTACGTAGGTACTCCAATCCACTCAGACGTAGGGAGATGCTGTGACACTCGAGACTGCGTTGTTGTCCTTGGACGGAAAGTACTCGTAGGTACTATACGGTACGTACATACGTAGGTAGCTAAGTAGCTATATGAAAGCAGACCGGCATTAGCCACGTGAGTTTACAGGGTGTTCAAAAATTTTTAAAACCAGAAAGAATTTGATTTTATTTTTTGTTTCGTCTCGTCGCAAGTTTTGAGTAATGAAAAAAAAAAATCGAAGAAGGTATGAGAAATTGGTATTGAACTTTTTGCTAGAGGATTTTCAGGGGTGATTTTATAGACTTGTGATCTTAGTCTCAGACACTTTACCGATAAGGTTAAAAAAGAATAAGTATATATAGTTGCAGAGCTATGCGAGACGTGACGTTGGTCGGAGATGCCCTAAGCCCACGCAATCATCTTCTATGCCTACGCGAACACGCGCGTCCGTGAAATCTTCTACGGAATCGAAAAGACTACGCAGAAAAAAAAGCTCCGCTTCGCATAACGAGCTACGAGAAAAGCCGCGAGAAGCCTTAAGGAACATCTACTATAAAGATTAATGGCTTCCATTTAACGTACGTACAGCCTTCTTTCTCTCTGTCTCTATTTCTCACTCCTCCTTCCGCAGAACATAAAAATTTCAAAAAAAACGAAAAAGTTAGACAAAGAAAATTGCCCAGGCTTAAACCGATCAGAAATACCCGTGTTTTATTATTTCTAATACCATCCCCATGAATTACATGGTGTAATTATTCGCAGCCATGAATTAAAACGCTGTTTCAGGGTCTTAACAAATATCTATTACTTTACGACCGTAGCAATTACCGTTTCACCATTTATCGGTAAGATTCTAATCGTCGAAGGTGCGTTTAGTTTGGTCCTTAGTTTTAGGTATAAGGTATGGGATATAGGAGAGCCAAAGTGCTTCTTTGTATTGGATAGGTAGGTACTAAGGCGTTAAAGGCGAAGCCCAAAGTGAGAGAGAGAGAGAGAGAGGGAGAGAGACGATAGCCGCTCGTTTGACCCGGTTCACGATTACGGAGAACTCTAACTATCCGACACTATCCGAACAAATGTCTTCGAATTCGTTTGACCCAAGAATTCGCGGCTGATGATGATGGTGGTGGTGGTGGTGCTACTGGCTATTCGCAATTACGTTTCTATACGGAATTTTATACCTTATAAAGAATTGATTAGGTTTACTCGACTAGTTTACTCTCTGCCCTGTGATCTTTCTTTCGAGATCAACTTAACTGTAACCACTTGATGGAAACCAGTCCATTAAACCTTCGGTCACCTGGTACCAATAAGAACCATCGATCTCTAATGAGACTGATCATAGAATTCTAGACTTGGACATTGATAATGGGTGAAATCGAACTCAGTCACGTGAGTTGTGAAAAAAAAAAAAAGTTATTTTCTTAATTTATTTTTAACAAAAATATGAAATCAATCTTTGGCAGTCTATTGCTTAAATCGCAAATTCTGCAATGCGGGAATCTTCTCGCAAAAGTAATTAAATGTTACCTCTCACCTCTCGGTTCTCGCCTCTCGCAATTCGTGATTGTAAACTTTCTAGAATACGTACATACCTACTCGAGTTCGGGCTCGATCGTGGTATAGCCAAATGTATTGAAATATCGGAATTGCATTCAGAAAGTTAGCTATTCACTAGAACCCATCTAATTCTCGCGTTTCTCTAACCAGCAGCAATTCGAACTGTTAAGGAATTAATTAGTTGACTTATACCTACTTCAGGCAACATAATACTACGGGTACAAAAACTAAGATATCATCGGAATTCGTATTTTGCCATATCTATAAGGTGGATGTAGGTATATGTATGGATGTAATTATACAATTACAATTAGGCATCGAATCTATTCACGATTATTTCAAAAGGTCTTTTTTACTTCACAGTAATTGTTATTGGTTGATACATCTGTTAATTTATTACTAATAAGTAGAAATGAAAATAAAAAAAAAAAAAGGTAAATGAATAAAATAAATTTGTAATAAAGCGAGTTAACGATCGACGTGAAAACGTGATGATCTTAAGTTTTGTGCGATTATTTTCCAATTAATTATCCAGCAGTTTCATGCGGGATTTAAGTTAAGAGACGCGAGACCGCGACGAGCTGGGTGGGTTAATGAGATATCCTGAGATCCCTGAGAAAGCAATTTTCGAATAACACCCACGGATTTTAGTAGTCGTCGGCCACGTTATAACCGTTATCCTATACGCGAATCGAGCGAAGTAATTTTATCGCCTAAATGTGGGCAGCGATAGACGTTATAATTTATTACTAGTTTTGGGGATACTACGCGATTTGGTAACGGGCATATCAACCAACGACCCATGAAAATTATCGAGTCGCGAATCGGTATTGGTTATAAAATCGTGCGGACTAACGTACGAGCAGAAACGGAATGAATTTGATATCCCAAATCACGTTTTTACCAAAAGTTTAATAATTTTTTTTTTTTTTTTTTCTTTGGTTTTTTTGCCAAGAGAAACTGCGTTAGCGATAGCGATCGTTTCTCAATCGTGAAAATTATTTTTCAATTGATTGAATTTCATCTAATCCTCCCCATACTTTTCCACGTATTAGCAATAACGTCTGAAACCATCGCCGCACGTATCGATCAATTTCTAGTTTGGCTACCGCCATACGTATTTTACTGATAGAAAAACAAACGCAGGTTTCACCGCGTGTGCGAAATGCGATCTAGAGGCGGTTTGAATCCAAGGAATTTTCTCACCCGCACACATCCCGTCCCAATTCTTCTTGCGGCCAATGCTATAGCTCGGCAAAACCCAACCGTGATCCTTATAACGCGTTTCCACATTCCATCGACATTCAAACCCGTAGAAAAATAATAATAATAATAATAATACAAACCGATTAAGGAAAACCTATCCCAGGTAATGTACGCCGCACCTACGGACCTTAAAACTTCGGTACGACTTAATTCCCTATTTCTCGAGAAAAGAAAATGATAAAAAAAAAAAAGAAAAAAAAGAAACCGATATCTCCAATGGGCAGACCCAAACCCATTGAATTTATATCGAAAGCTAAAAAATGGAATTGAATATATCCGAAAAAAGCCTCTCGTTTTTTTTTTTTTTTTTTTCTACCTCCAGTGATAACACGGTTTTCTGTTTTTATAAAAGACAAATTCATTTTGATTTTATCTGTTTAGACATACTCAATAGAAGAGTAGGTATATAGTTTACTTAAAACTTATGAAAAATGAGGCTAGTCTTTAGGGTATTTTTTTTTTTATTTTTTATTTTTTTCTTCATCATTCGAGTAAGGTAACGGATCGTAGTTTAAAAAAACAAACACACAGTGCATCCGGTAGCAAAATAAATACATAATAGAGTAAACACCCGTCGTACAACTTCGTTGTATAACGTGTTTATTTGTTTGCCTCTCATCGCTTTGTTTGCCGAAGAAGACTACCTCCAGTTTAATCCGTCCGGTCTTGTACCTACGTATACTAGTACTTACGATACTCCTTAGTTTCATTTATGCCAGAAGGCGGCCTATGGACGTGGAGTACTGATTTTTATTCTATTCTTACTTATAGCTGGACTTTGCTTCTTAGCTCGGTAATAAACTGCAGTACGCGGTGTGGCGCGAAACGGAAAATAAGGACTAAGGAAGAAGTTAAGAGCGGGGCTTGGAGAGGACGAAAAATAAGAAGAAAAAGATGATGAAGAAGAAGAAGAAGAAGAAGAAGATGATGATGATGAAGAAGAAGAAGAAGACAATCAAACGGCCGGGAATCCACTCTGTCATCGCAGCCAATGACCCGAGGGCAAAGAGCTACATAGACTCGAACCGGTTAGATAACGTTGTGCTACGAGGAAAACCCTGTGGTGCTGGTGCTGCGCTCCTCGCGATGTACATACTTTAAGATCTCTGGAGTCTGATATTAACCGTGACCCTTTTTGTTGACTAAATCGATTTTGTGGCAAGAAGGTTTTTTTTTTTTAATTTTTTTATTCCTTTTCGTTTGCTTCTTCTTCTTCTTCTTCTTCTTCTTCTTCTTCTTCTTCTTCTTCTTCTTCTTCTTCTTCTTTTTCTTCTTCTCAAAGGAGATACGTAGCAATACAGTTCCTGATATCAAGTGGACAGAAAATAAAATCTAAAGAAAGAAGAGAACGAAATTTCAAAAATCTCGTCTCACTTTACTTTCCACGGGAGAGAAGTTTGCACTCTGAATTTTGCACGTGCAGGCAATGCGATTTCAGTGAAAGAGAACTGGAAGACCTACCCCTCGGCCTATACCAGCTGAAGGTAAAAAGAAAGAAAAGAAACAGGAGGCAGAAAAAAGAAAAAAAAAAAAATAAGAAACGCCTCCCCATTTTCGAGTTAAAAAATTAAACACCGTAGTTTATACGACAAGAAAACCTCCAGGGGTTTGTTCATTTCTTATTTCTTAACTCGTGTATACTTATTTGTTAATTTTTTCATTTGTCTCTGAATTTTTCTAACCTCAGAGAGATTCTCGGCTCTTTTTCAGTGCAGGGTATTACATACCTGTCTGCCTGCCTGCCTGCCTGGCTACCTACCTATTATGTAATTAAGTCGAGAAAGAAATAAGACTGGGAATCTTTGACGGCGGATGAATCTGAATGTAAAAAGAAAATATTTCTTTTCCTGCTGTAGAGTAAGTCAGCGGGTATACAGAGCGAGGAGAGAAGTTGAAAAGTAATTAGTTGATGAATTTTTCGAAACTTTTCACGAGTCAAGAAAATGGAGTTGAGCCGCCTCTCTCACAACGCCAAGCGCCGTTGGTCGGCTCAAATATATTTACAATTCAGAATCCTTCAGGCCTGCTGATCCTTCTTGTGAGCAAAAGATTAATTTCGCGTGTAAATTATTTAGCTGTTACCTTTTACTTAGCGCGATTAAATATGCGTCTACTAAAGAGAAAAGTTCTTGCTTCGCTTTGTCTCCGTCTTGTATATTTCCATGTTTCTTAGCTCGATAATTAAGCTCTTACATTTCGCCGTTTCATTTTCGATAATTATTAAAAAAAAAAAAAAACAAAAAGAAAAGTCGTTATTTCCCCTCCGAAATTTTCCCCAAGGAAATAAATGTGAAAATATATTTATATTTTTTGTTTTTTTGAGAAGTGAAAACAAGTGGAAACTTGTGCAGATTTGAGAAGGTACATAAGATTTTTTATTATTCATTTCATCGATACGGATTAAACCCACGATCGTTACATGGAGAAAATTGGTATAATTGATATCTGTAATTACTTGTACTGACAATCAATCAAGGAATCAATCGATCGATTCATCAATCAATCAATCGATCGATCAATCAGTCAGTCAATCACCGATAGAAAGGAATTTTTATATACGATTTTATGAACCGTCGTTAAAAATCAACAAAATACCATCATCATCACCGTTTTCCATCTTTGATCTTGTTACAAAAATTGACAATTAATTAAAGTCAGATTGGAATTCATTGCAAAAATTAACCACCCCGCTCTGCTGCTGCAACTATTTCAAAAAAAAGGAGAAAGAACACACACGCTAAGTCGACATCCGGTCTTCACTACAACCACATCAGACCCCTCTTTATTCCGAACGAAATCGAGGCAAAACACTTGCTTCGAGTTTGTAGAAACGGATTTCTCATTTCCGTAGTTAAACAACCATCCCCCGTCTATCCTGCACCCTCGCTATCTCTCTTCTTCTGACTGTGCAACGTGTTTTTTACTTTTTCAGAGAAAGGGGGAAAATAATGGAAAATTAATGAACGAAGAATAAACAACGAGTAGAATATTGAAATTTTGAAACAGTTTTTTTGTATGTGTGCAAAAATTACTACGTAGATAAACTCTTTCACGTTTCTTTTTTTACATTTTCGAATAGCTGAGCCAGAATGTTGCAAAGTGGAAACCATGTCGACAACTCGGTTTCTGGTGCGAAGATCTCGGTGGTGGATAAAGCGAGAGTTGGATAGTAGAATATCGCGGGCGTTGCTCACGGCAGTGAGCAGTAAGCACTAAGCACTAAGCAGGTACTTAATTAGAGGTGGTTAAGAGGTTAGACGCGATACCCGGGGCTCCGTACCGCGCCAAATGAAAGCCTGCAAGAGGAGAACTTGCTGCATGAAACTGCCCCCAAAGCCGACAAAGGATTAGGCACTACGGTGGACGACCAAGTTATCCTGTCTAGCTAGTGCTGTTGCAGTGGGTTATAGAGTTACCCCAAGTATATATCCAAGTAGTTATATCCTGGCGCCCATAATACCAAGGTCGACTTCTATTTCCGCAATGAAACTCAGTAGTTTCATTTTATTTTTCTACTTTTATACGATATATTAAGAGGGAAATTTTTTGAGTATCAAGTAATTTCAGAGTTGAGAAAAAAAATCGTTGTTTTGAAAATGAAAAGTGGAATTAAAAAATAGAAAAAGTTTTATACTTTTCATTGCAAATTTTTATTGGCGGTAAAACAAAAAAAAAGTATCATGATTTTTGGTTGAAAAAAAAAAAAAAAAATAAAATTACGAAAATCTGTGCGAAGATCTCAGTGACGAATTATCTCAGACTTGACGAGATTAAAAAATGTGAAAATTAGGTATATGAAATTTTTTTTCTTATAAATGGAAAAAAATGCAGTTTTTAATTTTTTTTTTTTTCTCAACTGGAAACTTGTATTCCGAAGATATAAACTTTCTTTGAGTAAATTTTTGGAGAGCAATTAAGGTAATGAGAAGCAAACACCAACAAGAAAACCGTAAATAATAATAGTACTATTATTAATAATAATGTTGAAAGGAAAATCCGTGAAAATTTCGTCAACCAAAAGTAAGAAGTGATGAAATTTCCATATCGTTCTTCTCTTTCAAGTGTCTCACCGAAGTGTAAAATACGGTAGAAGGCATCTACCCGTCGTCAAAGAGACAGCGAGTGCAATTAATGATTCTCGTATAGTTAATCCACCGTCATCTCATCCAAGCTCGTTTTAGCAGGTAGATAAATATATTTAACTAAGGTATGTACGTACATACGTACCTAAGTCCGTGGGTGTAAGCGTAGGCGTATATATACCGACACACATTTACTATTTAAAAAATATGCAATCCGCGATGCGCCTCGCTGTTATATTATTTTTGCAATATGATATGAGTTTGCGATGATCTTTCGTTATTAATTTTTATTTTTATATACAAATATTTTATTTTATTTTATTTTATTTTATTTGATTTTGTATATTTTCATTTTTATCTCATGTCAATTTCGTAGCGAAAGAAATTCCGCGCAGCGATATTGGATAATAAAATCTCCTATTTCACGTCGGATTTATATCAATTTCCTCCGTACGCAGTGAAAACAATTGAAGCGTCATAAATCGAGGATCGTAAATATCATCCCACGTTGCAGTGGCCAGGCTAGGCTAGGCTAGATCCACGAATTATTATTATCTTTTTTGTTATCGTTTTTCTCCCAATTTATATACCGATCATCTGAATATATATTCTGCAGCAATAGACGATAAAGGTCCACATACTTATTAATACCATCATAAAATTCCCTCTTTATCGAACTTTAACATAGACAAAATTCTCGCATGAATAAACGAATGATTGATCAAAGTCAAACCACGCTGTCCCTGACCGGTTAAACGTCAACAATATCATGTGATCCTTCACTGGGATCAAATCCTTTGCGTCAAATATCTCCCCCAGTCTCCATCAAAAAAAAAAAATCATTATTTAATTGATATTCGAAACTGCAACTGAGTGAGGGAACAATTTAGTCGAGAGGACATATGCCAAACCCGTTGAATATAGCAAAACTGGACTAGACGGGGATTAAATTTCAAAATTGTTGATGGATTTTCAAATTTAAACTTTCGCTTTTTTGGTTGGATAGATATTTGCTGAATAAAATGAGACGTTGAAATTATTCATACCGATATTGCTCGTTGTCCAGAAAATGTGTGTTTGTAAAATTTTACTTTTTTTTTGGTTTGTAACAGCAGCAGAAATAAGCAGCAGTAGCAGTTATAGGAGCAGCATCTCAGCCACGTAGAAAATCCTATTTTATCTGACGCAATCAATCTTGATTGGAACTTCAAAGTTGAGATCCGGTAGGATAAAATCCACCGCGTTTCGCTATACCCCGTAGGTATACATATACCTGCCCGCGAGAGAGCAAAAGTTCTTAGTTTTTCCCCCTCTTTTACTTTTCTTTCCTTCCCCGCGAGTTGACGACGACACCTCTCACCTTACGCGTTTTGGGACGATCGAACCAAAAGCGTTGAGGAAAAGGAGGAGGAGAAGAAGAAGAAGAAGAAGAAGAAGAGATAGAAAAAAGCAAGCCGCGAGCAATTGTCTTTTCCTTAGCCTTTAGGCCCTTCAAAAACTCCAACGACAGAATTTTTCTGTTTTTTTCTTTATTATTCTTTTTATCCTACTTATACCCGCATCCTCCTCCTTTTTCTTTTTCAAAGATTTATCGCACCAATCAGTGTATTCTTGCAAAAACTTGCAGATAGCTCAATTTCACTTTGCAAAAAAAAAAAAAAAAAGAAAAATGAAGAACAGAAGAAAAGCTTTAGAGAAATTTTTGTAATAGAAGTATTAACAGTGAAAAAAATTGCATAACCAAATCATTCAAATCTTCAACTGGAATCGTCAAATTTAGTAAAGATTGTAAAAATATAATCATAGAGATTGGATCCTCGCGCTGTTGCAATATGGAAACATCGTCGTAACGAATCCATGAAGAAGAAGACGAAGAAGAAGAAGAAGAAACGTAAAACGTACTGATATACGATCTGGTTATTTCTGACGCCCTTTGAAGCCGAGCTTGAGTTAGGGTAGCTTCGGTAGTTCGTACTACGCCCTATAATACTTTAGCCACGTGTGCGACCCGAATTCAAGTATATTTATGTGACGGGTTAGACGTAGGTACCTACTGACTGAGGTTGATAGTCGCACTATACCAGAACTCGGCGGTATTATAGTTTATTCTATCGTCGACTAGTATATATCTATTATAGTATACATAGAAAAATGTTTACATCAAAGAAAGGAAAATTATGTATTCAGCTTTTCGTTTGACTAGAAAACGAAAAGAAAAAAGTAAAAATATATATACAATATATTTTTAACAGTTGACGTGGTATAATCATTCGATAAATTCATTATATATATATATCTAACTGCAGTAATTTACTACCATTTCACATCCTTCTTTCTTTCTCGATTGATTTATCTACTACACTTATATAACTCAAACGTATCTCTATACGTAAACACATATATTATATGGAGACAGAATAATCACTTATTCATCAACTGAGACGATTGCATGAGAGTTTATGATCATTTGCCTAGATTATCATCCAGGATAATCGCGGTTAGTATTTTCTTTAATTTAATTTTAATCCATAATTCATTATTAATTCAACGTCTAATGAAAAACATACTTTCACGACGTACATGAGTATAGCGAATTATTTCCGCGATCTGTGAGTTCAGGGGTGAAATTTTTCCAGATCTTTAAAAAAAGAGGATTAACTTTTTGAGGAATAATATTTTTGGTTATCACGTATGTACCTATCGCTTTTATATTTCGTGACAAGACTGTTCAGAGATTGATGATTCAAGAGTATTGAAAATCAACGTTGTTAGTTTCAAACGATTGATCGATCCTTCGATTTATTTGCAATCGGAGTAACCAAATATATATACGCGTCGTTTTACAAAAGCCCTGACGCTTGACGCCCGTTAAATTAACGTAGCAAGGATCCTTTATCGTCCTTGTACTCGTTCATCCGTTCATTCGTATTTAACTCTTGTAAATTCTGGAACGAGACATAGACACAGTACAAACCAACTAACGAATGAATGAATGAACGAATGAACGAGGCGCCAGGTAATTAGCCGATCTTGATGAAGAAACCCCCCGTACCGCGCCACACCGCAGCAGTTCTGTTCTGTTCTGTTCTGTTCTGGTCTGTTCTGTTCTGTTCTCTGCACTCGATACGGTCGGCGGCAGCCAGCAACGTTACTTTAGTACCAGTGAGTAGTGGCGGTGGTCGATAATAGTACCCGAGTCAAGGCGAAACGAAATTGCCAACTATCAGATTGCAGCCGACCAACGCTTATTTCGCAGCAATCGTCGGGGCCCCACCAGGTGCGCAAACCACTTAACTACTTCGCCTCTTACCTGGCTACATATACCCGTTGACTATACGTACATACATACACATGTAACGTGTGTATATTTGTGAAAAATATTTTGACATGCAATCTGGACCATTTCTAATACAGGTTGTGGTCGATTTCGGGTTAAATTGTTTTGAAAAAATCGAAAAATCGCTTGTTTACGAGTATTATTATTTTTATTAAAAATCAGAGATCGAGTTAGAGACCCGAATTTTACTTTCGGAATTTCGAACCTTCCGTATTTTTCGATTTGAAGTTTTTTTAATCAACTATGCAGACTTCTTGAAGAAATATTCTTTCCAAAATCGGAATTTTGACCGTTTAGAATTTTTGAATTTCAGAACCTTAACCAGGTACCAAAAATCAAGAGTTTGAGTTAAAAGTTCGATGACACTTTACCCATTTATTTTTTATGAGACACACTGTAATGACAGAGTTTACTCAATTTTTATTTCTTTCAGTTATGCAATATGACATAACAAACAATGACGTTATATCCTACGTCCGGTATACGTATGTGTGAAGAAGAATAAGATTTTTGTGTAAGGATTTCTTACGGAAGAGAGATAAGCATAAGAATGCGTAGAATAGCTGGAAGCTTCGTGTTGCGGGAGAGTCTGAAGGCTGACAAGCCCTTGAAAGCCGGTGCACAGGGCATGTAGACTGCAGGCAAAGAACGACGAGGACGAGAACGAGGATGAGAACGGCGGCGGCGAGTTCAGCAGTAACGCTTCGTACGTACGTGGTTGTTATCTGCGGAATCACCGCCACGTTTTTGGCTTCCATAAATCTCATTATCGCGACAAGACACTGTGAGAGCGGTGCGATGTTACAGTTTTTTTTAACGGAGACATGCTGACCGCTAGCTCAACGAGAACGAGAGAAAAGAGAAAGAAAGAAAGAGGTGGAAGCGGTTGGTTAACTTTCTGGTTTTCTGGTTTCCTGGTTTTCTCGTTTTCTCAATTGCAGAACCAGGGTATTCGTCTTACACTGCCCGTTTAACCGCCTATCACGTTATCTATCATTTTTTATTTTATTTTTTGTCTTCTTTTTCTTTTTTAAGACTCAGCGGTAAAAACAAAGACATTTTATGTTAAACGTCACCCTGTATAATTAAGGACATTTCTTCGGTGGAATCGGAGACTCTGAAAGATTTTACTTTTTTTATTTTTATTTCTCTCTTTTTATTCTTTTTTTTTTCTCATCCGTTGAAATTGTCCAATTTTTATTTTGTTATTTTCTGTGAACATCATCGACCGATCGAAGCTCTTTCGTTTTATATTTATAATTATTTTCGGATATACATTTCCTCGATAATCCTCGTCAATCCTGGCTTAAGTCTGACGTCATCAAAGCCAATGAATATCCGGCTATTATATCGATGCTTATAGAAAAATAAAAAAGAAAAAAAAAATCAATGCAATAGCAACAGCAGCAGCACCAGCACCAGCGGTAGTAGTCGAGTTACGAAATGATTAAATAAAACGCGGCCTCTAATCGTAGGGACACAAAGTGTGCGTTACAGGAAACGTGAAATATCCGGTTCATCTTTGAGCATAGCCGCGATTAGTTCACCGCTAAATAACAAACACGTTGTTACTGTTGTTGTATTAAAGCCAATACACGTATGGAGATGTATGTACGTTAGGCACGTACGTATGTACATAGATACATACCTTTTATGTGAAAACGTGGTGATTTGTTCCGGAGCTGAAGTCACGGTTATAATAATGCTTCCGCGTGTGCGGTCCCGAATCTTGCACGAAGAATTGAGACATGAAATTAAGTTGAGAAATCAGTTTATGTGATCCGATTATCCTCGCTCTGCCGCGAGAGAGTTACGATCGGAATATATTTCAGTCACGACGTTTTTTTCCCTTTTCTTTTTACACTTTTTTCTTCATCTCTCTTTCTTTCTTTCTTTCTTTCTTTCTTCATTCATTCTATTTATTTATTCTTATTTCACTCCGTCCGAACGCTCAGACAAGTACCTATACCTACCTACCTACCTACCTACCTACCTACCTACATACTCCGATCAGCTCGTGGGGCGCGTACCGAACAACCATTGAGCGTCAAACATGAAACATGGAACAGAGGATACGAGTAAGATAAAGAAAAGACAAGAAAAAAAAATTTCTTTTTCGTCTCGTAAGGCGATAGAAATCATCGGAAGACACTCGTTGAATATCGATTCTCAAACCCACGATTGTTACTCGAGAAAGACCAACGACTAGTACGACAAAACGAAGTATGGAAATTTCCGTTTAAGTAAAAACAAAAAGCCTGATGCCCGTATGTAAATGATTTTTTTTTTTTTTTTTTTTTTCAAGCAGGTGGAACAATAAAAATGTAAGAAAAAAAAAGAAGAAAATATTGTGAAAGACCTGAAAGTCTGAAATGCAATTGGAGAAAAACGCAGTTTGTTACATTCGGGAAGAATTATTACACCACTTTCGTATTTCAAGAACGAAAAAAGAATATCTTTTTTTTTTTATTATTCTTTTCTCTTAGCTTTCTTGAAAAGTTTAGTCTATCTGGTATAAATTTCTAAAGAAAAATATACAATACGGTTTTAACATGCGCTCATGATAACCATACCGGGTGTACAAAAAATTTTAAGAAAACAAAAGTAGGTATACTTCTATACATGTCATAGATATTTATTATGTATACTGTATATACGTGAGAGATATATCTTCTATCGGGTGAAGATTATTGTTTCAACGATGATATCCACACACATACACACAAGGGAAATCATCAAGAAATCTTGACAAGTTTGCTTAAGAAAATTCTACATCATACATATTTTTACCATATTTTTTTTTAAAAATGTTCTGCATTCTTATTATAAATAATCACAAAAGAAAATCTTTGTTCATCTCTCCTAGACTCATCATCGTAAAAGTCTGTTGGGAGATGCAGAAACTGAAAGAAATAAGAAGATAAAAAGAAAAATGAAATGGTTAAAGATACGAATTACTGACCTCTAAATATTCTCGTCATAATTTGACGAATGTAAAAATCCATTAAAATCATCACAACTCGAGTCAATTTTTGAGTTTAAATTTTTTATAGGAACGGGTATCAGGTCATTTGAAATTGTCAAAGGTGGGCGCGGCAACAGCAGCACTACTAGCACCATCATAGAGTGGCATTGTTCTCGGGTGAGCATTAAGGCGAGAGAATAAAATTGGGTCAAGTAGCGATTAACCTCATCCGGCAACGCTCGCAGAGAAGGACTTCTTCTCCTGACTTAATATACTCCGGGAATATTCGTTGAGTAGAGGAATTCCCGTCGACTACCTATATATTATATGTATATCCGCGTTAGCGAAAGACTGAGACATTGACTCGCGGAAACTCCACGATCCCATTTACCTAAAAATTTATTATACCTACTGGAATTAAGCAAATCCTTTCAAATCTTGAATACGAGTAGAGTGATGAACAGATCTAAAAACTTCCGTAAAAAATTCTTAACAAATAAATAATTTCGTACCGTAGTTTTTGACACGGTTTATATTCTCTCGTCACGTAGTTTTATAACCGGCCCACTTTTCACGGGTCTGTAGAAGAAGAAAAAAAAAACGTCCCTCGGTGAGTCGTACGAGAGAAAAGAAGAACGAGAGAAAGGAATAAGGGAGTTCCTGAAGCAGGGTCCGGTTTCACCTGACCGGCATCACGCTGATGCTGCAGCACGTCTTTCTTTCTCTCGTGCAACAGCAGCAACTACAACAGTCTTCTCTTCGGCCCTGAGAGCTCGACCAAAGTGTGGAGTTGGTGTTATTCTCGCAGGCACGTAAGAACCGAGTACGAAGAGCAAAGAAGAAGAAGAAGACTAAGACGAAGACGAAGACGAAGAAGAAGAAGTATAAGTATAAGAATAAGAAGAAGAAGCAAAGTTGAGTCTCCTCTCGAATCGTCGAGAGTGAACCGCGAGGTCAACGTCCCCCATGGACGGTGCATTGCCTCGAGGGCACGAAATGAGGAGGAGAAAGAAGGAGGAAAGAGGTAAAAGGCAAAAGAGTAGGGAATCGAGGACTCGGCCATCCAGCGAGCCAGTCAGCTAGCCAGTCGGCAGGTGCATCGGGCAATCGAACCTTTTCTCCCCTGCGTTTAAAACCGTCTCCATCCTGTAGAATATGAGGACGAGAAAGGATGAACGTGTGCAGCAGTAGAACTTTATAGTAGTTTCCCACCGTGCTGCTAGCTCGGGCGTCACCTCCATAATTACCCCAATCATCTGGTGGCTACTAACAAAGAACCCAGACTCATTTAACGCGCGTAGGTTTCATAGAGAACGAAAAAAAGAAATCTAATAACGTTGATTAAAAAATTTTCTATATTAAAAAAAAAATAAAGAGAAAAAAAGAAATGAAGAAAAAAAGAAAACTCCAAAATCATTTTATTCACAGAGCTTCATTGGTCCATAGCACGAATTATTCAATCACTTTTTTTTCTACAAGCTATAAGCTCTAAAAATATTCAAAAGTTTAACACGAAAATTGTAAAATTTTAGGACTTGTCGTTTCCAGTTAACAAAAACAGCGACATTCGAAAAAAAAAAAAAGGTCAGAAATATAATTGGTCAAAAAAAAAAAACAAAAAAAAAAAAAAAAGATGATAAACTGGTTTGCCGGCTCGTTTACTCCGGGGAATAATTATCCGAATTTAGGATTTGGAATCTGTGTCCGTGTCCAACTCAATTCCGCGACGTTGGATAAATTGACTGAAAGTCTAGTGGGGCACAGTGAACGCGTTTGAAACCTTTAAAACTCGTGCAGTCATTCGGAATCAATTCAATTTGATTACACGACCCACCGAGCGGTGTAGGTACCGTTAAGTGTAATTAGCTGTCTCGAAGTCTAGCTCTCGATTAGGGTATTAGTAGCAGTAGCGGTGTTATATCTTCTGGCTTCATCGTAAGCCGTATTTTTAATTATTCAATGCGTCTGTCGATCAAAATTTAGACAAAAAAAGAAAAAGAAAAAGAAAACGAAAGAAAGAAAGACAGAGAAAAACTTTGGATGTACATAAATCAGCATTACGCACATATTCCCCGCGAGTGGTTGGGTTCTCGCTCAAACGACATACATGTAACACTTTCTCTCGCATAGCCGAGTAACGCCTACGTTTAAAACGTCGTGTTTTCTTGGTTGCACACATAATAGCTATGTATTTAAAATCCATACGTAATATTGGTAAGAAACGATGTATATATGTAGGTGTATTGAAGTTGAGGTTAATTCATGCGCGATATCAGTCGTCAGCATTTATTGCAACGCGCCATAAATTGCGGTAATCCTAAACTAATGAAACTAGTAGGTACCCACATAGGTTAGCTTGTTCATATTATTGCGACCTCGTTTTAAAGTAATGGTTTATCCTTTCGTAGATACATAACTACAGTCAGCAAAAATTTTCTTCACCATTCATTGTGCACAAGGCCTAAGGTTAATGAAAACTGCGAAATGGAACTCGGAACTGTGTACAAAGAAATCGCAACAGCTGCTGCTGCTACTACGACACGTCAGTGCAGAGAGAACTTTGTACGTAAATATGAAAATATTAGTTGCCGATACTCTAAGAAAATTCATTCACAATATATATTATTTTCATTTTTCCTTGTATAAAATAAAATATCGCAAACAGTTGCCTCTCCCGATATACAAACTTCTAATTTGAATATAAAATTGAACGGTGTTCACCGCATGGTACCTACCTTAGGAGTGGATTGGTTTTGCCTTGTGGGGTTAGGTTAGGTATGTCTGCAGTGAAAAAGTTTTTAACAACATTTTTGTGAACCTCGTGGTTTTGAATTTGATATATATTTATATTTTTTTTTTGTTTCGTTTCATTCTCTTTTCTCTTTACTTTTTTCGCAGTGAATTGAATATTATTTTTTCACGTCTAACTTTCGATAATTGAATGATGAATAAAAAAAAATATCCAACAACGAAACGACCCTTGGCCCTTCTCTCCTCTCTCTAGCTGTTTTATCACTAGAATTTTCGAGCTAGAATATAGACGATGGCCGTTAGAGGTAAGGCGTAAGGTAATATTAATTAATAAACAAAGGGGCATCATCATCCCACTATACTAGCTGGGTAATGGCTTCTAAGGGGCGCTAAGCACGCGTCAACATCAGTCATCGTTAATCCTCGGGAGATTTAGAGAGTGGTACAAGAGAGGAGGAAAGACGAACTGATGTGAACGCGGTAACGGTGGCAAAAAGGTGCGTGGTGTGTGAGAGACAGGGCAGATCAAAAGAAGAAAAAACCAGAAACCACGAGAAAAAGAGAGAACAAAAAAAAAATAATAAAAAAATAAAAAGGAGCACAATATAGATAGACTGACAGCTGGTTATGTGAGCGAGCGCAAGCATTCATTCTCATTGTGATATCAGGCTTACAGCAAACAAACCGGGTTATTCTCTTATACTTTCTTCCTTATTGGCACCAAAATTTTATTTCTTTCGTTTCGTTTTTTGAAAAAATAAAGATATATTATTTTAATCGTGACACGTGAGTGCAGATCTGAAATTTGTTTCTTCGAATACAAATTTTCGGATTACTTGAAAAAGAAAAAAAAAAAAAAAATCTCTGGATTAGGTTGACTGTTAGTATTAGTTTAGGTTGGCATTTTCCCAGTGTGGATTCGCTCAACCCTTTCTACTAACCCTAGCGACTTAGAGAGTGAAAAAAACGGGTTTTCTCACTCAGAACGGTTTACCATTTACGAAACGTAAAGCTAAGGTGGAAATTGGAGGGAAAAGTACCTTTTCTTAGTCCGGGATAGACGACGACTATGACGACGACGACGACGATCTACGTACCTAGGAATCACAAGGCACGGATTTCTCGATTTACATAGGCCTCGATCCAATCTTGACAAATAAAGAAGAGGTATACAACGTGTATCTACATGGTTGGCTCTGCCGGGTACAAGAGGAAAAAAGCACTGGTTATGCTGTGACAAATTTCGAAATTGACTGTAGCTACTGTTCGTTCGAAGATAAAGAGGATAAAGTTTTATCCAAACTTTATTCTCTTCCTTTTATATCAGGTGAATAATTAAATCGAAAGTAAGGAAACTCCTTGAACTAATCAATTCTTAGCGGTAGGGTATAATTATAAGAGGGTGCGGGTGTATAGTTGTTGAATAAAAAATAAACGGCTATAGCTATATATTCGCACTTCTCACTTCTCACTTAGTTAGTCAGTGATTATTTATATTTTTGATAAAAGAAAAGAAAAACAAAATAATGAAGATGGAAAATGGAAAATGGAGGAATAAGAAGGGGAGAGGTATTTACCGCCAACGAAGTTTATTTTCTGCTGGTGTGATCTAACGAAGTATTAATTATAAAAGTCTTGTTTAAGCTGTAAACTTGGCGAAAATTTTAGTCAAAGTAAAGTAAAGTATGAGAGTATGAACAAAAAAAAAAATGGAGAAAAAAAAAACGAAATAAAACGAAAAAGTAGAAAGAAAAAAAAAATTCAAAAGAATATATTATCACGGGGATACTACACTGTAAAATTAGAGCATAAATAGACCGGCTTTAAATCGCCTCTACATTACTATTTGTACCCCGGAAACAGTTCGCATGGTTTATAAATTTACTTAATTACGAGGTATTGTTAATTATCCCTGGTTTATCTCTAGTACTAAATATTTCCTCGTCCGATTCATCCGAACTAACAAACAAGCCCGGTGAATTCAGTTTTGAGTTTTTTCTTCGCCAATTGTTATTTTGTTTTTTTTTTCCATTTTCGATGATTATTTCAGATACGAAATTATGATAAGCCAATTTTCGTCGTTAGCGTAATCGACGTTGGCTAATTTTGAGACGATTTTGAGGATTACGATGTAAGCTCATTGAAAAAAAAACCAAAAATTATTATTATTATTAAAAATATCCTTTTCTCTCGCGTAATGATACCATAAGACCATAGAAAAATTTCAACTAGCTGCCACTTGGCTGACTGACAAATTCTATGACGAAACGTTTGACGGTTGGTAGACAGACGAATTGACAAACTGACGTGTACATGTGCATACGAGATAGGTAATTTTTGAGAGAATATGTATACAGATATTAGTGACAAAAGCGTGATCATCGTTAGACGAGCATATAGACAGGATAAAAAATAAAAAAAAGGTAGATTACACGAAGAGCGAAGAGAGAAAGAAGATGGATTAGGAAAGAATTGACCTCGTACAAGCCTGGAAATTACAACTCCAGATTTCGATTCGATTGCTTTATAGGGTGAAGGGAAATCATCCGAATTATTCACAAGCTAATAATTTAATAAGCTATAAGAGGGGATGCAGAAGGTGGTACCTGTGTACGCGTCAAAAGTGAAAATGTCAGCCACGAATTATCGAAAGATTGGCAGAGATCTGCCTCTAGGGCTTTTTTTCCTTGCAACCTTTCAAAGAATTCTTTTCATGATTTTCTTTTCTCCATCTCAATCTCCATCTTCATCTCCATCTCGTTCGTCTTGCTCTTCTTATTCGGGGAATAATTTGACGGCTTCTGTCGGCACCTTATGTGATTCTTATTATATACTCACACCCACCCCTAGTAACAGCTACTACTCTATTTGAATATATATTTTCGACGATCTTTGAAATCGAGAATTTTATATATACAAATACTTTACTCTTTGTTCAATCGAATGAAATATGAAAATGTCAACCGAAATTTTCCAGTCTTTAAATACGCTTCGAATTTTATTAATTACCGTTTATTTCGTTAAGCGATCGAAAACAGCTCTCCAAAAAAATGAGAAACTCGAATGATTTTTCCATCTCAGAAACTTCAGAAATAAAATAAATAAATAAAAATGAAATCGCTTGGCTCGAGATAAAACGCCGGATTTCAAATGGTCAGATTTCAATGCCTGTCAGGTCAGAAGATGAACGTATAGAATAAAGGTAGAGGTTTTCGCTGGTTAGTCAGCCGATTTTTGCATCGTCAGTAAAATTCGTTGGTTGAAAATATCCTGCGAATGATATTTTCGTGATAGTACCTATAATACTTAATATAAATCTAAAATTTAATATTCACCGTTTTATTTTTATCATACACGGCTTGAATAATGATTTTCGAAAAATTAATCCGAACATTCACTGAGTAGATCGAGATCTTGTGTAACTGCGGTGTAATTTAAAACCAAAAAGATCAACTTCCGGTTTCGCTTTCCCACGTAGCGGAGTGAATAATGTCGATCAATTTATCACCCCGTCGAGGCTATAGCCACATATACTTACCTGGGATTTGTACCATATCAACTATGTAGCTAAGGAGGTCGAGGGTTGCCCACAGTGAATTCTCTCGTCTAAATCTACAGTTCTAAAATCCAGAAGTAGAATAGTACGAATACTTCCATATGGAGAAAAATCCTGGCTCGTTTTTCAACCAGCTAGAAATATCAAATTCTCGAACCTTAACCTAAGCCTAAACATAAACGTGATATAACCAAAACGTGTGATTAGGCCACTAAAGGTATTGGATATGCGAAAAAAGTCTTTTGACCGAACGATTTCACTCGCCTCTCTTCATCTTCGATCGAGTCTTCGATCTATTCAAGATAAAAAATAAACAAATGAATAAGTAACCGATCAGATTAAACTACAGGTCATGAATTTCGGGTCAAGTTTAGGTTTCCGTTTCGGGATCAAAGTGCTTTGAATCTAGAAATTTGGGAATACCTACGTTGAAGCCAACGGACTCCTCAACTAACAGAAATCGGACACCGGATTAGCCGCTACAAAGGAAGGCCAAAGGTCGTTGAACAAGGAATATTAGCTGTTTAGAATTCGCGCGGTAGTTGGATGGAGTCAGTGGTTAAGATTAAGCCCACAGTATCACGTCCATATTATCTCCGATTTGTATACATAGAAGAGTTTGAAACCCGGTCCGAATCGGTCCAACCGCGATATCAGAATATGAGTCAGCGGCTTCACTCAGCTTCCTCGAAGCCATCTTAACTCGAAGGTCATTAATCCACTGGCCGTTTGAAATTGACTGGATATCACGATCGATACCCTCATCAGCGAGTTCTCCTGGCACATCTAAGTCGCGAAACATCCCGTACCCCACACCAAATAGACACACAGACTCCTCGAAGTAATTGATATTTCTCTGTCCCAGCAGCTTAAAGCTACCATAGGCATGGCGGACTCTGATTGACGTCGTTTTAAAGGCCATTATAACCGAACTACTATCGTGGTACGTGATCAAGATAAGATCTCTTGATTATCAGAATCAGCGAACGTTCAGTCCTAAAGTTTGTTTATACTAACAATGAGTAAGTAAATGTGCAGCGGAGATGATATAACGAGGCTGCAGCAAAAAATCTCACTTAGACCTTGAGTATTTTTAGGAGTGGCCAGTTTCAATGAAGGCAAGGTACAGTTGGCCTAATCGTAAGACGATTGAATTGGGTTGAGAAAAAACTTCGAATGGTATGATTTTGGGTTCAAAAAGTCGGTTAAGAATTCCCATTTATTTATTTTTGGATTTTTTTATATTCTTCAATTTCCTGATCGGTTTATATAAAACGAAAAAGAAGAGAAGATAACGCGGGACTTTTGAGTCACTAGACGATCTATAATCAGCGTGACTCTTCTGGTCAGCCTCATCGCTTCTCATACCCTGAAGGAAGCAGCCGATAAACTGGTTTGACGAGTGTGAATACGTCGACGTAGCGTCCGCACTCGCTCCTGCATGTTTGTTATAACGGGTGTGTTCAAAGTCTGCATTTAAAACGGTTAAAATATCCCAAATAATGATTCCAGAATTTGAAGATAATGAATGTTGCGAAAATTTTGATACGATTTTTTCTAAAATCGACTAGAAATTTATTCTCGAATATCTTAATTAGTGGTTTAAGGTAAAGAATGGTAAAGTTTACGGCAAGTTTAGTCCTCCAACTTTTCGGGTGACAAGTTAGAAAACGCTTACCGCATATCCCCGACTTGTTTACTTGATACTGGAACTCCGATTTCTCACTCTCAAGCGCGGACTTCGTTGTAAACTTTTGAGCGGTTCTCACTACAGCTTTTCGTTCCTAAAACATGGGGCATTAGATTGTACCTACTACATACTCTTGTGAATCTTTGTGACTCTTCATGAGTAAATTTTCTTTTTACAAAACTCGGCGGAATCTAAAAGATGAAAAAAATTGAAAATGAATCTTTTTTTCTGCTAAAAGTTGGATTTCCTCTTTCGCGATACACCATAGATTTCTATATACCAATGCCTCTCGAGACTGATTGTGACTCTCCCATGCCCCGATGTTTTGCTTGTCTCCCTATCACCGCGTCTGCATCTAATCAGCGACTAAGATGCATTGTTGCGACCCAACTGACGGATTGCGACGAGCCATGACTACGACTTATGTGCGACGAGGCTATCGCGATCTTGCGATTTACCCGATCGAAACGACTGATTGGTTAGAGAAGAGTCTTTATACATTTCTCTCTTCCTCTATCGCTCTTCAAAGCACGTGCGGTTATAATTTACAATCACGTTTCAAATAAAATTTGACACTCAAAGATCAATGTCAAGATATTTCAGTAATTTATTTGTTGAATATATATATATATTTTTTTTTTACCAGGTAGTTTAGTTGCTTGAAATGATTGAAGCCAGTTTCTAAAAAGCAAGTGCATGTGTAACAAGTACCTAGAGTATTACCTGAGATAAAATAAATTACAAGTATAAAATTATTGCGAAAAAGTCTTGGGGTCAATTACTAAATTCTCGTCACGCACTTTATATACTGCACGCGTCTGCATCATCAGACGGATGCAGCACGAAGCAAGTAGAAGAGATACAAGCATCAAGCAAGTAAGTAAGCCTGGAAAGATAGCATCAAAATTTTTCTCTGTAATCTCTGTAAATGAGCTGCGATGGTACCCACTTATCGATTCGTTACCGCCGTCATTATTATACGTTTATTTCAACGTCCAGACGTGGTCCACGGATCATCATGCAGTATACAGACCCCGCCTATGACCACCAGGGCTTCATCATCACGTTTCTCAAATTTTCTTCGATACCAATTATTCGATAAAAATCATAGAGGCGAAATGAAATTTCAAGTAAAAATAAATAAAAAAAAAAAAAAAAAAAAAAACCATATAAGAAACTTAAATCTGCAGGGATAATCGACGATATAGATATAAATATAAATATAAATGTACCAAGTTGCTCGTTTTATCGTTCAGTTTAATAATGAAGAGGAAACGATTAATCACTGTCTGGTATACACTAAACCGAAATCTTTTTTTCTCGTTGGTAAAAAAGGTAGGTATAGGTACATACATACATATATTTACGTATACACACAAAGAATTCAGTAGATGTATAAGTTTGTTTTTAGATCCTATACCTATATATACAAATTGTGAAATATCTGAAATCCTCGGTAGTGTGCAGGCCAGATTTTATAAAAATAAATCAAAAAGAGACAAAAAATCATTCGCCGAGGATTAAAATAAATATGTATATGTGGTAATATTTATCAATTTAATAAATGGACCGTTTTATATTATCAATACCTATCGCTCGGTCATGGACGACGACGCGGCGTCGCGGATCGTGACACCGGCGCCAGACGATGCGAGTAGTAGCTCGGTGTCGTCATCGCTCGCTTGCCTGGTGCATCAGGGCGTCGAGCGAATAACAAACAGACTGCAACGAACGAATGAACGATGCGGTGCGGTGCAATGCGCGCCTCCGTGGCTAACGCATCTGTGTCATCGGGATCATTGGTATCGTGTGTTTAGTTTTGTTTAGTTTAGTTTAGTTGAACTGAACTGAGCTGAGCGCGTGTCAACCCGCTCTTGCGCAATGAAATGACCCTTCTTTTTAAATACGAGCGCACGATACTTTTGAACAACTTCACGACAATTTATGGTATGGTATTTTTGGTTGGGTATGGTTTTAAACGCCCGTGTTTAAAACTCGAGCTATCTATCTCTATTTTTCGAGTATATCTCGCTGTGAAGTGTTAAAAAAAGTTTCACAACATTTTAACTCTCCATCTCTTTCTATCTCTCAAGACTATCGTTATTCTCACAACCCTCTTCGTTTTTTCTTTTTCGTTTTTTTTTTTTTATTGCTTCATCTCACCGAAACAAACGGTTACGTAAAGTTAGCACCAAGAATTATTACAAAAAGAAGAAGCAACAAAAAAGAATCAAGAATTAGTGGAACCTTGTGTCTCTGTCTGTCTTTCCAAAAATCGCAAATTCCGGCAAAAAAAAAAACAAAAAGTTTTGATGTTATTTTTTTTTTTTTTTTTTTTGATGTTTACGTTTTCTAAAGTAAATAAAAAGAAGAGCCGCAAATACGTCGTTCCTTGTGATCAGTAGACGGAACACGTATTAATGTAGATACGTGAGCGTAGCTCGGGACGTTAAGTTAACTTTTTCAAAGGCATGTCGATAGGATTTGAGTACATATTGAGGTATACATATATATGTATGAAGCCTACGTGTAGGCGCGAAGGGAATACCGGAAGAAAAATAAAAACTAAAAACTAGAATCTCTGAAGCCTTTGAAACTCGCGATTTTGCTTATTCCTCAAACGCGTAGAGAAAAAGTTAGAAATTTTGACGGAACGCATTGCGTGCGTCTTGGTAAAGAATTAGATGAAGATAACTCCGTGGACGAAGTTCTATCCTTGGTTTTCTCGCGACTCCTCGCTTTGGGTTATCTACACGTTTCTCATTTTTTCCTCTCCGAAACTCGCCTCGTTCTCTCTCATCCTCAAGCCCTACTTTACAGGACGGTAAATTATTTGTTTAGTATATCTTATCTCGCGGACGTAATGCTCCCTGGAATCAACTGCGAGCGAGCGAGTTAGTCTACGAGTAGATGTGTCAGTCTGCCTGTCTGACCCGCCTCGGGCTAGTCCCAACACACATACATATACCGCATGGTCCGGCAACGGGGAACAAGCTTACGTAACGTTTAAGGGACACCGAGATATACAGAAAGAAAATAGAAGAAAAAAACAGGGAAATGAATAGAGCGCATGGTGGAAGGGGACAGCGAACTGATTTCGTTGTAGCACAAGGCGAGAGGTTTCAGGAATCACGTATTCCCTTCGTCATTCATCAATCCCATTTGTTTTTTTTTTTTGCTACGAAAATGCTAATTTTTTTTTTTACAGAATTTTGAGGCTTGATATTTCTTTAGTTGGAATAGAAATATTTAATGATTTTGTTCCTTGCAGATAGATACAGGAAATGGGGTAAAACGAAACCTGGCAGATGTTGTGGAGTTTCTTAAGATTCTTGAAAAGAAAATTTTCATAATTTTTGTACTTCTTGGCGAGAAAGAAAACGCGTAAAAGATATAAATGGGAGAAAGAGGCTAACTATAGTATGGGAATATTTCTAGCTGAAGAAAACATCGTTTTAATGTGAGCTCGGGGTGGTACTTTGTTGAAAAGATGGCTGTAAAAAGAGCAGAACGAGTCATAAGGAGTGAAACAGAGGAAGCCAAGAGTCTCGGCCCGCGCCAACTTATACAATATCTCTCAAGATGCTGCAGCCTCCGGCTGGTCCAGACGTTCGGTTTTCTCCTCTTTCGTTTTCTTCTTTTTTTCTTTGTCCCTGGCCTCTGGGTTCGAGCGAAGCTTTCTGAACTCGACGGTGCCTGTAATGTCACTCTGAGCATTCGAGAAGCATCTCTTAAACGAAAGCGAATGAAATATTCAACTCTGGATCGAAGACAGCGATTCACTCTTCACTATTCACTCTAACCCCTTTTGCCTTTGGGTAAGTACATACACATCTATCTACCTATCTACTAACATCAGGTTTTACCAGATAAATCTGACATCGTAACGTTTAGGATTGATTGCAGCACTTTAAGAAAAGCTCTGTTTTCATTGCCTCCCAAGAACGTCTGAATTTCGTCAACGAAAAATGTAAAATTAATAATAAGTAAAGAAGACTTCTCTTGTTCTAGATCATTGAACTATTTTTATAAAGATTTTAGATCACGATGGATTAGCGACGCACAAATATTTTTGAACTACCTACAAAACCAATTTCCGATTTCGAAGCTCCGTGCTCTCGTGCTCAAACCGGAAATAACGTGAGATTTGATTTCGATGTTCACAAATAGTAGCTACCAAAGAAGAAGAAGAAGAAGAAGAAGTTTCTTTTTTTGGAGAAAGCGGGGGGGCGGGGGGTATGGGTTACCTCCGGCAACTACGGAGATGAAATTTCAATAAGAGAATCAATGACGCGTCTCTCCCGCTGCTGGTTGCTTCTCCCTTCCAAAAGTTTGACCAACTCTTTGGCTAACTTTGAGGTGCACCGTGGATGGTGACCCTGGTCTTCACTTGGCAAGTACAAGTTTCCTAGACTTTCCAGACTTCTGGGATTGTAGGTAGTAGCTACGGCTCACCGATCTTACCCAGGAAATTGACAATAATAAAGTTAGAGACGTTCCCCCTACTTCACTTCAAGAACCTCAGAGCACTGATACATAGAGAAGTGAACGATTTTACTCACCCGAAATTCCATACTCAATGAAATGCTCCATATTCACGTGAAGAGGAGAGGCTCTTATAATCATTAAATACTAAAATTTTTATAACTTGCACCTTGCATCTTAGAATCAATTAGATCCCCAAAATATTCCAAAGTGGATAAATTACAAGTTTCATCATGCACAGAATATCAAATCTCTCGCGTATTAGAACCCAAAGTTCATAGAATAGAACGTGATACTGCAGCATACACGTTGTTATCACGTACTTACAACGTGTAAGGATTACTTGGTGCTGTATATACAGAGTGTAGGTGAATTGCTGTGCGTTATAATATTGTTACATTGATATAGTTATAGAGGTTCGATGGGTTGCTTTATGGGGTGGAAATCCAGAAGGTAAACTTAAGGACACAAATTATAATATGAAGTCTGAGTTTTAGAGGAACAATGTTCCAGAATCACGAGAGCAGAAATTTTCTCTATATATCGAATATTTTGGACAGAGGATAAACAATTCGTTAAGTAATTAAAAATTTTTTCATAAAGATGACCTTTTAGCATATCCATTAATATTCCTGCTACAGGGCTTGCAGAACTTCCTTAAGGATAATTATGAAAACTGAATGTGAATGTGTAGAGAGCAATGTATCTCCATCCACCTGCTAGAGTCTAATTCTCTGTTCTTTGCCGTTGTTGCCTTCTAAAGTGCTACTTATTCTACTTTGTGCTAGAAAATGGGACCCCACCCGAAGCGTACTCGTGTTTCCAGACACCGACCCTTCTCATATTTCAGATAATTAGATTCGAACTATAAGTTGGATCATAGAAGGTATGTACCCAGATAGGTATATGAAGAAAATTAAACAAAACTACTGTATAATTTTCAAATAAGTAAGTGAAGTTTCTTTAAAAATTTTTCTTACTGATTTTTTATAATCTGTCATTTGATTATTCGAATGAAGACAGGTGAGGAGCAAATTTTCTTTTCTTTTTTTCTTGAAAATAAGCCGATCCAAGTAAGTATACGAAAGAAGAAACGTTGGATAAGAAACGAGACGTATACAACTGTTACCTATCTACTCTTTTGCGTATAAGAAGGTCGTTAAGAAGAATAAAAATAAGAAGAAGAAGAAGAAGAAGAAGAAGAAGAAGTAGCATTAGGAGGATCAAGCCGTGGTTGGCTCTGGTCCAGAATCGATAAATACCTTTCGAGCATGAATGAATGAATTAGCAAAAACAAAAATAGTCTATGCTGAATCGAGTGCACAAAAATATCTACGCATACGTATGTTCAGTAACTACAACTACTCCCAAGATTAGACGAGTAGTAGTAGTCTATACCAAGCCAATCCTTTTTGCAATCGTAATTTCCACGCCTCTGACGAAAATAAATCTTCGTTTGATTCATTGAGATTCATTGAGGAACGTGAACAACAGTCTGAATGAAGTTGGCTCCGGTTATACTGTAGGTATATACGAGTACTAGCTGGCTACAATTCTTCGGGTAAATAATGATCAACTGTACTATTAGAGACAACTTCGACTTTTGACATACGTCCAAGAATCTTTCACGCTTTAAATATCACTATTTATTATCAAATCTCAAGGGAAGTGTAACAAATTCATATTTAAAAGGACCTGAGCTGAACGTTTGCTTTCTAGATTAATCTGTATCAATTTTTCAATTTCTTGTATTCATTCATTGAAGTTCTGGATTTTCCAAGTTCCGAATTTTGATATTCTGAACTTTGACGACTGTAAAATTTTTAAATCGTCTGAAATAAATTGAAAATTTTTACCGTTGGGAGTTTAAAGATTCGGAACTTTGACCTAGCACCTCCTCACAATAGGTATGGCTGGTTATTAACCGCGGTTATCAATGGATAGAGGATAGAGAAAAAGGGGTCGAAACCCAAGACCCAAATTTCCAATGTTTCAAGGAGGGCCTACCAGATTTTAGACAATTATAAGGGTCGTAGTACTCCCGATTCACGTCGAGGCAGATTGCTATCCCGCAAATTTAAGGTACCACGAGGTTAATGAAACAAGACGTTCGAGTTAACGGAGAAAACGCTATGGCAAAGTAGTAAAAGGGGAGAAGAAACAAGAAGAGAATAAAGATAAAGGTAAAGATAAGAAACGAAACAACGGTTAATAATAATAATAACTGTTTTCTTTCTATTCATTTTTTTTTTTTTTTTCAATAATTAGGAACAGGATGGAGACTTTGATAATCGTCAAATTATACCAAAGACATAAGACAAAGCGTGGGAGAACTACACAGATGGATATACATATATTATATATCTCTTCTAAAAATAAGGTCTTGGATGTCATTATTTTTTTTCTCGTTAATATACCTTTAGCGAGATTGTCCTAATACCGTGCTCTTAAATTTTCATCATTTTTATTTTTTTTTTTTTTTTTAAATCCTAAAACGAGCACTTTGAAGTCAGTCCCCCCGCAAGTAAATGACAACAAATTACTTTCATTAAATCCTCTAAAACGATCATAATATACGACATGTCGTTTTAAGTAGATATACGTATCTTCAAAAAAAGTGAAAACTTGCAGCTGAGTGTTTTACACGCTACATCATCATACTTTGACGACGAGAGTAACGTGTAACTATAAATTTTATTTTTACTTCCATTCGAAAAAGGAGAAAAAAAAAAAAAAAAACAGAATATAATTATAGTCAAAAAAGAAAAATAAGACGTACGTGAAGCAAAATGGAAAGACAAAGTCCAACGAGAAGAGAACGAAACGAAAGGATCAGCTGACGGGGATACCACCATGAATCTATAACTGATTGCGGTAAGTAAGTAAAACAGTCACGCAGTCATATAACAGTTTCACAAGTACAATATACCTATGCCTACAGTTCAGGACAGGGTTCGTTAAATTGACAATTCTCTATATCGTTCGATGAGCGCACCAGAGCGCAGCATATCGGGTCAAAGTTCAACAGTTCACCCACCGTGTTGCATAACATTCTAGGTACCATGCATGTTCTCGCGTGCGGTATAATACTGACCCCCTCATGATAATATTGGTGAAACGTTGAACGTAGATAGAAAGAGAAATAGAGAAAGAGAGAGAGAGAGAGAGAGTACCACGTATAATGGGTACTTTCGACGTTCATGCACACACATGGGTGTAGTATGTACACCAAGGCATTCGTGGCAGTTGTATAATTATATTGGCAGATACAGACTTCGTGACTTGGCTCGCGAAGAGTCGCGTTTGTTGGTCGTCGAGGACGAGTAGGTATAGATATAGCTTAAGGTATTTACTCCTTGTAGTTCTTGATGGAGCTTTTTTTTCTAGCATGGCACGCCCCCGGATTTCAAACAAAACAAAACAAAACCAAACCAAATCAAACCAGACCAAACAAACTTTAATTCCATTCGTAACTATATATTAACTAACATTAATATACCAAACTAATGAAATTTAACTCGGTATAACATATACATATCTATGTATTGTACATGTGTATAATATCAGTAGCGTTAGTTTTAGCAAAGTGTACTTGTCACTCCACGTGTAGGTATACACGTAGAATAATAGATACACATAAGCAAACGAACCATAGAAGTTGAGAGACGTTGTTATATGGAGGAGAAACCTGCTTCACAACTACGATGAATTATCATATACAATACCTATACAAACGGTAGTTAATAATTTCACGAAACTTTATTTTCTTTTTCACTCTTGTACAGTCTATAATTTTTTATTTTTTTTTTATTTTTCCAGTTTCACCCTCGTTTAGAATCATGAATTGAACGTATTCCCTCGATCCCAACGACGAGTTTGCATAATCAGTACAAAGGATTTTTTCTGATAGTAATGATCGTTACGATCTCAATGACTGTACGCGAAGTATATATATATATATATATAGCGATCATTAAATAAACGGTTTTTATATCCTCCCTCCCCCTCCGTCGCCCTGTTACCAGAAAAGCATATAGGGAAAATATTCGCGGATATTTTATATAGAGTTCGGAATTCAGATCACGGAGGCTGTTTCACTCGCAGTTAGGTATGACTTATGTGACAGAGTAACATGATATGACACAATGGGTTAGCCGTTAGTATATATGGTAGTTGTGAGTAAGTAGGTATAGATATATATAAATGGTATATATGTGTGGATTTAATCGAGCGTGAATAATATGTGTTAGGAGAAAATAGAACGAGGAACAGAAGTAGGAGAAGAGGAGATTGGTTTCGTGAAAAGAGATAGTCTACAGTTAATTAATTAAGTTATTAATGATAATGGACTTGTGATATGAGAAGACGTTTTTTTTTTTTTTCTTCTTCTTCCACATAGATGACGAAAAATCTGTTGTATACGAGATTTAGGTGAGTATATTAGCTAGACTACCGCGTACTAGTTACTATACTAAAACGTAGGTGTAGGTGTAAGTATAAGAAAAATAAAATCTAACGATCCCGAGGTTTGAAAGTATGAAGATTAGTAGCTAAGATAAGTGCTATAAATATGGCTTCCAGGAAGGAGTCTTACGGTGTTATCGGAAAAACGGGCCATCGGATACCCCGGCGACAGCTGATACCGTAGCTAGACGCAAGCAGGGGGATATGTAGGTATAGGTACTGGGATACGGAGAGAAAGAGTATAAAGGGATGTGCAGAACGGTGAAACCCACGAGTCGTACTTATTGTCTTCTAGCCAAAAAAATAAAACGAAAATAAAAAAGAAAAAAATGTGTATAAAAAACGGTGGTAATAAAAATAAATCACCACCAAAAGGAGGCGTGTGCAGCAGGCTCTCATGTGAAGAGGATGAGAAGCGAGAAAACACAACGAATTTTTCTATATACCTTATACCTCTCTATATATATAAGGTTTGAAAATCAAGTTTTTACAAAAAAATTTTAAATTTGTATAATTTTTTATTTTTTCAGTTTTTTTTCCAGATTTTTCATACTTTATTCTGACGTATGAATTTTGATTCTAGTTATTCATGTCAATGAAGTTTTTTTGATAATGAAATACCATGACTTTTTTACTCCTCCGCTTATTTATTAATTTGCAATTTTCTTACGTCTTTTCACACTTTTTCGTGGTAATTTGATAATGATTAGACTTTATCTTCGACTATTATCTATTTAGTTGAAAAATTCACTATGATTATAATCTTCCCGGAATTTTAGTAGACCAAATTTATAAATTTAGTCAATGAATTAGAAAAACCTTTTTTGAGGTCTGGATATTCGTTTCCAAAGTCGTAGATCAAGTCGGATTAGTAAACCTATATTATTGAATATATGTACGTGTAAACATATTTATTCGCCACTGTGATTAAAGAGATTAAAAACATTCGATTCTGTTGATTACCGAAATGCTTATCATTAGATAACGCCATAATATTTATCTATAAAAAGAATTGGTGATTCGCAATAATCAAAATCCTTAAAATCATGAATATAAACGTTATTTGAACGTTTTAATAAACCGGTCAGGTTCAGACTTCGAAGAATATCGCAAGGGTATGATAAATCCGAGTAGGTACAATTTTAGCTCGTGACTAAACGATATGCAGAAGAAGAAGAAAAAAATGGAATAAGCTTATGTACACGTTCGTGGAAATCAAAAATGAAAAATAAAATATAAAACAATTTCTTATACATAGGTGCATATATTTGTACCTATACATATACCTCGACACTTCTGATTATTATCCTACCATAAATTTATGCAATCTCTATTTTATTTTATATTCCTCACGCGAATTGTATATAAGTAAGATTTAAAATAATCCGCTATTACGAGTACGTACGTATGTATGTACATACATACCTACTGCACGTGGTACACGTCACAGCTGGCTCATACTTACTTACGGAAGAAGCTTGATTAGTCAGGTAGGTAGATGGGTAGGTAGGTACTCGTTGCTGCAGCTAATTGCCGGACGCGTTATCCGAAACCCTGAAGGCGTGGCTGCTGCTGGGAACGTTAGTTCCCGGTGAGATTTAGCACGTGCATAAATTTGCAATCACCCAGAAGGAAGAGGAGGAGAAGGTAGAAGAGATGTTATACTACGCAGGTTACCTGCCTACTTCGCACGCGGCAAAAGTATTATTCTACACCCCAAGTCTACCGCTGTTGCTACTATGTGCCTGCACGGATGGAATTAAACTCGTATAAGCTAATCGTAAGCCGTATAATGCTAATTTCATTTGAATGACATCACGGTTTGCTTGTTTTCGCGTTACATGCACCTTTTTACATTCTCAGTATAAAAATTTTCAAAAATTTTTATTCCTTTCTTAGTTCTTTTCAAATAATCAAACTTTTTCTCAAATTATCACGATATATATGAAGAAATATTTCAGTTTTAGTTTAATTTTGAAAAAATCTTTATCATACTCAATAAAATTTCTTTATTTTCCTAATATATTAACTCCGTTCTTTGTATATATATATATTCTCGTCAAGTAATCGTATCTAAAATTTTCTATTAAAATTTAATTACGTGTAATAAATTCAATTATTCAATTATTTCTGACTGATAACGATAACGCGGAAGTAGTTTAATAAAGATACGTGAAATTAATTTATCACTTAAATTAAAAGTATTTAGCAATGCGTTACGTATCTTTATATATGTAGATATACATAAAAGATGACATTCCTGCCTGATCGTGGACTCTGTTTTTTTTTTTTTTTTCATTTAGCGGTATTTGGGGCAAAGAGATATAAAATGTCAACGGTCACATCGGATGACGTAAAATCTATTTATTTGATTTTTATTTTTTTCGTTTTCCCTTTCTCTCTCTTCCTCTTCTTCTCCTCGTTAACGACTGTTTTTTTTTTTTTTATTTTTTATTCTTTCTACTTTACATCTGGTCATAAACCAGATATCAATCAGTCAGACAGTAGCGATATAATCCTAAGAAGAAGCCAGGGATAAGGAGATCCTTAAAATCAACCGAACGTATTTTCTGTCTCTTTTTCTATTTCTGTATCTATCTCTCCCTTTCATCGTATCTTCCGCGTTTTCTCTACCGAGTCATTGATGTCTCAATAAATCGTTCAGAACATCGCAGAGTCTTCGTTGCATGCAACTCCGTTATTTCTTATTCCTTTTTGAATCAATCAACGCGAATGCATCAGGCTAGAACATCGCGATATATAGAATTCGTTAGCGTTTCAACTGTAACAGATATATATGAAGCCAGAAAGGAACGCAACAACATTTCAACAACCACGAAGCCAAAGTAGCAGCAGCAGAAACAGCATCGAGGTGATAAATAAAAACTAAACAAGTTTTCACCCTGCACTCTCTCAGTCAGTATACCGTGACGAGTCACTCTTCGGGGATTAACAAATAGAGAAATATCGATACATCGGACCGAAGTGGCTCGTATAGTTAATGTAATGGAATGACGTCTCGAATGGCAAAGAAAAATTTAACTGCAAAAAATAATAATTCAATGAATAATTTAAATTCGTCAATCAGGGTTCATCACCATTTGCTTTGAATATAAAAAGCCATCTTTTAAATTTCTTGTCTAGTCTTTAGTTACAGGTAACACAATAATGCAATAATATTTAAATAAAGGCGTAATGGTGATGTGCATTTAAAATACTTCTGTCCTTATAACTATTTCCGGACTTTGCGAAAAATATATCTAGATGCAGGTATCTATATCAATCATTGTAAGTATAAGTAATTGCATTTTGGAAAGGTATAAAAGTATCTTTTTTATTTTTTTCTTTATATTTTCTGTTTTTAATTTGAAGAGAAATTTTTTAGAAATAAATTTCAAAGCCGCATAACAAATAATAATAATAATAACAATAATAATAATAATAATAATAATAATAATAGTGTGCGATTATGTGAAGTATAGATAAGATTATATTATTAAGTCTGAAGAAACCGGCGACAGGTATAATACAAGTGAGACTTTGAGGAGATGACGTTTTGAGGTGAGCCTCATACGTGGATCTTTATCAACGAAATTAGCATTCCTGCAGTAGTAGTTACTACCTTACAGCAACAGCAATTTAGAAATCGTTGAATAACAATTAGCTAAAAAAAAAAATGAAATGAAAAATAACAAATAAATACAAATAAAAATTATCTGCCTGACGCGACGGTGTGTTTTATATCTATAGGTATATTATCCGAGCTAGAGAATCGTCGCAATGCAATCATATATATGTAATGAAGAGAAAGAGAATTCTATAGATATATAAATATATATAAATATATGATAATCAATTATCGACGTATATATAAATGACGTCATGTGTTACGTTGACAAAGTATTTCTCCTTATTATAAAAAAAAAAAATTCTTTGAAAATACTTCGTGTAGTAAATTTTAAAGACAGATAAGAAAATAGAAGACGTAGAAGACATACCATATAATGTATGGGTAAAAATTCAATCAATCTATACTGTATTGCACCACCCCCCTAAATGGAATAAAAAATTTTAAAAATCAGAGTTAATCAATTAGTGAAGTTTTCATTGTATAATTCTTATATAGGAACACCAACTTTCCCATAACCCTGTGGGTTAATTTTGAACAATGCCTAATCCCATGGGTAGCTGCTGCTGCTGGCGCTGCTACTACTGCAAGAATAGTATTTAAAAATTTAATTAAATCGTACTAGTATACGAGGTTGCAGTAACAGTTACAGTAGCAATAGAAGTAGCAATTCCTTCGTGCACAGTACGGATATAAAGCGGGTTTAAAACAGCAGCTATATGATAAAACAAAGCAAGCTATTTCATTGTTGCGTATTGCGTTTAGAATCTGTCGGATATGTGTTAATGATGATGTATGTATGTTACGGGAGGTGAGGTACTACATATATACGAGGTAGAGAGAAATATAGAGGTAGGTTTCGAGTAGAGTTATAACTGTGTTCTAGGACGCCAAAGCGACGCCTTGTAACGGTATGTGCGATAATTCTTCTATATTATAGATCAAGATAATTGATACGTCAAGTACCGGCGCCTGAAGATAACCGAAATTGTTTTTAATTGCTCTGCAAACGAAACGATCGTTTCGTAACTTTCCTGTTTGCCATTTTTTTCTTTATTTTTTTTCTTTCTTTGTCCCACTTTTTCTTGTCTTATCAATTCGAGGTTTATACAATTATTTTTAGTTCCATTTTATCATTTTGATTCTGACAAAACAAAAATTAGTCGAGCCGAAGAAAAATATTCATAGACAGGGGTTTGTTTGAACCGAGTAAAAATTACCCAGCACGCTTAAAAAGAGATGAAGGGAGACTAGGATAGGATAGGTATCTATGTACTCAATGAAACGGATGATATATTATCTCTAGGCTAATTCTGTACATAGGTAAAGAAAGAAAAATAGACAAATGTGAATTTTAGTTTTTAGTATATGGATTTAGTATATGGATGTAGCTATGTTCATATAGCAGCAATGGAAGAAGACGAAGCAGAGACGGAAACAGCGTCAGAAGCCCGTCGATACAATTTCGTATTTCAGGAATGTATTAAATAAACATAAGAAGAAAAAAAAAAAAAAAAACCTTTCGACGGTTTCTTTCCGCGGCCGTCCTATATCGTTAAGGTATTTCCAGCCTAAACACAACACACTATACCTACCACCTATCGCAACGCGAACGTCTTACTATACATCACGTCCAAAGGGTCGATAACCTACGTCTATAAATTTTTTTTTTTTATTTTATACTTTTTTTTTATTTTTTATTTATTCATATTTATTGTTTTCTTTTTTTTTTTTACATAGGACAGCTGCTAGCACTACTACTTGCAGTATATTTCTCCAAAAGCCGCAAATCTGTCGACTTCAAAAACCGTTAAATTTTCTTCTTTTTTTCATTCTTACCAAATTATTATTATTATTTTTGTTTTTCGTGTTATTTTTATTTTTTCTGTTGTTTTATTCTTCAGATTGTAGAAGACGAAAAATCGTCTCTTCGCAACTTGAGATGTCGAGGATGCATAAATAATTTTATTCACCTGCAACAGAAAAACAGAAGAAAAAATTAAAAAATTAGAAACAAAAATAAAAGAAAATGTAATACATATTATATCTATACTATAGGATACACATCATGTGATTAGGGAGAGGACGTGTCGAGAAGAAGAGACTGACTTGCGATAGTGTGACGCTGGTGTTTCGGATCACTAGAGATTCTAGAGTGCCCACGTGTTCCATTAGGTATGTCTCGGGGCAAGTTGCTTCCGACAGCGTCAGTCAAAATGAAATTCAATTCTTTTCTATCTTATATAAACGGCCTAAGAAGTAATCGAACGGAGTGAGTTGAAAAAAAGTAAAAATAAATAAATAAATAAAAAAACGTATATAAAGACAACCGTTTGGATATGACTTCGTCACAGTCTTCGCTAAACTAGACTGCAGCAAATCGCAATAATAAGAATTTAAATTATTCAGAAAATTTGAAAAATTAAAAACATTAAAAAACTAATTATATAAGAACCGTAAAACTTTTATTTATTCATTTTTTTTTTTTTTGTTTAAATGATAATACGGATTAAAAAAAAATATTGTACATACATACATAGATATTGGTGTATTATATGTATAATATAAAAATTCAATTTCATGCGAGAATACGGAGAATCAATCGACGGCAGAGGCACGTATCCCACCCAATCTCGTCGATTTATATACGATATGTTTTTGCATTTCTTATTTTTTTTTTCCATTATTCTTTCTCTTTTTTGTTATCTTCTAATTTATTTCCGCTCTACTTGTGGTCTCAATAGCTACAGGGGTGCGGCCGACCGCGCGAGGTAGGGAGGAAAGGAGGGGAAGCAAGAAAAGTAAATTGAATCGTTCGGTTCAATGATGAGATAAACAAATCTCTGAAATCCTACGCTATACTTGAAAGGTGGGGTAAAGAAAAAGAAAAAAGAGAAAAAGAAAAATTATATTATTACGCAATATTATTATTAGTTTTTTTTTTTTGTTTTCTCAATAAAAATGACGCGCCATGTCATCCACCTTCTCAACTCTACGCGACGCGACGTCCGGGCCAGACTACCTACTGACTCGTCCTACTCTCCAGGCTCCGATTTCCCGCGGAGCTATGAGGTGGTCCTTCGCCTGCCTGTCTACGACATTTTCTACTCTGAGAGCAAGTCGAATGACTGCTGCAGCTGACATTATTTTCATTTTTATATATTTATTTATTTATTTTTCTATGTACATATATACATGAGAAGCGTATTGGTCGATATACTTGCGATCGGTAGAATATAGATAAATATTTTTTTCGATGATAATATAAGGAATAAAATGTACATCGATAATTTTGTAAAAAATAAAAACGCATATTCCGAGACGTATTTAATCGTATAAATTCGCAAAACAGAAAAAGAAGCAGTTCACAAAAAATAGAAATAAAATAAAAATTTTTTTGAACATGAAAACGCGTATACCCCTATTTTCTTTCTTCTTCTTCTTTTCTTTATATACATATAAAAGAAGAAGAAAAAGAAGGGGAAATAAAAAAAAAAAAAAAAAAACTATATATCCGAGTATGTTAATATCGTGTAACTTATTACCGGACGTGGACTGCTGCTGGCTCCTTCTTGCTTGCTGCGGGTATAGCTTGAGTATAGAGGTATGTAGTACATTACATACATTCATACAACGACGGGTATTACCGTCGTCACGCAACGGGCGCGCGTCTCCGCGACGCCCATATACGTACATTACATACATAACTATGTATTTCACCATATACATATATTATATATATATATATATATACCTACGCACAGCTGTGACTGGGTGTAGATTTCGGTGTCTTTCCCTTTCTCTCTCTCTCTTTCTCTCGTTTATTTACTTTTTATGGGTATATATTAAGGTACATAGGTACAGATCATCAAAAAAGTTATTTCACTTAACAGGATATTGCCCTTGTCTGTAGAAGCAATATAATTTCTACTAAATTTCATTTTTAACTTCCCGCTATGAAAATTTAAAATTTTCAAAAAAAAAAAAAAAAGGGAAATTATCGGCCCGATTTTCTAAAATCGAGTTTTTATCAGGTTTCGACGTTTTGGGGCTCGAGGAAGCTATTCTGACTATTTTTGGATAAGCGTCCGCATGTGTGTGTGTGTGTAAAGAAATTTTTGTCGTACGATATCTTTAGAACGAATCGACTGATTGGAATGGTTCTTGCGACGATCGAAAGGGTTTATCAAGACTTAGATCAGATTAGATTTTGGAGTCGATCGATCTAGTAGTTTCAAAGTTATTTGAAGAATGAATGAATTATTGAAAGAATGTTTTTAGCCCATAACTCCTAAGCTGTTCGTACGATGAGTCTCAAAACTTGATCAGATTTGAGTCTTGGATAGCCCTTTCGATTGCCGCAAGATTCATCAAAATTGAACGATTAGTTTAAAAGATATTACACGACAAAAATTTCTTTTTTTGTCGTACAATACTTTTGAAAGGAATCAATCGATCAATTAGTGTAGTTGAAAAAATAATTATTTAAAAAATAAAAATTGAAAAGAATATTTTTTTTTTTTTATTATATGTATATTATGTATGTATACCTATAATGTTATATTCGAGTATTGTTTGCTGTCAAACGTCACGTCGCGTGGTTTGGATGTTAAATCGATAATATATTTAACGTTAAATTAACAGCTTGAAAAATTTCATTAAATAATGATCCTTGTATAACCCAGCTATTTCCAGCTGTACCCAAAAACATCAGAGTTTAATAAGTATGTACACATAATTTTATCCGAATAATTCGCAAAAATAAAAATAAAAAATTACAATAAAAACAAATTTCTCTCTGACTTTTTTAAACACTGGATTCTTTTTTTTTTTTTTGTATTTTTTGATTCTTTTCTTGTAAATAATATAATAACGAAACTTTTTTTTTTTCTTTTTGACGGAAAAAGAAAAATAAAATAAAAATAAATAAGTTAATTAAATAAAATTTAATGATACTTATATGTATAGCTGTGTGTTATTATAACGTTGGTTATAAAATCCCTGGTGTAATGAAGCGCGAATTAGCCAGTTTCGCACGAGCCAACCCAACCTAACATAATTATTATCCAACCCTAACCTGACCCATACCCGGCTTGGCTTGGACTTGGACAGCGTGCATAATTAATTGTAACAATGCCCTATGACGAGAGTTGGAAGGTAGGTAGGTAGGTATTTTCTTAGGCACGCGAAAAGCCAGGTTTCGTTCGCTGCAAGGAGAGTAAAAGAGAGAAGAGGAAAGAGAGAAGGGAGAAGAGAGAAGAGATACGAAAATCGAGAAATGCGGGGGGCAAGGGTGAACGAGACCGTTTAACATCAGCTTTATCTACGTAATTAAAATTCTTAGTACAACCCCCCTGCATGCAGCGATCTATGCAATCCATAAATTTACCCCAACGAATTTCTCTGTTTAATATTACAAAGAGAGTCATTTTCATATTCAACAAAAGCGAGTCACTAGCAAGATTTTAGGTAAATTTTATACCCGTCTATGAGTTCGAATACGAGAATTAGATTTTTAAACTAAAAATATAATTCTCTTATATTTTTACGTTAGAGTTGTAAATTATAATCAGCGTTTGCACTTGAAATTCTGATCAACGTCTCAACATCTTACTAAATTTTAAAATTCTACTTATAGCTTCAAAAGTTTGCGAAAAATCAACTCAATGATAAATTTTATTTTCGCTTTGGAATTTATTCGTCAATCAGTTCCCAAAACGTTTGATTAAAGATCAAGAATGTGTAGATCGAAGCCAGGATCACAAAGCATCTCTGAATTCTAGAATCCAAAGGTCGAAACTAGAATTTAAAAAGTCTAGTCCACGCCTATAAACTTTCTCAAAATTGACGATAACTCTCTCGGTTTTAGGTACAAATCGGAATTTCATTTCACATGCACAATTCTATTCTATAAAATTCTAGTTTTCACCTCGAAGTCTATATAGTCTTGGTTAAGAAATTGTATAATAGAACTAGAATTTTCTAGTAGTATATTCAATTCCATATCAAATGTGAATAAAAACGTTTGAATCGTGAAAGTGCATTATGAAGAGCCACGTCATCTTTCATATAGATGGCATTTCGTTATATAGAAATGAAATTAAAGTGTGGGAATAGAAATTGAGAAGCTTTGAATGACTACGCCGTCTGGTACCTGCAGGCATTACAGCTTTTCCAATATACCGCCGAGAAATTGGACTGTTGGTGCAGAGATATAAGAAAATTTGAATATAAGCCACGTGCACTATCGCGAACTATAACCTAAACCTAAACTTTGGGTTATGGTTTAGGTTTGGGTTTGGGTTTGGTTGGTATATATTATGACGTTCATATACAGCATTTACTTTATATCCTTCATACTGGTTTCGCAATCTCTAAATATACCAAACAGAATAAAATGTATTTCATCCCTTGCTGAAAATCTATCCTCTAGACTGTTGAAATTAAACAGGAAACCACGAATCATTATGCTGTGCGAATATACATATAATGATGAACAGTAGCAGCATCAGCATCAGCATCAGCATCAGCATCATCATCACCATCACCCCCAATAATACGAAATTTCCCTGTATAGTGCAGCTTGCCATAAACTCGAAGCTATCCACTTTGCTAGTGCCGGGCATTTTCGTCCCGGGGTTTGGCCACCGTGGTGAGAACATGCGGTGGTACTAGTACCATGGTAAATGTAGTTATACAGAATGGTAGATAGAAGAGGAGAGGAGAAATAACATCAATTTATGTCGAATTAACCAAGGTTATGTTAAGCCACGATAATTACGAAACTTTATGGACATTAGTTACGAATAACCGAGCTGCAGAATAAGATGAGGATGTGCTTCTATATTGAAATATGGATTTTTAGGATATGTACCAACTGCCTCGTGAAAATTTGCGTAACAGTTTTCCCTCCAAAATTATACTACAGTACTAATAGTTCGGTGTTGAAATTGAATTAACGTAAATAATAAGCTTCGTTCAATTTTAAACTTTGCAAAAATTTCGTTCTTCGGCATCTAGATAGGGTTGTACCGAAATTTCACAACCATGTATAATGATTGTTATTATTTTTTTTACTTTTCATCATTTTGGTGATGAGAAAAAATGACTTTTGTTCATTTCGATCAATCTATTTACGTTTTCGAGTATCCAAGATCAGAAAAACACGACAAATGAAGGATGGGGCTGAATTGAAGTACCGAATTTTTAAATTTCTGATAAAATACTATTTTCCTGGTCTTCTATCTCATGATTTTTTAACCTGACATGCTCTGTAGATGCATAAAATTTGCATAAATTCTTTCATTTTCTGGATCCTCGATGCTGGGTCATCGGTAGTCCATTTCGTCGGTTCGATATAAGTCCTGAACTTTAATACGTAATACGGTTGAGTCGGGACCCGCGGTTTCTTTTCGAGGTAAATAGATATAGGTAGATAGGTAGGTGTAATTTAAGACAAGCGCAGAACCGTGGGTAGTAGTTATATATATACGTGGAGCAGTAGCAGCAGTAGGTAGTAGCAGCAGGAGCAGTCAGAAAGAACAATATTTTAGAATTTATTTGGCAGATTGTTGTAGTGGCGCCAGTGGCTTTGGAACCACTTGCCTTCTTTCCTTCTTCCATTTCGTTCTCAATTTCATATTTTTTTTTTATTTTCATTATATATCTGGTTTTTTTTTTTCTTCTAATTTTATGGTTTTGTGAGTCTTTTTCTCCCTTACCTCGACCCATTCCACGATCCTTATTTTTTTAAATTTCATTATGACTCTGCTTTCGATTTTTGGTTTCATTTTTCATTTTTCACCTTTTATTTATTTATTTGTTTTTTTTCGAATTCCAAACTGTCGAACGTAACAGTAGGTATACCGCTGGAACCTGTCTTCTTGCATGCACTATACTTTACAGTCCACAGTCGTCAACTACTACTACTACTACTTATATACTGCTACTTCTGCTGCTGCTGCTACTGCACCTGTAATTAGCGTTCACGTTCACGCATAAATTGTGTATTTAAATGATGCGGAATGTTAATTGGTTTCTAGACTACATATTTAATATCATACTATTCGAAATGATATATGAATAATGTTATCGCAGTATAAGCCAAATGCGGAATTTCAGTTTTCGTTTTTTTATTTAATTTATTATTCGTTTCTTTTTTTCTTCTAATTACGTAGGATTTTACATAAGATAAACTTGGTGAATGTATATGATACACATACACATATCATGAACTATATGTAAAATACCTGTTTTGAAAAATAGAAAAAAAAAAGATTTCTCCCGATATATACCTAACGTATTTTATTTATTCACGATACGTACAATTTTAATACGATTTGAAAAAAATTCCGGCTCAGTAGGCACTTAACCGACCGGATATGTACCGGATGTTTGAAACAGCAAAACCTATTGCATTTGCTCAATACCAATCAATAGAAATTCTGACTGGAGCAAATTTTTCACCATTTCATTCATGATTTTCGTATTTCTTTTTTTTCTCTCTCTCTCTCTCTTCTTTAACTTACATTTACTTCAATTATTATTCCTCTCTTTAAAAAAAAACTTCACTTCTAATTCTTCCGAATAATTATTATTTTGATTTTAATATAATTCGGATGTATAATTCGTGGATGTCAATTTCTCTCCGTATTAAGCCGGAATCGAATTTATATAAAATCGAAATAAATCAATAAATAATAATAATAATAATAATGATGATGATGATGTATTAAAAAACCATATAAAATGTGGTTAGTTAATGTAACATGATTTTTATACGGTATATATATTTTATCGCGAAAGTCTCGACGATCGTATCAAAAAGGAAGGAAGGAAGGTTCACGGGTTCTGTAACCCAAGTAAGATTGCGGGCTAAGGTTATCCCAAAAATAGGTTTAATTACGAACAACATGACGCGGTTTTGGCGAGGTTTGCAGAAGGTGGGAGAGGGACCAGATAGCAACGGCCACAGCTATATAGCTAAAGCTACTACCTACTATGCGCCACGTACCAAGGGACGTTGCCAATATTATTCCGGTGTGACAGCGCGGTGGACCACAGGAAACAAGGACAGAAAAAAAAAAACAGAAAGAAAAAAAGGAAAAAAAAAAGTTAGTAAAAAAATGAATAAAAAGAAAAGCAAAAAAGTTGTAAAAGAGCCGCGGAAATGAATTAAAAATAATAATAATAATAATAATAATAATAAAAGAGAATTTAACACCGGGACAAGATGCTCGGCTCCCTTGGAAACAAACTCGGTGTAAAACAGGGCAGCTATAGGTGGTATATATATATGTATGTATCTACCTACCACTATACATATATGCTTTGAAGCAATTACCACCTTAAGAGGAACTGAAATTGGTATACACAGGTGATTTTATTACCGTATAGCCTTAAGGTCTAATAATAAAATTTTATCGCTTCGAATATAACGTGATGCGGGGTTAAATTTACATACATGTATATATATATATATATATATATATATATATATATATATATATATATATATATATATATATATATATATATATATATATATATATATATATATATATTTAATTTTTTTTTTTTTTTGTTTTTTTGTTTTCAGAAATTGGTTCGTTATTAAAAAATGCTGCTGCGTTAAAGTAAGAGATTTTAGTAGCAGCAGTTGTCGTAGTTTTAGTCTGAAGAGAACCGAGTGCAAGTGGTGGGAAAAAAAGCACTTTCAAAAAAAAAATAATTAAAAAATAATAATAGACGAGGTGTTGGTAAAGCTGCTATAATTGACGAGGAATTTTTTTTTTCTTCTTTTTATCTTTGATTTCTTTTTTTTTTTTGTTTCGTAGATACATTTTTTTTTTGTATCCTTTTCCTAATTACGAATTTCGATAATTAATTAATGAAATAAAATTAATTAATTAATTTATTAATTATATATACTTTAGTACAGTAGTACGTGACGTTCAAGCGGCGTTTAATCACCTTCAACAGTTTCGGTGTGTATTATAAACATATACTATATACGTATAAGTATATAGGCTTACAGAGGCATATATATTTATATATATATATGTATATATGTATGTATATTATACACCGACTGATGCATTTTTAATTATCCTAATCGACAGAGGAGTCGGAGCCACGCTGACGCCTGCAGTTACGTAATAATTATAACCACAGTTTAAATCTTTATATAAGTAGTTTTATTAATGTATGAGATTGTTATATTGTAGGTAGATATTTATTTAGAGAGAAGAAATATAAATTATTAATTAAATCATTAATTGCTTGGATTGTCGATACGACATTTACAACATTTTTTTCATTTCCTTTCTTTTTGATTTTCATTTTTAACTACCTACCTCTTTCTCTGGCTGAGCTATTTGATAAAATGTTTTTACATTATTTTAATATTCTCTTCTGTTTCAATTATTAAATTTTTTTTTTTTTTTTTTCAACTCGTTTAACTTTTTTTTTTTTTTTTTTAAACACGTATACATATGTATATATGACTCTGATATAATTTTATAAACTTATACTCCTACCCGCTTTCGTATAATTTATAAGGATGGGAGCATCACGTTTTTCTAACCGATCTTTTCTACGATCCTCGAAAGTTTCGAGCAGCTAGTGAAAGAAAACTAGAACTTTTCAGTATAAGAGAGGTTATCAAGAGGATAAGGAAGAGGAAGAACAAGTCTCGCCGAAGATTATTCAAGCTGAGTAAAAAAAAAGGGTTAATACAAAAAATCTCTCGTTCTGTCTCCTTCTCTTTCTCTATTTTTACTCTTTCTGTCTGTTACATAGACGGAGAGCAGCGTAATGACAAAAAATAATTAATTAGACACGTCAGTGACGTAAATCGGGAAGTATTACGTCGAGGAATAAATAAATTTTTGAAATCACATATCGTACATAATATTTTATAATTTTATATGATTCAGGTTAACAATTTTTTTGCAAACAAGAAAAAAAACTTGTTAAAAAAACTGCGTAACAATTCTCAAAAAAATAAATAAATAAATAAATAAATAAATAAATAAATAAATAATTAAGGAACGATTAGAATCGTAACATTCTTGATGAGAGAAACATGTGCACTATCCTAAGTGTACCAAGGAACTAAAATAAAAAAAAAAGGTTCCTTCAAGTAACTAAAACCGCGATAAGCCAGAGAATAAAGAATAAAGAGAAAGAGAAAGAAGAGCTCGGAACTAAGGCCGGAAGGTATACACTAGCTCAAGTACAAGCTAGCTGACCAGATATAGGTATATACATATATAAAGTGTTGGCTGAGCGTTGGTAGACACGCAACAGTCGTTCGTCGGTGGCCGATGGTGGTAACTGTGGCTGTGACGGTGGTGGGCAGCGAAGTTATCAGGTACGTGTATCTCAGGGCGTGAAAAACGTTCCGATCAAAAAGATACGGGGTATTGTCCAGCGCCATTGTTCGCGCGTTGATCTCGCACCGCTGCCATACCACCGCCACGACCGTGAACAGCTCCAGAACGTATCCTCGTCAAATTTTTTTCGGACCTTTCGCGATCAAATACGCAAATCTGCGTATGTACAGGTGTAACCAAAAAAATTTAAAAAAAAACATTTTCGAGATTAAATATTTCTAATTATAGGTATATATAATATACACATATAATAAATACATGTGTGCGGGTTGTATGTATTTATATACCTGGTTTATCCCATGTGGCTATACACATACACGATAGGAGCTACTTTGGGTATATATAATACGTATAATAAGATACATAGGTATATATCTATGTAGGTATAGAGATAGGGAGGTAGATAAGTCTCAGAGACCAGGTGGTGGTTCGAGTGGGTTAAGGAGGCTGAGCTTCGCCAGGATAGGGAATGAGAGCCCGCGTAATCCTGCGTTTACACGCGAGGTAGGATTAGCGAAAAGAGGAGCAAGAGAGAGAGAGAGAGAGAGCGAGAGAGACAAAGAGAAGAGAAGAGCTGGGGGCTGCGTTGCTACGTTAGCGAAAACCCAAATATACCTATATACCCATATACACATATACATTACAAGATTCAACCACCGGAACTCGTCCCTCGTTATGTAAGAAGGAAAAGGATAAAAGAAACAAAAAAAGCATAAATATATTTTGCATATTCAAATAGGTACTGCACATGCAATGGTTAATACCTGGACCAAATTTCTGTCAATACTTTCAGGTACCTACATACATAGAGTCATCGTATCACCTAGCCAAGAGAAATCCTGTGTATAGGTATAAGGCAGATACATAAACGAATATATCGAAAAAATTCTACGGCATGAAGTTTCCCGCTTCAGATTTGCCGGACTACAGGTCTCTAATATGTATAAGGTAAGTATGTATGTATGTATGTATCGTATGATATGTAAGTGTGTATGTAATGTGTTGCGCTTATTTGTCAACGAGACGATCACTGGCGCGACAAACTTCGCGATCGGTTTAACGCTTAACGTTTCGTATAAGGGAAAAGGCGCGCGCGACAACGTCTATAGTAGAATTGATAGGGTTTTACTTGATGCTTAGTGCTTGGTGTTTGTTGCTTGTTGCACTTCTGCTACAGTATTATACTGCAGGTGTATATGTATATAGAGAACCCGGACGCTCTTTAAACGACGGCAATCAATCGAGTTTGAAAAGAAGTCTAACCAGAATAAAACTACCCATTATCGAATGGAGGATACTGAGAAATAGGAGGAGGCTATCTCGCACCACGACGCCAATGGACGTCAAAGCCGTTTCGACGAGAAAGAATGAAAAAAAAAAACAAAAAAAAATAGAGACCACAAAGAAAAACGAGAATTATAACGTCTGTCGCTAATAAAGAGCAGTTAGATATATTCTGCAGTTTTTTTGTTTTTTTTTTATTTGTTTCTTTGTTTTACTCATTTCATCGTATTGTTTCATTAATTGGAGGGACGGGGACAAGGTTTTTCTATTCATATTTTTGAAATTTTTTTCTCTCTGTTTAATGAATTCCATTGCCAAATACGGCGAAGGCCAAGTTGGAGGACGCGACCTGGTCGGGGGTTCCTCTTGACGCGGTTTGTAGATTGAAATCAACGCTTTCAATTCATGCTCCAAACCCATGCCTCCTCTGAATCAGTACAGCAGAGGGCATGGGCATGGGCATTTGGATTTGGATTCGTATTCGTATTCGTATTCGTATTCGTATTCGCCTACGCAAACGCCCGAACACGTTCTCTCTGCCATTTAAATCTCAAGATTTTTGGTAAATACCCACTTTCCCATTGTTTCGTCAAAGTCAGCAGTCGGCCATGTACCTACCTTTGTACGCAATACGGGAGCACGGAAGCCGCAAAAAAAGTGAAAAGATAAAAAAGAAAGAGGGAAAAAAAAAGAAGAAACGGTATTATGATTTTTGCGAATTCTATACGAAAAAGAAAAAAAAAAAACAGAAAAAATTCCGCAATGTGTTTTTCGTGTAAACGACGTACTACGTATTACATTTCAAGTTCGGAAATAGACAAATCATTATCAAAAAGTATGAAAACGGATCAAAATAAGTAAAGATACTTTGTGAATTGAAAAACAAGAAAAAAAAAAGAAAAAAAAAATGACGTTGAAAAGGCTAGACTTTACATGAGATAATGTGCGAAATGAGTAAACGATACGTGCGGATAAAGTCGTCGTTGGATCGAAGCAGTCTATTGACTAACTGTGCATATAATCTTAATTACTAGCTTGCTTACTGCCCATCGATACTCTGTATAATGATCGATTTAAGCAATCGAGTCCATGTCCAAGTCGACGATGTCGATGTCAGTAGATAACGACAGGATACAAGATAAAAGCAGAGAAAATAAAGAAAAATAAAAAAAATAAACAAAAAAAAAAAACATTTCCAAGTACATAATCAGTTTTGCCTTATTCGCCTAACGAGCAACATACACACACGCACACACACATACACTCACTTTGCTCAATTGAAACTCGACGATTACAATATAATCTCATCATCTGTACCCTGCAGTAGCTGTGATTTGTCGGAGGATTGAACATGGATTTAATAATAAACGTTACGTTTTGGGTAAAAGGTAAAATATATCTCTTTGAAGTTTTTTTTTGTGATCAATTTTTCAGAGAAGTGTAATATTTTTTCCTTCCTTTTTTATTTTACAATAATTTTGTCAATCTGTCTTTCTCAATCAAGAGAAAAGCAAATAACAATAAATGAACAAAAGTTTTTGATTTTTTTTTTTTTTCTTCGAATTTGTTTATTAACTCAATTTTTTCATCAATTTCAATTACAATTACATGTATGACTAGGTTTATGTATGTACCTATGTGTAGGTAAATATGTATAATGTATGTAGGCGAATTAAACGAGGGCCAATTTATACCTGCTGATGCCAGATGTCAAACCGACAGTTTAACGTTGGGAATGAATCATTAGCTTGAACGTAGGAATAGGAGAGGGGTAGCAGCCTCCCAGTCGTTTTTGGCAATTGGAAAATAGGTAATACAGATAATGGTGCTGCCACTGCCACCGCTGTTGCTGCTACTGCTGCTGCTGTTGGATATAAATAAACGTGTGTGTATTCACAAAACACACATCTGTCATTAATTCTCTCCTACTCAGCCAGAGCCGAAATTTTGGTGCATTAATATGACGATAACGACGATGACTACGACGTAACGTGAACATGAAAATTATTATTGCTCTGCTTCGCTTTGCTTTGCGTTGCGGTAAAGCAGCAGCAGCAGCAGCAGCAGCAGTGGCAACGGTCGAAACCTCTATTCATTGAATAAAACTGCTTTTGTTATTGGGAATAATAAAGCAGCAGCAGCAGCAGCAGCAGCAGCAGCAGCAGCAGCAGTAGTAGTAGAGGAGGAGAAAAACCGCGGTTCAAGAACAACAGCCCGAAGCTGAACACTGGTATATTTATAAAACAAAAAGAACGGCTGGTTGATATCCCTCCGACCCTTTCCTCGCACAGAACAGCACAGCATAACATAAACCCCGCGTACATCAGAACGCACCGTTGAGCTCACGTAGGTACAAGAGAAGAAGAAGAAGAACCGTGCGGACTGAAACTGCATAGGCGGTTATAACAGTGACTGCAGCAGTTTACTTGCTGTGCAGCTCTTAGTTTCTCGCGGTTACTAGACCCCACTTCGCATGGCTGGTTTTATATAACAATAAATTCATACCTACCCCCTACCACCCCCTCCGCCTCTCCAACACGCGCCACGTATTGCAAGGGATACTCTTTATACTTCGTATAGCTGGGTACTTTAATATCCCAATAATGACATTGCACTGTATGAGATAAAAATTTTTTTAAAACATTTTTTTTGTTTCTTTTCTTTCGGAGTTGCGGACTTTTCGAGTTTTCAACTGTCTGTGTTCCTGACATTCCGAATTTTATTATTCTAAATTTCAACGTTTCTAGAAATTCGAAATCGTCTCAAATGAATTGGTTACTTTGACCGCTCGGATTATTTAAATCCAGAGTTTCCAACCCACTGCAATTATACGTTTAAGGATTAATCGATGTATCGCGAGACTAGAAGCAGTTTCAGTTATTTCCATTTCTGTATTTAAATTAATCAATGATAAATCGGGTTCGACTGTTTGATTATTATATACCTACTTTGGACATAAAAAAAATTAACAAGAAACCAGCAGCACCAAGTCATTAAGAGAGCAAGCAGAACTTAATTGCTGGAGGCTTTAATTTACTTATTATTTATTTATCGTTTACAATTTCTTTGAAAAAAAATGTATACAAAATTCTTCAGTTTTCCTTCTATATCCCATGGCTAACGAAACATTGCGCTGCATGGGGCTTTTAAGCAATATTTAACCTAATTTAAGTTCTTTTTTTTTCTTTCTTTTTAATTTTAACCATCAAAATTTTGATAAACAAAAAATTTATTGAAATTAGTTTTTAAAATGGAAAATTTATGCCTCTTCTATATCAGTGTACATCTATATAAACGACTAATTATTCCTAAGAGTATACCCAACTCCCTTACCTAAACTCCTCTCATCCCTATATAATCTGGCTGAGTATCTGGTTTGGAAAATGTCCCTGCTGAGTTTTAAGGTAGCTCATTTCTGTCTGGCTAATCTGACTTTAATTTATCCAAGAGATGATCACCACGAGCTACGAGAATACAAGTCACAATGCGATGTGTACAATACACAGACGCAAACTGTGAATAAATTTTTTTTTGTTTCTTTTTTCTTTAAAAAATGATCAAAATGAAAGCAAAACTAAAAACTAAGTAAAAACTAACCGACAATAAAATTCGATTCTTTTGTTACTTTTTTTTTATTTTTTCATTGTCTGCTTAACTTCTGGATGCGGAAATACCGAAAACTTGGAAGAACTGTGAGAACAGTTAAGCGAAAGAAGATGGTCGATCCGAGGGGTAGAGAAAGAGAGAAAAGGTCATATGAGGGTCAGATGGGGGTCACGTGTTGAATATAAGTCGTAGCTGAGGTCCGTGAATATAAATGAGACTAACTAGGTCCGTAATGTTGGTAATGACGGTAGATTGCCGGGCAACGGTCAGCCCAGCAGATTCCACGACGGTGCTGTCACGCCACTTAAAGCTTTAAGTATGTACAAGGATCGATATTGTCATCATTTTTCTTATATATGACAATTAGATTCGGTATTAAAAACAGTACGTAGGTGCGATACGAGGACGGTGATCCTTGTCGCAATTATTACCCATCGTCACTCTTGTTTTGCAACCATTTTTTTTTTTTTTTTTTCACGTAACACTTCAATGATCAATCAACGCGAATATTCTCACAATTTAATCAAAAATTTACCTTCAGTACATAACAGATCGTGAACGCCCTAGAAACACACGTTCTACCTACCTACCCTTTTCCTCTCGTGTTACAAATCGAGTTTCCAATTCAATCTCTCTCTCTCTTTCTCACTCTCTCTCTCTCTCTCTCTTTATCTTCTCTCCTACTATTCGACTGTGGTCGTTGGCTATTTCCTGTCCAATTCGACGGATAAGGTTGCAGCTATATGCATCGAGATTGCACCAGTAATTCGTTTAGTTACTCGCTCGTATCGATGTATTTCAAATTGGATAATAAATCCATGTATAAGGATCTACCAATTAGTTTGACGAAAAAATTTCCAGCTTCAAAATCTATGATCTGTAGTAATCTTTCAAAGATTTTTAATAGATCTTTTGTTGTTATCGATTAATTTTTTGTTGCACGTCGGAATATTCCTAAATAATTTTCCCTCTTCTGAAGAATCCCTATATACATATACATATATATATATATATATATATTACCGAAAAATCTCGATGTATACGAAACGGAGAAAAAGATGGACCGCGAAACCTGTTTGAAGAAAAGAATCCGACTCCAGGGTCGTATAGGGTCCGACTGCCCTTACCCTGTATATAGCAAAGCTTCAGGCTTGAAGATCCTCAAGGACAAGAAATTCTACAGGCTAGTAGGTACCTACCTAAGAAACGGACTAAAGTCAGACTGACTGACTGACTGCTCCTTAGCTCCGAAACGAAGATTTAGAAAATGAGAGACAAGGAAGGTTATTAGCGAGCAGCTGCGCACCGTAATCTCTAGTTCCGAAGGGATCTAGCGGTGGTCGAACAACGGGGATAATTCTTAGATGGGACTGTGGTAGTCCGGTAAACACATACACACGCACGCACGTACGCACACACACAAATATATATACATATATACGTATTAGGTATAAAACGACGGTGGTCGTGCGGGTGAAGATTGGGGTTGGGACGAAGAGGCTTTCGGTATTGTCTACGTTATTGTCCTCAATTTAAAATAACGATTTCCTGCCACAGCATTAGCACTTGCTCTCTTCTCTCTACTCCAGACTCAGACTCAGACTCATACTCATCCTCATTCTAATTCTAGACTTATCGTTATACTGGTTGAAAGGCTCCGTTCTTTCACACAATGTGACATAAGTTTATATAATAATCGTTTTTATTTATTTTTTTTTTTTTTTGAATTTTTATTTTTTTTTTTCAAATATTTTGTACAATTTTTCTAAACAGTTTACTTAATTGGAGCCAAAATAGGTGCGAGTATATCGATATACTACTTTACATTTGAGTAGTTAAAATCGTGGCTGCGTGTTGCCTATATATATATATATATATATATAGTACTGCAACTCCTATAATGAAAACTATATGGTTCATAAGTAATTATTTTTATCACCGCGATTATAATCGTATTAAATTTTCTATTTGATTGCAGCCAACGGCTATTATACCACCACCACTATTAGCTGTAATCTCTTTACAACTTAGGTACCTATACAGGTATATTCTGAACCCATATAGCTTGATTAATTTTATTTTCATTCTGTTTTCCTATCAAATGATTACTAAATATTTGAAAATGAAAATGGGAATAAAAAAAGGAAATAAAAATGAATAAAAATTGTCGAGGTATTTTTATAAACGACAAAATATCTGTATAGGTAGACAGTAGACTCTTGAATAATAAGTCTCGTTGGTGGGCATGGAGATGGGTGGAGGATGAATTGTAAAGAAATTGGAAAAAGATGAAAGGACAGCAGCAAACCGCACGACGATTTTTTTTATTTTTTTTTTATTTTCCTCAATTTTCTTTTTTGATTTTCTCTTTTTATATATTTATTTATTTATAGTTTTTGGGATGGCGGTGGGTCTGCTTTTTCTTTTGAAGAAGGAATGTGTGCTGATGCGTTGCAGCAGGGCAGACTGTAGAAATGTTCAATAAAAACCATATACCGACATCGTGTTGTGATCATTGTGTGTGTGTGTGTGTATGCGTGTGTGAATGTATGCTGCCAATTTTAGAATAAGAAAACGTTTTCTAAATATACCTTACAGCTAGCTGCCTAGCAAAGCATATGCGAGACGAAAGAAAGAATAAATCAAGTAAAACTGAAATAAACATAGCTGCCATATACGTACGTGACTCGTACTCGATTTTCCTCTTGCCGAGCTTAGATACAAAAATCCCACCGCTACCAGTTCGAAAGCGGGAAAACCTTTTTATTTTTCCAGAACAAAAATAAAATACAAGATAATATAAGAAAAAGATAAAAACCTTCCATGTACGAGTAAATTTCGGAACAAATGCGTCACCATAAAATTTTCATGTACCCTCATATTTTTTTTTTTTTTTACGTACCTATACTTCTTTCTGATCTCAAAAAAATTGAACTACAGCATAGCTATTTTTTATGTTTTTTTTTTTTATCCCTATATATGTGTGTGTGTAGCTTTGTGTGTGTAGAATTCTGAATGTATATATGAGTACTTTCAGTGTACTAGACTCTCGAGAAATTTTTATCTCTGATATATACGTATGTGCGAAGAAACAAGCTTTGGAATATAGGTACCATTGTCGACGTACGTCTGTCCTGTATGTCCTGCAGTCCTGTTTCTCCCATCCCCCTGTACCTATGATGTAAGTTTCACAAGCCACTTTTATATCACATTGTTAGTTTTCCTGTTGTTTCCGTTGCTGACAAACGCGTGGTATATACTTTACTTCCTCTCCTCATACATATATGGATACTATAAGTACCTACGATCGCTATATCTGGTAAAAATAATTCTTCAGTGTAAAATTTTCATCTATAAAAGAAAAAATGACAAAGAAGAAGAAGAAGTAGAAGAAGAAGAGAACGAAAAAATGCAAAAGGCCACCAATAAAATCAAAATAAAAAAAAAAGACAACTAAAGAAAGGAGACAAATTTTTTGCCGATGGGATGGACCATGTAGCTGTATGGTATTACCCATACCTCTTGGTTATACTGGGATACTATATTCTACACCACTGCCACATGGCTCGTCTCGCGAAACTGAAACGATCGTACTCGAAGGAAATTAGCTGTCAAAACAGCGCAAGTAAACCGTTTATATTCGTGCGGTATATGACTAGTTAGAGGTCGATTCGATCAAACAGAGAGAGTTACTCCTCTTCGTCTCTTCGTGTAGGAGACACGTTACATCAAAGCAAGATACTGGACAAAGGAGTTACCTGGACTGGATCCTTGTTACGATGACTGGCTGCGTAAGAAGAAGAAGAAGAAAGGAGAGAACGAGAGCCATAGCGATCAAAGTGTACCTTCAAAGTTTTGGATTTTTTGTAATTTTTTAAACTCTATATTTTAATTATTTCGAATTTTATTATTTTTGAATTCAACGTTTTTGAACAATTCAAAATCGTCTCAGATAAATTCCTAATTTTGACCGTTAGAATAATTTAAAATTCGTAACTTCAACCCGGTTTCTTTAAAGCGAGATAATTATTAGCATTCATTGTTGTTTTCACTTTTCGCACAAAAATCCTTGACGAGATTTAAGTGTTTGTTTCTCTCGGGTGAAAAGCATAGTTATAGTACAACACAATACACTAGAGAGTATAAGTAAGTAAGTGAGTAAGTAGGGTAGGATTTTGGCGTGCCGCGTCGTCGCGCGGTGACCTTGCATAGTTAGTCGACGGGGTTTATTGTGCCTATATAACTACAAGGGTGTACGGGGTTGCGGATGAAGGGTGAATTCTAAATAGGTGAGTATCAGCTGCTTCTGTTGGTGTGGGGGCTGTTGCTGTCACTGTTATACTGCTGCTGCAAGCTTGGTATGAGAATTTAATAATTCGACTAAAAACATATTCGCTTTGTAGATATATATGTACATATATATATATATATATATATATATATATATATATATATATATATATATATATATATATATATATATATATATATATATATATATATATATATATATATATATATGTATATGTATATAGCTATATAGTTGTATATAGCCACGCCTGTGGAAAGGTGTATTGAATGAATGAAATTCACGATATTCTCCCATCCTCCCTATATATTATACATATATACAGGAACTTGCGAGATCATTAATCGCTATCAGATACAGAAGTGCTAAACATTAATCACCTGCAGTATATATAACGTATGAGAGAGAAAGAGAGGAAGAGGGGAAGGGGAAATTACTCGTCTGTAGAGATAAACCAATGAAAAGGATAATTGTTTGAGATATTTATTATTCACACATCAATTGGTTATATATATATACGCATTTTCTTTCATTATTTTTCATACCATTTTATTATTCATTTGTACAGGTATATACATATATACATATATATAAAAATAATTAATGCTGTAAAAAAAGTACTTTAAAAAAATATTAAAAAAAAAAAAATATTAAAAAAATCGTATAACATTTTTTTTTTTTTTTGTTCTTTTAACTTGTTTTTTCTTTTACCTAATTCTAACGAGATTATATGAGAACAAACGATCTCCGCTCGTTGCGGCTGTTTGTTGATATATAGAAGATTCATAGCTCGAGTCTTAATATCTACCCTGTTACAGTAGCAGCAGCCCTTGATCTGTTATCGTTACAGCCACCTCCAAGAGCGTGTAACAAAAATATAACAGACTCCAGAGTCGACGACGGAGAAGGAACTGAAGGAGTATATAGTAGGAGGTCTGCAGGACTCGGTGAACTACACAGGACTTTCTTAATCTTATTCTTTTTTTCTCATTTTTAACATTTTTCATATTTCTTTCTTTCTGATTTTTCATTTTTCTCTCTTTTCTAAGCAGAGAGGTAGACGAGTTTCTTATTCTATCTTTCTACATGCGTACGTCTCGTCATTAAATTGGTCCTCAGATTGAAACCTGTAAAAACGAAGGAGAAAGAGACCGAGAGAAAAACAAAAAATTAAATTCTTAAGATTAAACGAAAAAAAAATAAAAAATTACAAAATGGAAGACAAAAAAAAAAAGAAACAGAATGAAGGGGAAAGAAGCGAACGCTGCCTTCCGCAGATTACAACCGGGCAATTATTAAACGCAACCGAAATTGAACTCGCGGTCCGGTGTTACGTGACCAAGTTAAAGAAAGTATAATAACAATGATGACAATAATAATAATAATAATAATAATAATAATAATATAAAATTAAAAAGGCAAGTAAAAAATTTTCTCCATTCTTTATTCCCATTAAATTATAATTATATATACATATCTAAATTCTCAACATAAATTTGTTGAAAGACAAAATTTCACGTAAAGCGTCCGCCGCGCGATTTATTCTCTTCTCCTTTTTTCATCGTTTTTATTTTTTTTCTCTGCTTCCGCACAAAAAGTGCGACGTGTATTCGAGCAAGAGAAAGATGAAGAGATGGAGGAGGGGAACGATTAGAGAGGTAACACGCTTTTTATGGACACATCAAAAGCAAGAACTCTTGTCGACGTACAAAGGTATATATAAAGCTTGGAATTAAGAAGATTTCTGTCACGTGACCTACTACGACTGCAGTAGATCCCAAATCCAGTATTTTGTTATTTTCCTTTCCGTATATAGTTTTCCTAAAGACAGGATGATTTCTCTCTTGGACAAGTCCAGGTCTAATCTCTATAAGCATGTATTATACTTCTATGCACTTAGTATGTAATTCACCAATTCACTCCATATTTCATTACTCTCGATCACGTCGACACTTCCGCTTAATTTTCGCATCGCGAGATAGCTTCCGCGGGATGTTATACAGTTTATATATATATATATAATATATATATATATATGTACTAAACGTTAAAATCCTACGTGTATAGTATACCCGTATAGATATATATGTATACACATAGGTAGACCAGATTAAAAGCTCTTTGTCGGTTAACCGTTGATCATTCGTTCATCCGTTCGTTCGATCGTTCATTCGTAGCTTAATAAAAATGATTCATTCAAGCCGTGTTTTGTTTCAGAAATACGGCGAGAGTACCTAAACGAGAGAGAAAGAGAAAAAAAAGAGAACAAGATGAATAAAACCACAATTCAATGGGACATTTTTTTTCTTTTATTCTTAATTTTTTGTTCTAATCAAGTTTTGAGGAATATTTTTCAAATTTGAAACTTGAGTTTTGGATATACAGTATAGTTAGGTATATGTACATACATTAATAAAATTCATGATCGTGAAAAAAAGAAATACAAAAACTTACAAAAAGATAAAACTAAAAGAAAAAATTAAAAGAAGAAGAAAGGAAGAAAAACATTAATAAAATTTTCTTTCAACAATATCTACTGAAAAGTCGAATTGGATGGACGACAAGGGAACCCGCTAGTTCGCTCTTGCTCTTGCCCTCGCCTCGACCCAACACATACTTGCCTGTTGGATAGGTAGGTAGGTAGATAGGTAGGTAGGTAGGTATAAGCCGTGGGCCCAGAGAGAGGAGGCAAGAAGGTCGCCAGCTGCTCTCAAGCACTAGTAGACAGACCCTTGCCCGTTGCCTCACCTTTTATGCCTGCGTCAACCTACGTCGGTCTCGGAGACAGTGTATTTACCGTCTTGCTTGCATTTACGATCTACAACGCATAAGAAACACGCACAAAGAACGAAAGAACTCTATACGCGCACTCCTATCCATATCGAAAAGCCCTTATACCTGCACGGATAGATGGACTCGAACTATAACTCTCTTTTTCCAATATTTTCTTCCCTCAGTTAGAATCACTGATAAAAAAGACAGACAGAAAAAAAATATATATATACTTACAGAAAAGGAATCAATCAGCGTTAGAAAATCCTATTCTTATGTTACGTAGAGTTTTAAAGCTTATATATATATTCCTGACGACGATGAGGCATTAATCGCTAATAATCCCCATAGCGTTTGACGACAACTTGTTATATTATGCTCGTGTCTATGCGATGTGTATTGAACCCTAAGAGACGCTGACTGTATAGACGCGTAAATCTATATGTATAATAGTAGTTGATTGTGAGTTTCGTGTACATGTATAGAGAATCGATTAATTTCAACTCCAACATATAAAACGTGTACGTAAGTAAGTAAGTAAGTAAGTAAATACGTACACATGTGAAATTGCATAATAATAATATTCTACATACATGTATGTATCTACCCGGTAGGTATAACTAAATCTAAACTCTAATCTTAGTTTGTGATGAAATTTCGGGCTCGCGCAATCACCACTCGTATAGTTAGGTAGTTAGGTAGGTAGGCAGGATCACCTAGCAATCGATTTAATGACATAATGGCTTAATTCGTGGAATTTAATCGAATAAAATATCGACGACGTGACGGGGAGAAGGAAGATAGAAAATAATGTAAAACAACTTGCAGATTAGATATTTAAATTATAAAACATGTATAAATATATAAAACAACTTAATGTGGAGAGAGATCAGAAATGGAATTTTTTATTTGATTTTTTCTTTTTTTTTTTTTTTTTGTGTTTCTTAGATATATATACTTTTGCGTAAATTTGAAATAAAAATATGTTAGGAGCGTCTGTTTGAGACAAGATATTTTCTTTTTTATTTTTTATTTTTTTCGATTGTCAGGAGGGAGGGGAGATTGAGAATCGGAACGTGAATTGAATGGTGAAACTAAGTTAGCGATGAGATGCATAAAGTGATTTCCTAAAGGAGATAAACTCCGAATTGTATAAGTCGACTACTATTAATCTTGAGAAAGGCGAAGTGGCAAAGAAAAAGGAAAAAAGGTATATATATATATAGAAAAAGAAGAGAAGAGACGAGAAGAAGCTGCACGCTCGATCTTCGATCTGTAGAAACTCATTTGTACGTATTATATACCCATACTAAAAGAATATTTTTTCTTTCCTTCTTTTTCTGTTTTTTTTTTTTCTTCATACAGTATAGCACGGATTTCGTATACAAGAAACGTATACCAGTAAAACTGGATTCCCGGAGTCAGAGGCTCGGCACGGGCTCCGATTTGGTGGCGTTAAACTCGCGAGCGGTGATATGTGGACAGTTATAAACTGCTATAACATGACTAAATTGAACCTCCTACCCGCTACTATACCTACGGTTTAACAGTATGAAAGTTAGATTACCTTACGAAGTTGAATCCGTGTTTAATGTGTTCAGGTAATCCAATGGTAATGGTAAACAATTATCGGTATTTACGATCCTCGTATACATATATATATACATATAATATAATATATATATATATATACGTATATATATATCACGAATAATTCGTATATATAACCGATTTTTATAATAATAATAATAAAAAAAAAAAAACAATATATGTATTATAACTTCACTTTATACAACTCACACCGTGCATTCACATCGTTCACTGTTGTTTTTTCTTAAAAATTTATTTTTTCTATTCTTTCTTTCTTTTTTTTTTTATTATCTTTCCTTCTTATCTTCTTTGATAAATTTTACTTAATACTAATATTCTTTTACCGAAACTAAAACCCCACGAGTTTTCTATATTATTAAAGCGTCGGTGTATCACTTATCCCCGATATACAATCTCGACACACAACCGTCACGACCGAGCGCCAAGGCGAGACTAGCGAGTAGCGCGCCGCGCGGCCACCGGCAGAGACGAGACTTGCTACTACGGCTTCGCTTCGCTTACCCCCACCTTTTGTCTCGCCGAGGTACAACTACCCGTCGACATTCGTCTGTCTCAGGACCTCGCAGTCGAGGGGGCTAAGGGATACGGCGTGGCGTGGCGCGGGCGTTTCACTCGCGTTCACTCAGTAGTGGTTACAGCCTCGGTTACAGTCCTACATTCGCTGCACCTACAATACATATTATACTGTGAATGTAGAGACAGAAAGAGAGAGAGAGAGAGAGAGAGAGAGAGAGAGAAAGAGAACGAGAAAGTATAGAACTGTAGATTGTACACGTAACACGAGGCTTGTATGAAAGAGCGACAAGAGGGGAGCAGAGCAAAGCAGAGCAGAGCAGCGAACAGACCGGAGCATCACATAGCACGCAAGACTATGTACGCGTGTAGTATGGCTGTAGTTATAACTTATGATTTTCAAGGTCTGTTACATACATGTGGAGCGAAGTCAGGTGGAATAAAGCAACGCGGTTAGACTTTGCGTGTACCAACATATATATATATATATATATAAATTTGTCTAAATTTTGAAATGGGACGGGAAGAAGCGTCATAATTTTTCTTTTCTTTTTTTTTCTCCTAAACATATACCTACGTGTATACATACATGCGGGGGTTAAATAGCTTCCTTGTTTGTGACTTGATATAGGCGTAGGTCTACGCCATCACTAGCCAGTTTATTCTTCAGATGCGGGAGAGAATCGAAAATAAGAGGGGCTAGTTCCAGTTTCTTCATTCTTCCTATGATACAACAAAAGAATATAGCGAAGCTAACGCTTCTTGTAAACTGCATTCCTTAACACTATTACAATACTGACGTTACTGCTGCTGTAGTCAGAGTTCACACTGGTATATAAACTATACGGTCATGGGTAGTTACAGTATATATACGCTTTACCTGCGATCTTATTCGAAGAGTCCTATTCGATACGGGACATTATACATGTACCTCTGTGTAGCAGCAGGTGGTTTGTCTTCGTCGTTTCGCCAAGAGCTATATGTACGCTTTTAGTGTAGCGTTCGTATGTATGTATGTATTGAATAGAACAAACTGACTGACTACATGCATACGTTAGTTGTAAGATGTTTTAATCGAAATTGACAATCCTGTTTAACCGCAACTGACAACAAACGATTTTATAATATAATGAGAATATGTATATATGTACAGCTTTATCGCGTCATTCGCAGTGGTGAAACACGTAATGTTCATCTTAGATTTAGTCCCTCGATTTCTGCGAACTGCTAAAGTCGAGTCATCGAGTATAAAAATACGACAAAGTTTCATTGTCGAAGTAACGGGGATAAGGCTTTTAGTTTATCCGGTGATTTTAATCTGAATAAGAAAACAAAAAAAAAGAACAAAAAAATTAAATCTGTTTGGATATGTTGTAGTTAATTGAAGGATGTGAACGCAGGAAACGGTTAGAATGATTTATAAACGCGATATAATTTACCGCGAGATCGTAGAGTGGGAAATCTCTACTCTCGCAATATATATATATATAAGCAGGATCATGTGCGTTCGCGTCAAAAGTCAAAACATTGCGGGGCAATCTGTCCTCGAAGTAAGAGACGAGCGAGAGAACTGCTTTTTCTATTCTTGTCGTCATGCGTCATCGATACGGGAACAGCCTGCCGCGCTTCCACTTCGCTCTTCATGGAATAAATCCCGAGGTTTTCTACAACCTCGTTTTACGTTCAGTTCGAGTTATATATCTGTACACGAAAAATCTGAATCCTTTTATTAATCGAAAACTTTTACGTTTTTGTTTCAGATCTACATTTTATTTTTATTATTTTTAATTTTTGAATTTTTAGTTTATAAACTAGACGATAGAAATTTTCGTATTAGTTTTAATATTGGATATAAAAAAGTATCGCAAAATTCTTACTCACCTCGAATCACTAGAATTTATACCGAGTTTTTATCCGTCTCTACTGAGCTGTTAGTCAAGATAAGATAATAGAGACTTGAGTTATACTAATAAATCGATAAGGCGAACTGGTCGTGACTGTATCCACAGTCTACTGCACCTTTATGGGATTTATAGTTGCTTCATTTTTATATACAATTTTCCCCCCCTTCTCTTTCGTTCATGTGTGATTACTTATACATATAAGATATGAATTCTATACAACTAAATCAAAATTCTAGGTATATAAAAACAAAAAAAAATAAAAAAATAAAATAAAGGTAAAGAAATAACTTATATACTTAATAGTTTGAAATTTTTTTTATCGATTTATCGAATACTTATCCCACGAGGCCACGACGCGACTTTGTAAATCTTTTAAAATTATAACCGTAAGATTTTACCTGCGCAATTTCAAACGTCTCACTCAAAGTTTTTGACGCCTACGGTTTCATTGATGAAGACAGATTACGAAATCAGGTATATATAGTTAGATGTATATTTGGTTTAAGTACGTAGTTACGGTTGGTTAACAAATATCATGTATGTGTACGTGTGTGTGTATGTCTTTGTATATGTGTGCAGTACTGTCTGTATATCCGCGAAGATATGTATGTATGGAATGTTGATGATGTAGGTTCAGATACGGCGGTTATCATTTGATGTCACATTTCCAAGTAGTTTATACAGATACGCGATAATTAGCGCCTAGCTGTCGCTTATTATGGTTTAATTGATAGATGCGTAAATTATCTGTACTTAAGAATCGAATATTTTCACGATTTTGATATTTAGAAAATATCCTCAAGCGTCTTTAGAATTTTTGTTTACATCTTTGTCGAAAATTGGTCAATAAAATTTCTGTTAACTTTTGCACATTATAGTCCTGCGGTAAAACACTTTGCAAACATATACGTTTCGCACTAAAATTATCGTAAACTTTACCACACTCTTACATATGACAAAAATATATGGAATTAAGGTTTGTAGCTCCAAGGAAATTAAGCGATAAGAAAATCAGTGAAAACTTTGAGAAAATAAACTAAAGATTAGCGGGAATTAAAATCCGTATAACAAAAAAAAAAAAAACTGTGAAAAAAGTCTCACCTTAATTTTAATTACGTCGATTTTTGTATCCGAAACTTCTCAAAACTTTTAATCAGTGCTCTAGTTAATTGTAAGAAAAAATAAAAAAAAAATAAAAAAATCGAAAAGGCAAAAAATTGTAACAAGTTATTTATATCGAACACAAGGAGTGCGGTTAACAACAATTTCTGCAGCATTTAGTATTGCGGTTGTATGAAATAGCATGTAGTATGACGTCATTGCCCTTGAGAATGGCGAACGTGGCGAGGTCAGTCGACGATCGTTCTCCGGTGTCAACTATGCGGCGAGCATGGCGCCAACGGGTCCAGAGAAGGTATCCCTGGTTATCCCCCTTCTAAAAGAAGTGAGAGGCAATAAGAGAAGAGAAGAGAAGAGAAAAGTAGGAGAGTGGATAAGAGGAGAAGAGGAGAGGATACCGGGACAATGAGCTGGCGAGACCAGCAAAAACTGGACGGTCGAGAAAACTGAGTCTGTCGAACAAAATATCGTTCTCCTAGAGATAGTATACAGCGTGAGGATCTTTCAGATCTTTGATGCCGTAAGTTTTCTACAGTATAAGCAGCAGCAGGTCCTTAACATGCTGCAGGCTTAAGATGTATCAGCTAAAATTACATCGGGTTGATTTATGGCACGCAGTAGGTATACAGCGGCGATCGACGTCCTCCAGATACCTACTCTCTCTCCTTTTTCTTTTTTCCTTTTTCCTTTATTCTTTTCTGTTTTTTTTTTTTTTTTTCTTTTTACTTTTCATTCCTTTTTCTAGCGACAAAGCCGCGAGATTTTACGGCCTCTTGTTTGTCCTTATAGTATCAAAAAAGGGGCTTTTACCTGGCCGCTCAAAGATATCCAAGAATTACGGTAATACATACCATACTTCTTCTTATAGTCATCGAAATACCTACCCCTATATTTACGCGGTTAAATATTCGCTGAAAAATTTTATATTCAAATTTTAAATATATATGCGGATGGAAGAATTTTTATTTGTCAAAAATAAAATTATTCGTTATATCATCTCTTCCAGGAAGTGAGTCGTTTTTACTCTACAGAAATTTTTCGAAATGATATCCATGTATATACCTATACCTACCCCTGCATGCGCGTCAAGACGCGTGATGTTTGATTTTATGCATGCAGTAGAGTTTATTTATTTCTTTGTATATTTTCCTACACTATATTTGTCAGATATTTTCATTTTTCATTTTTTGTTTTTTATTTTTCCTTTTTATTCCACCCTTTGTTTTGAACCTGAAATTTATTCCCCGTTATACGACATCGCTTTGATTTATAGTGAATGAGATAACGCTTCTGAGTTCTGTTACAACTCTCTTTCTCTCTCTCTCTCTTAGTCCGCATTGCAAAAGTGAAAATGGCAATCCGGTAGGAGCTATAAGAACCCGGACACTCTCTCTGTGCCCAAGGGAATCGACGTTAAGATCGAAGACGAGTAACTAAGTTTGCCATTTTGTATAAATAATTAAACTTCTCCGTTACCGAAAGGGAAGAGTTCCAAATTTTCTTCATCTCTATCTGCAGTCTTAATAACCCTTGTTTATTTTGCGTTAAATTGCATTGGCATCGATCGAACTCAATCGTAAGCCAAAAAGCCCCATTTACATATCCAGAAACTTTAAAAAAAAGAAAAGAATATACTACGGTGCAAGGATTAGGAAAAAGTGTGCAGTTTCTCGGGGCGTTCGATTGTAGCAAAATGCGATTACGTTTATCCAGTAACGTATGCTGCTTGTCTCGCTTGGTCTAGGGGAAATCCCTTTTTCCACCTCACAGAACGATTGTGCAGTTGCGATAGAATTCGCTGATAGATGATCGAGTCCGACTGCTGGAGCATTGATTAAAAGTGCAATCATCGAGGCGAGACCGCACAGAACAGAGTGAACAAATAACGTGAAATTCCAACGACTGATCAAGGTGGAAAAATAATTGTCATTCGAGGAGGTTAAGCACCGAATCTGCAATGTTCCTGATTTTATTTTATTTTATTTTATTTTATTTTATTTTATTTTTTCTCGTTTAAACTGGCTCAGCTTCAGCCCGCGGATTCAAAGTTGGAAATTTTATTTAATTGATGTATAAGTCAAGCCCTTGATAAATCCGGGAGATTCAATCTCGATTAACGACCACATGATTGAGCAGAAACTAACTTTTTAGGGATTCAATTAAGTCGAATGGGGATTCCATTTCTAACTCTCTCTCTCTCTCACTCCTGACTGCTGATACTACTGCAGAGAACCTATAGGGGTATTACTGTTTAATCAAAATGTGTCAAAAAGTTAATCATGCAATGCGATTTCTGGTACATATGTGCGGCTTTGCTATCGGTATTTAATAATACAGGAAGTTAAGATCACGTTACCATGTACTGATTTGTATCGCGTGCAACCGCACGCATAATTAACTAACGTTCAAACCAGCTTCTCCATACCTACCTACCTATACCCGTATGTTATACCTATAAGTACACATATATAACATACTTGCGCTTGATTGAAATTATCCTACAAAGCTGGGACATTATTCATCGAGAAACTGTCTCTCGACGCGTTTTACGCGTCCACCGTTTTATTCTATATACTTTACGGAATATCTAACCGTAAGTTATTACGGTGTATAATAATAATTAAGGAAAAATGCAATTAGATGGTTCGAAAATAATCTAAAAATATTCTCAAGGAAAGGGAATCGGTGGATTTTTTAATCTATATATACCCTCGCTTTTACCATTATTATGAATAAAAGATATTCAACGATTTAGAGTATAAGGTAGGTATACATATCTACCTATATAGTCCGCGTAGGTGTTAGATCATAAAATTTTGATCAAGCTAAAGTTTTTCTTTTTTATGTGCAGAGTATACATAATTTTTTTTTTTGTTTTTTGTTTTTTCTTCCTTTCTTTTACTTCTTCTGCATCTCTTCTCACGTCTCAGGTTACGAACCGCTCTGCACAAGCTTCCGAAAAAAAAACACTTTACTAATAAAATACCAGATGAAGTAAGAAGGCTGAATTCACATCGAGAAAAATATACTTATACAAGCAGCAATCAAATTCAGATGTGAAGAGTTTATATTCTCACGTAACTCGGCATATGTTTGGAACCAGACAACCAAAAAAATAAAATAAAATATGATAAGAAAATTAAAGAAAAATAAAAAATTGACTGGGTCAAATGAAAATTCACTATCTTAACTTAACTGCCACACGCATATGTCTGTCTGTAGTTTATAACCAGAAGTTTTCTGAAAGGCCGAGAGAACATAATAGGATGTTTTAAAACAGGTGGACCAAAGGAAAGATTTGAACAAGCCAATCTCGAGTATTCTACCTATATTCTATGTATTATACACACAACGATGCATGCAGCGAAGGTAGGTATACCTGTTTCGAGGGAGCGTGTTGGACAAGGGATGCCTGTAATGTGCAGTGGCGTAAGCCTCCAAAAATTGGGTCACACTATCGATCTTGACTTTTCATTAAATCTGGATTAAACACTTTTATAGCTTTCGGTAAAAATCCACTAGTGTGAAAGAAGCCAGGGATATTCTTATCGACGTAATTAATTACCGGCTTACAGAATCAAGCAGACTTCATCATCTGTAGAGAAACAAAAAAATTTATTCCAATTACCAACTCCTCGATTATTGTAACAAATTATTTTGTTTTTCTTTTTTCTTTTTTTTTTTTTCTTTTCTGAGACAACGTTTTTACAGTGAAAAAGAATCAACGATCTATTCGAATGTCGGAACAGGAATAGAAACTAAAGGATATTACCTCGGCGCCAATGCTGGCAGGAGTGGCAATCCAGAGCCTGAGAACAAGGTCTGTTTAAGGAAGGGATCGAACACCTCAAGGCTTAAAGTTACTGGTTGTCGGAGGGTGAAGCTTTAAGAAAAAAAAAACTTGAAAAAAGGAACAAAAATGACAAATAAAAATACGATAAGTGGGCCAGGGGAAGAGAAATAGCATATCCAGCTGTGAAGTGCATAGATATATATTTTCGCGAGGTAGGTAATGCAGCTCTGAATTTCTTTCATAATATTCTCATTCAGAGTGTATGTTATATACATACCTATAGAAAAAGCATGCAAGTTTATTAGAAAAGATCGTAAATATTGTTTCTGAGTAAATTTTCATTCGAGCTAGAGGGGGCTGAGTAAGAATCTCGTTCATCTTTTCATGTGGGTTAAGCATCAATGAGAGAGAGAGTTATGGTATGTTACGATAATAACGATAACGACCACGATAAAGGGACCGGTTCATATTAATCTTCAAACTCCAGTCATCGTCGTTACACTTTTAGTAATCTCCTGACCAAAATTTCAAACAAATTATCCCCGGATCTACGACAGACAATAAAGTCCTGGCGTTTTACAAATTGCTACCATGAAGTAAGGAATTAAGAGCATTAGTAAAGGGTTCAGCAGTGTTGTCAGTCTCGTACCCTAAACGATTCGAAAATTTATAAAGTTTCAAGGTTTCTTTTTTTTTTTTCAAATTATTTTCCAAGAATTGTCAAATCGGTAAAACTCTTCGAATACTGTGAACGTTAATTATAATACAGCCGTTAATTCTCCGTCGAGATCTCACTGCCAGGTGGTAAATTCATCTGTTATCCTGGGCAACTGTAATTTCTGCCAAACCTCCAGATGCGACTATGTGTTATACGTATAATATATATATATATATATACATATATGCAGATAAGTACAAACGTAGGCAATAGTTTAGGGGTAGATGTACGGCAGTGTGTCTATTCAATGTACCCATTCAATCGTGATTTGTATACAAACGAGGGCATTTGCCAAATTACGGTCAGATGCGAACGATTAGTTCAGCCTTCAATCTAATTCGTAAAATACGTTTTTGCCCATCTCCAGGGGTACGAAAATCGTTCTTTTCCTTCTGCAACAATCCTCAAAGTATTAATTTTCTAGTCGAAAATATCAAAGCTAATTTTTTGAAAACGATTGCCCTAAACAGATCGTGAAGCAAATAAATCGGACATCTATGCATCCTCAGTCTTATATCAGCGCCGATCGATCTGTGATTTAGATACTTGTGTTTCTTCAGTGAGAAAAGAAATTTTGTTCATTATTTATAACTGCATTTCCGGTTTTCCTGTAAACGAATTTTCGCAAAAGCCATAGAACGGTGTCAGCATCATTTCCCCTGGGATGAAAACGGGCTTCGAGATATATGATAGATAATTAGTTATCATCTACGAGGATCGCGATGAAATATCAGTCTTAGCCTGCACGCGCCATGGTACCTTAGAAATAGTAAGTATATCTTTGGACTTAAGACTTTGACTTAGCGATGCTCCACCAGCCCACAAACCATAACGGTTATTTGCGATGGTCTCGGTTCGCGTCCTACGGAAATACCGACTGCTTATCAACCTGCAAAGTCATACAGTTTATGTATCCTTCGTATACTTGAGTGTAGGTACATACATAGCCAAGCTTCTCGGTACCTATACAACTCCGCCTTTAGAAACGTACCGGTAATCATTTTCACTCAGTGCAATACGTATCTACGATCACAATAGTAAATAATATCACTGGTATGAGTTAGGTCAAATCCGAATCGCAATAGAATATAATAGAAATTCTAGTTCTATTCTACAAGTAACAACTCATCGAAGACTTGGAAATGCAAACTAGAATTTGAGGCTGGGATTGTGCATGTAATGAAATTCTGATTTGCATCTAAAAGCGAGAGTTATGTTCGTTTTGAGAAAGTTTAATTTCAGTCTCTAGACTCTGGATCCAATCTTTAATTAAACATTTTTTTGAATTGATTGACGAATAAACTTTAAGTTGAAAATAAAATTTATCATCTAGTTGATTTTTTGCAGAATTTTTAGGGTGTAAGTAGAATTTGAAAATTTTGTAGAATGTATAAAAACGTATAGAAAGTATAGAGAAAAAAAAATTCCACATTTTTGAACCTATTCCTTCTTAGATTCAAATCACGGATGTTTTTTGCTGCTCGGTTTTTGGTCTCCAGTTAGCGAAGAATGTCCTTAGCTTAAATCTATTGAACTTTGAACTCGTATTTTAAGTTGAGTAAAGGTATATAGGATATCTTTTATACCGCGTCTGGATGACTAACATAAGAAACAACTAGTTTCCACGCAGTCTCTAGAATTGAATAATTTATTGTCGCCATTTGACTGCAAACTGACTCTACGTCAAGGAATTAAACTAGCACTTATAAAACATATCCCACGTCTTTGCGAACTGCGTTGTTTCTTGTATTTTATTTTCAAGTTTAAACATTAGAAAAACCTCGGAATGAGCTAATATCACAAAAATTTAACGGTATTTGATTAAAAATTGTATAACATGACTCGATTCCGCCAAGAGCGTTGAAAATTGCGCTCTGCAGGTAGGTATATTAAAAAATTACTATCATACTTTACGTTCATTAAATCTTCGCAATGTTGTAGAAAAAATTTTACAAATGGCGTGTATACATATTACATACATATAAAATGTCTACATTATTATAAATTCCCCCGGTATTTTCTTTCGTAAATATATTGATTGACCTAAGCAATTTTCTTTTATATACAGTAAAAATATATCCATGAATTTATACTTTTCTCGTAGCACGCAGACAAAAAGCTAAGTAAATATGTGAGTATAAATACGTATATGTGTATGTGTATGGTATGCATGTATGTATGTACAATATAACTACAGGCTTCGGGCTGCTGTCCCTATAGCCAGGCGGGGTCTCCTCGATATCTTTGACTCCCGGAAACGGGGTCGCCAGACTGACATCTGGCCGGTGCGTGAGCGTCGCGACGCCGTCGGGGTATCACCGTTTCAGTTACACGTGTATATACAAATTTATTATTCCTATCTATGTATGTATAAATAACACATATATACATTATTACATCACGCGTCGGTACGCCCCCGTAAACTATGGGAATGGGAACGAAAGAATCGACGAAAAATTTCTCGAAAACGAGACACACAACTGCAAGGAATAGCTTCATAAATTTCTCGCTCAAAAACCAGAAAACGAAAAAAAAAAAAAAAAGAAAAGAAAAGAAATGGGCAAATAAAAAAGATTTTTGGCAAATATTTCAGAGTCGAGATTGAAATTCGCGAGTGACGTCATTGCGGTCTTAAAGACCGTTCGTCTGGGTCAAGCATTCCTAGACAATAAGAGTTTCGGGTTATAATAGCGCGCAGGTCGAAGACTGCAATGCGTGGCTCGTCTGGTAGGAGATGATTCATCCTGTCTGAACAGGCTCAGACACGGCATGGGCACTGGCACGGGCACGGACGCGGGCGGTTCGAAAGACCTGCAAGGCTTTTACCTGTTTGAAACCTGCGACGTGCTCAGGGAAGTATTTTGTTACCCAAGGGATAAACCTGACCCGAAACTACTAGCGTTACATACCAACCACGAGTGATTCCCAGCTGTCACCGTGACATGGGATCAGCAAATCCGAATCCCATATATATGTAGTTATGAAATAAATACATTATAGGTATATACACCTAGGTATCCATACAAATATTTTCAACATAGGTATATGTAATCATGTTACATTTGTAATCATTATAGGTGCTACAGCGATATCTAATATCATGCTTATAGAGATTTCGTGAAATTGATGATACAGTATTTAAACATAAATTATGCGAAAATTGATTCGTTGAATTGTTAATCATTTTTATTATCATTATTTTATGATCCGTATTATGATCAAGGCCTGGCTTTTACGTTTCGACATGAAATTGATATCTGAATAAAACACGATTTATCAATCAATTAATTCTTGATCTTGATTAAATATATTTGATATATCCCGGAGGTATTGCTTCATTAACACTTTTGTCTAAATTAATATCGTCGTTGTTCTATAAAAGTCTGAGGTAACATATCTATAATTTTCCACAGAATATATCATTGAATTTTATTTTTATCGTTTGTGTCAGCGACACGCTATATTATACTTTTACACGTGACTAATCTAGCTGATCTTTGCACACGGCTATGCAATTAGTCATTGTACATGTGTATGTCTGTGTGTATGTATGTAGATTTGTATGTTTTTCAATATATAATTTACATTCAATGGACTTTCTTTTCAATTTTGTTTCCGTTTTTTTTTTTTCCCCCTCTCTATCTTTTATAGGTGTGAACCACATTAGCCGGAAACGACTGCATAGTTAAATAATTTGTATTTCATTACTATCCATGTATGTACATACGTAGCCATATATATGTATATAAAAATATTTGTGTATATACACCTAACATAATAGACACGGTGATAAAACCACGCGAGTTCATTAAAAGTCTTTTAGATATCTTCTTTTTTTTTTTTATTATTAGATTCTTCCTGTAAAATAACTCGACAATTATTTAAACAAGCATTTGTCACGAGGGTCAATTCGACGGTTGATGAGAAAATATTCCAGATACGTCGCTGACGCGAGAATATCATGTACATACATCGTTTGGTATAATATACCATATACCTACTCTGCGCGACGTATCTTACAACTATTACAATTACATCTTAGTCTCGTATTTACTCAAGTTTCTGCATCAAAACTAGTCCCGTTTTCATCTAGACTATACTAAATCTTATACTCAAGAACGTCACGTTATCTTACAGCAAAACTTTCAAGTAAATTCCTCTTTCTTAACTGTATAGAGTTACGCACGGCACAGTCAACTCAAAGCTGATCCTCGCATCGTTTCACGAAACTTGAATAAGCCACTCGATATCCAAGTGTTTTAGATTTACAAAGCTTTACTCTTGATCTTTATCCTGATCTTGATCTTGGATTCGAATTTCTCAATCTATTGGGTAGGTACAAACATGATTAGATCGCTCTTCGTGAACTCAAAATTTATCTACAAACGCTATAGCTATACTGTACTTTTGTAGCAATATTTCAAAACTCAATTTACTTTCGTTTCATCTGCACTGCACAACCTATCACGCGAATCTGAACTACCTTTCACGTTTAGTCAACAGGCAACAAAGGGGACATGTGATTCTCCGTAATTGATATACTAGGCCCCGGCACGAGCCGACTTAATCACACAAATTGGCAGGAATTGATTCGGGATTACGTTCTATTAAACGCTACCGGCTATGGCAGCTAGTCTTTCTTTTTATAAAAATTTTTTCGTTTTTTTGTTTTATACTCGTTAAACGGAGCGAGTTCTGGGGATGAAGAAAATTCGATAGCCATATCGACGATCGTATCGTGCGTCGTGGTATCAATTCGGACAATATTACGATCGCAGTTAGTCTATCGGCTCATTATATATATCTTTCCAATGTGAAATTGTCTGTGATGAGAAAAGAAGAGGTAATCGCATTTGTCATCTCCCGTTATTCATTTTCAAACGACACTCTTGACGATATAAAATATTTGGCAATTTTTGTTGACCCGATGATAGTCAGGGATATATTTCGTGAAACGACGAGACGAAAAAGAAATAGTAGAAAAATAAAAGAATGGAAAAATAGAAAACTATAACGGCGCGGAATGGGTTTTGCGGTGAGAAAATGCTAGCAGTGTAAACTCTGTAATACCTTAATCCTTAAACCAACAGTTCTTAGCACGGTGGCGTTTATAAAGTCGTTATCCGTGTGAGCGGAGTCACCGTTAAAAGAAGATTGTAATCTAGGGTAGTTTTGGACCGGTTAATATTAAGTTCGTTATACTATAGGTATATGGGGCATTTCATGTGAAATTGGCAACCCGTAAGCCTTTACACTTTTGTATTGACGGAAAAATTTGAAAAAAAAAATCAGGCAGGTTGCTTTCAATGAATACTGACGAACAAAAAAAAAAAAGGAATTTCAGTCAAATCAAGAATGCAAATGTTCATGGGTTGCCCATTTGGCATGGAATGCCCCATGTACGCACGAGACCCATGTCAGAAGAGACAGGTGAACTGTTTATGTATTTAAGGGTGTACTTAACGTTCGCAAATTAGGTCGATCTCATTTGGTATCCCGAGTACCTACTAACAGTGATTAATCAAATCCTTGATAGGTTGAAATAAGGTTTACCGCGTGTCCCGCTAACCGTACAAGTACTTTTTGTACCCTATATACAGAAATAAAAATTTCCCCAGGTTTGACGAAACCGCGAGGGTTGCAGAGAGCCCTGAATTGGTTCGTTAGCTTCAGCAAACCTTATATTCTCTCTCTCTATACATCGCATCGTTCTCTTTACATATGAAACAGTTGAAAAACAAACGTGAATTCCAAAGCCAGATACTCGTTCATTCGATAGTAAATCTCAAAGGCTTAACGCGATATACCTAAACTCTCGAAGTACTGATTACACAGCAGCTATAGAAACGAGGTATAGTCATTTAGGTATACCGGGTTGAAAAAAGTCACAAATTTTTATACACTTTAGAAGAAAAAAGTTTCAAAGTGTGACACGAATACTAACTTGACTTTAAGTAAATTCGTTCAGAAAGAGAAAAAAAAAAAAAACAAAAACTCCACGAAGCTGTTTTTCACAAGATCGATAAGTGATTCCATTTATACAATACATATACATGTGTGTAATATGCACGTCCGAATGGTCAAAGCGGTCATACTCTTGGCTTGGCAAAATGAAATGGTACAAACTAGAACCGTATGCTGTTATTCTAGGCCAGTGTATAACGTAGAATAAAATATACGGTTATGAAATAGCCGGAAAGAACCGGAAAGGAAATAATAGAATGAAGTAAAGAGGTTAAAAAAAAAAAAATAATAATAATAATAATAATAATAATAATAAAACTAAAAACTGGCACGCAAAGCCGATATGGACTCGTATAAAACTACTTTAAAATTCTCATCGACATAAAATCGCCTCTAAACCCAACTTGATCATCATTCTCAACATGCATATGGATGCGGAGGTGAGCGTGTTGCGTTGTTTTCTGTTTCCTGGGAGAAGGGTACAACTGCATCTTAATAGAACTGAGGTTATCAAGATCTTGTAAGCTGTAATACAGTTGATTAAATCTCGAATACCTGGCGTATACAATTAACCTATATTTGTCATCGAAGGATCGCCCTCTTCAAGAACCCTTGATAAAGTTTGGTCAACCGCTGCACGAGACTGGAGGGACTCCGCCTTCTATATGTAGGCGACGTAGCGTCGCGTCGCGTTGCTCAACTACCGGATGTAATTTACATTTTCGGTTGTCCAACGACCGGAAGACATTTTGACACTGGACTTTGCTGCAACTAAAGTCATATCGTTTATATACGCGGTACAGATGACGAATGTAAGTTTCCCTTATCCATTTCGCCGATAAAAGTATGTAATCAGTTTTTCTTTTTTTTACTTTTCCAACCTTCAGCGCATGAAAGACATTATCCGTCTCTTCGTTCTGCTCTAGTCTAGCCTGGTCTGGTCTAGACTCTGGAAAACGAGCGATAGGTCGGAATGTACTTTGCTACCTTGTGCATAGAGGGTTGTAGGTCATGCTCCATCAGAGACACAAAGGAACGAGAAAGGGTGAAGGAGAGAGAAAGATGCCATGTAAATGGTGACCACGTGGCCCGATGCCAGCCTCATACATCATACTGTGACATAATCATCCTATATTCCAGTCCCCCATGCCCATTCCCCTTGGCATACCCGGCCCCGTTATCCTCGATGAGCCTCCCCGAGGCAGAGGACGTAGTACGTATGTACGTATGTATGTATGTATGTACATACGTACCAGCCCGTCTACGTATGCTTTGCGAATATCGGTATACATAGGTAGGTAGGTAGGTAGGTAGGTAGGTAGGTAGGTGATGTAGACAGATATATCTATATAGGCGTACTTTTGGCATGATGAATTCAAGCCAAACGGTGTGTAAGCATTCAATGTTCCAGAATTATTTACCGCTCGATTACTATCCAACCATCTCCTCGCGGACCAACGACCGTGCTAATTAGTGCCAGAGTAATTAATTTCATACTCACGAGCACAACGTAAGACTAGCAGAGACTAGGCACCCTATATGTTAAAATTAAACTATATATTCTCATCGCTGAAGAGGTTTGGAAATGACACTGAAGCCAGTTTAGGGGCAGGGTTAAAGTTCCGAATTATCAAATAATCGATCAAATACCTGCAGTACAGAAATCAAAAAAAAATAAATAAAAAGTTGCATTAGAATTCTACAATTTACTTTTCTACCAACGGTGTTAATGTAATGAAATCAATTTTAATGGTTGAATTATAGAGCAAGTAGGAGACACTTTGTTATTTCCTGTTCCACGGTATGAATTAAGCTGGGTACAAGTTTCACTTCAGTGTTGGTGCAGGTATGGAGCAGCCTTTGATGAGATTCCTAAGGGATGAAAATAGGAATTGTGATGGGTTCGGATAGGAGGATAATGAAAGAACATCTCGTGAACTCGACAGCAGCTGGAAAAGTGATTTCGGTACGAGAGAAAGAGAATTGCATAGTACGGTATATGTCGATAAAAGTGGATAAAAAAGCAATGTTTTGTCACCCGTTTTGTATTGTGAATGAATAAATTCATATACACGTATACCTATATATATATATATATATATATATATATATATATATATATATATATATATATATATATATATATATATATATATATATACGTTGAAGCGTGTTGATACAGCGTAGATTTAATATTAAAAGGATAATAAAACAGGTCACTTCTTCGCCGCAGAGTACCCACATTTAAATTTTATTCATCTGTTTTAAACAAATTGTGAATAACCCTTTATACGAGTGCTCGTATAGGTTGGAATAATCAAATTATCAGTAATGGGTATTTCCTACTACATGTGTATACATACCTACGCTATTTGGTTATCAACTTCCAGGTAATTAGGAATATTGCGCGTACCAATATAAGTATGCAAAACTTTGATAATCATTTATAATTCCCTCGTCATCGTGATGAAGGTTTTAATTGTTAATTTTGATGAAAATTTTATGACATTTTATATACTTCGAAAAATACACGTATAGGTATTTACTAAATTGATTTGATGATTCGATCGTTCAGCTTGTCTTATAATATAATAAGGATATAAACGTCGTCTCACTACTCGAGTCACCGATCGTGATAAGAGCTTTACATTCGATATGTGTCAAGTAGGTACTGCTGTTATATAGTATTTCCATAAAACGTGTTTTATTGAGGAGAAAATAGATATGTTTATCGGTGTTTGCGACAGCGGGTATTAGTGAGATAAAACTATGTAGACGTATGGGTAATATATAGTGAATTGCGGAAACGTGTTTGATTGACTTTTAAGAAATCTTAAACACCCCGAAAACCATTAGCCCTCGATTATGCGAAATGTGATTAGTGCGAAATGAAGATTGGGTACTTAATTAAGTAGAAATCGTTGCTTAGCTTTATATTATTAAGATTATATCCAAAGATTTTGGAAAACGTTACGGGACGAGACGTGATAACAATTTTAGAATTAATTTTGCAGCCCGCTTCAAAAGCAATCTTTTTAAACTCGAAATTAAATTTAATATTCGACATTCCCTTTGCTCGGGTAGAGACAGGCCAGCCAGAAGGCTACCTCTGGTAGAATATTAAAAACTCTCTTTCAATCGACAACGAATCTGGATTATTGTATTATTCAAGACTATACTTTGCTGCAGGACGGTTAGATACATAAAAAAATCAGGAAATTTGTTTCGTTCTCTTGGTAGAAAATTATGAAAATAATTTAAACACCCTGCGTTCCTCTCATGCCTCGTACAATATCCACGATTCATGAAAAACCACAATAGTTTATGTCAACGTATGCACCATCCATGTTCAACTTCATTCATATTTGACAATAATTATCAGATTTGGGTATATACGCCGACGGTTTATATCCATTATCAATAAATTTGCGGTCACGGTACTCTGCGGTTCGTTTATCCAGCATGACAGCAAAATGATAAATATTATAAGCCGAATTAAAAACCAAAATAAAAAAAAAAATAAAAAACTTAATTAATTTATCAAATACTTGTTAATATTCATTAATACGTATACCTACCTATACACCAACATAGACACGTATATTTAGATACAGTCCGCATTTTCCCTCGTTCTGTATATATATATATATATATATATATTTTTTTTTTTTTTTTTACTTCTTATCTGCTTGAACAGTTCACCAGTCAAGTTGCGTAACGAAATCAACTAAACAGGTTGGACTTCTGACTTCTTGTCTACGTCAACGTAGCCACTCTTATTTTTCTTCTTTATATACATTGCAGTTCATTTAATTCCATCCATAGGCATATTATACCCGTGTGATAATAATACAAACGACGAAGTTTACGATATACATATTTTAATAAAATAAAAAAATTTGAGAGTTCAAGGATTCGGAAATAGAAACCACACTTACCTCCAACAGTTTTAACGCCCTTTAAACTTTCTAAAAGGTCTAATTACCGTAGAATAAATTAGTACAGTAAATTCACAAGAATTTTAACCTATATCTGAAACGAGTCATCGATCATTGTGAAATTTAGATATTTTTTTTAGTGTTTTCCTTCGTACCAAAGTGCGTTAAGTTTAGGGGTTTGTGTCGGCGTACCGTAACGACTTTTACCACTTTGAAAAATTTCAGAGTTATAACGAAATTGTCGAGAGTATAAAATATTTAGAATAGAATATTCAGAAATATAAGAAAAAAAAAAAAAAAATGGCTTAAATGATGATCAAAAATATACGGAGGCTAATTTCAATCCTATATTTCCTAAAATTGGATAATTGCCTAATTCTGACATTAGCTAAATTATTTCTGTGCAGATTTATGTAGCTGGTATTGAAGTAAACCTTTAATTTATTTCCGTTGCGTATAAAGCGATGTAAGGACCGTACATAGTAGGATGAGGTGTAATCTATTTATAATTACTCCTAAATGCATCCCCAATTACCAGGAAATCATTTATATAGATTTCTATCTAGTGGTGAGATAGGTGCCTGGCGAAGGTAACTACCTACATGGTTCAACACATACCTACATAACATATCTAATCGTTAAGCTTAGCCAGTAGATAATATATATATGTATAAAGGTATACGTATATATTTGCGGATCCTATAATTATCGTGCTGCCATTACCACGTGGTTGAAACTACTTGTTCGGGTCGAGGGGTCGGCGGTTCTGCAAACCAATAATAGCTCTATGATCTTTGCAGGTTGGCTTTACAACGTTCTCATCGCAATCGAATCGACCTTCTCTGCATTTATGATAGAGAATTGTATAACGTTTATTATATTTTATATTTATACTGAATTGATGGAGAAAATATATCCATCACTTCAAAGGGTAGGACCTATCTCGAAGTTCTTTTTTTTAATTTATACAAATTATCTTTCGTTTTTTTTTTTTTTTTTGTATTTTATTTTACATTTTTATTCTACACAATTTGTTGTAAATTCGACACCAGTGTTACGTCAATGAGTGTGAGAGAAGTAAAGCTCTGGGGGAATTTTACAGTCAAATTACAGTCAAAAAGTGCTAAAAACAAAGGTCAGAGTAATACTATTTTTTATTATTATTATTATTTTTAAATTTTTTTTGTTTTTTTTTTACACCGGGTGAATTTTACGACTTATACCTCCCACCACATATATCCATATTTTATATCTTTTTCACATCCGGTTTGAATACTGTTTTAAATTGAAATCAATTTATTCAATTATTCTATCGACTATCCGATTATCATTCCGATATTTAAATTTTGCAAAAACCCCAACGTGAAATTTTTCAAAAAATCAAAAAGCGACTCTTAGTAGTAATACAATAAAATCAATTTGAGGAAAATCTATATACATTAATAAAACAATAAAGTTTCTAGTTTCTATCAATCGAAAGCTCTTACTGCAGACATGAAACTTGAGTTTATTCCTATTACTTGTAGAGAGAAGTAGTAGGATTCTCTTCATCTCTATAAGGTGATCCACGTAATAGAATTCTCGGCTTGCAGCTGGCAGCTGGAAGCCATACAGATAAGATATTTCAGTAACGAGATATTATTACTAGAAATGCAAGAGGCTAGAATGGAAAATCTATTAAAAGGTACCTTGGTCTAAGAAACGAGTGATAGCAGAAAAGTCAAGTCCCAACTCCCAGATTATTCAGATTAAAAATGAAAAGAATTAAAGTTAGAGTGATGGAAAATTAGGAAGATTTTAATCTGTACAAACAATTTTTTTTTTCTTCTAAATATATAATTCCAACTGTATAAATTACATGCGGGGGTTCAACGCGGAGTTATTTATTACGTTTAAGATTCAAATGGGGGGGGGGGGGGGGGGGGGGGGAGGGAGGGGTAAGAAACTTAATTTAATGGTCAAGGAATATGAAATAGGATTGTCTAAAGGCAACCTATAACAATTAAAACTTAGTGCATAACCTACCCAATGTTCTCACTGCTAAGTTAACCGAGTTACAGCAGCCACTGGTATATACAGGCATACACTATCCTAGTAAAGTTTGTATTATGATCCACAGTTATGAAGCCATTTTCACGGGATTATGGGGCAATTACCAGATTTAAAAAAAATGAAAAAGAAAAGAAAAGAAAAAAAAAAAAAAAGTAACTTTACCCATAGGTCTCACCGAGGCTCGAGAACTTGAGGTAGGTACTACCATCATACGTAACCCACTTCTCATACTTGGAGCCCAGATTTAACATCACGGTTCTAAGTTCAGGATCAGATCACGTAGGCATAAATTTATAGGTATCTGAATGCATACGTGCAGGTCTACTATGCGCGTCACTGAATCACGTGCAAGTTTCAGTTCCAATTAATTTAAGGATAGGTATGTATGTATGTACATACAGACTGAATTTCTGTAGCTATATATCCAAATGGTATACGTATACTGAATCGTGGAGTTAGTACAGATGCTCGTAGGTTGTAAGAGGATACGCTGCGATATCCTCTTCAATTTGAAATGTTTGAATTGCACAGAGATTCACCGAGGGTTTACTTCGTTCTGATACTGCAGTTTGTATATACGTATGTAACCTATACCTACATATATATGCAAGTACGTTCAGTAGATGAGATAGGATTCCATCCGCTATTAACCAGTGCGTACAAAACACGTAATAATGTCGACCATTACCCAGAAAGAGCAATGACTTAGCAAAAAAGTTAAATACGGTACCTTGATGTACCTCCCGGCGGCAAAGTAATTGGGCGTTTTTATACACCGAGCTTCACAAATCTGTCAAGCCGTTAAACCCCGCGAGTGCTTCAGGCTGTACCTCAACGCTTTTCTACGCTGTCCATCTGTCCAGTCTGGTATATATCCTTCAAAAGGAACGTCGTTACTTAGATAGGTAGGTATTTCTTATTTTTTAAACTTCAATCATTTTGTGAATAAAAAAAGAAAAAGAAAGAAAGAAAAAGGAAAAAATTTAAGTCCTTTCTACATATTTTCAACCTCGACAAATCCTTCCTCGTTTTATTTCGTTTCAACTTCGGTATACGATCCTGGAGGGACTCCCTTAGCCATCTGCATTTTTTTCAAGCCCTATAATGGGAACCAGTTTCGTCAGATTTTACAGGTTGACGGGAGCCCGTGGGGTCAGAAAAGGGAGAGTGAAAAGAGAAGAAAAAAAGTAAAGAAAGAACAACAACAAAAAGAAAAGAAAAAATAGAGTTAGTAATAATGCATCGTGGAGCGTGTGATGGGAGTGTATCCCTTATCGCTAGATACATACGGCAAAAGGGCTTGAGGAATAAGGGATGTGGAAGGCATTAATGCAGTCCTAAACCCCGGGTCGTAAACCCTTGCGCACCGGGCCGCGGTATCGCGCACAAATGTTTTTGTTACAAAACTTCCCCTTTTTTATTACACGCGTCACCAGAACCCTTTCTCTCTTTTTCTCTATTTCTCGCTTTCTCTCGATGTTTTAATACCAACCACTGTCTACTATCGCCAAGTGTTGCGAAATTATTCATATAATTAAATTACATCGATGTATACCTACCTTACACATATACCGGATTTTTCATCTCAATCGATTTCTTCCTAAACTTCGTATAGATATGCAAGAAAAATCGATCAGCGGAAATTTTATTACTTTTTTTTAACTCACTTAATTCATCAAAGCTTTTGATGGCCATGGGAGTCTATTTTTTCGATTTTTAATATAGCCTTTTTGTAGAATATCAAGCTGAGCTGTGTGGTGCAGGAGCAAAGGACGATTAAAAGTTACGGTTAAGTCCTGCGATTAAAAACAACTGCATTCAAATTTTAAGTATCAATCCTTTTATGAGCGCGATCAAACTACGAGAGATGTGATAAAAGTGATACTACTGTTCAAGTACTTAATTGGCTTCAAGATCACACTGAGATGTGTATGATAGTTGATTTAAAAAAAAAAATTAAGGAGCTTTTTAGTGGACAAAAAAATATTTTTGACGGTGTGATGCTCATCAGCAGAGTTATTTCTGGGAATTTGACATTTTTAGGCTCATGATTAGTCCGAAAGTAAAATGCTAACTGCAAAGATCGTAAAACCCTGTGTAGTTTAAATGGAAAAGTTCATCCCCTGTGGTCACAGGCTAAATGTCAAGATATAAACTTAAAATAATTATAGGCTTTGTTTTTATTTACTTGGGGCCGATTCTGGAAGCGATTTGGGAACCCCAAATAACGGGGGTCGGGTTAAAGTTTCAAACAATAAAAATTCCGAATTTTAATATTACCGAGTTACAGTTTTTCGAATGGGTATAATTTTCTCGAAAGTCTACACAGTCGATTTAAAGAAATTCCAAATCGAAGAACACCTGAGTTTCAAAATTCCGAAAGTTAAAGATCCAAAAGATCGAAACTCCAAAACTTTGAATTCACTAATGACACTTTGAATTCACAAACTTTGAATTTCATTAAATTTTTGAATTCTTGGACTTTTGAAGTTTTGGACTTTTCGAGGTTTTAGCTGTCTGTATATTCAAAATTAATTTTGCCTTGGCCATCTCTACGCAAAAAAATTATTATTCGTTCATTTTATGAATACACTTTGAAATCTATGTACTATTTTTGCCTAGTAGAGTAGACTGTGAATTCGCATTAGGGTACGTTAGGTTTGGTTGCGGTGCGATAAACTGTGGCGAAGAGTACAACGAGCAGTTGATGTTACATTACGGGACGGTGAGCAGTTAACGGTGTGCATCGAATTTTGCGTGTGATGTACCTCGCAGTATCGTCAAAAATGCATCGAATGGAATGGAGAGTATCTACTGCAGCCGCAGGTCCAGGGCATTTACAAGTTGACTAGGTAATACAATACACACAACCACCCCCTGTACAGTGGTGTGAAAAAAACAGTCACCATTAACATACAAAAAAGAAAAATAATGGCTTTTAGTTTTTGATTTTCATAAAATTACCATATTTTAACCGATCGGATATGTGAAAAAATTTCTATGGATAATAATCCCGAAGGAATTAAACTTGCTTATTGGTTAACGATGATAACGTATAAATTTTAAACTCACGGTGAGCCTTTTTGGATTCTATACAATTTGTTCATAATTTTGACAATCTTGTACCTCCAATCGATCGGCACTACTCTATGCATTAAATTTTGGATTGAGTTACACGCAAAATCACGGGGAATGTCAACGTTTTGACGTTTTTCATATCCTGTCGAGTAGATATATGTCGGTGGCGTTAGCCTGTAGCTGCGATGATGAACGTTGTGAGATCTGGTATTCTATTTTATATTCATTTTTTATTTATTTTTGATTTTTTCTTCGTTATTCTTGACTTTATAATCGATTAAAATTTTTGGGGGTGTTGCACTTTAGATTTTTAAAATAGTGCATTATAAAAATGTATCAAAACCTCTCGCTGAGAACCAGTAATCAAAATCGGCTTCGACTATACTTGATATGGTATTATTTGAGGCTCTCTTAAATATGATCAACTTGTATAAAGCCGATCAGGTACACAGCGAAGTAAGTACACTTCAGATCGTAAGTATCAGTATAAGCAGCTGAGAAAAGTGGATGTTGGAATCACTTCGATCGTCTCTTGAACAAAAAGAAAAAAAAAAAAAACCCAATAGATATAAAACTCTCGTAATCTCCAAGGCTGAAAATTATATAGAAAAAAAAAAAAAAAATCAAACCCCGTTTACTAATTATTGAAATTTTTTGAAAACACAAAAAACCGCGAGTCCTTCTACTCTTCGTGGTCTTCGTTGAGATTTTTTTCCTATCAAGCTTCTCGCCTATACTCGTACCGGAATATCTGGGATGGTAAAGAGTACGAGTACGATATCGATCCCGAAAAATAATCCTGTCGGATTAGTAAGCCAGAAAATTAAGTCTTTGGTCGTAGTTGGTAACGTCAAAGGCTACAGGTGACCCGGGGGCGTTTATCTTACATATATTGTATTATATGCATAGCTTGGAATCTAGTTGTTTGTAGAGCACCGCGGGGTGAGAGGGTCAATATTAACGTTAGATAGTATAGCAGCGAGCAAGGCTATAGCTATAGCTCGACCTAAACTGACCTGGACAGGCATGAGCTCTAGTCCCGAACGTAACTACGCCAATTAGAACGTTATATACCTACGTTCGGTTAAATATTCCTACGCCATCCTGCAGGGGCCTTCGGAAAGGAGCCTTATATTTCGTCGTTAAAATTCTAAGGCTTAATATAGATGATAGATACATGTATGTGTTATAATATAAACGTAAAAACCAATAGCCAACTTGTCTACTGTGACAGAAATAATTAAGTTTATCGGATCTGATCATGTGGGTATATATAATAATATAATATATAAAGTTAAGATATAGAGAAAGTCGTATATATGTGTCTACATCGGGGCTGTAAAATAAGATTTTTTAAAACGGAACATAGCATACCTACCTATTATAAGATACGAAATATATATATCGAGGTTGTTCATTCGTTGGTATCGGATATTAAATTTATATTTAGAATCAGTTTGAATCAGGTGAAGCTTTTATCTCTTAGTACTGCACTGTGCTGTGCTGGAACGCTGCTTACTCAATCCGAAAGTCACATTCTATCCAAGTGCTGGGTTACAGTACTTATACCTCTCTATATATAAAGAATTTAAATATATACAAGATGGAATAGGAAAGGTGACATCGTAACAAGTGGAGGAACACCGAACAATTCTAGATAGGTAATTGAATCCAACGATTTTTACTAGGTCTTTCGTCTTTCTAGCCAGTTCTCTACGTCCGGTTCTCTGATATGGGGAGATAACCTGCTAAGATCTTAGATAAAAGGCGCCAGGTAAACCTTATCTATAATGTTTGTATGGCTTGGTAAATTCTTTCTTACTGAGAAACAGGGCTTCCTATACTTGGAGTTAAAAAATGTGTGTGGCTGGGATTTTATACATTCAGTTTTTTAGAATCAGGTTGAATTAGTTACGAATTTCTAGTTGTCCATAATTTTAAGACGACTTTGAATTTTCAGAAACGTTTAAGTGAAGATTATTAAAATTCGCAAAGATCGAATGAAGTTTTGTAATCGACTATGCAGACTTCTGGGAAAATAAAAAATCCGTAATATTGAATTTCGGAATTTTAACCGTCCGGACCTTTCAAAATTCGGCACTTCAACCCAGCCTCATATTATTTTTCTGATTGACACAGGATTTTTTCATAAATTCCGTGTTTCAACGATTTTACATCTTTTTATTGTTTCTCATATCGTGATGTTCGAATCGTTGCAATTTCTGCAGGTAGCTATTAGCTAATGTAGATTAAATTGTTTCAAAGAACTGGGGTTTTATTGGTCTTAGGTAAATACGGTGTTATTACATATCTACCCGTACTTTGTACCTACTTCCTCGATGTTGCGGTAATTAGGTTGTTTATTTGTCCTCGAATCGCATCGTGAGATAGACAAATGATCAAGTGCATGCGGATCAAGCGATAATCAGCTATGTAATTTATCGTTGGATTTGTTTAAACACGTAATGCTCGCTATATCCGTTTATACGCGGTGATCTTTGACTGTAATTCGTTTCATATTTCACATATATATACTTAGAGAAATACGTTTATCAATTTTAAATGATACGAAATTTTGGCAAATTGACACGTCGAAATTTTTTTTTTTTTTTTTTTAATTTTTTTTTTATTTAGTTAGTAGTTATAAACCTTTCCTCAGATATTAGAGAAGCGCGAGGTCTTGAATGATATTAATATAATTAACTGAGTAAATTTAAAGAGCTTTTGTTGTATACGAGGCAATTTATCAACGTCGAAATTTCAACTGTTTTGAAATACACCATCGTTGTGGCATATTATTATAATAATTGTAATTTGGTATGAAAATAGAAATTCCTTGACTCAGAAAGCCGTTCTGACTCGTATGGGTTGTATATTTTATGGAATTCGTTGAGAAAATTTTATACATGCAGCGGAATTAAAGTTCGCTCTATGTATGTACACGTTTCAAATGACAAACTTATATATGAATCGGAGAAACGCCACGACTGTGTAAAAATGTAATTAATTTTAAGTGAAAAAAGAAAGGTTTAAATAATTTTTCAGAACTTATTTTATTTTTAATTAATTGTTTTTTTTTTTTTTTGTTTTTTTTTTTTCTTCTTTCTTTTTTATTCTTTTCATTTTGTTTGTTTTTGAGAAATCTGTGCTCATATACCTATAACCGAAATTCTCTTTGTTTCTACGCTGCAGGGTAATTAATTCCGGTAATAATTTTTGTAAATTGCGATAAAACGTAGGCGGGCTACTAACGAAGCGCGGAGAGAGAGAAAAAAAGAGAGATGAAGATAGAAAGAAAAAACGTCAAAAAAATCCTTCATTTATTTATTTAATTTTTTTTTTTTTTATTTTTTTTTATTTTTTTTTACGAAGAGCGTATTTCATCGTCGATTGCACGCTGAACCCGATCGCTTCGTTCCCCGTACTACCATAACATACCATACCATACTTCAAGGCGACCGAGAGCGCCAATCCAAGGGATTAAAATATCGTAAAGAAGTTTTACGCCTTGAAAGAAATTACTACTGGGTGGTAAAAGATCGAGTACACGAAGTCATGTATTTATGCGAGTTTCAGAAGCCCGGAAGTAATACTTACGTAAAGCTTTTCTATCTTCCGGAGCCAGGATTTCCCTACTTTTTTACAATTTAACGTTCAGCGTTTAGCGTTTAGCGTTTATCGGTATGAAGAGTCGAAAGACTTTTAGTTTTCCTTTCTTTTTTTTTTGTTTTTTTTTTCTCTCTACTTATTTTTTCTAGTCGATTTCATATCGCTTAAACTCTTGAGGAAAAATTTTTCTCTTCATTTTCTTTAGTTTTTGTTTTTCGTTTTTCATTTTATTTTATTTTTTTTTGTTTTCTTTACTTCGAAGTTATTAAGAACTTACCTAATACAGATACGTTGGTGAACTCGAGGGAAGGGCATGCGGGGGCGAAAGACCCCACCATTCGTTACAAGTTTTTAAACCGTATTTTCCTCGTGCGGCTGATATCTTAGCTTAATTTATTTACCTCGTCCGGCCAACGTGCAATCTAGAGCACGCGCGCCACATCGCCCTAGCTATATACTCACTCTCTTTCCCTCACTCTCTCTCTTTCTCTCTCTCTCTCTCTCTGTCTCTCTTTCCCTCTTACATAAGATATTTTGCTCCGTTTAATTTATTGCTTAATATGCACCGTAATATTTTTTCTTTCTTTTCCTCTTCTTCTTCCTCTTCCTCTTCCTCCTCTTCTTATTTCTTCCAATTTCTTACCGTCAGAATAATCAATCTCGCATAGGTGTATATATACATATACGTATTATACATATACTGTCTTACACCTCCACAATTACAAACTACATACACATTTATATAAGAAAATAATTAAACGTGTCAGTAGATAGAAATCTCGACAATCAATATATACACATAAGCCTATATATTATATATTATATGTATATGTATATACAGGTGTATGAAACTTCCGAACTTGCATTAGCACAAATCAATTAAAATCACAACGTGCAGTTTGTACAGTTATAATAGAGTATTTATATGCGGTAAATCTGTTTAAAAATTTAATACACAGTGTATATATAGGTACGATATATACGATGTATGCGTATGTTACCTACGATCGTGCGAGGCCAATTTTCTCACTTTACCTTTAATTTTCAAATTAATATTCATTCTGTAAACGTGAGAGCGCGATTTCGTAACATTATAATGTCCAAACTCCGTCCACGTGTTGCTCCCCATCTTTATTTCGGTCCGCGGTACTCTCTTGCAGACAGACCTGTAATTTGGCGTCATTTAATATAATTAGATTTTTATTTAAGTTTTTTGTTTTGTGTTTTCTTCTCGTTTCTGTTTTTACTTTTTTTTTTTTTATTTTTTTTTTATTTTTTGTTTTCTCTTTGGCTTTCTTCTTTCCTTCTGTTATGCGATTTTTTTTTTCTACCTCATTTCTCCTCTTTCTTTTACATATACCTATATACCATACGTACGTACTATTCTTCTCTTGATTTTATTACTCACCTGGGTTGGTGGCTCATTTTATAGCTCTCCTTTCTCTTTTGCTCAATCTTCTCTCGACCTGCATCATAAAGTTCTCTTGTCTTCTCTTCTCCTTTCTTCTCTTCCCTTCTTTTCTCAGCCTCAACCTTATCACGAGCTGCGCGAGTGAGCGTTAAAATTACGATCATTTACCTGATTACTTACATTGCCTCTTTGCTTCACCTCCGCTATTCTTCGGCATCTGTTCCCAACGCTTTCGGCGCTGTAGTAAATAACAAAAATAATTAGCAGTTTCGTCGGGGCCAGGTTTAAGTTCCAAACAGTCAAAATCACGAATTTATTCGAGACGATTTCGAATTTTCAAAAACGTTAAATTTCCGAGTATCAAAATTAGGAAAAAGATCGTAATAATGCAGATATAGATCAAACTCAGAAAGTCGAAAATTCCGAAAGTCTAAGAATCCGAAAATTTAACGAGGAAACTTTGACTTCTCAAATCTTTAGCTTTCGGAATTTTTAACCTTCAGAACTTAAACTCGGTCCCATTTTCATCCGAAAAAATATTTTCTTTTCTAAATACCCAAACGAACATAAAAAAAAGTATTTCTTGTCACATGTGTATAACACGAGCTTACCATAAAGGTTTGAAATGGTGCATAAGGACTGGGTTCTGACACCGGCTTGCTACCTCGTCTGAAGCTACTTAATTTTCTGGCGCAACGGGATCAGATAAGCCGACTGGTTGTCGTTGTGGGTCCTGCTACTTCACGTACTAACGACTCCTGTATAACAAGTTACCCTGTCACTGTACTAACACCCTCACTCATAGGGCCACTACCAGATTAATACCATTAGCGTTCTGACAACGCTATCTATTTATCCTCATTCACTGACCCAGTCTAGTTATATCTACTAGGTACCTATCTAACCGTCTAATGAGAATTAGAAAAAATAAATGAAAAATTAAAAAGATTATGATATAATTAAAAAAATTTTGTTTCATTTATTCTATATTTTTATTTTTTTTTTCCTTCTTTTTTCCTTTTTTTTTGGTATTCCTATTCGAGTTTCGTCCGATTGCCTGTACTACCACGATCCATTGACGTAGGTATAATGTCTCCGGTAATATCGCGGGCGGTTTCTACGAGGCTTTGAAACGTATCTATGTCCTTTAGAAATAGGAATTCCATACTCTGCAGCATTCGACTGCTTCGCTAGGGCGAAGTGCCTCTCGCGATGCGACGTCCTCAATATTCGCATGAAGCAAATATGAATATGAATATGAATAGAAGTACGTGAGATAGCTGTACTATACATATGTATACATTTGGTATATATGCTTGTGCCTAGACGTCTGTATTATAATAGCGTTAAAATGTTCGAGGTGCTGCAATCGCGTTCTCGTTTCATGGCTATACAGGCCTTTTAACGTGTATACATTTATCAAACGAGGGAATTCAAAACTTATACTTCAACGCGACAACTTGTTGCAGGTGTACTCATCATTTCGTAATACGTTAAACTGCATTTTATACGATAAAGGCACTTTTCTATTATTTCTTACCAAACGTAGGAATTACATACAAGAAAAACACACACACACACACATACCCACACATACAGAAAAATACATGTAAACGATGAATTAATTTCTTCCAGTTTACTTCATTCTAATTTATTTTTCGACCTTGTGTACACGCGCCCTGTCTACATACCTCGTTCTCCTCGATTTCGACCACGCGGTCGTTACTCGTGGGGCTAAAATTCGCGGAGTATATACCTACCATGTATGTACATATATACGTATATGTAGATATAAACATATATATATATATATATATATATATATATATATATATATATATATATATATATATATATATATATATATATATATATATATATATATATATATATATATATATATATATATATATATATGTATATGCGTGTAGTAAACCGCAGTGATGTAAAACGGTGAAATTCTATCGCCCTCTAACCGAACCGAAGCTACGTCACTCTCTCGCAAGCACGACATTCAATTCTCCGACACCAAGCGCGTAATCGTAATTCTAGCAAACGTGCCAAAGTGATTTTCCAAACAACGAACGGTTGAGTTAACAAAGGGCTTTTACGGTTGCAGGGGGACAGAAAATGTTTACTACAAATATCCAGCTCAATATTACTTCAATTTTAGGAATATTCTAAACTTTATACAATACAAGGCCGATAGCCAGGTATAGTGATCAGTGTCAATATTAACACCACCATAGAATTATTAGGATATGAACCTCATGGAAATTCTATAACAATTGAACTGTATTTTTTTTTTTTTTTTTTGTTTTGATTCTTTTTTGGTTTATTTTTTCGGCTTGAATTATTTGAAAATCGCACGATCGTATTAAAATTGTAAAATTTAATCCACGGGTTATAAATATAAGCGCAAAAGCTTACTTTGATCCGCGAACACGCTCGAACCCCTTGCTTTAACGAACGCCAAATTTACATACGCTTATTAGTTTATCCAGGAGTCGGCTGAAGCATTTTGGGGTTAGCTAACCCTCCTGTATCTAGTTATATGTTAATCCAACTGTTAACCTTGTTTCTTATTCTATCTCACTTCCACCCACATTCATAACATAGACCATTTGTTATCCTAACCCTTTGAGATTTCATATCGTACATTAAATTTCTATAATGAGACGCGGTAAGAGACACAGAACGAAAATCCTTTAGTTAAAAGCCTATTTTCTTATATTCGCTGATTCTGACCTAACCGGATCTGATTATTTTACATTACAAATAAAAAAAAATATCTTGATCAGATGGTTTAAATCTTCCGATAATCCAGCTGATTGATACAAGATGATGGGATCGTTGCCATCAGATATTCCGAAAGCGTTCATCCGGCGGTATATAGGTGGTGAGATATTATATACTTACTTCGTTCAGTCTGGACCGTTACTTACATTCGATACCTACCATGTCTTGGTATTAATATGTCCTGATGAAAAACGATTACCTGGACACATCTGTATCGATATATTGGGCTGGTACAGCGATACGGTTATGATACATAAAAAAGTTTAGGCTTTATACGCTGGTCAGTATAAGAACGAAGCCTCGAATCTCAGAGCTTGAAGATTTGAGCTTGAAACTTGAAGCTTTCTTGGCACAATGATAAGTCTTAGTTGATTGCTAGTGACCCGGGTGACCCCGACGTAACGTAAAAACATTAATCATATAACCCTCTTTCCCTGCTTCTTGAGGGGCTCTATGTGATTTATGATAAGAGATATCCGCGATAAATAAATAGACGCAGATTTTACTCATACCGAGGAATTTACCACCCTGGTATATACATATATATATATATATATATATATATATATATATATATATATATATATATATATATATATATATATATATATATATATATATATATACATGTATATAAGTTTATGTAAGACGCGTAGGTACGTACGCAAAGCGGGGATCAACGACGCACGTGATGCTACGGTTGCTATGCTGTAGCCATATGCTATAGGCTATAAGGATTTAAAGAAGAAATACGGAAGCTGATTTGATTAACGGCCTATAGATCTGTATCACTATTTATAGGATTATTTCCACGCCGGTTGTTGGGACAACCAGTTATCCATAAGACGATCATAAGAAATCGAAACTATTCCAAGCATGGAGAAGAAGAAAAAGAATAAGAGAATATTAAGTTTTAGTAAACTATTTCATAAGCGGGGTAGATTCATTGATATTTTTTTTTTGATTTTTTTTGTTTTTTTTTTTTTTGTTTTAATGAAGGGATGATTTGTTTCTGGATGTATTTTCGTTCGTTTTTTCATTCCCCGATGTTGAAAACCATACGTGTGGACTTACTCATATATTCATTTATATATTTAGCCGAGACCCGTAACATGAGATATTCACGGCGCAACGGGTAATCGTAGGGTCGATCGTAGAGGCAGTGGGCAGAATCGCAGCAATTATAACTGTACACGGTCCGGTATACGTATATAAATATGTGCTCGTATATACTTAAGTACCCACGGCCCTCTCTGTTCTCTGATAGTATCGAGGAATCCCCCAACATCGTGCGGGCAAGGTTATGGGATTTTAGGTAGATTGTGAATTACACCGGCTTACTTCATGCGATTTCATTTTCGAAACAAAGAAGAAAAGAAAATAAAAATAAATAAATAAATAAATAAAAAATCAAAAAAACGAAAATGACAACGTTTTTTATATCCCTTTTCTTTCGTTTTAAATTCCTTTCAGTATTACAACATCATGCTGTGATATATCGGAGTTAATCGTGCGAGAACGTCTTTCATTAAAGACAAAAGCTTCACCAGGGTAACTCTAGGTACAAAAGAAGGCGGGTACAGAGAAAAACATGTAGGAAAACGTCCTGTTGTTGTATTACGGGTCGACCCCCCGTGACCGTAGGTTCTCTGTAGGTACGTAATGATATAGGTCGGGTTATGTATCCGCGTGATATGTATACGTAGGTAGGTATATACCTATATATACATGAACGTAGGTAAATGTAAAGATGATAACTAGAGCAGGACATGATTACACACCTTTCATGTATTGTTTAACGTGTAAAGAGCTCTCATTATTTCTTTCAGAGGTATATGTTTACGAAGAATATGGTTTGTCTCGGTGTTATTGTGAAACGAGAGATAGATTCTTCGCGCTTCTAGGTGTGGTGAGGTAAAATGTGAAAGGTTTAACCAAAGAGGATTGAAAATTATTTTTCATATTTTACAGACTTCGATTTTATACAGTTTTTCAAGAAATTTTTTTTTTTTATATACCAAATTACGATATTCATGGAAAACCGAAATTCAACGACACTGTGAAATTGTACAAGTTCTCTTATTATTCGAGCAGAGAGTTCCCGTTAAATGTCCATTCCGAGTCAATTTTCTACCACCAGTAGAGAACGGGAACTGAGAATTGAAACAACCTTCCTGATTGCGTTATACGAATGTAATTTGTGTTGTTTAATTTCAATTTCACCTACGCCCTGCCGAGGGAGTGGCTCCGGAAATACCCTCGGAACTACCCTCCGAGCACTTTCCGAACACGATCGTAGCGGTAGGCAATCCAAGAGGAGGTTTTAGCACCCCGACACGTTTTAGGGGTCAACTTGACCCCATCCACCGTCGATCGACAGGCCGAAATTGAGAGACATTCAGGTATTTTATTTCACAATTAATTTCATCCCAGTTCAACGGGCCTTTTCTTTTATTTTTGTTCAACGTAAACGTAAATTTACCTATCTGGGGAATTTATTTTATTTATTTTCATTTTTTTTTTTTCCAAATTTTAATCCATTTTAGGAAAATTTCAATTTTCAGTGATTCTAATAAATGGTGAGAATAGTCCGACAACCAAATCGAGTGATTGTTTACGCATAAACTATTATAAACCGATTATATCTGATCGTAATAACGATTTATTGGGGAAAGGACGGTAATGCAGCCCAAAGCTCGGAGCCTCCTGTGGATGAATATGAATATAGATATAAATATTGTTGGTCAGTCGATCGTTTAATTGAGCGAGTTAAATGTATATTAATTGTTCGAATTACGGTAGGTGTGACAACTGCATTGTGTGTATAATACAGAATGAATATATCAATTGGGCAATACAGTACAATAAAATGTCATATAATATAATAATATGATATGATATAACCGTTGAAATTAACGCTTCAAGAAATACCATACATACCATATTACCATACGAATAAACCTGCTGTTGGATTTTCATTTCATGCTTTTTCACGGATTTTTAGTCACGGTATTCGTCACGTGGTTTAAATTGACTTTAAATTATCACAATAATCAAAATATATGAATGGCTTGAGGTGACTTTCACAGCTTCAGATTGTACAGTTGAGAGGAGAGAGATTTTTTTTCCTTCATATTATTTTTCACAATTTTCTTTTTTCACCGTCTCGGTAAATTCTAAGAAAAAGATGACAAGCTTTGAATTTCAACCCCCACGTTAAAACTCGGTTTCAATTCCTCGGGTCAACACCTTGTACGACCTTGCGCGTCTGCACTAAGCAAAATCCATCACAAAGCCTTCCATAACAGGTACTATAAATTTTTTTATGGTTTTATTTATTTTTATATTTTATTTTTTTAATTTTTTTATTTTTTTATTTTTTTATTTTTTAGGGCCGAAGCTTTCAGTTATTATGAATTCGAAACACCTACATGCCAACAGCCTATCCTATGCATTAATATAATAACATTAATAACGCTGATTATTTCGTTTTTCGTACGTCAGTAAAGATTAATTACACTTCAGAACGAGTTTAGTTGGCTCGTCTCATCTCGGTACGTTATACCTACATACCTACCTACATACATACGATACAGGTAGTACCTACCTTATAATTTATAATTTTATAACCTCCGGCATAGTTCACGCCTTATACCGACTATCTATACGAGATGGTAAGAAATTCACATCGATGAATTTCACATTTCTGATATATCTATATAGAAATTCCCCACCATACTAGGATATACATATATATATATATATAAACTGTCAAAGCAGGGGACAGAAATTGACGTCATAATTTTTTGTATTCCCCATTTTTCACACCGTATAAAATCTGCTCTAACATATATCTAGAAAAAAAAACAAATAAAAAAGCGACGTAATATCGTCGTACGAAACCTCCGACGCGTAATTTTTGTCGCTTAATTGTCACTGTCCGTCACTCCAGTCGCGTGACCTGGCAACGAGCAGCATACATGTACGTTATTAAATGAACTGTACATGTTATATCCGATGAAGCAGATGGGTCAGGAATGAAGGGAGTGTGTCAAGCTTTCGTCTCTGAAATCCCCATGCCGTTTTTGCCACACCCACGCATGTGTCTGGGTTTTCCCTTCTGCCACTATCACCCCCGTAGTGCGTCGCACCCACAACTAAGTAGATTTCGTTTATGTAGACGTTACACTGGCTCGATGATGCAGTGACGAAGGTGCTTTTATTGGCAAATATTTGTTAGTTTTTTGTTAGAAATATTTCTACGGAAGTTTTCAAAACGAAGAATAGATTATTTTCAATGTAGTTTGAGTGTCAAAATCAACATCCATTTTTTTTTTTTTCATTTTTTATTTTCAAAATAACTTGGAAGTAGAGAAAAGCTTTAGGTACTGCAAGAGGAGATCAAAGAAACAAAGAATTGGTGTCTATCCCCTGCGGTTCAATAATACAATAGGTCGTGGTTTCAGGGGTAGGTAATTTTAGCTGAAGGGTAGGTATTGAACGTGCGTTGAATTAAACTTGTTTGAAACATCAGAGTTCTTTCGCGCGTGCCGTTCGACGAATGAGAGGGTAAATAATTATGAGGGTGACCGTAATGCCTCCCCGCGCGATACTCTCAACGGCAACGTCCATCCCGGACATTGATCCGTCGACGATCCATTGCGATAATCGGAGATTGCGATCGTCGTGTCGTTCGTATAGTGTACAGTGTACGGTAACTCCTGTACTCGTCCTAGGGATCCTTGAATCGAGGGATGATCGCGCGTTGGTAAAATGAGTAATAATGCTAGTCGTATGTATCCAAAGCACGGAACCGTCGTAACTTTGCGAATGTGTGCTATTGTCGAGTCCGAGGGGTTGCCTGATGGTTTCCCAGTGTACACCGGGTCGGTACACCGGGTTAACAGCTGGGATTTGAAGCGGCTGCATACCCGAGATCTAAAGGGGGTGTTAGAAAGAGAGAAAAATGGGAATAAGAGAGACAAAATGAGGGTGGAAAACCAGACTTAGTTTTATTGCACCGGTAACGGGCAGCGCAACGCGCGGTAATATGCATTATCAACACGGTGCCGGTCTGGCTGTCAGCCAATTCTTGGCCTAGAAAAATATTCAGGAAACATGCTCACCTACATGACTTCTGCAGACCATAGCCCATACATATCATATAACTAAAATATAGGCATTACCGAGACTGCCCCACTGCTTCGATTTCTTCCACGCAACGATTTACTGAAATTTAACCATCGCAAATAATTTTTAAAATTAGTATCTATCAACGAAAAAAAAAATTGTATTCAACGCTCCAAAATGCTTTTGTATGGATTTAATTTTTGCAAATTTACTCATATTCATACAACAGCAGTTTAAAATTTTTTATGAAAATTAGGGGTACTGTGATACGATTGAGATAGAAGATTATCGGTATAAATTTAACGACTGTGAGGTTCCTTTTATTAAATTCTATTGCCTCGATAACGAGGTTTCGAAGTTTCGATAGTCATATATCACGATTACTTGGTACTAGCTGTGCCTTACTATACATATACTTGCCGTAGGAGTATATATTGTACTATGCAATGTTACAGCGTATAAATTGATCTTTCAATACGTGAACACGCATCTAGTACTACTAATTTGAATACAAACGAAGGTTAGATTAACGAGCTCGTAGCCATCTTGTGATTGATTTGATCGATACGCGACTTTCTCTTGACATGCTTGCGGAGCTGTATGTAGGTATACTGTACCTACTATGCACCCAACTCAACTCCGCTGTTATTAATCGATCTGTGAGTCTTACGCGACGCTTATGCTCCCGAGGTGGATGGACCGGAGCCAAAGCCCGCACCCAGCATACCAAACAGATATTCGAATCCAAATTCACAATTTTTTTTTCTCTTAAAAAATCCATGAAATGTTTTTTCTCGCAAATATCGGAGTGCGAGTTTTTTATTGTTGGCGCTTGTCCGCGACGCCGAATGGGCCTCGGTCGGGTTTATCGGGAAAGGTCTAAGTGTTACTGTGTTCTCCGGACTGTTCCTTCATGTGTCGTTCAGCTTAATGACGGGTAACCTCGAGCTGTCTGTCGTTCCTAACCAATTTGAAAAATAATGACCGACTGGTGAGATTTTGATGGATGAAACGAATCAGAGATTCCGCAAAATGAAACGATGGATACCTATGTCGTATATCGTGAGGATACGAAATCTTTTGTGTCCACTGCGGCAGAGCAGACTCGAAAGTGAAGGTTCGTGTCTTCGTACAAAAATCTAACTTAATGAAGATTACTGACTTGCAAGATTTTGTGAAAAAAAAATATCTCAGACCTGACTGATTTTTCTAAAGTGGTTCTTGCGAAGAACTAGGACAAAAAAATCAGTTTGGATCTGAGGGAGAAAGGCTTGACGTTTGGACGGTTGGATGATGGGAATGTCCCTTGAAATCAATGAACACTCGTATTTTCAATACAACTCCAGATTTACCAAGATACCAATTCTTTTGGATCATCTCGTGTACAATCACTTAATTAGATACTCAAAAGCCCGTTAAATATTCTACGACTTCCTTTCAACTCACCCGCTTTAATACTTTGATATTAAGGGCTCAAACTTTACAGCCTTTTTTTTTTTATATATTTGGCAGGATTCAAGGCGATGGTCGTATTTAATTTCAAAAATACCCGAAATAATAAGGACTACCAATATACTATTACCCTTAGTAAATTTATTGTAAACTTTGAAATTCTGTCAACATCAAAGAAAATTCGAACCACGCTGGGAGATGGTTTAAAAGTTTTGTCTTTGAGAGGAAGATTTTTTGCAATTTTTTTTTTTTTTCAAAAAACTCAAAATGGTCCAACTTGGTGAAATTATGATTTTCCCACTTTGACGTTGAAAATATCGTTTTACAAAGGAGTCGGAAAATTTTGGCAATACTTGCACATGAAAATACGTATGAAAACATAGAATTTGATATCTTTTTCTTGTGATAGGTATGGTAGGTACTACATAACGATAGTCCACGAATTTACCATATTTGCCATATTTATCGTTTCATATTATTTCGTTGTACATCTTATTGCCACTTGTACTTTTGTATAGACGCAACTAAAGGATCAAATTTTGTTACAGAAATTCACCCGTCTGACTTTTGCAATCTGATTTAATTTAGCTAGACGAAATTGAAGTGAACTGATTTGAAAATAATTGCTCTTCACTTTGAAAGGGTGTAGCAAAGAAGGGCCCCCCAGCTTTGTCGTACGACGTGAATGAACGGGTATATTGACAAGAAGATAGAAGTTGGCAAAGAACCTCTAGTAGACGATTCTTTAGCCAGAGTAAAATTTCGGATAGAATAATTAAGATGCGCTTGCATTTTGTGATAATGATCTTTCGACGGGCTAACGATGCACGGCAGCCTTATCGTTTGTCAGAAGAATTAATATCGTTCATTTATTCTGAGGTGAATAAAATAGATCACTGCGGTTTTGTCGAATATCAAGCTTGCGATTGTGAAACAGACTCTCGTAGCTATACCATATTTACTAATTGACATAATGGAGCTGTTTATCACTTAAGAATTGCGATTTAGCTAAGAAACCAGACCTGCAGATGTCGAATAAGTGATTAAAAAATAAAACCTGTACCTATATACAGAAATGAGAGTTGCAGGTATATATACGTATGCTATGGTAGCTATACGGGTGCGTGCGCGGGTGAGAAGTCGTAGACGGTGAGTTCACGCCGTCAAGTTTTACGCCACCATGCCATGAGAACCTTTTAGAATATTAGCTATTTTCCGCTTCGCTGGTCACAATAAAAGTACAAAATTTTTTTTTCGTTCGTGGCCAGCTCACCGCGTCGCTTGTTGCGCCCCGAATAGAAAGTCAAGCTAGGTGCCCGGTAGAACGACGAGTCTGGATTTCCGGGATCAAATTGACGATTACGATTCCAATTCCAATTCCGAGGTGGGAACGGAATCGGGGAGAGGAGGGGAACGAGTCTCTATTCCTTTGTCCAGTGAAGTTAACCGAATCGTTATGAATACCAGATTGAAACTTCTCACTCGGAACATTTCGTACCTATACGATTTTCTACCGAACCGTTTTGTCCTCAATTTTCAAAATGTGAAATTTTCAAAACAGGGATTTACTTTTGTCAGTAAATATTCCAAACTGTTGACGATACGGAATTCGTTTCTTATGAATTTAGCAACTCGTTAAACCTACCTTGTACCAGAATTTCATCGAATCGTTAAAACACTCGGAACGGTGAGAAAATATCCGGCTCAACGCAGCCTCCGCAGTTTCTAATGAATCGAGTAAAGCTGTTTGATGTGTGAAGAGTGTAAACTCTGAAGCAATGCTTTGAAAAGCTCTCTTCGCTTTCGGATGAACTTAAAAAATTCACGAGACGTTGATCCGATTTACCCTCACGGTCAGCTGCTGATGCTAAGACTGATGCTCCCGTCTTTTTTATTCAAACTGAACCTTGTTGGATTATGAATTTTAAGCCGCTTTATACCTACTCCCATGGCTTCTGCGATATGCGCCTTATTTAAAAAATTTTTGATTGGAATATGCGGTTAAAGCAATATTGTACAGGTAAAGGAAAAGGTTCGCTTCTTTACTTCTATCGCTAAATGTAATCTGATAGTTTTAGGGTAGCAATGCGAAGAAGCCACTCTAAGGATTTGTCTAAGTTAAAACGACATACGAATTTGCCTTCCAGATGTTCTCATATTCATTTCATCCTGTTTGTTATATGAGAAAGAGATTTGTTGTTTAGAAGTAAGACATTGACTGCAGGCTGCATGTATTATGAATAAAATATTTTCTGGTTTCTTATACTTCAAATCTAAAACCTCGATTTTCACGATATATTCTAAGCGAGAAGTGAAAGTATTGTCGAAATAAATTTGCTATCAGAAACTCCATTTTACAGGACTTGCGATATTTCCAATAAGAACTTTCCCAGGTCCGGTCAGGGTGGGCGGTTGGGATTTTCACAATATCAGAAGATTACGAAGGTGACTGACGTCGGTAATAAACTTGTAACACCGTCCAACCAACGCCAACGACAGACTTCAAATAATTTCTTTTGAAATTTGACAGCAGAACTTGCGAAGTGTTTCGTTGAAGTTCAAAGTTTGCCGTATTATTGAGAGAAGAAAAATACAGAGAAAACACTTCGGCGATTCACTCTAAGCTATTTATTTTATAAATCAACGGGTCCGCTTACCAAGCTCGAAAGTTAACTTTGCGGTTTCACCGCAAGACAGAATTGATTTATGAGATGTTTGTCCTCCTGCTAATGTAAACGGATGTCTATTAATTTCATAGATATTACTACAGGGAAGAATACCCGCTCAGCTACAGGTCAAACAACATTTTCAGTAAATTTATTAAATTTTCAAACGACGTGTGTAACACGCCGTGAAAATTATTCAAAATACATCGTAATCTTGAAAACTGTTTTTGATTTTTATCGCTTAAATTTCACAACTGAACGTCTAATATTCAGGGAATATACTATTCAACCTCAACTTCTATGAAGTTTTGACTTCTTCCTTCACCAGGAGATCTTCGGTACTGAAAAAGCTGGTTTGAACTCGAGGTATATCCTCCTCTTCTCTTCAATGTCGTAAAACGTTTATATTATCTTCTTTAACTCTTTAACCTTCGATGTTTCAGGTTAGGTACTTTGGTACCTATAATTTAGTCAGAGATCACATAACTAATTGGTCGATTAGGGGGTCAGAGGACTAGCGGTATCCGTCAGAACCAGCTGTGTCGATGTAATCGTATTTTAAACGTTTAGTCTTGTATTTACTGATTACATGTTACTGTTCTATCCTCAAATTGGCAAACATATCACACGATTTCATTATCTTGTTTAACTCCTGTAAATTATTCAGTGTCCATTAATTATCGACGACGATTTTACCAACTGTTAAAAATACCCTCTAATTTACGAGTACAAAATTTTAACACAATATTTACGACTACATTCGAATAATAATAATGACATTTTTCACAACCTGGTCATCGTTGGTATTATATTATATATGTATAGGTATAATAGGTATATTCGACGAGTGTTATTGCCAGATTGTTAATAATCGACTGTCATTTACCACCGTCATTATATCGAATTAATAATTTACCTTCTGATTTCTGTAAAGTATAAATAGAAGCAAAGATTTATTGTCTCGAAAATACGCGTGACTTGAGTGGATGTAGCTGTTTGATGGTATATATGTATATATGTATGTAGGTATAATGTAACCAGCAAGGGTCAAACGATTCATTCGAGCGATCGAACCTGCATCGGCATCGTGGTCTTGCGGTATCGTAACTGTTCTCAGCAGGATCTCACGGTTCGCAATGTTCTTAGTTAAGATTTTATTACACCGGAACTGTTTTAACGTCTTAACGTTTACTTCGATAATTACACGCACGCGAAGACGCATTACTAAGCGCGTCGGGTTCATGTTATATATTACTTTAGGTTTAATACACTGAACGACTCGAAATGTACTTAAAATTTAACACAAGGATTTACGTTCCAAAGGGCCATTGCCTTTTGTTGCCTTTCTCCCGATTTACACTTCAACTACAATTCTCTTTCTTTGGTTGTCAATTTTTTTTGTTTTTTCATTTCTTCTTTTTTCTATCTGATCCTCGGTCATCATATCTCAATTGCCCCAAAATACTGATCGTTGAATAACCGTTCCGCATGAATATCGCAGGATGACTTTACTCCATTTTTTTCTTCTCTTTTCACAAGTGTGTTATCTACTTTGAAAAATTTTCTATATCGGTATATTATCTAAAAAGAAATTTCTCGATATAAACTTTTACCTATACACGTTTTATAATACGTATTCAAATGAAGCGATTTCCGCTTATTACATACATAGGTATACGATAGCTATAGGAAAACTATACGTAAAGTGAAGTTGGTACATGCAAAGTCAACTTCCAGGGTAACTGCTTCGTGGGTGCAATTAAGAGTTCGTGATCGAACTTTGAAACCAGGTTATAGGAATTAAGCCGTGTTCACAGGAAAATTATTACTTCTTGCATATGAAGTGAGAAATTTTTTTGTCCACTGATACGAAAGGAACAGAAAAAAAAGACAAAAATAAAAAACGAAAAAATCGCTCATAATGAGAAATAATTAATTTTTTCTTTATCTTTACCTAAACGTTGTAAAAAGCGAGAATATGCAATGTATTAAAATAGTGAGGAAACATGATATTTAGATAAATTTTACTTTATGCGAAGAATTTTTCAAGCTCATCGTCCAGAGTTATAATAAGGCAGGGAAAGCGCAGCCTGTCGAGCTTAGCTTTGAATAATGTGACTAATTGAGTTAATGTCGTCGTTATATTTAATTAAACCGATCATAATAATTACCTAGGAAGCAATCGGTGCTTGTCAACCAAGAGGAATATTGTTTATCGAGATAATGATTGCCCGTTCGCTCTGGAAATAATTGATCGTTCAGATAGGGAAAAGAAAGTGTGAAACTAAACCGTGTCATTATAAAACCAAGAATGTTTACGAGTATATATATATATAAGGTGCCTCGATAAACTTAGGGGGCGTAAAATATACATATACTTATTATATAAAATAAATCATCGAAAAGTATTCAGGAAAAAATATAATATATAATCTCATAAAATTTGTCTGATGATGAAAAATTTTTTTATTAACAATTTATTCAGTTTTTAGTTATATAGATATATGTATATTGTAAAGCTCTTTATTTTCTTGTAGGTGGGCACACCCTGTACGATAACTATTATGGGTACATATATTAACGTCAAGCAAGTTTGCCTGGGTCGTAGATATGCATGGAGTTAATTTATTGTCGTTATAATACGCAGGTATACCTAAGCTATCTGAATCAAGAAATTTTGAAAAAAACAAAAACAAAAACAAAAAAACAAAGTAAAAGTTTTACAGGGATAGCTGAATACATACAAGCTTGAAAATAATTTGCAAAGGGTTTGTCAGAGTAGTGATAAGATAAGCTTTTATTAAACGTTATCTATATATCAACGAGTTACGGGAATTCTACACACGCTCATTTTGGTAATGGAATAACAAATGCCACTGTATGAGATTTTACCATATTAAAACGCCTCGTCTCGTACGAAATCGCCCACATCAAATTGCCAAAATTAGCATGGCTATCAAGCAGGTCACATGCACGATTATACGGGGCTAATTCATGCTTGAATTTTTTACTTCAAGTTGAAAATATATAGACTGAATATAACGTCAGTGACGCAATTCGGTTTACACCGTAAGCGATTGTTGGGGTAATTATATATTTTCATAATTAATTCGTTAAAGAAAGAAACTGACGCAAAATTTTGAAGATTAAAAAGAAAAAAAAAAACAAAAACAAATAATGTTGGTAACATTAAACACCAGCGAATTGTGAATAGCGTGGTAGCTCTTGTGATGAATATATAATGGGAATTTACTTCCGGGAAATTCTTTTGGCGTTTGGATTATTCAACAGCTTTTCGTTGTTAAGGTCTTGTAGGCTGAAGGCTAAAGATACGAAATATTTGATGATTTGTGATTTTATTTTCGGGATAAAACTGACTCAACTCGCAGCACCGGACATTACTGTGTGGTTTCTGCGGGGACAAATCTCCGCAAGCGATTAATAATTCGGTTTACATGCCTTTGACAAAATTGCTATGGGCAATTAGGCTGAAAATGAAAAACAAATACGAAAAAGGAAAAACGGTGATCGACCGTTCATGTTACCGTTTCTAAGCATATAATATGTGGCCTCGAACGTACGGGCTTGTGTCTATTTGTTTCAAAGCGAGAGATCAATTAATCATCATTCGAAAACCTGGGATTTGACTTGGTACCATAAACGTATTCGGTAAACATTAAAAAACAAAAATAATACAAGTAAAAAACAAAAACGAAATACAAAGTATAAACAAAAATAAATCAATCACTTTCCATATGTATGTACAGGTAGCAATCTTCTTTGGCCTATCAATTATCCACGAAATCCCCGTACCCTTCGTCGTGTATTTCATATTTTCTACTTGAAAAAGAACAAACGAATAACATACGAGTATAAATATACCCGAAATTGCGAGTTGAAACTTTATATGCCAAAAGACCGGATCAGAATTTTCCGGTAAAGGTGAAATTATTGTTTGTAAAATATCTTTTAAGCATCTGCGATCAACCACGACCCTGGAATTTTGAATTACCTTAGAATTTATGGTTGGGAATGAGGTTTCTCAACCTTCTGTATACATCACCGCGTGTAACGATAATCAGAGGTTGAAGAGCCGGGCGCCTATTCTTCAAAGAATGCTGCAGAATCTCTCTTTGAACTGAGATGAACCCTGGTTGTCACACGTTGAACGGTATCAAGGATTTCTATCAGTTCCGAATGATATATCTCTAGGCAATTAAGCTACTTGTACCGACAGAAATGCTTGGAACATCTATCAAGTCATCTATACTCACTCTTAGCCACAAACCAGAATCTCCTCTCTCTCCCGGCTATCTAGGGTCGGATTCTCCTCGGATCCCCTCGCCACGTCATCTAACCATTCACGCTTTTCTCTCATAAGAGAAACGCCCCGGTACCCGTGCAGATGTCGCTTTTTCGGTGTAATTTAATCACGTGAGATATAATTATTCATTACTTACTCATCCCTCGTTCACATGGTATAACACGGAATCATATAAATTCGGTTCTTATTTTACACTGTAAAGTCACCATAACTCTTGGTCATAACCACCACCATGATGCTAAACCACAATGACCAACTTAATCCATTTCCTCAGCACGTAACAAAGGAGGACCAGGTTACTTGCCTCAGCACGTGTGCACCCTGACGACCATAGACCTTCTGACCCGAACTACGACGACGAGAAACTTTGAATTTCACAAGTTGTTCCTTGTGCAGCGTCATCGTTGTCGGCATCCATTTAGATAGCTATGACGCCATATGCGGTGACATTCGTGGAACATGTCCCCTACATACGTATGCATCTCTTACTAATGCCCAATAATTAGTCTGATGACAGTTTCAAGCTTACTTACAGAATGAAGGTTTCATTCAATCAGAATTTACTAATTGCCAGGTAATTCTTTTTCATTAAATATCTTCAGGATTACGAGATTCAATGCTACAGAAAAATCTAAGTCGAATGATCATTACCAGTTCTTAGAAGATGAGGATTACCCAAGTGCCCATCTAGGACGAGTCATTCATTTGTTGGTTAATCTTCGTTGCTTGTTCTTTTATGTTTGTGAAAAGGGCTTAGCTTCTATACGTTAATGAGAAATTCCACCTTCTGGACAATCCGGTACTTTAAATGTAGCGAAAATGATCCAGCAGCAGGATACGAGGATCACTTGTTGCGCGTCTGACTTTTGCGGGTAAAAATTTGTAAACGCGCCTTCCGTACCTCAGGACAAACCCCCGAGCGACGCAGAGTTATTTCTCTAACGGCGTGGACCGAATGGCAAAGTGGCGCGTCGCTGGTGGCCTAGTAATGGTATCTAAGGTTAGACCCTCAGGGCCCCGAGTTGCAAGCGACTTGAAAACTGCTAATGCTCTTTAGAAAGTTCCGTATGCTTCATGGTGCTGGTCAACCCAACGGTTGCATCGCCGTGGGGCCCTTGCGGCAAACGATACACGCTAAACTATGTGCACTAATATCTATCCACACTGCAGTTTGCACTTGCGTATTACCGGCTATGTATGTGGTACACACCGTCTCTCCGCATCATGCAGTATATACAGAAAATTACATTCATGAGTCGTACGTCAAGCCGACGCAATTAGCAGTACTGGTACTTTGTTCAATGTCCACGGAGTTTTGGGGCTATATTTTTGGCGAACAAAGCGAGTCTTGCAGTCGATATCAGAACTTGGCATGGTCAGGTCTGATCAATGCTTGCATTTCCATTGCCAATGCACATTGTATTTTATGATTATTTTGAACCAGACTTGGTCGCATCCTAGTCCTCGCGCTTCTCTTCCTCTTCCTGTTCCACTTCCTGGTACCCAGTGCCAGTGGGACTGTTTAGGGGTCGTTGATATCACCGGTTGTTGTTGCTCGACTCCAATAATCTACCCTTTCCACACTAGCGAGGAAACTTGTATTGGTCCCATGACTAATTGTCGGCAATAACCTCCTGAAGTTATCGCTTCGTCGGGAATACGCTGTTACAGTAGGTAGGTATACCACGGTTTGGTTAGGGTGACCAAACGCGTTCCTGGGCTGCCGTAATTTCCCGGTTACCATGACCCTGCGACCTCATGACCTTTTGATCACGTATTGGTCATACTGTGGTGGTGGACTTTCCGCTAAAAGTTCCTTCGGCTAGTAACCTACTAGCTTAGTTTTACCCTAGTTGACGTAAGCCGCACTTGTTAGAGTGAGATACAGGCAGTCACGAAGTTTCCGGACTTGAAGACTACTACGCTGTTTAAGTTCTTAGTACTTTTCAACTCTTCAACTCTTCGCATGTATTGGAGATTGGACGGGATATAACGAAACTCAAGAGATGATGCCGTATGCGGAAGGGTCGCGTCCGTTTCGGCAGATTGCCAGGGGACGGACGACGCACCCTGGGACGTAACATGAACGGAATTTAAAAAGGGTCCGCCCATTAGAACTTTTCTACTGACGGATTTTGTCAACTTTCTTCCATCTTGAAGAGAAAAAACCGTAAAAAAAAAAGACAAGAAAAAAAAAACTAGAGAACTTTGATTCGTTGTAATAATAATAATTAAGGTCAACTGTTCAGTTCTTACCATAATCGATCATCATTGCTTCCATCACGCATGTGCCGACAGACATGGACAGATCCCGGAGTTACATAAGAAATCGAAAAATTATATGGGTTAACGAGAATAAAGAACTACGAGAAAATTGCTCCAAGGTAATCAGCGGTACTCTTATCCTTCGCCCTGAATCTCTTCATACTCCTCCCTCCTAACTTCAGGCTTTAGTCAGGTAAGGCATCACTGTCAGGGTTATTCCAACGACTAATCTTGGATGAGCGTAATTTACGGTTGGATTAACTCCAGTTTTATCACATCAAGTTGCAATATGTCTGCCGTGACGTGTGCAGCTATACCAGCAGTTGATCGATGTTGTGGAATGATGTACCCAAGTTTATCTGTCAATCAGCTATGGCGCATAACATCGTCTTGTAAATATTTCAGTAAGGTTATACCAACAGCTAACATATAAAAGAGCGAAGAAGAACACTTCATGAAAAGTCAGCTCGCTTCGGAGTTTAAACTAACGAAATTCCGCTGGGTATATTCGATGCAAAAAATACATCCAAGAAACTCTTTTTCTATTTCTTATCAACCCTACTTTGCGAATGCACCATCACATAAGCAGCTGCAAACTGTTCGATAGTTCGGCCGTCACGTAATTTCGCAACTAGTGTGTGTAGGCACAGTCGCTTGAAATGCATGTCGAAAAGTTGAGCTGACGCTCATGGGAAGAGTTGAATTGGCAGTCTGGTTCTAGTACTGTAATTCGAGACCCGACAGGACGAGAAAACTACGCTGTTTCGTTTTAGCACGCCTTCCGTTTCCTACTTTGAAATGCAGCGAGCGACACACTCCTCAAAGTTTCTTCTATCATTCGACCAACTGCGACTGGACTTGACGTTACTTTTATTAGAAAAATACTTCAATTTAACGAGATCTCCTCTACGTACTTCTTTTACGGTCAAACTTTCCGATGGAATATAAATAATAGCTAACGAATTTCAAACGTTTTCACATCCCCATAAAACACTCCAATTCACTTAATTTTTATCCGAATGTAAATTGCAACAAGAACTCCGCATGTTCATCAGCAAACTTTAAGTCAAGCATATTAGCACATGTAATAATAGATGAATAAATTTCATCACCATCCCACGTTAGTTTCTTCAAGATTAGCTACTCAAGTCATTATCACTATCGTGCAGGACCTTGCTCCCGGAATTCTTGGTATAATCTCAACAGTTTCTACACGGCAACGGACAACCTAGTTGTAATCTTGTACGAAACGAACCACAGACCACGATCTCGACAACGCGTAATGAGTTTTCCGTCCAGATTCCAATCGGATTGGCCAGCCTCTCAACCCCACGATCCAAGACAGCATCAGCATCAAGTAAATTTCGGATAAAGTCGATTAAAAAAAAATCAATAGATGAGCGGGATCATGTAGAAATAAATTTGCCAATTTCATCCCTTGTAAAAGCGAACGTTCTCTTAATTGCGGACCACGTTGTGATATTAGTTTGGAAATCTTTTCCCGCGCGTTTAAAACGTTTAAATTTTTTTTTTTTTCGTTAAAAACTTGACCCAGTTCAGAATGTCCGATCCAGAAGAGCGTACTTTCGTAAAGTTTTTTTTGTTTCATTACTTTTTTTCATTTTTTCTCAGTAAAGAATTAGACACGTTCTCTGAGGCGCAGTATGTCGGCTGACCTTAATGATCGTAAAGGTGCAGCAGCAGCAGCAGCATAGCAGCGAAGGCTTCACGTCTTTGTAAGTCTGCAAGCAGGCGATCAAATAAAACGGTACGAACAGATCCCGTGCGGTATAAAGGTGGAACATTTATAATGTGAAAAAAGGTTATGATAAGAAAGATAAATAAATGAATGAATGAAATAACCAAAGAATTGCGTAATGGGGTAAAAATAAAAAGTCACTGCTTCACCATACGACTTTGTGATATTGTATTTATACGCAGTCTTGCATATATCCCAAGGATGAACGTATATACGCGGATGAAAGAGCTGCGTTTTGCACTGATTGGACTGCAGCGGTAGTCGCGTAGAGTTCGCTTCCGTGGCAAGAGAAGAGGATAGAAAAAGAGATGGAGAGTAAGAGAAAGAGAAAGATATATTTTTAATGGACGGTGGCAAAGGATTGATATATGCCATCCATTAGCGAAAGTGTAAATAACGAATTGCAGCTAGGGCGTGACAAAATAATTATCATTTCTATAATGTGCATACGGGGATGATGATTATTGACTTTAAACCCGATAATTTTATAACTCGGTTATTGTGGCCGTCGATAATCCAGTTTATGAAATACGAAATACCAACACGTTCATCGGTTATGCTTTATAATTTTGAATTAAAGGAGAAAACGTCGAGCAGGTATAAACTTTCATTGGATGGAGGATTTGAGCAGGATTTGCAGTTAAGTACAAGAGTCCAATGTTGAATTGAAACGTGGAGGTGGAATTAAATTGAGCCGTTCTATATAAATATGTATGTATGTATGTATACCTACTTATTTAGGCTGATTGGATATACGATAAAATTGTTCTCCGTGCTGCAGCTATGTTAAACTTATGAAGAAAACTGACTCAACTTTCGTCACGTTCTTTGCAACCCTCGTAGATGTAAACTGTGTTCTGTGACTATCCGTTTCCTGGCTATACCGCTGGCCTGCACGAAAGTCTTGATCGTATATATATGGATGATGACTATTGGACTCAGGCGAGCCGGTAATCGGTTATGGCGACCGTGTTATTGCTAACAATAAAACATCCAAGGTTTACAAAGTTGCAGTTTTCGCTAAGGCCGAAGCAAATAGAAGTAAAACGAAGGTTTTAAAACTTCGATATAAACTTACCTACCGATCTTCTCTTGACTTTCCAAACCGGCGACTTGCTGAACTTTTAATGGCCGGTTGTTAGGGCAGCAAAATTTGCGGACACGAACGCCATTATGCAGCAATACGGTGCACTAGCCACTATACAACACCACGATGCCTTCAGGGTTCAGTCCACGATCTTCTGTTGCTTTAGCCGAAGTTTAAACTCCAGTATACCGCTAGAGGGGTATTTTATTTGTGCAAAACTAAGAATGAAAGGCCCTTGAATTTACTCCACTGCCAGTTGCATTTTATATTTTCACCAGTTATAATACGAGAACGAGCGTAACGAAGCCGCGAAATGATTTCTGTACGTCTCTTTTTCTTCCTCTCTCTCATCTCTATTTCTTTCTCTCTCTTTCCTCTCATTTCCACCCTTCCCTTATAGCTTACCAAGGCTTATCCGAGGAATACGAAACTTCGCAACGTTGTTATATAAAATGTATTTCATTAGGATTTATTTTGCCTCAAGGCGATAAGACATCGTTGACGTCAGACATCTTCGAAGATTTTTACCTCTACGTAAAAAGGTTTCACCTGCATATACTATACGACGATCATACCGCGTGGGAAAGACGGTTACGACTACCATACCTATACCTCATTCGCAAACGTTCCTACAAATTGGATCGAATTTTCAATTGGAAAGGGCCAATTTGCACCGCTCCATTCGGCTATGAAGCAAACCTGACGAGAGTAGAACCGGCTGCTAATAGGCTTCGACTCAATGACGTAATTCGATCTGGCTGTTGGGTCAAAAAATTCAAAATTACTTGTGCCTTCGACTGGCTTCTTCTTCTTCCTCCTCTCCTTTTCCCAATTATTATTATCATTACTATTATGATCATCATTATAACATTATTATCGGTATTATTATAGCGACTAATTTTTATTTCAACTACTAAATTTTTAACTCAGCTTGATATCGTTAGTCAATTTTTGCCGAAAGTCCGTCGATCAGAATTACATGCCTGTTAGACTTCTGTCGCGTGTCTAGCGAGCAGAATAATGCGAATATTTAATGTGGGTCGTATACGCGTCGTAAAAGCTGAGAAAATAAAATAAAACGTTACGACGAACTGAATAAGTTAGTCAGCTTTCTTTGGGGTCTAGACGACATGGAGTAAATTTATTGGAGACCATCCATTGCCGGGTATCGTGGAGGTATTGGGCTATTGGCGTAAGGTATGTAAATCAAGAAGGTTGAATTTATACCAATACAAGAAAGCACGTAATTTCTATACACAATCATGTATAAATATACAGAACAACGATGTGATTTATAAATCGTTCCTAACTTCGGTATAACTTAATTAAAGATCGTACTGAGGGTGGATCAAGTTATTAATAGCTTGAATTTATAATCTGACATGGAGAAGCACGGCACCACTTACGCAACTTCAGCTCATCGGGGGTAATTAATTCGAGCAATTAAACGTAACCTAATAAATTGTAATCTCTACCCTGTATTATACTAGTTATAAAGCAGATGGAGTACGAAAAACCGTTATAACTTATGCCATAACAAATATTCGAATACTAATATACTGGTGTATAAATAAATTTATTATTTTGCCATTCAATCCATTTATTGTTCCATTTTACTCGAAAAATTCTTCACGAAAATCCATAAGCAACAGATCAGCGTGACTTAAGTCCATAAATTTGTATTTAGGAAATTTCTTTCTATATGAATTAAACAGTGATCGGTAATGGGCTGATGGTAAAAGTATCTGCGATTAGCTCTAAGTGTGGTTATTTTAATTTGAGTATTTTTTCAATTTATTTCCTTTCACGTTTAGAAAAAATGAAAAGAAAAAGAAAATTTCTCTTTAATTTATAATCTAGAAATACACGTAAAAAATTGTTTCAAATCAAATGAAAAACTTGAAGTTGAAAAGTATTTGAAGTCCGGATATTTCTTGGTAATAAAAAAAAAAAAATTATCCTCAGTGTTGCCGAAGGGTTTCAATATTATAATTAGGCCAAAGATGCGTATGGAAAGATAAGTTCGAAGGAAACGAGATAAAAAATTCGAAGAAGAAAATGAAAAAAAAAAACAATCAAGTCAAGGAAGTAAGTATCTGAAAATTAAATTTTCCGATCTAAAAGTATCGAAGAAGGTTTTTAAAACTTTGATAAAGTTCTGGGATGTCCGACCTGAAGTGAATATCAAATATCTATACCTTATCGTGTTAATTGTGCTTCTTCCTATTCTAAAACTCTCTATAACTATAGTAGTTGAAAAAACTTTTTCGATTGACTTCAACAACTTAGCGAAAATCGCACAGTACACAACAATTCACGATTTCAAATCCATAGTTTGACAGTCTGGTTAACGCACTGCATTCACAGCTGATTGAATCAATCTGTGCTCGCGCGATGCTTACCTATAAATCAAGCCAATCGCTGTAGACCAAGATAGAGGATTCCAGCTGTACCTCAAACCACAGATAATAGTATTGCCGTCGTTGCACATTCGGTAATATTATGTTCTGCTTGTAAAACGAAGGATTTCTCACAAGGGTTGAAAAATATACGATTAGAATAACATCAACGATTGAGTCAAACGAAGTAAACCAGTTTTCAAGGGCTCGAACGTTTTTTTCATTTCAGAATTAAACCGATTAAGCGATGTGTGCAAGAGGAATGATTTACTCATCGTTTTGTCTTCGAGTAATGATCAGAGTGAGACTAAAATTTGGTTAATTCAGTCCATCATTCCTCTTTCCTTCGACCCACGTTCGGAGTTGAATAATAGATTTTCTCTCATCTTCGCTCTTTCCTTTTTCGAGTAGATCTCTGACATCAAGGAGTAAATTTACTGACTCAAGTCTTGGCCCTCTTTAACGTTAACGGTAACTCTTCTCCCTTTGGATTACTTCTGTTCAAGGAGTGAAAATCTCGATGCAATGATTCACGGAGTGAAAGACAGCTACGTGCGGTCGGAAAGGTTGAAAAAAAATATCGGTAAGATGCTTCAGAGTCAGTGCAGCGCAATTGCAGTATTCGCTCCACTGTACTGCATTGAACTGCACTGGTGCAATGTCATCGCGTTTATATACTCGCGTGTGAGAAATTTATCCAATAGATATCGGGACTGGGCTAGGCTAGAGGTTAGTCTAGGTCAAGTTACTAGAGATACTTTAGATACTCACATCCACTATACAGTCAAACGATGTTCATTTCTCGCTCATGATGCTGGTGTACCAAAGCCAGCCGCTCCATACTTCGTGCAATCACGAATGTTGGTACCACAAGACTGGGAGTGCACGAGTAACCGTCCCTTGCAACCTGTACTTTCTCGATGCACGCCGACCAGTCTGCATACAGCTGGCTGCTGCACTTGTTACCTGGCTTGGTTCAGACCGAGGAACTTACTGGAGGCAGGTACAGATGACCAGATAGTTGAAATTGATAGCTTATACGTGCGATGGAAAATTCAGGAATTAATTCGTTAATAAATCCTATAAACCATGGTTTAAGACCCGGATTGCATCCACCAGATCAGCTTCAAGAAATCCTTGGAAACGATGTGGTTTAGACTAAAATTGAACCATGTAGCCGTTAGTTTGATCATTTTTTTTAAATTTTTTTTTAGTTTTGATATCCTGAAGGAATTATGACTTCCAGTTCTACTTTAGATGAAAATGATGCTATGAAATTCGATTATAAAATATAATATCTCTATTTTAGATGACGATCTACGATACAGGCGTGCCTACGATCATTAGCAATTATATACTTGGATATATAACTCGGAGAATAAGATCGAGTAATTGTGTACCATGGTACCGAAGATCGGTGAAAAATTTTTCAGCTAGTATTGAGCCCATAGTAGAGATAGAATCTGATCGTTGGTTGCATCCAGTTATAATCAGGATTTGATCGGTTGTACGTATCGATAACACCATCCATGCATGCAGGTAACGATTATCCTGGGAATAATCTCTGCTAGCGTAGTAGGTAGGTAGGTGGGTAGGTAGGTAGGTAGGTAGGTAGGTAGGTAGATAGGTACAGTGTTTATTATTAAGCAGAATTTAATGCACGCGATTTAATTCATTCAAAGAATTTATATATCGCATTAGAAATACAGATATGGGATAAATGCATTTGAAACTAATCATCTAGATGGGTATTTAAAATATTTTTAACTCAGATTCCGACACTGGTTAATTGCATCGTTAAAACTGGCCGTTTAACGAGTTTCAAGTTATTCAGAAGCTGCTAATTTTCCGACCTCTTTATTATTATTTTCGCTATAAGCAGCACCAGGCATAAAGAACAAGGCGAATCATGTTCGAGTGGAATAACGACTCAATGTTCAGTTTGCTGGCATTAGACTGAGGCAGAATCGTCTTACGTTTGCGGAAAATTTTATGCACTTTTTTATTTGCTACCATTGCATCGCATTGGAGTCATATATCTAGAAAATCTAAACTCTCTGTTAGTACTTCTGCGACACAGTTAGGTATGCGAAAAACAGGATAGTGCATGTTATGAGCTTTCAGATATATTTCTGCTATAGTTAATTATATATTAATATCACGAAGAGCCATTTTATGGCCGCTAGGTTATTCCTTATAATTTCCTATCCTCTAATTGTAAGGTTCTTGCTGTGGATATACGATACGTGGTGGATATATATGTATATATTTTTTCCGAACATAGCGGTAATATGGAGTCAGTAAATCCCTTACCAAGTAAACTTAAAATTGTTTTACCGCTAATCCCGAAGCCAGTCGACTCACGTATCTCCATGGCACTGTTAAACCAAAGATGGTAACACAGGTTGGCTAAGGTAGGTATAACTACACGCAAAAACAAAAAAACAAAAAAAAAACATAAATGTAATATATAAGATTTGCCTCAGCTTCTGCATTGCGCACTTTCTGAAGCTTAACTTCCCCTGTACAACTTTTATTTCATTTTATTTTATACAATTTTATTTTAATATCACGCTTTTCAGCATACCCACCGTATACCAGATACATTTTCTAACTTGAACCGCAATCGTATACCACTGCACCGCACTGCACTGAACTGCACTGCACTGTGGTAAACGGGGTAAAAATATGGCGCATAGCGGATCCTGAGTCTTATGACGACAGTGGTGCAGATAGGCAAGAAAACGAAGACCTCTTCGTCGAAAAATTTAAAATAGTTTTCCTGCTGACGCCAGGGATGCTGTTGGAACAGTTTTCGGATGGTAGGTATTCGCTAAAGAGGGTAACAACGGTGTACACGTTTCCCGTTTGGTAAATCTGCTCACTCGAGCCTCTGAGACGTCTATATCTGAACAGGAAGTTCGAGTTTGGGAAAATTGTCCTCAAAACTTTTACGTTTCACTTCGGAAAAGCATCGCTTAGCAGTTCTTTCTGAATTGGGATTCTGAAAGGAACGAGTGTGAACTAACTAAAACGCTATGCTACCGTCTCGTCCAATTTTTGATCAAAACTCTTGCAAAATTCTAAAGATATTAAATAAACAAAAACATAATATAAAAAATGAATAAAAAATCTCTGGATATACGCGCTGAATAAACAACACATAAACTATCTAGCCGCTGCAACGTAGCTGCTATTCTTCACTGCAGTGAAGTTCGTTGCTTCGTCTCGTTGCATAATATACATATATATGTATACAGTGAATTTAAGAATTTCAAAATCTCCGCCATCTATCGTCTTGGCATGTCTTATTGTTAGCTTAAAATTGTCATCCCTCTTGCCCCAAGCTTTCGTATTTATCCCTGTCTTTCTTGAGTCTCGTGTTCCATTCAATTTTCAGGGCAAAACCCCGTAGGCAAAATTCATGGTTCAGAATTTTCATTTCTTGTTGGTGTACTTATCGAGCTTTTATATACATACATATATATTCTTTTTTGTTTAATTTATTTTTTTTCTAGTAGGTAGTTAAAGTGTCCAATTATATATCTACAAGAGTTATGAGCAGCGAATGAAATTAGTTTAATAAAAAGAAAAAGAACAAATCAAAAAAATTAAAAAAATTAAAAAAATTCTTGCAAATATGGCGCCATCCGTGCAATTACTGCCCGACACACCCGAGAGCTCTTAGAAACACGCGAGGCAGGTTCAAAATAACCGTCGATATAATTTAGAGATCGTTTTTATCGATCTTGGCTACCGATGGCCTGGGTCGGTTCTGGTTAGTCTGCAAATAGCAGCGGAATGTAGAACAGTAGTATAAAAAATGGGAAAAAATGTGAAAAAAAAAGAATTAAAGTAAAAACAAATATTATACGGCAGTATCGTGGCTGCTCGTCGAAAATTCTTCATTTTTATTTACCGGTGCGTCGCCTTTTATCACTTCTTGTTAAAGTAATCGTTATTTGCCAAGACGTAAGTACGTAAGGCTCACTCGTCGAGTCACGAGTCGTTAAGCTCGAGGCTTTTACGAACGCCTACAAAGTGTATGTAAGTACAGAACCTGGCCTACCCATACAGGACGTAAGACTGGTAATTTTCTCAAGAGCAAATTCGATATTTACTACAGTTAAACGTTTTAATTTGTCATAGCTGTTTTTAGAACTTAGATTATCGTTACACTTTAATCATAATCCGAAGCTCTGCGAAAGATTCTTCGATGACCACGGACGTCAAGAGCTCTGGGAAATCCCCACCTCACAATTTCCTCTATTCATCTGAAGATATTTTGACTTTTAAATGTTTTTATAAACTCCCAAACTCTTTACAAATTCAAATATTTTCAATCTAATGTCAATTTTATGGTTTCGGAAAGAGATACGATGTTTTACAGAGTCGAGCTGTGAGTGGGGGGTGTTGGCTTCCAGTTCCGCAACTTGGAAACTGTGTGTTACAGCCGTAGGGTATTTAAGTAGGTAGTTGATATCCCTTCTTTGCGTAGGGTGCTTACAAAGGGAAGGAACAATCGTATTGCTTGAGGAAATTCAACGACGAACTTTGATGCGTTCTGGACGAGTTTAAACCGAAATTTTGGGTGAAACCGCAAATCAAGGTAGGAATGTAGAATATTCCTAACAGTGATGATGGTAGTTACCCTCGTCTTACTCCATCTTGCGTCAGGAGTTACCTAGTATATGTACAGATCCCTGGGTAATCCCACGTCCAAATATTTCTCTCCTTCGATATTCCGCGGTGGTTATACATACGTATATATCTATAATAAGTTATGGTTTTACAGCCTTAGGGCTTATAGCATACAAACGAGACGTTGAACAAGGGTATACTTACCATACGTTGACGTAATCTGCATGTATCTATAATACCTCGAATTTGCAATTGAGAAATCTATGCCAGAGTGTGTATGTACATACATACGTAGAGAGTAAATGTATAACTTGATTCGGGGCGAAAAATCTCTTTGAACAAATAACAAACAGGATTGTACATAAGTTATGGGAAAGTTTAAACAACGCCTTCGACGATATAATCCAAGATTATGATTATCATGCTGATTATTATTATGATAATGATGATTATGATAATGACGATGTTATGGTAAGAGTAGAAAAAATTTCCATCTAAGGTGGAAGTACGTAAGTACGTACGCTTGAAGAATCTGAGCGCGAATAGTTGCGAGTCGAATCGTAAATCTCGTGGCTTTAAATTTGGGTAATTTAATATTTTTCACTGTTAATGTTAATGCCCGCGTTAAGACCGTAAAAATAATCTTTACTCAGCACGGTGGAGTGCAGTTTCTTGCGGAGTATTACCTACTACTACATTTCGTCAAACTATCGCTTTAATGCTAACGCGGGTTACGGTTTACGATCAGTAAACCGTCGTCCAGCCGCCTCTACGGTACGTTTCGTACGTGTATAAACGCATGTATTGAAAGAGGTAGAGGTAGGTATCCCGTTTTATTTTAATTGCATCGTTTCCGTCCCTTATATCCGAAAAAAACCATTTTCGCTTAATTTTCGAACAATTTTCCTTCCATTTCCGACCGTTTTTTTATTTTATTTTATTTTTTTTTCTTCTCTTTATATTTTTATCGCCAATTTACTCCCCTGAATTTCACTCGCGGTTTACTCCGCACTTTGAAAATACGAAAAATTTAACCAGGAGATACGCACGCCCGCATATCTTCAGGGTTTTACAAAATTTTTCGCAATTTGACTGGTTCAAACAAATCCGGATGCACGGACGTACTGTACAGTTGAACCGATCACGTTCGGTTTAAATGAGATGAACAAAGAAAAAGAATTGAGCCAAAAAATAAATAATAATATAAAATAAATAAAAAAAAAAAAACTGGAAGGGAAATGTTGATAAAATAAGGAAAAATAATTTATTACGGGTAATTGGGCACCGGCTAAGTCTCTTAAATTTCAAAGGACAAGTTTTCTTTATTTATTTATCTCTTAAATCTTTTTTTTTTTTTCTTACCACTCCTCTCCTTTCTGCGCTTCTGACGCAACTCGAGTTGGTCCTCGACCATTTAATTGACGAATCTAATGACGGTTGCTTGCGGTCCCCTCGAACCGTGCGTCTTTAGAAACGTAAGAAACGCTAAACTTTTAAAGAAATTTTATTTTTCCGGCCCTTTAGAATTTACCAAGAACAAACTCGAGAAGATGTTAATAAAATTCTTCAGATTGCCGGGAGCGAGAACAAAACAATTTCACTTCCTAACTTAATTCTATGTTCACCGATATAACGAGACAACAAGAAAGTGCAATACGCGTTATTTCGTCATCAATCCATAATACATCCTTAAGACGAACTTCGTCAAGCGTTTGAATCGCTGAAATTTGACAGTGGTTTTTGATCTTCGAATAATTGAGCGTTGATGTTATCAGATTGCTTACATTTGACAGAAGTCAATTGAATTGCTAATTCTTTGAGAAACGGTAGTATCGATTAACGCGTGTTCGATTTCGACACTTTTTAATAAATTCATTTATTCTACTACTCTTTGCTTATGTATATTAATAAGAGCGTATCCCACCGCTGTCACGGTTCGTTATGACACGTCCTTATACCCGGGAAAAATCAGCGGTGATGATAACGTAATAGTAAGTAAAATAAAATAAATTAAAATTACTTTAGAGGTTGATAAGATCTCAAAGGGTTAAAAGCCAAATAAACATCGGAGCTAAAGTACCTCGAAATTCGAATTACCGCATACCTCTCAGTGCCTCGTAATTCCCAGAGGTAGTCTTTGAGTAATCACTAAATTTTGGATAGACAGCTTAGAAGCTGCGTAAGCATACTTATACAGTTTAAGCTTGGTAGAAATAGAAGTCTCAAGAGGCTAATGGGTTTTAAAAAAATATGTAATACATCTAAAAATCTAAATTTTTTTCGGGGCTACTGTTCAGGATACAATATACGAGTACCTACCTGCATATATTTTGAAAGATATACCTACCTGAGGGGTGCACATTTTTGGAGGGAAAATGTCTACTCAATTTCTTAATCCTGATTAAACTTTACGTGCCTAAGTTGTCATGAATATGTCATTAATGGGATGCGAGCCCACTTCCTGTGATACTTTCACCGTTACTTCAAATTATAACGCTTTATTATTCAAAGGCTTAAGCCTTGTACCCCTTGAGGAAGCGACGCGAAAACGTGATTATTATCCCTGTTTATTATTGCTTAGGTTATTCGGGGATTTTAAATAATACTTGTTCAGAGTTTCGCCAACTTCTCTCTCCCATACATATTGTATATTATATACTTTATTTTCATTGTCAACATTTCAATTCAAAACTTTGTAACGTTTTACAACTTTGGACTTGTAGAAAGAAAAAATATAACATGTAAAATAAAAATATAAAAATAAACATTTTTCAACCGCAAGCTCGCTGTGTGACAATGAGTGTAAAAGTCACTCGGCCTTTTTTACAATCCAATTCAAACTCAACAATTTTCTCCATTGCTTTTATCTAATTGTTTTTAACCACGCACACAGTTCACTTCACACAATCTTACAACAAAAGTTATCCCACCCACACTTAAACATTACTATATATATTGTATAGTACATATATACATCGTCATAAACTTTTAACCGGCGAAATAATACTTCGTAAATATGTTTACGTTACAATTATTGTCTCTGAAAGTAGGATAAACCCTTGGAAATGAACTAAATGACAAATATTAGCAGAGTCTCTTGTATTTCCGAGAGAAAACATCCTTCTTTCCTTTTTTTGCTTCATTTCGATCTTCTGCTCCCCGTCGTACGGTGGAGTGAAAATCTTGACAGATTGTTTGGCGATATAAAATAGAGGAAAGTTGAAAAAGAAAAATACAGGGATTAAGTTTACGACTCTTTTGGCCAGTTTTTATTTATTTTTTTCTTTTTACTACAGCGGTGCCTATTCCCTCCTCACTTCGTAAAGAGAGGCCGTCGAGATTTAACTCAAACAGCTATCACGTCACTGTGCATGTTACACTCTGTACCCTTACGTCAGTCTGATATTACCATGTGCTCGAAAGTGGATACTTAGAGGTACAAGTACTCCCGGTCGTCATACGCTACACCGAAATCTCTCCCTTTGAATAATTTCAAAAATGAAAGAAGGGAAAAGTAAGATTTACATTACACATACTATACCTGACATAAAATCTCAAACATCGACCAGAGTTTTGTATACGAGTATCCTTTATTCTTTTTACTGGGTGAACAGTGGCTAAAAGAAAAATGTCTCAGGTGGAGGATCGACCTTTTTTTTTTTCAAGATACATTTATACACTTCATGTCTTTTTTTTTCTTCATTCAGAATTTATTCAATGGAATTTTCGGAACGTTAGAGATTTAAACATAGATTTTATCGCGGTCATAAAAATATGATAATAAAAATAATGGGCCTGGGCTGTAGCGATGAAGAGTAATTTCTAGTAAACTTTGCAATAAAACTTATATGCTACGTGTTTAAGGTACTTAACATATTATCGGGATATGAGAAGCTGAAAGAAAACGATGGTAATTGATTAAATAATGAGACAATTTTTTTTCTTCTGCTAATTAAAAAAAAAAACTACAATCAAGTTTTCTTACTCCATTTTATTTTATATATTATACATAAGTATTTTTTTTTTTTTTCTTTTTATTTTTCATTTTTTTTTTTATTTCAAACTAGGCGGATTAACAACCCTTGCTGGCCCAGAGCTTGGATTAGAAGCTCATCAGCTCGGTTAGCGCGGAGTAAAGTACAGACACACTTAAACTGTGGTGGTATAGTTACAAATCCGGAGTACTGCAACGCAATTAAAACATTGAGGCAAGCCTCGGTGCTGCTGGCTAATTTGCATTAAGCTCTTGCAGGGTACCTACGTTCGTAATAAGAATTGCGCCTATCTCTGAATTTATATTTCTTGCTTCTACGCCAGTTTCCTTCACTTTCACACCGAAACTGCGCGTTAGCACGCTCCAAGTACCTGCAGCAACTTAACTGCACGAAAAACACTGCGGTATCAAAATAATTGAAAAAAATAAAATAAGAAAAACAAAAAAATTAGAACCGTGTAAAATCGTTGCATTTGGATTTAAATTACATTCCCAAATACATACGGTATAAGTTATACCTAATCCCAGAATCCTGCCAATTGCGTATGTTTACGAACGGCGCCAATCCGCTTTATATGCAATGACAACAAACTAGTAATTGTCATATCAACGATAGACACACAATTGTATTGCTGTTACACATAACGCAGATCTATATCTGCCAACAGAAACCCTAGGAAACTTTACATATAGCTACCAGCTATACGAAAGGAATTGCGGATGGGATTTTGGTGGATTTGCACGTACACTGACTGGAATTTAGCTGCAGGGTAGAGCAGAATGTCGTGTGTGCCAAGTCACCGGCTGAATGGCTATACATAATACAACGTACATATATACATACGTATGTTGTTTAGAATAACGTGAAAGTGTGCGAATAATGTTTTCAAATATGAACTCACCGTTTATACATACATCTACATTGGTAAATATAATTTTACACATATTATATATTATCGCACGATCCCTTATGGCTGACTTAACACTATTCACATACGAGCTGTGAGGTACCAGCTACCTTCGTATCTCGGTCAACCACCGAATGATTTAAAGCTACACGACCGACGTCGACGCCCAGGCTGAACCTGCTACGACGACAAGGATGGACCCGGATTTCAAGGTGTGCAAAGGTTCGGAAGGACCACCGAAGAATGTTGCTGTAAGCTGTGGGTCCATCTGCGTACAAATATCTCGTAAATTTTGCAAGGAGTCTTGCATATCCCGACATAATTATCTACCCTTTCTTTCTCTCTCTCTTTCTTTGTTTGTATCGTCGTTTTTGTTCCTCATCCACTCCTTCGTTTTTCCCTCATTTTTTTACCGGTAAAAAATATATCGCCTCTTCGCCGGGGTAATCATGTTTTGTTTGCATGCTCTCCCGTCCTTATTTATGGCGTATTTCGAGGCCCATCCGCAATAAATATTTTTATTGCAACAAAATAATAAATAGCTTTACTTTTAGGAGCTGGCTTCGTTTTATCTCGACCCATCGAGTTACAGGGTGAAAAAGAAAAGAGCATCTCTCTTTGTTTGATAAAATTGTATACCGGTGTAGCTATGTGTGTATAGAAAAAAGAAATAGAATCAGAGAAAAAAACAAAAATAAAAAAAAAAGAATGAAATGTTCTAGGGAAAGAAAAATGTTCAAGTCGATGGTGAGAAGTTCGAGATTACATTATAGTACAGCGTTAACAGAGATAGCTAAGAAAAAAGTAGGAGAAGAAGAAGTTAAAAGTGTTTTTGCCTCAAGGCAATAGTAGCGGAGTGAGTCACTTTCGTAGGAAACAAAACCTCAGCGTAGACTCTAGACCACGTCGTCTATGTCTCTGAACCGATCGATCTTACTTGGAAACAAGATTCACTGGATATAATTCGCTTTGCGATGCACCGTTGAGATTTCCGTTCAACGATTAAGTCACATAAATCCCTTACTACCCTCTGAGACTAGATCACTCAATGCTGAAATCCTAGATACAGCCTCCAAACGGATTAGAACCTTACCAGATATCTGTTGGTACATAATGTAGTAGGCATTTTGCATACAAACCTCCAGACGACGCGAATTCCTGAATGGAAAATGGATCTGTTGCTGAATGGCTGGTGGTGCAAATGTCTTTTTTTTTCTCTCTTTTTCTTACATAAGTAGGAATGTTGATACGATCACTTATTTCTGTGATTAATTCCGATGCAGCGAGCGGAAATTCAGCTACTATTTAATCTAGGTATTGTATACGGTTTACTCAATGGTGAATAGTGGTTAATGCGATTCATTTAATAACGCTAACGGTTAATAAACCGCGGTAATGGTGGCCAGAAGAATTGCTTAATCTTCTATTAGGGTCTCGGACACGGTTCGAATATTTTAACGAACACCACACACACACACACACACACACACACACACATTTACACATGGAGAAAGAGAGAAAGAGAGAAGGAGATCTTCTTGGCGATAGAAAGTGCACTTTGATTTGATTTATTCTCGACATACCGGCTTCACGGTCCGTCCGAACAATTAGGAATGGCTTGACCACGAGAAAAAAGGCTCAATTATTATTGCACAATTATTATATACGGAATGAGTGTTCCCACTTCTCACGTGTCAATCATGATTAAGACTGTTGTAGCCCCCGTTAAAAAATATCTGCGAATATAACAGAAGATTATGAATTAATAACACCTTATGTCATATCGTTTCGGCACAGCTGTACTTAATCATTTTTTAAATAATTATTGGCGTGAAATATCCACGGATGAACAAATGAAATTTGTATTAAGATTTGATGCAATTTTATCTAGGGATATACCGGCGTTGTATATTGATGTATACGAACTCTGTCAACTCCATGATAATTAACTTGACATCAATTCGCTGGAACGGGTCGTTGTAATTGATCTTAATGATTCTGCATGATAGTGTTTCTAAATGGGTATCATCGTGGGAAGTTATAAAGTTTGCCTTTGACCGATCGTGAGAGCTGCAATAATTGCACTGATGTATTGAAATATATTTAAGGACGAATACCACAGAAATTCTATTTTCGTAGTGAAATCACCGTGCAAAATTGTTTGTATCAAAGTTACGCGCATTTAAAGATTTTATTTCAAAGATCTGTAAAGAAGTTCCATTCTTAAGGTATATATCTAGAATGGCATACTAGCGAATAGTTTATTTTCTGACTCTCTGACTCTCCGCCCTCTGGGAAAGATGTTTTAACATTCCAGTGCACGGATACTGAAGAGTTTTGACGAGAAACTTTTAGCTTTGGAATATAAACGGGTTACGGGTTACAGTCTGCAATTCTGCGGAGGTTGTGAGGGAGGAAGGTTTCTGCATAATCCATGGATGCCGTAAAAGCAGTTTAGTACACTGTGTAAAAATCGCTGTAATTTCTAGTGCTGGTGCAGAAGGAATCGGGAATCGTGATGAAAAGAAGTGCAATTGTGTGACACGTGGAAATAACACTATATTCCTTGATTCTTGAAAACGTTCGCCATTGGTACATCACCCTTCGGCTGATCCATTCCAGAGGTTGTAAACCCGCAGGCTCACTCGGGATGCTCCTCGAAGCAGAAATTACGCCGTGAAACTGAAGACTCCTTTATTATTGTTTACGCTGATGAACGTTCCTGAGTGCGGAGCAAATTCCAACTCTCTATATACGGGTACGGGTGTAGTAAAGACTGGAGTTACAATCCAAGACGGGCTGCACCATTCAGCAGTAATAGGTATACAGCAAAGTGACGACAAAGAGATAGAAGCGAGGAGATACAACAAGACTGCGCTCTCGTTTATGAAGTCCTTCGTTTAGCTAGAATGTGCGAAAGCAAAGGCCAAAAGCACCTAGCCGCTACCGAGGAATCAAGGGATTTGTTCCAGTTTCTATTCCAAGACGGTAAATTGAAGAGCTATGTACAAGTTTGACGTAGAGATTGAAGTGGTAGCGAGACAATGACGATTTCAAATTGAACTTGATCCTCAAATCTTGAGGAGATTTCAGACTTCTCACTATACCGAATTTTCCACGAATTACTCGTGCAAACAATCGCTTCTTTATCAGATGCTAGAATTCCTTTTTGATTTTTTTTTTTTTTAATTCATAGATTACGTGAAGCTAACGAAATTTATCTTCCACGGATTTTTGGTAAAGTTCGTAAAAAAAAAAAAAAAAAATATTTCCAATTATCCTAAAATCTTGGCTATTTTGGACGTGAACAGTCGAACGATTTTCCTGATCGCGTCTGGAGGGAAAACAATACGTTTAAGAATAAAAAGGTTGTAACCTTGGAGTTTATTTTTTATTTTTTGTATTTGGACGTCGTTCGCAGGTATATCAGTTGGCTCGACGTTGATTGTAAAAAATATTTGAGTAGCATAAATCCTCTAATTGCCCCGGAACCTGGTGAACGTTTTACGTCTGACGTGTCTCAGTTGGATTTTGATGATAAATACGAGCCAAGTATATTTTCCATTGCTTTTGTACGAATATACAATAAGAGAATGAAACGCCAGATGTCCTTAGCTGCGAAGTGAAGCCTTGCAAAAAGGGATTAAAAGAGTCCAAACAATCCATTTACGATTTGCCAGACCTCGACGTCGTCTTCAGGACCTGGTTCTTCGCGTTGACCTCTCTTTTTCTACCTTAATATCCTCCCATTCTCTCTCACTCTTTTCTCGTCGTCATCGAGAGTCCTCCGACCGTAGAAACTCAACAATTTCCCCCTCGACAGGCAATCCACTTACTTCTCTTATTGCAACTCCAGAGGTTTCTTCTTCGCTCAAAGCCTCTCACCTCGCATCGATTCACCCTTTTTTTTTTCTCTCAGAGTGGATTTAAATAAAATTTTTTACCATCAGGCCCGATTTTTTTCTCTGATTTTTTTTTTCCTATTTTCATCTGGATTGAATGAAAATCCGCGCCATTGAGTGTCTAATAGAATTTTTTTTTTTTTTTTTTTTTAATCAACGGTAGAAAAATTTATTAATTAAAAAGTTTCTAACATTTTTATATTCAAATGTCCAAATTTATATATACGTATGTACACATTTATCCCGACGTAAATGAAAGACTTTTACACTCTGCATCAGTCGCGTTTCTAATCATCGATCTTCTCGCTTTCAGACTTTTTAACTTTCATTCAACTTCTCATTTCAGAAATAACGATAGACAAGCTGTCTCTAAATAACGCTCTTCATAAAAGAGACAGAAGTGTTAGAACTTTCATTCGTTGTCAGCAGTTCGGAATTCACGTACCATGAAGAATAGAAGAAGAAGAAAAATTACCAACTCTTCAAAAATAGTGAATAAAAAATATCATTCGATCGACTATAGGATTACTTCATCTCGTTCAACTTTACTGATGTGTCTACCGTGATGTGTTCAAAGGTTGACTTTGCACAGCTCGTACTGATGATGTAAATACCTGTCACGTATGGTGTAGGTATGATTATGACAGGAGGTGTTGTTACCTAACGTAAATCGTATAATATTTTTAAATGAGTGTTGAATTGAAATGAATGATTTCAACTCGTTAGCAAGATTCGTGTGGATCTAACCTTTTCATCGTTTAATTCGTAGAACATTATCACAAGCTAACTCGAACGTCGACAGTGGTGCATATATACATATATATACCAACCCTACAGAAATCAGCGTTGTTGCAGCTAGCGCGAGTACAATTACGTGCACCGGCGCACTAGAAGTATTTAACCGTGCCATTGGATCGCTGGCTGGATAATTAGTAATTATAAACTAGTAGCGTAATTACAGCTGCGTGGTGGAGCGCCAGGAGGGAAACCGTGCAATTAATCGCCAATGTTTCATGGTTGTTGCCTCTACACACTGGGATAATGTATGTGCATGCAATCATACCTGTTTACATGTAACGTTTGCTCATACATACGTACAGGGTGATCCACAAAGTTGATAATCAAGATGATATTTCTGAGGGATAAAAAAGTGAGTTAGATTGAATCTCATTTATTCGCGCAGTTGTACCTACATCCATCGTTCCTCCTAGAACCGAGTATAATTAAAGTCTATAGAGTTTTTTTTTTTTTTTTTATCACCTGATTGTTACTTTTGTTTACTCAGAAAACGTTCCATGGTTAGAATAACACTCTGGACACCCTATAGATAAATGTAAATTTTTTTAGACCGTGGTGTTTGACCAAAAAATTTTTTTTCTAAATGACGTTAAAGTGAAGGAAGTAAATATAAACAATATATTTTCAATATTATGGGTAAAAAAGTTTTGTTATTACGTAGCAGGGGTAAAAAAAAAACACAAAAAAAAAAATAAAAAGAAAACAGGTGAAGGTAATTGCCATAGCGTATATCAACACGCTAGGATGAAATAACACACACAAAAAAAAGAAAATAAAAAATTATAATTAGTCTGAACGAGGTAAAAGAAAAAAGTTTTAATTTTCTCTACCGAATAGTAATTATTGGTTACTAATTACTAATCAACGTCATCAAGGTATATACGTAACTAGTTTGCGGTTCATTAACTTCTGCGGTATTTCAGAGACTTTATAATGTATATGAACTGTACGTGTTACTGGTGAGAAATTTTCAACAAGGAAGAATAATTTTACCAAAGAATGCAAATTCGAAATGAAATGTAGAATAATTGACGACGTAGAGTCTCTCACTTTTTTTTTTCCTCTCTTAATAACTTTATACCGCTGGTTTTTTTTTTTTGGCCACTTTTTCAACCTCAAATTCATGCCAGACCTTGTACATTAATTGACTTACCAGACGGTAAGAAATCTTCAATAAAGTCCGGAGCATAGCTTCGCTCAATTAGTCTAGGAAGGAGCTGAAACAAAGCTTATCCACGGGACCCACGACAGGCTTTAAGGCACTAATAGATCTTGCCGAAACTCACTCAAAGCTGAACTTTAAACTATGTGTTTTGACATGAGTGATGACACTCGCTTGTAACGACCATTATAATATCAAATTATCATTTCAGTCATTTATTAAGACACAACCTATTTTCTTTCATCTCTCAACGATCTTACCTTTCTGTATCAAACAAACGTCGTATATTTTTCTCTGTCATTTAGTTAATATCCTTTGCAGCAATTTCTAAGTATATTATGTATTATATATCACGTTTGTTAAAGTATATATAATATGCGATGTATATTGAAATCCTATTTCCCGGTAATAATTTCAATCGCGTTGTATCTCAGTTTGTTTGCCAGGGTTTCATTAAACTCGCGAACTGGTTAACCGACGTACCTATACCTAGTTGTAGATACATACATAGTTATTTATTTCTCAACCTATGAAATCTTGGGACTAGCAAACCGTGACGGAGTTATGAAAATTACCTTTAATCCTGTGTGTACTTTGTGGCTAGTTGTAAGATAAAAATATATTTCCTACCACTACCGAGAGGACTGTAATTAATTATTTATGGGAATTATGAGATAAGTATCAAGAGTCCATAATATACATACATATTGCAAGATGCCATGACTATAACGATAAAGAAATAAAATTGCGTTATTATCCACTCAGCCATCGTTTGCTCATCTTATATTAATCTTAACAATTTTATCATCGGTCAAGGAACAAAATTTCCTTGTAGGTATGGTAAACGTCGTAGAAGTAGAATCAACCTAAGTTCACATAATATAAATAATAATAATGAAAATAAAAAAAAAAAGAAGTTTTAATTCAAGTTTAGAATCGTCAGAAAAATTTCTACGCTCAATTAGATTTAAGGAGATTTTAATGGCGTCTATCTGCACTGTGAATTCCGTTTAATTTTAGGATATTTTCTTACTTGCCTAGGCGTCAAACGTGACAGTGCGAGGACTTTCTCTTTATAGTAGGTAACTATACAGTTCGGCAATGATTGTGCTCCGCATCCCTAAAATAGAACGCGGGGTGAATAGAGCCTTGAGGATTCGGTCGGTTCATTACTTTGCTGTAATTGAACTTAAGTCTGTTCAAACTTTGAATCTTTACGATCCATAAGGGAGTTGAGTTATAAATTTTCTCCGAATGCTGGGTGTGTCGTTAAGATCCTTGAGGATGGCCAACTACTCGGATGCGCGGTTTGCAATGGTCTGTTAAACGAACCTACCAATGCCTACCGAAGTATTTTGGGTTCAGCAATTAATTAAAAAGTTTCAAAAAAACAAAAAAAAAAAAAGAAAGAACAATAAACAAATTCAAACAAAAAATGGTACAACAAGATTGATTGAAATTTAATAATTCAATAAATCCTAGTATCAAATGTTGGAGAGAAAAAAAAAACCGTGTATGTATGTATATAAATTGTATATATTCGTGGCACTTGAACAGGCATATTTTTATACCTACCTAATGTGGGGAAAGTTGAAACAATGTACACGCGACTGATCGCCGCGGGTGTTTTGATAACGGGTGTCTACGTAGGTTATAAAGATTGCCACCTAACTGAATCGCGTGTTACATAATTATGATGAAAAATGTATTAAACGACAGGTCGCTATCAAGGGTTGTCAGGTTGGTAAATATTTGCGTAACTCGTCTCTGCACCCTTACCGCAAGTCTGTTGGCTAACCGTGGATTGTTACCGAGGGCAATGCTCTTGCCTCTTCGTGGTTAATTGCAACTTTATTATTATGCGTGTATTATTTTTCGACAAATTTGTGTATCGAGCTCGTTTTAAAGTTTCATTAAAATTAACGAATCATCTTTATATTTCGCTTCTAATTGTCACATTTATTTGAAAAGTTTCCAATCATTTCTCTCGTCCCTTTTAACCTCTCATCATCTTCAGATCTGACTTATAGTAAAGTACTTTGAGCAAAAACCAATTCATTGCAAAATTATATATGGCGAATGTATAATCATAAGGAAAACTAGCTGTAATACAATGAATGAGCCATTATATCGTAGTTATGGTTAATATGATCGTTGAGGTCAAAATCTACCCTCGAATTTGCGCAACCGTTCACCGTCTTATCTCACGTTAAACATAGGAGCTATTATATAGCCCAAAATACAACCGAGCCTAAACTGTAAACACAATAGGTCTCGAATCACGTGTCAGACTCGCCTTTGTCGTCTTTACATGCTCTGCTAAACGTACCATTACCGGTTCGTTATACACTTTATAAATGGCACACAAACACACCCTGTCTAATGTCCGTGATGATATTATTAGCATCTTTCAGTGGCTGATAAAATCGGTAATTTGAAAAATTAGAACTGGGGAAACAAACAGGTCAGCTCTGAAACTTCGCGTCCGAACTCTCCGAATAAAATTGCGATCAAAAGAAAGAAAAATGCATTGTGGATGCAGAAGCTCAATTTTTTCTGTATAACACAAAAACTACTCGATCGATTGATTCCGAAATTTAGCCAGATTTGAGTTTGTGCAGGCTCTATCGATTGAGATCAAAATCGTCAAAATCCGTGCATCGGTTCTCGAGATATCATAAATTAAATTTCAGTTTCTTAAAATTTTATTTTTTTGAATAACTCGAAAACCACTAGAGTCATTAAATTCGAAATCAGACCAGTTTTAAGTTGGAGAGAACCGCATCGCTTGGTATAAAAAAAGGACGAAATCCTTTGATCAGTTCTTGAGATATCGTCGAAGAAAAAATTGATCAGATGCACCCTATCCCAAACTGTCCATCTGAAAATGTTCAGAGGTGATTCTTTGGCCGACAAAGTTGAGATCTGGGAAAAACTGAACTTTTAATTACCTGGGTAATCGTGATAGCTAACTTTTCTTTATTTATCAACTGGAAGTTAAAAAGTAAAATATATATATATATATATATATATATATATATATATATATATATATATATATATATATAATAATTTGACGAAAGTGAAAAAAGAAAGGAAAGAAGTAAGTATAAGTAAGTAAGGAAGGAAGGGAGTAAGAATTGTGGATCGGAAAAATCTCCCCCTTCGTTAAAATGCTAAAATGGCATTACGCGACACTCGGTATTGCGGGTATTATAATAGGGCTTGACGCGGTGTGATTTGAGAAGAGTTGAAGCGCGGCTATAGATATGTGTATAAGTCAGAGAGAGAGAGAGAGAGAGAGAGACTTAATTTATGAAGGTCATAGCGGGTGGCGGTGACATCTATTAATTACACTCGGGCACAGACACGTACCTACTTACCCTGACCCCTCCGGCTTGGTCCGCGATACAGGGTCGCTTTAGTCGGTCGCGGTTGGCCCTCCAGAAATTGGCGTGGCGTTTCTCCCTTTATCTGGAACGCTCCTTTGTCTCGGCCGTCGTGACGTCAACTGAAATCCATGTACATTTTGTACCCATGGAAGATCTCGACGCTAACCGGGTACCAGAGTTGTAAATTTCCTCTCGCGTCAAGGGCACACCTAAAGTACAACCGTTTCTACAGGGTGCTGCTGTTTTTTAATTGCCGTACTTCCAATTAGACCTCCAGTACCTACCTACTACGTTTCTACCCTCCTTGTACCAAATACTAAGACAAAAGTGTCTCGTAGTTCAAGAGGGGCCCAACTTTTCAAATTTAAAGATTATGAGAGTCTGACCAATTTTTTTTTTTTTTTCATTCATTGTACCGAAAATTATTTATCTGCAGGGGAGTAAGGAGGTCAAGTATTTCCGCGGTTTCTGCGAGCTTATGCAATTTCTTTTTGTTCACTTTTTTTTAATTTTTTTTAGCAGGATACTACAGAACCGTGAATTTCATCTTTTAGTTGTTAATCGAAATCCTATAAAATCTGTTCTTAAAATCCGCGGAGTCCAGAGCAGGGTGGGTATTGTTAAGGAGAATAAAGTGGCGGTATTTTAGGGTGAGATTTTCGAGGGCGGAGACAATGCTAATTAGCTTCTAATTCATAGCTTAATGCGGTAAGGTTAAATAATTCCTCTTTCGAATTAATCTTTGAACGAATTGAATATAAGCACCTACTTATTTTTATCGTTTCAATTAAACTGTGAAACAAACCTGCAGAGTATGTTATAAAAGCTAGAGGAAGAGTAACAGAAAAAAGTAATCCAGCTCCACGTATACCTAACCTACTACACAATGGCATTTATCTGAAATAATTAACAAGGGTCAGAACAATGAATGAAGAAAAAAAAAAAAAAAAAAAAAGAAAATATGGTCAGTGGGTACTTTTGTTTCCGCCAGTGATTTATAAGTGATAATTTAATGTAAAACGACAAAATTGATGTCCACTTTATGATAATAATTTTTACTTCCATTTCTGTAAAACAAAAAAAATAATAATAAAATAAAAAATAAAAATACCGGCGTGTTGTTGAATCAGTTAAAACGGAAGACGCACCTCGTCGTCAGCTATACATACTCATACATACATAATATACGTAGATACATACATACATATACGCTATTTTATTACCTCACGTGAAACGCCGCTGGTTATAAGGCCACGTCTGATACCCAACATACATACATACATACATTGGTTAATTGCGTGTTGTTAATAACTTTGAGAGTACCTTGACGATTTTGGGAAAATTTCTCATCGCATATATGTTGCGTAGAATTAATTCCACGAACCTTTTTTTTATTGATTCCCAATACTTCGCCTATATCTCTATACATATTCTGTACAGTGTATATAGTTCTACTTGTAAGTTTCATTTTTTTAATCAAAGTATATATTTTAAACGAGGATTAAAACATGCTGATATTTAATGCGGAGGATCATAATTACTGACATATTCATTACGTCCTCTCTCCCTCTCTCTTTCTCTCAGATCGTTATTTTGAATGAGAGAAAGATTGAGTGGATTGGACGGCTTATATCTTCTCGCGATTTACGTTTCCGTTGGTCAGTTAGCCCTCGGTATTTATAGTTAATAAAAGTCTAGCACATATAAGCCGCGAATCTCCTCGTTAAATTCTCTGATGCATGAAAACACGAAGTTTAATCTTTGCTAGATCCATTAGGCTAATGAACGTATTTAACTACGAAATGGCGTCACGATGGCCGCCTTATTACAATCTCCAGAGGAAAGACTTTCCCCACAACGGTACTACCGCGCTATTAGTATTTGTAAGAACTATTACCCAACAATTGAATAACAATTACCTCAAGACTCTATAATGTGTCTATACAGCATCCTCTCTTACAGCCTCCAACCACGATTCATCTGTCTTTAAGTTTCTCTATTTGCTATTCGCATCTTTTTTTTTTCTTATTCCTCTCTCTAAATGGCACGATTTTCTCTCATCTCTTAAGCGTAGTCTGCAACGTCACGTACTTCAGTGACACTTTGGAGCTCCATACTCCGAATCAGATGATGATAATCTCCAAGATGGTTGGAAAAAAAAAAAAAAAATTCTTTAATCTTAAAAATTAATCATTAAAGTTGAGAGGTGATGCCCTTGTCACGATGTCCCATTGTAAATATTTTATTAATAATATCACGTAATTGAATCTCTCGATTGCACAGACTTATTCTGTCTTCTGCCATATGCATTACAGACAATGAGCTATAAAATTTGTACTTTACAAACAATAAGTAGTGAAAGTCACTCCGTAAAATCAAGCCATATAAATTACATCGTGAAAAAAAAAATCGTCTGCAGAGTTTGAGACATCAAAAACCTCGAAAACTTGCACCAGTATTATAATTAGCAGCTAGAAATTATGATTTAGCGAATTATGAACGAATAGATTGGCGATAGTTCAGGGCCTATTATTTCCTCTATCGTATCTCGATTCTCACCCATAAATTTTGATACCTAACGTATCACTTTACCGTTCGAGATGATAGCGCACCGTTCCTTTCACCGTTCTCTTATATTCTTGCTTTGTTAAATTTCACCTGCTTCTGTCATTACTTTGTACAGTTTAATTAAAACGGGTCAAGTGAATGCTAGGTACGTGTTTGTCTTCAGGGAACAATACTGCCATGCCATACCATGCCGTGTTGTATCAGTTTACCTCTCTAAACTCTATCGATGCACCATCGAAAGCGCATTACCTCACTTCTTCATAAACAAAGGCGAAGATCGACCATTTCAATGCATCTATACTATGGGGATACACACGATGTACTCATCTTCTTCTATCTGTAACTCTTGTCTCTAGTTTAAATTAAAGAGAAGCAACAGCTGTCTCGGAAGATAATGTGAGTCGATATCAAATCTTTACGTCGTATATGTATGTATACGTGTGCACTGTATAGACTGTGCTATGTAATTTGATGTTGTGATAGATAAAACCGAAATGGTATATAGCTGCCTTTGAACGAATCATACAAATCTGTTGATTCTTATAGATAAGTGTCAGGATTTATAAGTTTGAACAGATTGAAGAGCGTTATATGGACGGTTCGGTATGTGATGATGAAAATTCGCACCTCTTTCCTAAATATTTGAAAAGATATACGCAGAAGGAATTGCGCGCTGGACCACGGACGACTCTCTGGAGATTTCCAACCGTTTCAATGATTCAAAAGGTCCGTTCCCAAAGCTGAAAAATACATTTGGCATGGGGATGCCCTTGGGTAAAAATGTGGGATGGTTTGCCCCGAAAATTCCACCGTGCTAAGATCACCGTGAGAATAACATCGGAAATCGATGTAAAAACGAGAAATATTTATACCTACCTACCTACCTACCTACCTACCTCATACCTCTTCTTTTTTACTTTAGGGTCATTCTTTAGTTCTCGCGAGAAATTGCCGCGAGAAATTCTTTCACGAGTTTAAAAAAGAGTCAAAGAGATCGAGGTATGTACCTTTATCATAGTATATAACGTTAATTAGCCAGTATAAAGTACGATAAAAAATAAAAAATAAAAAAATATTCTCCTAAATTCTCACTCGGTTCTTTTCGGTATATATGTATATACGCCTACCTTTCCATTCGCAGATAAATATGTATATAAATTTATAGTGCATGGAACGATGCTTCGCATTCACGCTTCATGATATTATGCATTTAGGTATATTTTTAAACCATTTTCCCATTTTCTGATCTCATATTATTCTATTGAAAGAAATTCGAACGCTTGACCATATATATCAGCGACTTCGACGGTGGGATAAATTCTTTTCAATTACGAAGCTTAAGCTTCTTTTATCGGATCTAATTTCGAGCATTCACGAAGCCATGAATAATTTGTAAAAAGTGAAGGAACGGGTGAGGCGATGTGTAAGAGCCGAAAGTCAATCTCCGGAAATGACAAGCCGTCCGAAAAGAGAGGTCAAAGGTAACGCTGTTTGGGACCTATAACATGCTCGGGAACCGTGAAACTTTTGAGCAAAGCGTTCGGCGGCTGACACAACGTCCGGGGGGAGTTGAGTACCGAATTTCGAGTAGCTCAACTCGAACTCACCCCCTAAGGTTTAAGGATAGGTACCTACGCATAAGAGTGAGTTGAGTGTATCGTGTGTATCGTTAAGGTTCTCGTTGAGTGAGCCAACTTGTCTCGCTAACGACGGGGGCTTCGTTAATTACAAAAGTTATCATCTATTGAAAATCCACGAACCTTAAGGACTTTTTCAACCTCAGCGATTTCTGAGAGTTATATCCCTTAGTGCGAAATTTTTTAAAACCTAAACCGGTTGAGGATTGTTACTTTTTCTTATTGCGATTTACAATACGAAACCCCATATATGAGTTCGAATTTTAAATATTTATTTTAAGTTTCAAATTTTCATTCAAAATTTCCTATATGTCATCTCCTAAAATCCTAATTGATCAAAACTTCGGTATAACATGCAGGATTAAGGATAAACTATATTGCATAAGGAGCATCGTCCTTATTTCACGTCACACCTGACGCTTACGTGACGTCGGCCACATTGCGTCGCGTAACGCGGCACCGTCTGTTCCAAGGACTGAGTTACAGCCTTAGCTGAGTTTGCGCTTCCGCAGTCGCGTCCGAATGATTTGCATACGAGGATTCCGTCGACGAGTCTCTACTAGGTACGGATTTCTAGGTGAACTAGGTTTATACTACCAGCCTGATGTTCTGGGTGTAAATTTAGGCAATTTGGTGCTTTGTGAATTGTTTAAGATGTCGTTAATCCGCTGTTCTTTATCATGTATGTACTTCATTTTGAATATATTTTCTTCAAGTGACGAGTAGGAAGGTACCGTTATTACTTGAGTCAAGTTTAAAGTAACGATGAATATATTATTAAGGTGTAATATTTTTTTTTTTTTTTTTAATCTTTTTTACGTGATGCCTTGTAATGTACTGCGTTGTCAGTCCGCTGGAATGAGTAAACGTGGTAAATCAAATAACCCGTGTAATTTCATCGGCACGAAAATATACTTGGTAATAAATATAATTAAGAGAATATCCTTTTTTGGTAATTTGTGGGTTATAGTGCTGCTGTTGGGCCCAGTGTGAACGATGTATGTGTGGATGGTTTCTTAGTATGTCCGTGGCAAGGCCCACCTGTGGAGTTAAACCTAAAGGCGGATCTTGAACGTGACGGAAGTTGAGGATTTGGTACTGCGAGCGTAACCAGCGATGGGAAGCTAATTAACACCGTCCGTAAACACCAGATGACCGGTAATACGGTAGTACCTACTGCGAACTCAATTTGTCGTCAGAAACCACTTGGGCAACGCTGAACTTCTGGACGCCCGCACCCCCACGGTGCTCGTCTCTTGCGGTTTACCCCTGTCCATACCTACAGCTTCGGCGTTGAATTGTGTCGTCTAAGTTATAACTGATTAACCTTTTCAGTATAGCGTAGCGAAATTGAACGTCAGGAAATTTGGAAAAAAATAAAAACAAAAATGAAAATATGGCATATCGACGATGGTTGGAAAAGATTACCGCAAACGATCTGATTTTGATTTTAGAAATTATTCATTTCGTTTTAGGCATTAATTTTTATTCATTTATTTATTTATTTATTTATTCACGTTTTTATACGTTTTTTTTTTTCAGGAAGTCATTCGACAACGATAATATTTGTTTCATTCGTAATAAAAATTGAACAGAGCCTAGGGGCTGGTGAAATTTTTTTTCGAACGAACAACAAGCACGATAATTTTAACAAACAATGCGCTTCCTTTACCCACAAAAAATAAATAAATAAATAAATAAATAAATAATCACCCGTTATTCGCAATGTTCAGTTTTCAGAGAAAAACAATAATGTCTGTTGATGTAATATTGCATCTTTGAAATAATGATCTGCACATCAGGATTTGAGTTATTAAAAAATTATTTTTCCACCTTAATTAAATCAGGGAAAAAGTTTTTCATATAATGAAAAAAATTTCACACACTCGCAGAGTGCTCGACGCATTTGCATATCACATTTTTTTCTCACAACTCAGCGGTCAATAACAAGTAGCCTTTACCAGAGACACAAGTCATATACATATACCTATAGGTATATGGATGAATGTGATTCCCCCAGACTTTGGTTCATGAATAGTTGGATTAATATCCGTTCCGTTGGTCCCCGTTATACGGAATCTTCCGTAGAAATTTCAATTAAAGGATGACTAGTTTCTGGGGGACAGAGTTTATACTAGAAAATTACCAGCTGCAGTTGAGTTGAATCCTCTTCGTTGCAGAGATTCTACGAAATTGAAATACGTTTGTTATAAGAGGTCCGATACTGCAATGGTAACTTCATAACTAACTAAACCAGGGTGAATTATATATTCGATGATAAACGACACTGACAGATCAATGGTAAATATATCATTGTTTTAAATTTAAAGTAAACTTTATTCTGTAATGAACTAACCAAACCAATCTTTCTCGTTTGACTATGCTTTTGATTCTCTCTTTATCTCCCTCTTTATTTATCTATCTATCTCTCTTTCTATTTCACAAGGCTCAACCCTCTTCAGAGCAATATCAAATAGTTAATTAGTAATATACGCTTCTGGTTGTAATATGAAATTTGACATCTGTCAACTGAGGATTGCTTTCGTTGCCAGGTACCTACTTTCAGTGAAATCGGATGCTGATGAAACAAACCCAATCGTTAGCCTCGATTTCGTGGAAATTCTATCTTGATAAATATTTTATTTATTTGTTTCTTTTTTTTTTTTTCTTTTACTTTTTTTGACAATATTACACGAACTCTCTCAAAATCACAGAGTTAAGTCTGAACGAATCTCTTTTCATTCTATCAACCCTCACTACAATTTAAAATCATGTAACATTGCCTATACATAATTTTAAAAAAATTCTTAAAATTTACTTATCAAGAATTGCAACCGATGTTTTCAACTCTTGCCGAACGGAGCATAGTAATTTGTTGTCAAGGATGGCTTAATGTTATCCATCACTAAGGGTAAATTTACGATCTAATAAGGAAGGGAACTGTGTTCTCCGATCTATCTTGGGCACTTCCTGTTACCTCTGTCTTTCACTTTCTCTCTCTCACTCCTGAGCTTACTCGATTGTTCCCTGAGGACCTGATAGCTTCGAAAGTAAGCTTCCGCAAGACTGCCTACGAGCCGATTAAACTGCTCCTAATCAATCAGTCTGTTTATCGAACCAATCGAAAGTTTAACATTGTCAAAAGTTCTATCAACCTAAAGAAAAGTTAAATTTTTCGAAACTTTTATGACATTGTCAATCGGGTTGCAGCTATAAAATCATTAAGGAAGGATCGACACAAAAATATGATTCAATCAAAATCGTACAATAATTAATACCATGAAGAATAATGATCCGTTAAAAAAGAAAATAAAACAAAAAAAAGCAGCTAAAATGAGTAAAAAATGATCAGATTTTCATATGCTTCTTGCTTGACAGATACGAACTTTACCATCTAAAAATTTTCTCACTGATTTATTACGGATGTAATTAGAAAATATTTACGTAGCTATACTTTCAAATCAGATCATTTTTTCTCATGGTATAAAATTATTTTGCAATTTTTGGGTCAAATAATCTTCGTAAGCCCCTCTTATACATATAATAGGCTTATAATTGGCTTATTTTTGCAACGATATGACACTCTGGTTTTTAAACAACTTTATTTTCATTTTACCTGCCAATTTATAGACGATAATAAATTATATTAATTTGAAAAAGCACTTTGGTACAACCGCGATGGAATAAGACGTAAATATTTGGTCGTATATTCGATTTTTACCGTTCGATAGGTACCAGATGGTATAAATATTGTCTGATTGGATGCTCGATATTAAAGGGTAAAGTGAAATGCAATTATTATCCGTGTTGTTTTAACCGCTATGATTTTCAAATTATCTACTCGGATGTGTAGGTACGAGGACAGTAGTGCTGATAATAATTTCTCTATAACCTGTCGAATAATTTCATTTGCCTGGTGCAATTGTGAGAGCAGATATTATCGATTTTCCACATCGTATATACATATATAGATTGGAATTCCCGGAATACCACGATCGGGTACAAAAACCAGATGATGGGTTTTAAAAATAAATTATTTCCAGGCTTCGAAGCTGGTGATAATAAACGCTAAAAGAAATGCCTTCAAATCGGTTCATCGAATTTAATTTAAACCTACATACTTTATTAACGAAATCAAATAAACGGAACGAATTTATGATGGCTGTAGGTAGGTACGTTCTCAATATTATTAAACTTTATTTTTAGTATTTTTTTTTTTTTTCAACTAATCAAACTTTTACTTCATAATTAATAATTGGCATCGAATCGCGTGTATTTAATCGATACGAATCACACCTCCTTCAGTAAAAATTTAATAAAAATATATCCGGGCTTCAAGCTCTCTAAATATAATCCATGTTTTCATTTTTGCTGATATTATCATCTTCAAAGGTCAGCTCCACTTGCTCTGTATAATTTATTGTTACAACTAAGTACAGTAAAATTCACAAAACATATCCAAGATGAAGTAGATGAAATAAAAATACGTTTGCTAACAACGTAGAGAACTTGTGCTCAATGGCCTAAGGCCCCATACTCCGAAGCAATAGAGCATGGTCAATTCTCAACACAGTAATACTTACGCACAAGAGTGAGGTCGAGCATCGACCAGCATCTCACTTGTTCGTCTACTTCCGCGTCATGTTTTCCTATCATGGTGGATCTCGAAGCCAGATGTATCTTAGTACTGCATTCATTCGAAGTCCAAGAAGGAGCTTTGAGTCACCCACGAAGTTGATTCTTTCATTATTATCTCCTTCAAGTTTATACCACTAATTAAACGTCCAATAGCACAAACGGTTGATCACCTACTATCCAAGAAAAAAATACGTGCCAAAAAAAAAATAAACGTGTACCATTCTTTGCATAGATTTCTCGATAATTGCAATATATGCGGTAATAAATGCACAGTGATTTATTAATAATAATATCTGCGGTCTAACAAGAAGAGTATATAACTACCACGCGAGATGCGTACTGTGCCATTTGATTTTAATGCCTTAGAATCGATGTCCAGTTCGTTATAATTTCAGTTAGTTATTACATGTCCTCTGAAGTGGGTTGACGCCGGGTAGGTAATCGAATGACGATCATCAGCTATATTGGTTGAGCGCTGTACGGGGACCGGTAAAGGTGAATGCTAACGATGGTTAGCAAGCGTTGGATCATGGATAGCTGCAGGTAGGTATATATCTAGGTAACTGAAAGAGCTGCAGACGGCTTTCACAAAGTAATTGCATGCACTTACGCTACCAACCTGAAGGAACTTAGCTCGTGATTACTATATAGTAGGAAGTTAACTATAATAATGATTAGATGTCACACTGCTCCCGCAGCGAGTATAATATACGACGTATGTCAAGCGACACCAGGATACGTCAAACTATGAGACACTATAGACCGGTTACGTTTATTACTCTATTGTCAGGTGTTGGAGAGTAGAATCAGCCCCCATCATAGTCGTAAGTACGTGGCCATGAATATGATTACTATTGGTAATAATTATTGTCAGTGCGGGTTTGCACACCTGTGTTTAGATAACGTTGATGCAAAAACTAATTGGCATCGAACCGGTAGGTATTCGGTATTCTGATTATACGAAACAAACAGAGAAAATAATGCTCGTATGGAGTGTGAAAAGTGAAATGAAACCATTGATTTGAGAATCTTTATTTCTTGTTTTCAATTTCTCGTTTATTGAAGGGGGTGAACGATATATATTCAGTAAAAAGTAAAGAACGAGGAGAGAAGGACGATCTTGGTTGATATCAATTTTCGATAACTGTATAGGGGCCTTATATTTCTTGGTATATGTATAATCAATTCTATAAAATGTGGGTGACATCCTGACCTGCGGAAATTTAAAATCTTACGACGTTGGCTGTAAAGATTTCGATTCAAGATCAAAGATTGATTTCTAGTCGCGGTATATCATCTCATAGTGGGTTGGTATACGAAATATATATATTTTTCACCGATATATCTAACATGGTAAATATTTTATCAAAGAATCTTGAAAATTTTCACTCTCAAATTTCTGAGAAATCTGTTACAAAGAAATGAAAAAAGAGTTTCTGAATTCAAAGTTGTAACTATTCAATCGTGAAAAACTTGGTCAAAGAAATATTCAAGAAATATTTGCAAAGCTTGAATTTTACGTTTAGGTACCTACTTGTCATTTTTCTCAGCTAGGTATCTGGCAATGAGCGTGAAAGAATTATACTTATGATGTCGAGTGCGGAGGCAGTTTGGCATAGTTATTACAGTCGTAAAAATATTTCCAAGCTTTCGAAGCACACTGATGGGAGTACTCATTGTCATGAAAAAGCTCCTGGTTTCGGACAATGCAAACTTTTACCGGATAAAAATCCTTACTCAAGAGTCAAGAGTCAGGAGTATATTTCGGTCGCAAAAGAGAGTGAGGTAGGATCCAACACAAACGCGAGTATATAACTTGCGCCGAAACGTATAGGGAGGCCCGTTAGTATCACTTGGCCGGCGCCATTTTCGGGATTTAGTCGTTTAGGAGCTCGTACATTGCTGCGTGTGTATCCCGATGATAAGGGACGCCGTTAAACTTGATTGACGTTACTAACCGCGGGGTATTTCAGATTTAAGATAAGCTATGGAGTAATCTATTGGCCGAAAGATCGTACGGTAATATTTACCCTGCGTAAAACACACTCCTCGATAGCTCTCACCGTCATCGAATACCCACCTTTTTTTCGTTTCTTCTATTAATCGAAAGCAGACAGTCCGTAAAAAAAATATCCAAATTTATAAATCAACATTCGTTTTAATTATCCACGATGAAAAATTTTAGAGAGAATAAAACTTGGGGACGATCATTTATGAAGACTTTATCAATCGCTGGGACTGGGTATGAAGTTGATTGCTCTAGAGTTACCCATAGTTTTTGCATTTAAATTACGTACTAAAATTTCTTTTCGAGTCTTCTACCCCCTGTCTAGAAATCCATTTTCATTTGAATAAATTCCAATATCAAAACACAATGCCTAACAGCTAACTAATAAAAAGTGTGTTATTCTTATGTAACTCAATGGTAAAATGATCGTGGTGGATATAGCAACTCGTTTAGGGATTTCTCTGGTCTCCAATTCTTGAAGCCTAAGGCAATCAGTGCTGAGAAGTGTCTTGTTTCGGGACAAAACTTAATCGCACTAAACTTGCATGTAGATGTAGATGTAGATGTAGATGTAGATGTACGTAGAAACGAACATGAAACTGCTGGCATGGTTCTGCGAGGCTAATTTGACAGACCATTACTGGCGCTCGAACGTCTATCAATTATGGTAAACAAATGTACGAACAAGTGTTTAGTTACACGAGTTTCTGTCCACCTATACGCGCTTTTGCGTGACATGCGTGTTGGTACATATCCAATGTCGTATGACCTTTGAACCTGACCACCCGAGACTCGCCTCGCATGTCGCTGATTCCTCGATGACTTATCGGTGGAGGTAATCGGGTGGGCCTCGTTACTGACTTCCCGTGGCGCAATATCATATTATTAAGAAGTATATATTACGCAATAAACGTATAAGGCTTACGGCTCGTTATACGCGCATATTTTGCATGCTTATACGTCATGTAAACCACTTTTTTTTAAAGAGGTCATAGATCAAGAAAACCTCTCCAAGATACGGCCAGGATTTGACGACGAATTACTTCTCAGTTCAGAAGAGAGATGGACGACGAAGTAGGTAAGGGCCAAAAGAACGGGATAAATTCAGACTGTATTTCATCACGAATTCTTCTCGTACTCCTTATTCATTTTCAAAAGGGTGTGGGTAATGTTAACACTTTTAAATGGGCCAGTTTTTAAAGAATTTGAAAAATTTAATGGCCTCTTTCCGATTTTTAATTTCCAATTATCGTTGCATTATTAATCAGTAAAAAATTTGTTCTATGATGTGGCATGTATGTATATACATACTTTAATCGAACTTTTCTTTTCCTAAACCTCGAAAGGTGTGCGTTTTATATAAAAATGGAAGCACGGAGCGGTGTTATATCTTATCGGAGAAGTAGAATTTTCAACTTTTCATAACAGCTGCTCTAACGACGACGACGACGACGACGACGACTACCGTACATTATGGAACGTCGCACGTGTAGTTACGCAACTTTGCACAAAATTGATGAACGGAGCATCGTCAAGGATCCTTACGTCCGCGTCGCAGATTATCTGGGTGACTTTCCCCTAGCAAATGCAGAGGGGAGGTATACAACTTTTCAGTTTTTTTTTTTTTTTTTCTTTTTTTTTTTCTCGTTTTTTTTCCTACAAATTATATGTTCAAATATATACCTATATCCATATTTGAGTATCTCATATACGTCGTCGAGTAAAATTTCCACATACTGACATCTCTAATTTCATGATTTCTATTAAATATCATACGCAAAATATATCAGTAAAGTCTTTTCAATCTTTCAGATTTGAAAAACCACTACTAGTGATATTCATGCAGTACGTATTGCCCAAAAGTGATCATCAAGGGCTTGTGTACGTGTGTTACCAGATCCGACTGTTTCTTGTGAAATGAGATTCGACCCTGGCGGGTCAAGGATCAACGAGGATGACTGGCAGCTGAGTAGGGTGATGATGTTGTGCCATGTAGAAACGAATCATAGATCTATCGTCGCTTGGTATGGAGTTGGTCGCTTTGTAGACCCGAACGGATGTACGATTTCATATTTTGGTACGACCTCGTGCTCGCACTGGTTCAAAGGGTGAGGCTAGAGGCGAAAGGCGAGATATGTGAGGTGAGAAGGGAATAAGAAAACTCTGGTGGACTGAGGTTACGTGCCTGGATTTAGAACTGTAGCTTGGATTTGAGCAAATTTCGTCCACGGAGAGACAGGGATGACCCTCTTTGACCCGGGTCAGAGGGTCTAGCTTGCGGCAGGCTTAGTCAGAGTATTAGGAAATAATTCGAAGGAAGATATCGACCGCGGCACCTGTACCGGAAACAGAAAGTCAGATTTTAAAAATTGAAATTAAAGAAAAAGAGAAAGCGAGAGAGAGAGAGAGGAAGGGAGAGAAATAAAATAGATCCCGAAAAGTCGAAATAAAAGTAAAACTATTGGCATCTGCGTGACGCTTTTGGTCAACGAGTTTCAAACAAAATGAACTGAAACGATCGAGAACCGATTCCCCTGCAGAACTTCCCCTAGGCAGATCTCATCACGACATCCCCGAAGTGGTTAACACGGTCAGTTGACCCTTGCAAGCGGATGGGACTCGGTATTTAACCAACACCCACGATTTTGCTACAAAGTAATCAGACCTTTTTTTTTTTTTATTTGAATGTCCGAGATTCAGGCTATGGGAGATATCTACGCTATCGACTTTCGACTTTGGTTGAACGCTACGATTTCGAATAAATTAGAAGACTAAATCCACCCTGAGCTAAACAGTGTCAACTCTTGACAATTATTAAACTTAAACTCGAAACGAATTATGAGGAAAGAAATATGTGACGAAAAAATTGAATAAGAGGTAAAGATGCAGGTTTTATTATCGTGGGTAAAAAGCGAAGTAAACTTGAAAGGACAGCGTCCATTCATATATAAATGTAGAATTTCCGTTAAAGGGAACTGAAGGAGACGATATCAGTATTTTATTGACAATTTCTTCCGGCAGTCAAGTGAGATGCATATACACTGCACCACCGTAGTCTGCGAATAGAATGTCTGATTTATTATAGAAAGAAAAAAAACTAGTTTCTATCTATTAAACAATATACATATAAAGTAGAATCGCAACGGCAGGGAATCAATTAAGCCAACTTCCAGCCGACATTCACTTCCATTTTGTAATTGTTATTTCAATGAGTTCGTACCAGGAGCTCATACTCATCTCTGCCTAGTGGTACGAGTAGAATTTCTGCAAATATCTCTGCCCGTGGTTTATATATCTATGTATATATATATAACAACTATTCAAATTACCTGGCACATTTGAATTGCATATTTCAGACTTGGTTAAGGTAAACGAAGAAGTAATTAGGCAGACGCGTCAACCCCCAGACCTCCACAGGGCACGAAGGAAAGAGAAGAAAGGATGAAGACGGATAGATCCTGCGGGAACGATGAGAATATCAATTCAATCGAATATTAAATTCTAGCACGCGCTCTGCTACCACGCAGCTGAAGCCGCAGAATTTCTAATGCTACTACCCTCTTCATCTTCTCTCTTAAAAAAAATAAAATAAAATAAAAAATTTTTTTTTTTTAAATTTCTCTCTTCCTTAGCTGACCTTTTTCTTCGTCCGGCTTCACGGGAATGCATGATCAAGATTACATCGCGATCTATATACCAGCAGAATTTTCAATCGATATTATAATTATATATATCATTGGTTTCATCTCTTCGAAAAAATCGTGATAATTATTCTATATTTTATTATTTTTTGACAAAATAGTAGGTGCATACCTCGACTTTGCTATATCATGTGAATATCACGGCTAACAATTATGTATGTACATACATAATTACTATTACGAGAGGTGAAATTTTCCGCCAAGTTGAATAGAATCTTCATTAATAATGAGTCTTAGAACAACTGCAGGATTCTGGTTAATTTTAATTGCTAATATCTGGTGCTGAGGCGTCGTATTGCCTGCTATAGTATATAGGCTAGTAGTTATACTGCGGCAGTAGGTATAAAATGTGAAGCAATTCGGTCTCGGGTTGGTGTTGGTGGATAAAAAAAATATAAAAGTAAATATAAAAAAAAAAAAAAAACTAATAAAAAAATGGACTCTCATTCTGAAATATGGAAGATAACTAAAGCAAAAATGTGCAAGACGTAAGTCGAGGACGATAGAGAGAGAAAAGTTTTTACTGCCGGAGGCTGAGGCAGAAGTTAAGGGATGATGATAGACGAAAATTCTTATTTCTACCTTAGAGAATAAAACCCAGTATCGCAGAATTAGTGATCTTAGAAAAGCAACCAAGGATATAACTAAACTGTACTTTAATCACGAATAGATATTCTCATTCGCGTTTTTATTTAATATTATAGATCTGATTCGTTTGATCAAGCTCTTTTCTTAGGCAAATGATACCTGTAAGAATTTCGAAAGAGTTTTCGAGCTGATTTTCGCGGTTATTTTCTCATGTATGTATTTGAAATAATAAAGTCTGGATAACTAAAAAAAAAAATCAAAAATAAAAATAGCTGGTTTCAGATCTCAACGCCCCAAGCCCTGCGGTGCTTTGGTCAAGGGAGAAAGTGGATTACAACAAATGTAAAGTTCGTTCGTTCGTTCGTTCGTTTGTTCCCACTTCTGCTGCTGTTGAAATATACGTATAGGTACCAAAGTTCAACCAAGCCCCGCGGTATGCCCACCGACACACTTTTGTAAAGGAACTTATTTTTTCATAACGACAATTATCTCGGCTCGCATAAAACAACCCCCACCGACCACCCTCTCCATTCCACCCTTCTTTTGGCTCACATACTAGGTACATTTATATTTCACTTGCTTGAAGATTAAAATTACATATAGAAACCGGAGTAATTTTATTTATTTATTTTTTTTTTTCACTATTTATTATTCAGCTGTGGAGCTGTATTAAACCTTTTAAAATTTACCATGATTAGTTGGAATAATTATAAATCATTATCTAAGATGGTGAAATGTTTAATGAATTTAACGTTAATGCTAATTTTTATTTAGTATAATTTGTCAAAATTCGTTTTCTTACAGTTTTATTTAGCTGCTTTATTCTGGATATGAGACTATCCAACTCTTTACAGAGCTGGTTACGAGATTGAACGAGAATGATTGTCTCACACGTTTGATCAAATTGACCATAATTAAAGTTAATATAAACGGAGTAGATTGTGGCTATAAGCTGCGATGACGCGGCTTTCAGGCATGAGAAATATGAAGCTTTGATGCGCAGATATACATATACATACACGGATACTGTTGAGAAAATGATATAAAACATCTGATCCAAATATCCATAAACATTTAATATTTCTTTTCGTATAATACCTTTACGTGTCTACATCGTCGAACTGAGTTTTATTTTTATAGCTAAAACGATATCCGCTTTTACATCCATCGCCAACAACGCCATGTATTATGTATAAGATGATGAATTTGATATATGTATAATCAGGGTTACGATTTTATAGATAAAAAAATAAAAAATTTGGAAATTGCCACATTTTTCGCATTTATTTATTTATTTTTTTTTTTCGTTTGCTTGTTTTCCTGGCTGGCTAAGTTTATCCTTTTGACTTATTTATGAGGTTTGTGGGTTTCGATTTACGTAAATCTACGTACAGATACTTTGATATAAATTTAATGCAAGTTTTCGGTCCTCGGAGAGTAGTGCTTATTCAGCTAATTCCGTAGAAAAAGAAATAGTAAAAATAATTTTAGTAGAAAAAGTGCAGAAAAAAAAAAAAAAAATAAAATAACGAAAAAGTAAAAAAATACTCGAATAAGATAAAAAAAAAAATTTCAAGAAAATAAAATAAAAAATAAAATAAAAAGAAATTCAAGCCTTACTCTCTGCCAATTAAATTCTCCAACGCTTTTTTATAGCCACTGTAACTGCACCATCAGCCTGCAGGCAATGGAGGCCAAAGCTAGCTGCTTCCACAAGCCTGGGAACCACTTGAGCAAAACTTTCGACAATTTCCTCGAGTTTGGCAGGTTGACGAGGTTCAGGGAAAGGGAAGAGATATTTCACCGTGGGCTGAAAGAGGGTGGTACGTAATGGAGGAGTGGTAAGGATGGGGATATACAGCGTGGCTTTTGCGCTAAACTATGCATGTAATATGCAGGATCATTTTAACAGCACCAGGTTGTTCCTCTTGTACCTTGAATCGCTGCATGCGGTTAGGAGAATCTTAAGGGTTATTCAAACCAAAGCTATGTATGTATGTACAACGTATATCCTCCGTAGTGTAAAACACGATGCTTGTCACCCTCCGGGCTGTTGAGTTATCGAATATTTCCTTCCGGGCAAAACCGAAAAAAATGAGGGGAAAAAATAAAAATAATTAATCTACGGTGAAAATTAATTTTTCGTACTTATTACATAAGAGGTCGATGAAAAACGCCCCACAGACTTGTGGTAGGAACTAGGAAATGAAAATGTATCCAGATCTTCGAGCGGATTGTTCAATACGCGTGTATTGAATCGCGCTGCAACATACGCGGATATATAGGTATGGGTATCATCCGTATTTTACGCAATATTGAAACGTGTATATGGAATTGTAAAAGTTTTTAACGCAATGGTGGGGAAAAGTCGAAGGAACGAGTTTACCTGCAGGAAAAGAAAATTGAAAAAAGAAAAGAAAAAAGAAAATGTAGGTATTTACATAGAAACTGGGATAAAAATATGTATAAACGAGTAATCCTCGCGCTCCACGTGCTCGATTTGAAAAGAGTTCAAATTTTCACGACGGTTCATTAAAATGTCGAGTTCTGAAGCGCGGGGAGTGTACGACAAACTTGATAAAAGTTCAAAGCGTTTCGCGGTTGAAATATTCATTCGAATGTCGACAAACGCGAGTAGAGCTGCTGTCTGTCATACGAAAGTCGTGAATGTTTTTTTTTTTTTTCTTTTTTTTTTTGTCAAACAGGAAATCAACGTTTACGTCACGTGTCACTTTTTCGATTTAATACAACTGCCATGAAATTAGTAATCTGAATTTTTCTCAAACGAGGTTTCCACGTTTACACAAATATTTTTACTAGTTTACTTTATGAAATCAAAACGTAAAAAATTAAAGCTTTTAAACCACTGCATTCGGTATTACGAGTGTGCAGCCAACGCCGTTCTACAAAGAACGCGCAACTTTCATTAAAATTAAAATTATGAAATTCACTTTTCGCTATTTGCAACTTTTGCTGCACAACGGAAGCTCCGAAATTATCCTTCATTGTTCAAGGTGCTTGAATCTCGATTAAATTGTATATATGTACCAGTTACACATATTTATACATACATAAAGTCATTACTGAGTCTGTTTCATTGCTCATTCTAAACAGGAAGAAATAAACTTATTTTTAAATCTGTTGCAGTTGTTTTCCAGGCTCGAGGTCACACATACAATATTCTCGAGATCCTAATTACCCGTATTTGTCTTTGCCTTCTATCTGGTTTCACACTGATTACTCTCGTCGTCGACATAAACTTGGAAACGTTACGACGTCATACTCGCTCGCCGGTAATCAAAACCAAACGGCTTTGAGTCCCTCTCTTGCACAGAGGGAAATTTCGGATATGTAAATCTTACGAAATGTCACTTCGTACGTTGCTGCAGAGAAGATGCTCTCGCGTTCACCCTTTTTGGAAGGTAGGTAGGTAGGTAGGTAGGTAGGTGTACCTCGTCAGTCAAGACAGAGAGAAAGGGTGGCTACGGGAACACGGATATACAAGAAGATAAAACAAGACGGAGTCTGCGACATAAAATCACCGTATACTACAATTAGAAAATCAATCAAAGTGAAAATCCATTGGAGACAAGCCGTCAACTCGTCTTTGTACTAAATATCGTTACAAACGTGTGAAAAAATTGTCTAAAAAATAGTAAAATTCTTCAAATTTTCAATAATCATTTTTGAAATCGTGGTGTGTTTAAAATTGACGTAATAATATACCCCAGAAAAATTGTCCTAAGGAATTCGAATGACCGATACATTTTGGAAAATGAATTACTGAGTTCACAGCTGTCATCGCATATATGTTGAGTGACGAGATTTTATTTAGTGATAAAAGATGGGCAACGAAATATACCAAAAATGTTAATCTTCCGCGATAATTTCAATAATAAGCTTAATCAAGGATTTTATGATCGATATTCTACTAGTCTTTTATAAGGGATGAATAAGCCCCTTGAATCTTGTTATCGATTATCTTCCCACGTAGCCGATGAATGCTGCACGAGGCCATGGTGAGTATAGATAAAGTATAATATCTGGGGCGTATGCACAGTGGGATTTTCAGATCAGGGAGAAAAGCAATCTTGGCAATCCACGTGACGCGTTAAACGTGACTCATCGATCTATTTACCCACATTGAAATTCGTTGTAGAATCTGGGATTATGCTGGACTCCTGCAGCAAAAGAAGTCAAGATTTTTACTATTACCATTATTATTTATATATATATTTTTTTTTTCTTCGTTATCGAACCAGCTGCAAAACCGGCAAAGAATAACCGCGATAGGTCAGCTCACATTCTAACACGTTAAAAAGAAACTACCGAGTTTAATTAAAACCATAAAATCCTCGCGAGTAGAAAAGCAAAAAACGAATCCTACCTCGACTCGCGGTTTTTACTGATTGCTATATCCCCAGTGAAAACACAATTTTAAGTATGGACTAGCTGAAAGTCAAGTAAAACGGACTGATTGCAATTTTATTGATACTGAACTGGATGGTGTTGATGAAGGAACATTATGGACGATTTTGGAATATCACTATTTATTGTTATACGAATTTTTGGATGAAAATTAGATACTTTTCAGTTTATTCTAATTTTTTTTTTTTTACGTTCAAAATAGAAGAGTGGAATTTTTGCTTAATGCTCAGCCCTCGAAGTATATCAGGAAACTATATTTACTTACCCGAATAGCGTTAGGCAGGTATAACGGGATCCGATTCAGCCGAGACCATATTTCGATATTTCAACACGCTCGAGGAGATGGTGGAATTCCCTCATCTTCTACCCTCATTTCTCCGCTTATGCCTTCATATAAAAGAAGGAAGAACAGAAGATCGTATATACCCCGGGTATAAGTTCCTATCTTTTTGCTCTGCCAGCTCTTATCTATCCTCTTATCACCGATCGTTTCACGGGTCAATTTTTATACCTTTTTTTGGTTTTTTCTTTCTTTCGTTTTTTCTTTCGGGTTTTTTCGTCACACTAGGATTCATATCGTTCGGAATGACTAAAGGTCATTATTAACTTCTAAAACTGTAGGCATTGTTAACTTGTGGGACAAATTTAAGCTCCCACAACTGTGCCACTTGTACCTATATCTCTTTACCTATATATATATATATATAGGTATATAGATATACCTATGTATATGCAGATGACCAACGCGCAATGAAGGTAAACAACGACCAATCCCTAGACAAATAGAACCACAATTGCATGCATCCACATTCATATCTCGTAGAATCTACGTACCTTTAGCTCTTGTATTAGATTTTCGCATCATATGATAAATAATTTTTCAAATATACCATACAAATGACAATGCATGAACTATAGAGACCATTAATCAGGAATTGATAACTAATTTTGAAAAATTCGTCCTGTATATAAAAGGAACAAATTTTTTGTCATAGGTACGATTTTTCGATTATTTAAATTGAGAAATTCATTCGGCATAACTACTGAACTACATTACAGTAATTAATTATTCTGTCTAATTATAAAATCGTTTTCAATCAGCGATGTGAATTTTTGAAAAATTATTAATTAACTTAGTCAATGTGTATACTTGTGTATACTTTTATTGCTTGTGTATATCGATATAGTAAACCTGACTGGATACTTTGACCTGTATGAAAATATTCCCTGACTTAATATACATTTTAAAATTAATGAACACACCCGAGTATCGTTTCATAGTCTATACGAGGTGGCATTTTAACCGTCGTATAATTATCAACGAACGAACGAAGCACATACTGCAACCTGAAATAGCGAATTGTCCAGTCGTAGTAATTGGAATATTTAGTACAATGTTACTTTTTATGGGACACAAAACCATGTGCGACCCATACAGAATACAACCAGATTCTACAGTCTCGTTCGATGGAACGAGAGCGTTAAATGTACGTGAATATACATATGACTAGTGAAAATTAATTGTTTAACATCCCAGCGTAGGTCATACGGTAATTTCGAAGGGGGTATATGTCCGGGGGTATATACGTTCAATTAATAGATAACCTCTCGTAAACCGTGGAGCATGCAGCGCGTAAAAATTTCACTAGAACAGATAATTAAAAAAGAAAGAAAATAGTACCTAATAATAAAATGAAAAAGTGTAGATAGGGATGTAAAAAATTTAGACCGATGGATAAAAATGCTTCAGGGATAGTCAATTTCGTGTTTTCTAGATTCACCCTGGGAGCCAGAGTTAGAAAATGCCAGTAGATAGGGCTGTCCCCCAATTTTTCACTGACCAATTTTCACGACAATAAAGGATAGCTGTACCAGACCACGAGACAATCAACGAACGTCGACGTGACGGTGTGAAATTGCAGTGGAAAAAGGGGAAATTTCTTGCTGTACTTCAATGAACCAACGAACCAAACTTACTCGAATGAGAAAATAACAACTACTTACTTACTTATACTTACTTACTTACTTACTTACTTATCCTCGAGATATCTCGGAAGCTACAACTCCCTCGCTTCGTTAGAGGTGAATTATTATTGGCTGGTTGCCTGCGCGAGTGAGTCGATAAACTACTTATTGAATATGAAAGAGCCAAAGCTTTATGCTCAACTGAACGAGTTAGGTAGAAAAAAATTCTGTTAACATACACTCAAATTCGCGAATCACCCTTCTGCAATCTCTTTCAGAGTTTTAACTGGATGAGACCTTTTCCTGATGATATCCCAGAGTCGAGAGTTAGAACCGTTTTTTTCTCTCTCTTTTTTTATTTTGAGGGAGGATCGGCCACGATTGCTTTTGTGATTTTTTTTTTTTTTAATTTTTTCCGGTAGGGTTTTAACATTTTTAACAAAAGTGCACATAAGTTGCGAACTTCGCGTGAAATTGAAATTTCTTTTACAAAGGAGAAGAAGGAGCTACCTGCCTGCTTTATCACGAACATCAACGAGGGCGTAAGACTTTTCTTTTTCTCGTATACGTAGGTATAATATGCGGAGTTTATATACCTACAGTTTTATATATCCTATACGTCAAGGCAGTGGCGTACGTTTTTCTCTCTCTATATCACGATACCCATAAACGTGAACTTTTTATTATACAATTAATAATAACTCTCTTCAATAACTTTACACGTATACAACGTTCCATAAAAACGTGAGTCGTATACTGGGTTAAAAAAAATTCTTTACTTAAGATCAGGCAATCAATGCTGGCCCTTAAAATGTAAGAGAAATAAAAAATCAGAAAACAAACTGGCAGGTTGATCGAGGGTGACACATCTGGAGAAAGATTTTGTCTCGTTAAACTTTTCAAAGAATTTTACAGCAGCAGTGACGTTAGGATTGAATTGATTTTTCTACTAAGTGGCAATTCCGATCCATTTCCAATTGACTCGTATACCTGAAAACTTTCTTGTTCATACGAGACATGAAATATCAATTAAAAGAAAAGGGTTCAACTCGGTCGACCACAGCAAGCATGGCAAAATTGCCATTAAAGGGTACGACGAGGATGAGGGTCACTTAAAACGACCCAAGCCATCCCATGCCAGAAAATTTTTCACACAAAAAAGAGGAAGAAGGTTAAATTTATAGATCTGATAAAGTTTGAGCTATCAGAATTATTCTTTTTGTCAATGAATGTGCACAATGCACTTGTGTATATATATATATATATATATTTAATTACTGCGGGAGTATTTCTCTCGCTGATTCAAATGTTCCTTAAAATTCGTTGAATAATAGAGAAGAAGTGGTAAATCAATCGTCGAATTTTGATTTGGATTCGAAAAATAAATTTACGGTAGTAGCCAAACCCTAGTCTATAAAAAGAAAGAGCGTAAAATCTTTAAGGCGAAATCGACCAGTCCACGTATAAACATGTACAGTGTCGTAAAAATAAAAAAGCAGTCTACTGCAGACAGTCTATAATAAAACTAACATTTGGTCAATATACTTACTATTAAATTTTTTCATTCGTAAAAAGACCTAAATAAATTTGCCAATAAATACATGAAATAAAAACACGTATACTAGTAATTCACTTCAATGTTTAAAGATCGTCAATTTTCAGTTTTTAGTCACCATTTTTAACATCTCCATGATGGTATACACCGCGGAAGCGTCTATGATAATCAGAAACTATTCCTATTAAAACTTATTTCTGATTATACAGATATTATGCGATTGAGAATCACGCCCCAAGGATCGTGAAAATTTTATATTATAACACCACCCTCATATCTACCATTCGTATAAAAATATAATAGCCATGGGACAGATACCCGATCCTATCACAGGAATATAAATATGTAATACGCCGGACTTCACAGTGTCCATCTTAATGTTGAAATCCAGATGGATGGATGCATCGATTGATTTATTATTCATTTCTATAGCGTGAGAATAAAACATGGTGAGAAAATTATATGGGAGGTAAAGAAGAAGAAAAATATGTATATACATGTATGTACAGCCGAAAATGTTCCGCCGATCGTTTCCTCTTATATATTATACGTTTAGCAAAGCCGAGACCTTCGCGCTTTCTGGGTTTGGTATTCCTGTACACACGAATTTCTTATGCAAATTACAGACGTTATCAGCTTTTTTTTATCTCGTTATTTATGTACCTACTACCTGCGTCAATATACTAAGCATTTTACAGCTCACGCACAATAGACCTGCGACGATCAAGATCATTCTTTCGAGTAGAACATGGAATATAAGAGATAAGATCGGGCTTACCAAGGGGCGACAATTCGGATTAGTTTTAATTAAATTTACTACTTCGTGTGGGCGTCATGGAGTTAATCGTCAATGGGATTCCGTAAGGGATTAGATCCTTCGGAATCAAATGCTAAATGGAATACGCGGTTGAATTTCTCCAAATTTTCAACGCTGCATTTGAGTAATTTTAAAAAGTGCAAGATTTTTATTTTTTGGTCTTCTCATCCCTTTTTTTTATTTTTATTTTTTTTTTCCTCGCCCTCTTCTCTCTCACGTGACACGTCCTTCACTTTAAACGCCTCTGGGATGTGCCATGCAGGCGTTTAATATTGAAAAAAGGAAATGAAAGAGAAATGCTACACAACGAATGGCACTCTGGCATTTAATTACTCTTCCGAAAGGGATAGGAGTTGACAGAACCTGCCAGCCCTTTTCAGTCTTTTCTACGCACCTTTGTATCTGTAGTTACAGCTGCCATACATACATAGATACATACATACATGGGTACATGTTTAAACGTGTGCTTTTCGACACTAACACGAAGAAAAAATTCCAGTGAGAGAGTGAGTGAGCCCACCAGAGGAGGATACACGCCTACTCGGAAGCTATTTCAGGGAAGCTGGAGAGTACGGGCGAGTATCGTGTGACGGATCCCCTCAAGATCGATTCACCACCAAAGCTTATCTTGGCTGGTTATCCCGGCGCGTTTGTTGCTGCGAATTAGTTTTGACCCTTCCTCAAGTTCTTTTCTTTTCCATTTTTCGTTTTTTACCTTTTCTTTTTTACCAAGAGATATATACACGCGATAAATGGATTCAATCAAAGTTCATTGACAATTATCCCTTCCTATAGTCCTGAATATAAATTATCATATTTGTTGCTTATGCGACAGAGCTTTTTTTACTTCCTGTTAAGATTTTCACAGAATTTTTCAAATACCCGATGTATCTATAGATATAACGAAGTTATACAGGATAAGATTTGTAACCAAGTCACTTGCTACTACTTTGGTATATGAAAAAATGTATTAAATTTACGTTATAACGTAACGACGCTATACATATATACCTACCCCCCGTCCGCACTGCTCTAATATCCTGTCGAGAGACTTCCGTGATGATCGAATACCTCCACGGTCTTCTGGGTCCTGGAAAACGATATCTCTTAGTAAAAAGAGGAATTTAAGTCAAGCTAAGCGACGTATTTCGTTCTAAAGGGTTGATATTACGGCGACAGAAAATATCCCGGGTTAATTTAAGTGTCAGCTAAAATTAATTACGGACATAAGAATAGAAAAACAGAAAAGTGGAATTTTAGATATAAATGTATGGATTTCTGTTTATCGGTATAGCAATTCGTTATTACTGCAACATTCAGAAAATTTATAATTAATGAAATCTTTGCATCACCGAAGGACAATTAACAGTACCATTGAGGATAAAAATTAAAATTGAAGGTATGTAAGTATATAGGTATAGGTATGTGCGTACCTATACTACTGCTGTTACAGAGGTGGAAAACGGAAAAAAAAATTCAAACCCAAGCGCAATCAGACCCAGGAAATAATTCATTCTTTCATTTCATTTCATTTCTTTGCTCAGCAGAGTTCCCAGCCTTTCCCAACATTGCGTTTAGAAGTTTCACCCCACTACCTTGTGCCGTTATATACCAGCTAAGATTAAAATGGTCTTGATAATGAGAAGTTTTATTCATCTTACAGCGTATTTCAAATTAGGCTTCTCTTCTTTATATATCTAGACATACCTAAACAGCTGAAGTTACAGTGCGAATCCTGCGTATTGATTGAGGTTTAGGAACAGAAGAGGTGATTTTTTTTTTTTTTCTTTTTTTCTTTTTTTTACGAAAGTAATGAAAACCTTGATAATTATGGAACGTCTGCAGAAACGGGTTTCGCAGAAACGGAGAAGAGTATCAGCTGTATACTTCTCCCTGGGGATATTGCCAACTACTATTCAGACGGTCGAGATGGCTAACGAGAAAGGCGGAATACGTTACGGCTGTAGGAATGGAGAAAAACGATCAGAGGGGTAGGCAGGGGGTTTTTGGGTCTAGATAACTCGGTAAGTTATTGCGATAGCAGTGTTATCGCGGAGTAGGTTGATAGGTCGTTCAATGAATTGGAGAATTTTAAAGGACCAACACGTGAAAACTGCATCGGACTATCTTGACGGTGCTAATTTTCTCTCATGAAATAAAATGAAAAAACCAAAATCACGATGCTAAATATTCTCCAGAATAACGTTTTAATAAAAGTCTATGGTATTTTTACCAAGAAACTGATATTACGCTCAGTTTTTTTTTCATATCCGAGAGTAATTTCCAGTTCATAGAATTTAGAAATTAATTGAAAAATGGAAAGTATTTTTCCAAGAAACTCATATTAACGGACAGAGTATTCATTGTCTCGTTTCATCTCCAACTGCATCATTTATGCCGTTGATACATGGTCCTTAAGAAAGAAAAAAATACAAATAAAAAAAAAAATTAGTATCTTTTTGAGGACATTACCGTTCCTTCTGGTTCACACAATCGATCACTCTCCCTTGTTCTCTCCTGCGACCTTGGCGCACTTGAACGGACAACCGTCATGTCCCGATGGACTATCTCCTTCATCTCCTGCTTCATAAATCGTGCGGGGAACGGTTGGTTGGTTAATGGTGGTCATTACCTTAACCCAACTCGTACCACGTGTGTTGGTATATACTATATACACCATAGGTACATAATGTTACACGTAATATACCGACGTGCTAAAATATTGCATTGTTCATTTGACAGCCAACATCTTACAGCACTATTACGCTTACTGGTCAGGCCTTTGTATCAGAATCCGCAGAAATGAACGTGTACATTTAACGGACAGCACAATACGGTGCAGAAACAAGAACGGAACGATTTTTTAGCAAAAACAATATACATAAGTCACGGTCAATATCAAAAATATCTTCATTCGATGTGAGAAATGAAGGGACGATAGAGTACATCGTATTGGTTGACGAAGGTAATTTGAAAAAATAAAAATAAAAATAAAAAAAAATACAAGTCTTAGAATGCCGTTGAAATATCTCGGTTTGATAGATCTTTGGTAAGTTTTCCATGCCTCGAGAGCAATCAGGGACAACAATGTGTCGTATGCACGTATATACCTGTACATTCGTGACGGTTTAATGACCGAGAATATCTAAACATATGTCTGCAGTGGGCTTCGGGCACTGGAGTCTAGTACCAATGTACGGTGTTCAAGGTACTCTGCAATTATTGCGAATAAGAAGTGATTGTGGTTGTGCTGTAGGAACCCCAGAGGCAATTTACAATTAGAACCATCTAGCTTTCGTGACGAATTTCTAACAGCCGTAAAACAGAATTTCTTAGAAGCGTGGTCAAGTGCGAGGTGTTGACTTCAGCGTTTAACGTTTAACCGAGTAACTCCAGGTACCCCATATGCGCTCCCAACTTTACAATATGCAGTTGTAAATGTAATCGTTGCTTCTTGCTTTCGCAGAGTAAGTAAGTAAGTAAGTAAGTAAGTAACTACGGCTACAGCACGAATCGCCCCAGTCAACACCGCGGCCAGTACCTATACCTAGTGGCATTGCAAGGTTGGTTAGTCCTCTTCTCGACTCAGTTCCTTGCTGGAGACGGTTCGTGATTACAATTCATTGAACGCGTCGACCTTAGAGCTGTAACATGCATATGCATACCTCAGTTAATTGCTGAATAAATATAGCATGGGTAGGTATGAACCGCAAGGCAACCGCGCCTTCTGAGGTCGTGAAGCTCGTTTATATCAACTCTGGTTGAGGGGCTACCGGTGAGGGTAGGTAAACGTGAACGTAATTTTCTATAGACAACATATTAATCGACGTAAAATCAATTGCTTTTCGTTATACGTATATGTGGTTAAATTTTGGAATAACAGTTTTCATATACGAATAACCTGCAGCATTGTCAACCGTAAATTTAGGATCCCAAAATACACCCCGGGGGTTTTGGTTTATATACAGGCTTCGTTCTGCTTATTCAGCCGCAACCGCAAAAGTGGAAACGCAAACACATGCCTTGCGCTTCGAAGAGGCAACAATTTCTTGTCTAGCCGGTGTTTGTCTTAACTTTTGGCAATGTACACAGCCCTCAAGACGTAAGGGTAGAAATTTAAAAAAATAAAAAAATATATAAAAAATAAAAATAAATTTTACCAGCGCGTGACAAACCGTTACAAGCAGATATTGTACTGTGTAGGTACACCAGAGTTGAGTACTGTGTATATTTACCCTAGACTGAAGTCCATCAAACGATAAATTTCTACTGCGTTAGAAATAAGTAGTAACCGTCGGCCACTGGCCAGCCTGAAGGAAAACGCATGAGCTACCTATTTTGTAAACGAGAACATTGAATTCTACACAAACGCGAATATCGTGGGTTGTGATTTTTATGAATATGAATTTAGCAACAGGTTTTTTTTTTCAACGAAACTGTTACCATTGTATGTAGCATAAAGAAATAAGGATCTCTTATTCTGTGGCCATATTGACACCCCGTTTTGACACCGTGACAAGATCTATATTAGCCATTTGTCCGTATGCTTGTGCGCGGGGTAAAACCACATATATCTAAGTTCTACATCTATACGATCTAGAGAATGAGAAAGAATGAGATAGAGAGAGAGAGAGAGTGAGAGAAAGAGAGGAAATTGTGAACAAAAGCGGGAATATCTCACTGCTGTAGAGCTCGTGGGTAGGTAGGTATATATCTACCTATACAACACACTGCGAAAGCCGAGATTTGGCCATAGGCAGCCACCCCTTTATCTGGTGGTGATAAAATATACATAATAATATACACGGTGTATTCATGGTTACGGTACAACGGCAATGTCGACGAGAACCATTGGCGAAAGGACGTCTCTGTTATGGGGTAGGCACAGACGCTAAGATATTGCCGGGTGGTATAATCTGACTACCAATACATAATTCATAATGTTACTAACAACGTGTCGCGTCGTGGTCACCACGTACATACATACGTACGTGTTACTATATACCTACTAACATCGAAATGTGTCTGGATAGATATAACCCATGGAATTGCCCCCCCCCCCCCCCCCCTGCCCTTGCAGGCTGTCCCATGTTGCCCCTGGTTGTCCCAGACTGGGCTGTCAACGGGATTTGAAAAGTCGTATTGAAGGCCACTCGAGATTTCTGACCATCATATTCTTCTCCCATGTCTCTTTCGCCGTTCGGTGTGTACGTGACGTGGGTTAAGCTATACGACAGGCGAGATACGCGGACCGAATTATTTATCGAAAAATTATTACTTTCATATATTGTTTTCTGTGTATATAGACTGTATATAGTATAGACATTTATAAAAGATTTATAACTCTGAATATATTGATGGGAAATAAATAGATTTAATAATGTAAAATATTGAAACGATCCCGTTCGTCTTCGGAGCGGGTAAATAAATGAGTTCTCTTACGACTCTTCAGGGATTCATTCATTCATTCGTTTATTCGTTCATTCGTTTTAATATGGTCAAACGCATTAACAGTCCTTAGGGTGCAATTAGCAATTTAATAATTAAACAGATCGAGACGCCTATACTGAGTGCTGTTGCAGCATCCGGCCGTAATAGGGTACAGTAACTGTTGTTGAAAACAAAAATTTGACAAGTGAGTATCGAGGTAAATGAAATAAGGAATAAGATAAAAATCAAAAGAATAGAAACAAAAAAATTAAAAAAAAAAAAAAAAACGAAAAGATTATCAGTACTCTCGAGAATATCTGTAACTGAGAAGAAACAGCAACTGCGTGCGAAGTGAAATCCATGCCGAGGGCGATGAGGATCCCTAGCTCTTCTCTTCGTTCAAGGAGCAGAATTTGAAGAGAAAATTGGGGGTCGGAGGGGAACCGGAACGAATTCGCCGCCTCTATAGTTTATTGTGTTTCAGGTACACGCGAAGAGTTGAAAGCGAAAAGTCTGAATGACATTGATAGATCGATCGATCGGTCAAAGGTCAAATGAGGGGTCAGGGAATCAGAAGGGAATCGAGAGGGGTGAAAGAGGGAGGAGGTTTGGCACAAGAAGTTAGGAATAGGTATATACCCTATGACCTCCGTTATGGTGAGAAATGTGTGAAAATAAGAGTAACTGCGGAGTTTAGTATAAATAGCTACGGAAATAGGTATCAAAAACGGTTGTCAAAACGTCACGTAGTAATCAAATATTGATATCATCCCCTTGGCTCACAGCACCAGGCAGAACAATCTGAAACCGAGTGACTGTTGGAAATTGAATTTCCGGGAAAAGCAGGAAGACGTCTTTGATAATTTTGAGTTGAGAAACGGGACGAGAAGACAGGGGAAGACGCGAAGAAACGGCCTTGCTTCGGTCTCGACCCAGATGCTAGCAGCTACGAGTAGCTTGCCCACAAACTTTCCTCACGGTTGGGTAACTATAAATCTTCATCTTTCGACAAAAGTTGAAAACTTACCAAGTTGAAAACTCATTTCATTAATGCTACCGCCTTCGTTACAAATTCAAAGTCACCCTAGTCCATCCACAACCGCTAATTGTAAAATACCTATACATACATATACAATATATATATATACATAGGTATATATATATATATATATATATATATATATATATATATATACTTATATACCAATTCATTTTTACTCCACTATACATACCCTATGCTAATTTCAATTGCAGATTCGTATTCAACAAGAAATAATCCGTCATTTTTTTATTCTTTTTCTTTTCATTTTTTGCATTGAGTAAGTCCATTCTTTCAGTTATGAATTTCACTGTACCTACCAACGGACACAATGGGTACCCATCCATGCGGATATCAAAATTTAGCACTGATTGCCTCGATACATGTACGCAGGTAGGTATTTGTAGTTTCGTTTGGATCGCGTCAAAGCCTACCACAGCCTACAGCAAACTGGAGAGGCGATCGATATTCGTTGAATTCAACAATCTGCTGACCCAGCATCGCATATCGTACTATATATTTTATACCTGCAGGCTGTAGGTATATTTAATGTATACAAATTTTTCAGCTCCTTTATTGTCTATGACGCTGCTTTTTTAGACCGACTTTCACTGTTTTACATTCGTCTGTAATTTTTTTTTTTTTGCCTTTGTCAATTGACTCCGAGTACGTATAGTAGTATCAATTAATTGAATCATTGGTGGTACTGAGCATACTGATTCTGGATTGTAGTAAACGGATACCCTTCAAAATACCAGGGGCTCTAAAATTCGTGCCGTTTATTTGAATCGCAAATATATAGTAAACTGTATACTGTACTGCAGGAGAGTAACTGGGAAGCAATTTCGATAGGTCTACCCTTCAGGTGTCAAGTTGCTATTTGTAATCAAAGGATTTTCGCAAAGTGGAACACGCCGTAACGAAAGCAGCGGACCAGCAAGTAACCCCCTTCCGCCCCACGGGGGTTGTTTGCGTCAAACGAATTCCACTCGGTCCAGAAGATTCTTTTCTCGCGGTGTATGTGGCTGAAAAGACAAAGGGTCAAGTACTTACCTAAATAGATGTTAGATGAAAATACGTTTTGCCATCAGAGGTATAGCCTTCCGAAATAAGTGATACCAGCTACATAGGAAATAAAAATAAAAAAATAAAAAAAAAAAAAACAAAATTGGAGAAGAGAGAAAAAAAATATAAGATAGAGAAAATCACCCAAGTATTTATAGTAAAAAATGCAAGAGGCTAGACGAGCGATTATTAACCTCATTAATGACATGAGGTAAAATCGCACGCAGAATCGCCACGTGTGTGGCAGTAGCCCGCAGGCTTTCAAACTCCAACGAATAGGGGAATCCTCGTATAATGCACCGTTACGGTGTGCAAGGTAACCCGTCTCTGAACAAGTATATAAGCGCTGTGGATATAGATGTAGGTAACTTACATACATATACATACGTATAATAATAATAACAAACTATGTTGGTAGCTTGCGAACGAACAAGAGGTGTAGATAGCTATTTACCTTGTACCTACCTAGGTACAGGGTACTACACCTAAGTCTAGGTACGAAGAATTATTGGAAAATTGGCCTTTGATATCGTTATTAAACGAACGGCACCTTGCGGTTTGTGAAAATTTAATTAAAATTTTAGTCTTTCTATTTGTGTTGTTTTACAAATTCGATGAGGTTAATATAGCAATACCGTATCAAACTCGAAAGCAGCGTTGCTTTTTGTAAAAGTTTTTTTATTTCCCAAACGAAATTGCGAGTGTACTGCAGGATTTTAATTATCTGGTTATTATTTCATTCAGGAAACGAAATTTTTACTGGCTTAAAAAATTGCAAAAATATTTGAATCGCTCCTCAGTATGAAAATGAAATTTTCAAAATCCACATTATGATTTGGAACAAAGGTGTTTCAGATGTTAACGTGAATTGCCACTGCCTCTTGCAACTGGTTGTGTATCTTTATAGTTTCACTTTGGGTTTACCTCGGTTGGTTGAGGCTTACGTTTAATACAAATTGATATAATGTGGCCCGTGCCTTCGCCTTCGCCTCCGCCTTCGCCTTCGCCTTCGCGGCTGTCTCAACCGACTCCCAGGTCCCAAGGAGACAAATAGAGGTAAAGCTACGAAAGCTTATGATCCATTTAGTTCCAATGCCCAGGAGTCAGTTTGTTACTAAGCTAGAGTATATCCAGTGGTGCTCAAGTATCATTTTCATATATAATTTCAAACTACTTACACTATAATAAGCTGTTTGAACGAGATTTATACAATTGAATTAAGCTCTTGCGTATACCTATAAGCTCTTTACGAAATTATAAACTTTTATATACAAAAATTCTAGAAACTTTACATACTTAATGCATTTCTTATTTTAAACTGATTATAACGTAGCGTTGATATGCGATAGTTTGGGGCAGAAGCAGGTGGAAGCAGTAGTTATGCTTATAAATTTAGGGTTTCCTAACTTTTGGGGAAGCGAACATGACCCCGCCCTCGTTATTGTCTTGACTGATCCTTAGCGCGTTAAGCGAGTAATTATCCTTGCAAAGGTTTATATAATACCTGGTATTTCCACTAAAGCCCTGAATTTAGGGTTCCCATTCGCGACGTACTCGGACGCTGCGATGTGGGGAATTGCGCCAAAGTTTCAGAGCCGTTGGAAGACCGGATGTTGGGATCTAAGACCGCTCGGCCAATGCAATATTCGGTATTGTGTGAAATTTTATTCTTGGAAATAGAAATACGTTTTCAGTTTCGAATTCAGTCATGTAAATATTCTGATTATGCATTATTTTTCTCAGTATCTATGGTTGGTTTTTTTTTTTTTGTTTTCTTCTTTTATTTTTATTTATGTTATTCTCTCACGGTATATATTTTTTGGGAAAAGAAAATCTTGGAGCTAGATGCGAAATCAAATTCACTGAAGTGAAATCAATTCCAGGGGATGACGACGCACCCGATACGAGTCCTCCCGAAAGATCCATCCCTGCCCGAGGGCTACGATTTCCATACAACAAGGCACCGCAATGATTACCTACCCTGTGAATACATTAGCCTTCGTAGATTGTATACATATATAGGTACACAATGTATGTATGTAACATGTAGGTGTATATAACCTTCGACTACACATCGATATTGTGTAGGCGAACTGCCCGCTCATCCTTAGGGATGAAAGTTACCCTGGCGAACTGTCCTTCTATCTCTCTGTGCGAGGAATCCTGATTTGAGCAGAAATGAAATCCCTCGATCTTCTCTTATACAAGACAACCTTGTGTTACAGGATACGGATGGATAGTAGCTTTATATATATATATATACATACTATATATATGTATATATAACAATTCCAAGTGTCCCTACAGTCTGAAAATTTACTTCAGTATTAGCCTAAAGAGTTATCCGTTCTATCGGAATTCCGGTAGGAACCTTCAAAGGGTCTTTCTGCCAGGAGTTTGTTGGAATTTACACGGATTTATTGGGATGGAAAATCTGGAGGGAATCGCCCCGCTGCTTTTTTTTCAGGCAATATCGAGAGGCTCATGATTAGCAGTTATTTGAGAGAAGGTTTTCGATTAAATTCAATAAATTGAATGTATTAATTTTATCGGATAAATTCAAGCTCAACGACGAACCAGATAAACCGTTATTAATTAAATGCAAATTCGCCAAGATAATATCGAAATAAGATTTCATCCGATAAGTATTCACTTACGAAACAATAATTTATCGGCTTTGCAGTGTCGCATAACTAGCTAAATAAAATATCGAATAATATCAACCGTGTATGTTGTATCTATATACATTTATTATTAATATGAAATTGTCAGTGGCTGATGTGCGTGTAACTCAAAGAGATTTTATAAAATTCAACGGCCTGTGTAAAATCGCAGCTACAATCATGCTCTGCTCATGTCATTAATTTGATTGAAAAAAGGGTTTCAAAACTGTACGTGAAAATTCGTCTATACCTGTAGGTATGTATATCCGCAGACATGTCTGATATATAAATATCTGATAACTCTTTGCTCCTAATGTGTGCCCTTGGCGGTTGAAATTTGAACCACACGTAACGAGAGAATGGTAATTTATATAGCATATTCTGCGCGTAGTTTAATCCCCTTGATGTTAAGTGAATGGTAAATATGTAGATTTCGTAACGTGTCGCATGGACTGTTTATGGTAAGTAGCGGAGCGCGTCTTATGGGCACAGAGAGAAATTGATATCCATTATCTCGGCGTGATCACTAGCCGCGTGAGCCGATCAAAGAGGGTGCAGCTATAAAAATATGAAAATTATTTTCAGCTGAAGAGACAGTATCGAAATTTATTGCAATAGGGAAAGATATCCGATTATTATGGTATTTAGATAAAAAAAAAAAAAAAGAAACCAAGAAATTTTCCCTTGCTTCTACACAGGCGGAGTTTCAAAGCGTAAAGATTGCAGGATATGAACGAGTAATGCAAAGATGGACGTTTCGAAAGGGTCGTTTGGAAGGAAAGAATAATGGTGGGTGCACCGTTGTTAGGTGGCCGAGGCTGTCTTATTGCGCGATAAATTCTTCGGCTTGGATTTTCTTCACGATTTTCTGCCGACCAAACTTTCTCAGCTGACCAACAACCAACTTTGCGGCGGAAGGAAACGGTCGTTATCTCAAAGCATGGCTGACAATAGCTTCCACATAGGATCGTGGATCCCCCTATTATACGATCTATAAAAAAGTGTAAGCTCGCCATATTTTCACAACGCTATTCAATTACATTTTATATAGAATCCTCAATCCTTGGAAAATCACTATTACCTCACATTATTGTAGCATTAAATTAATGAAAAACGTACATCATTGGATTGGAAAATTTATGACAATTATCGAAATTGTAGTTCCTAATCCCTGGTATCAGATAGATAGATGTACCGTTATGTATCAATAAACTAGTAGGGATAAACGCGGTATCGATCACCCGCGGTATATTCATAGAACATTGGACCGCGAAGCTCGGCTTGTTAGCCCTATAATAAATCATAATCCTTGAGAAACTTCCCGAGGTCACAGGATACACGGTCGATTGTTTTCGTACGTGACGAATTACAGTGAAACCGAGTAAAGCAGAATTTCTACGACTAACTATTGCGACCGCAGTTCTGTAGGGTCGAAGCTGCCTATTTAACGTAAATTCCTAGGAAATAGTATGTATGTTGCATACGTAACGTATACTATTTAAATTATTACTGTTCCATACCATATAAGCGTGGATCGATTCCGTCCGACATTGCGTGTAGGCCAGATTCTGTACTAGAAAATGCACTCAGCTACGACATAGCCGATGGCTGTATGGAATAATTGTTTATGCGATACCAGTCGCGTACATTTAATCGACCAATCGTGTCCACGGGTGAAATCAGGATCAGAAAATCTATTTATAAGGCACTGAGCCTTGGATTAGTTATCGATTTTTGGTTATACTGATTCCTATTAAGTATGTAACAGTAGATATCCGTCGAAAAAATAAAGACGTTGTATCGATTCTTTATCAAAAAATAATATCTTCTGTCAAACTAAAATTAAAAAAAAAAAAAAAAAATAGACACAATGAGCTTGTATTACAAAAATCAAGATATCAATCGTACTGCAGTTTTCGAATCTGAAAATTCGTGGTGAATATAATCGATCTGTGAAGTACGTAATTTAAATCAACGAAATATTGAATTTCATTACAAAAATAAGAACAAAACTGAATATAACAATTGAGGAGTTCATTTATTCTGAGTGAATATTTATTCTAATCAATAAGCCTTGCAACTAAGGATAGCAAATTGTTTATTTCAATCGGGTTCGGTGTCGTAATTTATTTACAATCTCGTCATCATTTCAGAGTATGAGCTCAAAAAATAAATTCTTAAGAACCAGTCGTATCTAGTTCCCGTCTGTTACTCTACAGAATAAAATTCACCTTCGGTAACATCGACAGAGTAGATATAAGACATTATACGTATGATATACCCTCTCCATAAAATTTCCTGTCTAACCCACGCGAGGTCTCAACAAACAAATATCGTTTTAACGATACGCCTAATTTTAGGCAACTTATCAAGCATTCACTCCTCTCATAGTAAAACAGACAACGTAGAAGAACGTTATCTACAGCTATGTGTGTATCAGAGTTTAAGTCTCGGTTACTAGATGGCATGCACAACTCAAATTGTTAAGATTTGAATATCGGAGGGTAGAGATTCTCCGAGTAGTGTAATAAATAGTTTAATAATACTCCATAGTTTAGTTGTAAATAAAGTATTAGTTATAATTTAGTTCTTAAAAAGTGTAGCCTTACTTTCTAAGCTGGTAAATCGTCCGGTCACATACATGTAACGAAACTGATAATAAAACCGTAAGACCTAACCTACTATAACCTCTATATAACACAAATACCTCATTTATAAAGTGTCAAAATATTCCACATAGCAACTAACGAATTAAGACATGACTATGACACAAGACACAGATTTTTCTCTCGCACAAAGAATGAATCTAGTAGACAGTATCACGCCTGGTGCTCACGTTACAGTACAAGAAAATGCCTTGTTTCCCGAATCGTTATTGTCCATAGACGACACTGTATTAGAAACGCTAGATTTCGATGAAAAATTTGAATATAACAATAGCGAGAATAAACGCGCTGTGATAAACGATAATAAAAATAATATAAATACTGATAACAAGACAAAGATCGACGTCGAAGAATCCAGTGAACATAATTATAGTAAATTTATAACTCACAATCCCGTTTATCCGATAAATTCTTCACTGATAAGAGAAGCCAGTGAAGTTCGCAGGGAGCTTGAAGATATGTTCGATACGACTGAGGTATCAATAAGCAATAATCAGCGGTTGAATAATACCGTCCTAAATTCAGAAGTCAATAAATCAGAATGGGAAGATGATAGTCTGTTGGATCAGGCTTTCAATGCAATGGATTCGTCAGATTATAAAGAACTTGAGAAAAAAGAGAATCAAAAAACTAATTCGACTGTAAACGGTGGTTCATCAAACGTCTTATTCATCCCTCAAATCAATCTGAAACATGTATTGTCTCCTATAAAAGAGAATTTCCAAATGAACAAAAAGAGCCGAATCAGTCCTCCGGATTTTGCAGAAGCCCATAATTCAGATTCATTTTACGGGCTTCCAAAATCAGTGAAAAGCCTTATACAACGTGTGAAGGGAATTGTTGATCTTTATGGTAAATTTATTCATCGGTTAATTCACAAGCAGATTATTTACTCGGATATTTTTGATCGGTCGTTTTAACGCTTTCAGAATGGCAAGACGAATGTTTGAACTTAAAAGCTATTCATGATAGAAAGAATTTAATCTATGCTCTGCCAACTAGCGGAGGGAAGACTCTTGTAGCTGAGATATTGATGCTGAAAGAGCTTGTAGCAAACAAAAAAAACGCCATATTCATTCTTCCATTTGTTGCCATTGTACAAGAAAAGGTAGAGCTTCATGGTCAAGTTTAAATGAACTTTACTGACGTTCTGATGAAAGAATAAATGTAACTAATTTTATTTATTCTAGGTACGTTCATTAGCTCCTTTCGCTTTGGAGTTGGATTTTCTAGTTGAAGAATACGCGGCTGGGAACGGACAATATCCGCCTCGCAAAAGGCGAAGGAAGCACACTATTTATGTCTGTACAATTGAAAAGGGATTAGGTCTTGTGAATAGCTTGATAGAGACCAATCGACTCAATGAAGTAATTCAAGAATCATTCATATGATAGAATATTTCTTCACAGTTTACCAGTAATTCAAAAACATGTCATTTTTCGTTTTTCAGATCGGAATGTTCGTCATTGATGAATTACATTTGTTGGGAGAAGACGGGGGTAGAGGCGCTACGCTGGAAAGCCTTTTGACAAAAGTCATGTGCTCAAAAAGTGGGTTTCCCTAACTGCCCTCTTTTTTTATTCAGTCTTGAAGCTACCCAATTAACTTGTATGTATTTAATCGAAATTCTGTTTCAGCTAATCCACAGATAATTGGAATGAGCGCAACAATAGGGAATCTGAATGATATTGCTCAATTTTTGGATGCCCAGGTCTACACAAAAGATTTTAGACCTGTTGAATTGAAGGAGTATGTTAAATGCGAAGATGATATTTGGCTGGTTGATCTTAAAGAAGAAGAAATCTTAACTGATTTGAAGAAAATTCATTACTCTGTGAGTTTGTGGCGATTATTAGGTGGATAGTGTTTCGATTATTCTTGGTCAATACAAACTGTACCATTGTCTCATTATTCATTTTCTTATCAACACAGTATTCTGAGGAAGCGATAAAACTCGACCCAGACAAACTTGGGGGACTAGTTATGGACGTAGTACCGCAGGACTCCTGTCTTGTATTTTGTCCGACTCGTAAAAACTGCGAAAACGTTGCCTTGCTATTGACTAAAATTTTGTTCAAGTAAATATCACAGTAGATTGTTAAACTGTTCTTTAGATTATGTTATAAATTAATTAAGCCGTAGAATATTAGATTCTGTTTATGAATTCCAGGTAACTATTATTCATGTTTTCAGGACTCTTCAAGAGCATAAGAAAAAAGAGAAAGAAATATTGATTAGAGCTTTGAAAGCTGAAGGTGTGCTGTGCGAGATATTACAAAAAACCATAACGTTTGGTGTAGCTTATCATCACTCAGGCTTAATGTCAGAGGAAAGACGATTGCTCGAGGAAGCTTTCAGATCTGGAATTCTATGCGTTGTCTGTTGCACTTCGACTTTGGCCGCTGGTGTTAACTTACCAGCAAGACGGGTTGGTATCTGATATTGATATGATGCAATTACCTACCCGAATTTATCAATAAACTTTCTCACAGGTCATATTGAGGCATCCGTATCTTGGAAACCAATTCTTAAACTTGAGCCGGTACAAACAGATGATCGGTAGAGCTGGAAGAGCCGGAATGAAGGATGTAGGAGAAAGCATACTGATTTGTAGACCGAATGAAATCCTTAAGGTGTTGTTTTTTTGAATTAAATTATTAACTTTTATCCCGTTTGAATAATTTTTCTTGTTTTCATTGCTTGAATAAATTTCAGGTGAAGGAGCTGTTGACTTCAAAGATGGACGACTGCATCAGTACTATACATATCGAAGAAGATAGGGGGGTTAATAATTTAGTTTTGAGTTCAATTCTGCTTAATTTGGCAACTACTAGATCTGAGTTACATAAAATAATGGAAAGTACGTTGCTTGGTATACAACAAACCAGGCTACACGTTAGCACAAAGAAAATAACGGATGGAACAATAAGTAGACTGATGAAAGTTGGTGCTATTAAAGTAAAACAAGTCACTAATTATAGCGAAGTTAATCCAAATTTAACTGTCCTAATACCATCTCAAGATAATAATACAAATAAAGCAGAGATACAGCTTAAAAATGGAAAAAAAACTGTTAAACTTAGTAATACAACAATATTGGAAGTATGTAAGCTGGGAAAAGCAGCTATGAAAGGTGCGATCACACCTTAATATTTATTCATGATTTAATTACCTATGTGTTTTAATATTTTTACAACGCTTAAAAGATATTGGTGTTGAAATTTTTCGCTCTTTTTATCCATAGTTATAATAATGATAGAATTCATTCATTTTCAGGATGCGTTGATCTAAGCCGAGCTCATCTTCTCTACAGAGATTTAAAATCTGCTCAGAGTCAGCTAGTACTTTTAGATTGTCTTCATCTGTTGTATCTTGTCACACCGTATGATCTTGTTGATCAAGTGAAACCCTCAGGCAATGTATACTGTGACGTGGTGAGTTTGAAGAGTTGGAGAAATGAATATTCTAATATGAAAGAAGAAAGACTAGATATCCTGAATTTTTGAAATTTCTTCATTTGTATACATTATTAAATTATTTGGTTTATAGGTCTGCAACTTATCTCGAATACAGATGGAGACTGCAAGAGTATTAGGCATAAATGAGACCGTTGTGACTAAATTAAGATCTGGGATAATGCCAAAGGTATAATATTTCAAAATAATTTAGGATTGAACTAGATTTTTACTAATCTGCAATGATAGATAATAACATATTTTTTACTCCCGCACAGAGTGTTGATCCAAGAGTCATCAATAGATTCTATCTAACTTTGATGCTAAATGAGTTATGGAATCAGCAAGCAGTGCACGTAGTTTCTAACAAGTATCAAGTGAACAGAGGGATAGTACAAAATTTAATGAACGCCTCTGCGTCGTTTGCTTCTTGTGTTGAAAGGTTTTGTGCGGTAATTATACACTCATTGACCAAATTCAGAATGAAATCTTAAAACTAGAAGCTAAATTAAGCAAAACTTATGTAACAAGAAACTTGTTCATTGTTTTCAGGAATTGGATGAATTTTGGGCATTCAGAGATCTGGTTCATAGCTTTTGTAAACGACTATCACACTGCTGCGCAGCAGAGCTTGAACCACTGATGGAGCTTCCAGGTGTTAAACTTGTAGGTGCATGATCAAATATCAAAGACATGGAATTTACATGAACTGGAACCGAGTGAACTTAATTTTTTTTTTTCATTCTCTTTGAAGGGACGTGCGAGACAGCTGTTCAACGCTGGATATAAAACGTTACAATCTATAACAATAGCTGATCCTAGAGAAATGTGTGAAAAGATTGAAAATATGCCCATGCGAATAGCTACACAGATAGTTGCCGCTTCTAAGGTATATTATTATTTTATTTCTAGGTCTATAATCTCTTTTCTAAAATTGAATTATTCGATATTGATTATGGAATATCATGAACTTTATTAGTTTACAAATGCTTATTCTCATCTTACAGTTGCTGTTATTGGAGAAGGTAGAAAATCTCAGGGATGAGGCTGCGGATGTGTTAGAAGGCATCGATTTATCGAATTTCTGATGATCTAATCATCAAAGGAATTCTAATATATACACACATACATATTCATAAAATATAATTATTGTCGTACTAATTCAAAGAATTTAGTGATAAATTATTTTCAAATGACAAAAGAATCTCTAAAAGATTGTTCTTTAATTTAATTTAATTAATTCAATGTGATTCAAGAGAGAAAATAGATAATATATTTTTTTTTTTAGTTATTTACAAATTGATCACATTTAAAAATTTTCATATCCATGTTATATTTGTTGTTGAAAAATGAGTGAATATATTTTGTTTTTATAATTACATACTCTTCAATGTTTACTCTTATTTCCATTCTAATTAATTTTAACCAGTTTTAAACGATACTTAAATATCAGTTATTTTTCTTGGCATATTTACGTAAAAGTGCAGTATCTCATACATATGTAACTACGCTACGATAAAATGCCATAGATTGAAAATCTCTTAACCAGCCAAAATGAGGAAGTTTATTTTTTTGGTAACTCTTGAGGGATGATAGACATAAATATTACTTTACTACAGATTGTGCTAAACAGACCATAGTATGCGAAATTTAATACTCTGGTTAAGCTGGTACATAAAGTATCAAACCATTATTGGTTGGAAAACTTCTATGAAAAGAAGTTGACCTTCCATAATTTGGTACAAACAAATAAATTTCATTCGAAAACTTTGTTTATCGAAAATAACAGTCTTTATTGGTTTCAAGTATAGCAACTTATGACATGGAGAATGGTAATTATTTACAAATGGTGGTGAAAACAGATTGGAGTACAATTATTCAATATTGTATTATTCAGGAATCAACGTCTTTTGTACAAGCACGATTTTAGGGATAAGGAAGGTAGTTTATTTCGCTTTGTTGTAATGTCTCCGTCCTTTTTAAAATCCATAAAGTAGAATAAATTATGCGACAAGTCTTTCCAGGTGTTAACAAATCCATAGCTTGATAAAATCTTCACAAACTCGTCCACGTTCTCAAATCTACTTTCAACTTCAGCTATTTTAAGAATTCCACTGAAAATATAAAAAATCGCAAAATCAACAAAAGGCAGAAGACATTGTAGACTGATATCAAATCAAATCAATGCATACTTTGTACCTGAATAAAAAATAAAATAGGTATGTCATTACATATTATATCATCTGATTAAAATTTATTTTCCCCACTTACTCCTTTCTCAGAACTCTGTTAGCTTCGATAATATAATCAGTAAGATTTGTGCCCATCAAAGAAAGGCAGAAAACTACAACATCAATTCTGCTACTTAATAAAGAGGTGTGAGCCATATCACAGGCAGTTACTTTATCATTAATGGCTACCAAATCCAAAGAGTGTACTTTCTGCATTACGCTATCAGCAAGTCTTGCTTCTCCGCACCCAAAGTCTGCTACTACATAATCTTTGGGTCTGAAAGTCAGAAAAAAAAGGATTTTATTCTTTCAGAAGTAGAGTATTTAATCCTCTTTTCAATTCAGTGAATCTTACAGTTTCTTTAATGAAGCAATTATAGTGTCAAGGGGATTCAAAGGCCATTGATCTACTTGAAGCTTATAGCCCTCGTGGTATGCTAAAAAAGCATCTGGATCTTCTTTGAAATATTTCTTCGAAGACCAACTCTCGTTATTGTACATTTGTTCGTTCAAGTATCTAAACCTGGAGGATTTAAGCCTAGCCAACATTCTATCTCTGAGTGATTTTGGCTCTTTAAGATTTCCATTGTTTTTAGAATTATTTTGGTTCTTATTGATCAGCAATCTCTGTAGTCTCTCAATTTTCAATCTAGATTTATCCACATTCTTAGACACTCTAATATTGTCATTAATTTCTGAATTATTTGAATCTAATAAATTTTTTTCTCCATCTTTATTTTTATTTGCCTCATTCCTTGTTAAGCTTTTCTTACTATTCAACAATTTTTCTTTAAGCTTGAGTCTTCGTTTCTGGGACTTTGTCAGACCGTTTGAATCAGTTTCAGAACAAGTTCCGTTTGATTTTTTTCTTTTTTCAAGCTTATCAGACTTTTCTTTAGATTCTAAATCTCTTTTTTGTCCAGTCTTTTTTTTATCCGAATTTTCGCCTGATTGATCCTTAAGCTTTGTTATTTTCATTTTTAAATCCTTTTTTAATGGTTTAGCACCTTTTTTAACAACAGCTTGGCTAATTGACTCTGATTTCCATTTTTTAATCATAGTTTCATCGATCTCGATTCCAGAAGACTTGCGTTTATTATTATCTGTCTTATTTCGAGGATCACTAATTCGCGGTATCTTTTTATCTTTCTTTTTTAATTTTACGTTACTCTGTGCATTGTTTACTAACGATTTTTTAACCGTCTTAGATTTCTTTTTCTGTTTCACAAAATGCAGAGAACAATTAATAACAGAGTAATATCATGTGTTGAATAAGATTTTTGAGGTTAGATTTCATCTCTTAATACTTACGCCAAGAAATAGTTCGTTGATTAGCTTGTCTCCCGTAGCGTCAGTCTCCCATACGCTCTCTTTAAATATACTCATTTTTGCAAATAGATAATAGAGTTTTATTGTATTTTAATCGCATGCAATAAGTAGCCTGAAATCGCGTGGTGGTTTAAAACGCACGATGCGACTTAACTTAGCCCTAACCTAACGATGTCAGTATGTCATCAGCCAGCGCCGTTAGATGGCGTTTTACCGATTGTAGGTCAATGACTACAAGCTGCACTTGTGAATTGAATGTATTTTCTACTACATTCGATGAGTAATTAACTAAGTTGATGAAGCATTTGCGAAGTAATGAAGATGAGACACTAGAAATTTGACTCATGAATTAGGTATAATGATTTAAAACAGTTAAACTATAATAAAGCTACATGCTTGGTGATAAAATGTATGTAGGTATCATCACCTCGTTAAAATTTAGCAAATTACGAGGTTATTACTGTATTTAATGAATACATTCGACTATTTTACGATAATGATACTTGTTCAACATCGTTAGATCTAAATACAGTTATTATGGATACATTAACAATAAATTATCTGTATTAATAGCAACTATGAAACGTTAATTTATTAACTTCAAACTTTAGATTAGAATGAAGCTGAAAGTATTGATTTTGACAAATAAAATATTTTCAAGTCCGTATCAGATCCGAAAAAAAATATGAAATATTAAATTGACTATTCCCCTTCAGTTAATTATTAGGATCCAAAGTCTATCTCTTGATAAATTTTGACCCTCTACCTTCTTTGCTAAACTCCGTGATATTTCGTTATTTTCTTAGATTAGTATTAAAAGAAACCGATGACTAGTCGATTATATTTTACTACTGCAAACGATTAGCCGTGTCGTCGAGCATAACGCGATTGATTAGTCCTCATAATCGCAAAAAATTAAATTGGAAATTTAGCCGCGGGAACATGGCAACACATACCTACCATAGGTATTATAATGATCATAGTTATAGTGAATTTCTGTAATTCGCTACGACCGAATTAGTAGCCGGGAGGAAATCGGCTGTCAACTTGCTGCAGAATACTGGAGTATAGGTATAGTAGCTGGTAGTTGTTTGCCATTCTAAATGCAGACTACCACAGCAGGTTTCCAGAAATCCATCTGCCATACCAGGCTCCCATACACTCACACAAACAGCCAGTAAACAATCAGATTTAAACAGCACGTTGCAGGTGTCTTATGTCTGTTACGCTCGTACGCTTTGGTGACGTTACGGGATTAATACGAACAGATTTCTCTCCATTCTACTGCTGCAGTAACTGATTGTAGCTTCTCTGTACCTAACATCTACTCAACTTCCAGTTAGAGGCAGGAGACAAACCGATGCATTTCGATGAGGTGGAACTTGGGAACGTATAGGTACATATACATACAGTAGCGCGTCCCTTTAATCAGGATGCTGCAACGTCTGCATCTCTCTTTGTAATAATGACAAGAAGTTGTCACAAAGCCTTGTTACATGTCTTACAATATCTCCTTGACAAGATTTCCAAGTTATCAAATTATCTCGGTGTCCGGATCCTGAGAGTTTCTAGAATAAGCGAATTATCGACTGCATATAATGTCGCTCATGCGATGATTGACCACTTCTTCGAATACTTTGTACAATTTTCGTTGCCAAACTCTTCGGTACGTATATCGACCTCGGAACAATTAGGGTTTCGATTTCTGTCGTAAGAGGTAAAATTGGAACTGGTCTAATTACTGAAAGCTTTTACTTGTTTCTAAATCTCGTTTTGCGGTTAGAGATTAAAATCTACTACACGTATGAAATAGTGAAATATAATGTAGTACAATGTATATACCTGATCAATTTAAGCTTTGCGCCATTTGATTTCACCGTTCGTTTCTTGTTGCCGATTCATTCTGCTCGATATATCTATATAATATAATGTAGGAAAAATATACAGAAAAGTATAAAGAGGGAGAGAAAGAGAAAGAATGACAATCAGTGGGATCATCGGCCTATAATCCGTTACGTCAGGGATATTGTGTCAGGCGTAAGTTCTTGCCGTTTTCAACGAAAGTCAAATCGTTCAACCGGTGCGCCACATAATCGATATGCCAATCCGTTTGTTATTGGCGGCAAAACCGCACAGAGTTTCGGTTCAGGTCGTTGACTATAGACCCTTGTTTCCTGGTATAGAAGTTTACGTAAAACTAAATGTACGTGACGGTAAGGCATCAGATATTGCCAAACTTGTTTGCAATGCCGAGACCATTATCGAACGACGTTGTATTTTATCGATTAATACGAAAGAGCAAACAGACATAAAGGCGTCGTAGCTGATTGATCTGGATATCGGGACTTGCCGAGTCAACCGACACCGTCTTATGAAACGTCTGAGAATTGCGCGTGCCACCATCCGCTTGGCTCTGGAAATATCCACCGAGACCTATAAAGTGGGAGGACTTATAAAAGGCTTTATAAACCATTTGGTTCAGGCAGAAAATAGCGATCACCACGTACACGAAGAAAGAATAAACCATAAATTGAAGATCGGCGTAAGTTTTAATCGGCAAAAAATACTGCGGACGATCATGAATCAATTTCTTGGCTTTCTACTCATTGTGGGCTACGTGGTAGCCAGACCAGCCTCTTTCGACGAGTACCTTGCCGTCGAGGATGACGTCGCTTCCGTGGGCTCTATGCGTCGCGACGTCCGAGCTCCGGTTCCGGTTGGTTTCGCTACGGAAGTAGAAGATCTTCTCATCGCTGGAACGGAAGCGAAAAAATCGCAACAGGCTAAAGGAGACAAGGAACCCAAAAAGACTACAATGAAAAATGCATCGGGTACGTGTCTAACTGATCTTCGTGAAAAAACAATTATTATTCATTCGAAAAGCCGTAGTCAAAAGTTTGAAAAAATTAAGTAAAATAGAATTAGCATATCTTTGAATAATCTGGAGAAATTTCACCTGTTGTTTCAGGAAAGTCCGACGAGGGTGGATATTACAAAACTTACGGTAGTGACGCCGAGGGTGAAAAGGGCTACCTCAAACAGACCTACAGCAAAGGGGATAACGGTTACAAAACTTTAGATACTTTCCACAAACAAGACGGAGACAATTACGGCTTTGAGAAGCACACAGCTTTCGGAAAAGCAAAGGGTGGTGAAGAGGGTGGAAAACACGGTAAGAGTGGCTCCTACACAAGCCACGAGGCCGCTCATGATGATGACGACCATCAGGGTGCCGGTAAGTACACACCTAACTTTCCCCTGAATTTACTTCATTCACTGAAAATTTTCTACAGATTCAAAAATAAGCTCCAAAATCCCAAAAAAACATGATTATAATATCGTTTGCCTCTCACGATAGGAACGATCGTAGACACTCACTACGTCCCAGCCGAAGATGACCATGCTGGTTACACCGAAGGCGAACATTACAGTGAGGGTGATACCTCTGGGGGTGATGTTGGATATTATTCCGAGGGTGGTGATGGGGGCCATTATACCGATGGTGGTGAGGGTGGCCACTACACCTCCGGTGGAGGAGGTGAATCCGGAAGCTATTCAACCGGAGGTAGCAGCGGCGAATACTACTCTTCAGGGAGTGGAGGTGAGGGTTCTCACGGCACTCACGGATCCTACTCAAGCGGGGATGATGCCGGCGATCACCAGGGTTACAGTGACGCCGGTTACGAGGCTGATCACTATTAACTTACGCGGTGAAATCTGCCGCAGCGATAGCTGCGCGGTTTAAATTGAATAATGCGAGTTATTGGGCTGACAATGAGTGAACTCGGATTTCTAGATAGAGATACAGAGATCGTAGAAAATTGTCACTGATATACGCTTCTTGTACATAAGATAAAATAAAAAAATAAAAAAACACAAAAAAAGAATATAGAAAAGATACACTTTCGAACATATGTCACCGTTGTTATTCATAATTAAAATATTTTTAACATCAATTCTATCAAAGGTTTTTATTTACATATCAACCACATTCTATTCAATTTATTGTAGTGGAGTCCGTTTACGTATTTGGTTTGCGTATACTTACATGTGTGTATTTTTATGACAGCTTGCCGCAGAGTTGTAGCTGTGATTTCTCATATGACCAGCAAGCAATCGTAGCACGGACATTGATAACTTGAAATTTTTCGATAAAATAATAAATGATATGGTTGAATGTAATATACCATACGAAATTCAGATCAGTTTTTATTCGGCAATCAATTCAATGTCCGTTTGTATTTGGTATCAAAAGAATAATAAATATTTCACCCCTGTATAACTTCAAATATAATTCTATCACCCGTTAAAATAAATACTGAACCTTACGAATGTATCGGCATATATATATATATATATATATATATATATATATATATATATATATATATATATATATATATATATATATATATATATATATATATATATATATATATATATCGGTTGTATTGCTTTAACTATAGGTATGGGTATATATGAACAGATAGACGGAATGGGCGTGGTAAATAAAATCACTGAAAGAATTTTCTAGTACTTTTAAACAATTAATCCTGCTGAGCTTATATGTATGTGTTGTTGACTCGCCGAGCCAAAGCGATGTTCGTCGTTTTGTTTACTCGAAAACAACATTGCCTATAAATTATGTGATGCATGTGTACCGGCGTGTTTTACAGCTCGGTAATTACAGCGGAAATCTTGGTACCTGCGGATACACAAATATTGTTGAATTATTCTTTTCAACGTGTTGTACCGGTAAAATGACAAAAAAAAAAAAAAAAACAAATTTAATTCACCTCCAAACGAGGTAAAATATTATCTTGCATACAATTTATTTGTTACAATACTTACCGGATACTAGTGAATTGGGACATTAGGCCCCTGTCCCACGGTTTTTTTTTCTCTCTGGTGACTGAGCTAATAGTTCTAATTCCGTTTTCATTCATCGTAGAAACTTGAACAGTCTGTGAAATTTGACGCTATGAAAATTCTACGTTTTTGATTATAGCTGCAAGTTTTCATACACCAATTAATCTGTAGTCAGACTATAGATAGTCTGGAAAATAGGATCCAGTTTCGATGTACAAATGTATTGCCTTTGGTATTGGAGGGAATGTTACTGCTTCCATTAGGATGCAGTACTACCTCAGTTTCTACAGTTGCTAATTACAACAGTAACTGAATTATCAATTTAAAAAAGTAATCTATTCGGTAAATCGCCGCTATTTAAATTGGAAAACAATTTCATTAGCAGGCAACCTCGCTATGAGGAAGCTTTGTTCCCTGGATATGTCTGTTAGATTTATCCTGGAACCGTTGGCATTGGGTGAGTGAGAATGTGGCCAGAATTGCGGAGGTGGTTTGGAGAGACGGGGAACGGGGGACGGGCCCATCAACTGATTGCGGCATCCGCGTGAAGCTGGGGTTGAGATGGGTGACTGTAATTAAGCAAATCTGTAAAAGAGATATTCAGGTTTAATATAATTGCAGGGACGTTGAATTTCCGCTAAGTAAAGGGTTCGCATGGCAAATGAGAGCTTATTTTATTTCCATCCCCCAGGCCTAACTTCTTTCTTTTTTTATTTTTTTTTTTATTTTAATTTTATTTTATTTTTTTTTTTTTTTTCTTTATTTCATTTACCCACCGGCGCTAATGTTCTAAGGTATAATTCAATAGCCGGTGTACTCTTTTCCAGGTCCCTACGGAAAAGTGACTTTGAGCTGGCAATGCTTAATTAGACGAAGGGTGAGAAGAGAGCCGTAACCTCTGGCCCCAGATCGCATTGTGCGCGAGTATAAAATTGGATTTGCCATTCAAGCAGCTCGATTTGCGCGTGGTCAGGGTGTCTAGAGACCCGACGAAAGGAAACATGAAAGAGAGAGAGAGAGAGTAAAGAGCGAAACTCTCGTCTCTCGTCTTCTGCCTGAGGCCTGGGGGGGTTATAGGTGGTGTGAGATGAGAATAAAAATAAGAAACGATAGAGCGTAGCTCCTCTCGTTAACGTGGGCAGAAAATAAGAAGAAAAAAAAAAAAAAATGACAAAGAATTCACGGAGCCTTACTTACTATAAAGCGAAGAATGACAACTAAGGGAAGATCGAAGATCTCACCCTCACAGGGATAACACGATCACAGATCTGCTTACAAAGCAATCTCTTCATCTATGGAAACATGCCCGTACGGACACTACTCCGACTGACGTAGACCACCTAATCTTCATTTTGACACCCTTCCCCGCCCATAGTCCAAGTCTTGGCATACTGGGCTTAGAGCTCTCTACTCCTCGAATCATCCCCGTCCAAAGAGCCAGCTGAAAACTAGGTTGCATCCAATCTTCATCTTGATTATGCAGCGCCAACACCAGCAAGCCAATCTGAAGGCGACACTGCTGCCAAATAATGTCGTAAAGACAGCAGACGTATCATACCAGTATATTCTCCGTCTTCTACGAATTTGAATAGGTACAGGTCCTCAAATAGTCCTCGAAATTACAATCCCAAATCTAAAATAATTCACTCCAGCGAACCAACCCCACTCGTAAGTCGCAGTACGATACCAGAAGCTATGATTTTACATGAAGTCATAAGCGTTGAATCAATGAAGAGTGACAATCTGGCAAATATCCGTACATATACATACCTATATCCTTATCTACTGCGTTATATAAACGTACATAGATCATCTATGTAGAAGTGAGACAATCCGTTTTACGCTTGAACAATCTACGACGAAAATATGATCATAAACTATCCACAGTTCTCATTTTCGAACAAGGTAGTAAATTTCGGTTTAAAAGTAAATCGTATATCCATTGACCTCAAAGAATACGTACTTTTTAACGTATCTATACGTAAACATTTTTCTCCCCCCACCTACCCAATATATGTGAACTAATATTAAAAGTATAGCTGTTCATGTGGTAGCTGTGCAATTACCTTTTTTCGTGACGAATAGGTGAGTGACGTTAACGCATACATATAGGAGGAATGTTTTCGGCTGGATGACATTTTGAGTATTCACAGCGTTCATAGAGAGGAATTTATTTGACGCGTAGCGCGATTAATGGCCAAATTACACAGCTTATTGGTAAATGTGCGAATTTTCCATCGATAGTAACGGCGGTAGCTGGAGGGTGACGATTGCCTTCGTTTATACGATATTCTATTCATTATTTTGTCCATAAATATTATTGCGTAAGCAAAAGTTAGAAATGAAATGCAGGTAACCAACAACCTGTAATTAATCGTCAATCAATCGGTTATCAATCCATTTTCTTATGAAATCTTATGGAATACGCTATGCGATTTTACTTCCGCAGTAAACAGCCTGCCTTTCGCTTTTTTTTCTTCTACTACTTCTTTCTATAGGTACCTACCAACAATTGCCGATCGTGTGTAACGGACAAGGTTGCCCTAGGTCATTTCCGTAAAATTAAAACCACTAAAAATTCTGGCAACGAATTCATCAACTGATATATTTCACGCGTCTATTTCTATCGGAATTGGTATACAGGGAGATGATGTCTGTCGAATTTGCATAGAAGGAAATCGCTGCAACGTTGACCGGATGTTGGCTGGTTCGCTAATGGTTGACACTTGAACTAATGGTCGGGTTGTAGGGTGCAGAGACCGAGCAACCTAAGCCAATCGTCCCGTAGTCGTGGGACGCCGTGAACTTATCGGAAGGATCAATGTGCTGCGGGGGTTTCGAATGGATTGATGGGAAGGGAAGCGATTGCTTGAAAGGGACGTCGCTAGGAATTATTGAGCATGGAATAGTGAAAGCGATAAGTGACTGGGTGATTGACGAAGCAATTAGAATCTACGATCAATTGCGTTTTGTCAGATATACGATTAATGCGCGCGGTATATTATCTAGGCCGATGAAGCTGGGGACCAATCCCTAATTGTTTCTTTACTATCATCAAGATATGCACGCATATATGTCCTGTTAGCCAAACGACGCGAAGCAGATTTATCAGGCCAAAGTAAACGACGTTTCGGTTGAGAGAGCGTGAAAGCCAGCTGTGGTACCCATGGTCCCCTCCTTGCAGTGTCGTGTTACTGTCTATCGTTTAGGACCTCTCGAGCTGATGAAAGTGGTCAAGATGCCCGGAAGCCGGTGGCCCCGAGAATATTTAAGTGACCATAGCCACCGCGAAGTTAGCAGTTTAGTTTCGACTTCCGATAGATCGAGATGGTACGAAGTGTTGGAGTTCGCTTGCTCCTGGCTTTAGGTATCCTGTGCATCCTGGTCGCTTTCAGTGCGGCTCGTGATGTCAGAGACCTTAAGCTAAGAGGGAAACGTGACTTGGATTTAGAAGCTGCAGCTTCGGGTCACGGAAAACACTCCGAGTCTGGTGGAGGGCACAAGCATCACTCAGACCACCACGAAAGTCACGGTGAAAAAGGGGACAAAGGCTACAAGAGCGAACACCATCATAAAAAGGATGATCATGGTAAACACGGTAAAGAGCACCATGCTGGACACCACGAGGAACACGGTGGTCACAAGAAAAAGCACCATGACGAGGCAGCTAAGTACGGTGAACACCACGAAGGTGAAAAAGGTCATAAGGGTGGAAAGTTTGGCGAGAAAAAAGGACACAAAAAGGGCCACAAGACAAAGGGTTATCACAACAAATTCCACAAGGATGAATACCACAAGGAACACAAATTTTACGACGACTATCATAAGGGCGGACATCACAGCAAACATGGTGACTTCCACGGACATCATGAGAAGAAAGAAGGTGGACATAAAAAGGGCGGTCATCATCATTCAGGATACCACGATGATCATCATGGGAAAAAAGGACATACTGACAAGGGACATCACGACGAGGAACACAAGGGTCATCACGGAAAACACGGTCATGAGACTCACCACGCTCATCACGAGGATTACGGGAAGAAAGGTGATCACAAGGACGGGAAGAAGTGGGGATTCAGCAAGGGTCACAAGGGTTGATCACTCTCTGAATTATTACCGAAGCCTAGAGTTTTTTGAAAAAATTCGTTCTATCATTATATCTATAATTACTGTAAATACTTTGCTAAGTCTTGCAGATAATTCTGCGTCCTGCTGCAGTAGTTTGCGATGAATTTTTTGTATCTGTATTATTTTTATCCATTGTGTATACTTAATTAATATACGTATAGTTTTTAGTTTGTTAAAGTCTATTCAGGCATATAGTACGATTACATACATTGTTCATTAGCTGATACCACTTTGTTTAATATAAATTCACCTTAGTGCTGAAGACCTCGCTTGGTTGCAATTTCCTTTACGATTTCCTGAAAGACGTCTTTGAGAACGTAACTTCCGTAACCTGTGTGGAAATAAACAACTTTCAGTTCGCGAAACATTTTATGGGCTTTCGTTTCACGATTGTCGCAGTCGTGGGCAGTCGCTTGAATCTCAGTCGAATCTCCGTTTTATATTCTTATTCTCCGGAATTCATTGCTTTGTATTATTTTTAAGTGTCAGCTGTACAAGCGTGAAACTGATCTTTAACGAAATTTGCTTAAGTGATTAAACTCAAGTTTTATCTGCTATTCACTTTCCGAAATTAACGCTCTTTCCTCTCTCTCTCTCTCGAATCATGGTATAGGTATACATACATATATACTATTAGTAGCCGTTTTCACTATTCTACATATATATGTAACAGAGTAACTGCCAGATTTACACGCAATTAATTTTTCTTGCCCATCTGTATTCGAGAAATTTACTTTCTGTCTCTCCCAGAGTTAATTGCTTCTCTAGAAACAGTAACGGCTCAACAACGTTTAACTTCTGTACTTACAGCGTGATAACGAGTACACTCTACTTAGTTATAAGTTCACAGCTTTTATAGTAGTTAACAGTTGTATTATGAATAAATGGAATTTCACATTATTTAAACACTTGATATTGTGTATTAATTTTCCCTCAGTTTATATCAAAGTTACATCATTAACTGAAGCTTACAGAAACCATTATGAAAACTCATCTCAGTGTGCTACACAATAGTCTAGTGTCCTAGAATTTTTGACAATTCAGTTTAATTAATTTAATAAAATCGCATGTGTCAAGTATGTGATGTGATATACGATCGAAACACTATTTTATAATTCACTATAATGTATAGATGATATTGCGTTTGTTAATCACACGAATAAATCATTTAGAGAAACATAGCTAAATTAATTAATGCAGTAAAAACGATACTACGTGGTATGTATTTAGGTATGTATATGTTGAACTCAAATAACTCGACGAGTAACAAATTGTACAAATAAAATCTCTAGCGTACCGAAATGAGTTTTGTGTTACTCTTTATTAGGGTGAATACGTATAGTTAAATGAATTCAGTAAATTTTAGTCAAAGTAAAATTCGGTGAAAATTTCTTCCCTCAAAAAATAACCAACCGAAAACTTAGCCTTGGGCTTTGTTAATTTTATATTTATTTTTCATCACCAACAACGCTAAACAATTGTGAAAAATTTACACCTAATAGCGTAGCTGGTTTTAATTTTGTTTTTTCTTTCTTTTTTTTCTTTCTTTTTTACCACCATATATTATTATGCTTACTCCGAAACTCACATGAGAAAATAAAAAAATAAATGTAAATTTAGCAATGTCTACAGAGATCATTAAGCGGAAGAAATTCGTATTACTTCCGCATTGTAGATTTGCCAAATTAAACCTTGACTTCAAGCGATCTGTTTATTTTCAGCTTTAAATTAAATATAAATTTCTCTGTATAATTATTTACTCCAATCCAGTTTATAACATAATAAAAAAAAAATGTCGATTTCCAGAATGCTGTATCTAATCAGAAGTTTGATTAAAAAATATTTTCGTTAGATAATTCAGTGACGAAAAATTGAATCCGTTTGTCTCATGTTTAAATTAACGAGGAACGCAGATAAAAATTCCAACTAGTAGTTAGCAAAATTATTATTCATATTAATTGCATAATTATGATACCGTGATGGAAGCGGGCCAGCTTCACGAATCATATTTAATTAGGATAAATCATACTAAAAAGCTATTAAATTTTCTGAAACCGTATATGGGATAATAAATTACCGTCTCGTTTCACAAACTAGTATATCTATAATACTGCAGTATATGTGAAACAATACGGTACTCATGACGTACGTTTCGTTAAAACAGTATAAAATTGTTAATAATCAGTAATTAATCCCTGTCTGCTGTGGTGGTGACGTTGATATTTGAAATTGCTCATTAATTTCAGTTATTGCATGTGGTTAAAGAGGTCAACTAGTAATACAGGGATAGAAAGAGACAGATAGAGTTAGAGAGTACTTGATATTAATCAATTTCCGTACCACAACGTCACTCGTATAGCTGCAGGTATTAGCAATATACAATACTGTGGCGAATGACAACTCGTGCCGATCACGTTTGGATTGGTAAAACAATATTAAAGTCACCGTTACCACGTACACTTGGCACGTCGTTCAAATATCTGAAGCTGTATACAGCCGTCGATAAATTCTTTTAGAATTACGTGAATCGATCAGCTGTGAATAAAATATTTTTATCGTATAAAAAGAGGCATAGAAATACTCCGAGACGGTTGTCTGGATTTAGTGGCAAAAGAAGTCGCTCAATGCCCGTTAGTTTCGTAATGATGAGTCTGTGATAATAGTTATGGTCGTACAGGTCTACTTATTTTAAGCCTGACACGTTATCTAAGTGATGTTACGTTAGCCTGATCTGGACTATGCTAAACTTAATTGACCAAATCTTAACAAGAAATTTTCTACTTCCTTTTTGCTTGTTCATTCGTTTTTTCTGTTTCATGAATCGTCTGTCTGTCTGTCTCCGTTTACGTTGTTTGCACGGAGTTGGTGTCTTGCCACATGACTGCGCATCGTGCAGCTCAACGACGACGAAAGCGAAACCGTACTGCAAGTTACACTTTAGTCTTCAGGTTTGGGGGAGCCTCATAGTTCTAAAAGGAAAAAGATATAAATAGGATCTATCTGACGGAGAAGTCAGTCGTGTTTCGAACTCCGACTTTTAAACATGACTCGAGGCATGGGGCGAGTATTTTTGGTGGCCGCAGTACTGTGCGCCATCCTGGCTTTCTGTGCGGCCAAGGAAGATCCGAAGGACAAAGATCAGCATGCTGTGGACCTAGTTGCGGCTGCCACTGGCCACGGGAAACACTCCGAGTCGGGTGGAGGCCACAAACACCACTCTGACCATCACGAAGAGCATGGTGAGAAGGGTGACAAAGGTTACAAGAATCACCATCATCACGATCACGCAGACCATGGTAAACACGGTAAGGAACATCACGGTGGTCACCATGAGGAGCATGGCGGTCACAAAAAGAAGCACCATGACGAGGCTGGAAAGCATGGTGAGCATCATGAGAGCGGTAAGGGTCACAAAGCCGCAAAGTTCGGAGAGAAAAAGGGACACAAAAAGGGCGAAAAGTCAAGTGGTTATCACCACAAGGCCCACAAGGATGAATATCACAAGGAACACAAATTCTACGATGATTATCACAAGGGTGGACACCACGAGAAGCACGGTGATTTCCACGGACATCATGGAAAGAAAGAAGGCGCACACAAGAAGGGAGGTCATCATCATTCCGGTTACCATGACGATCACCACGGAAAGAAAGGCCATCACGAAAAGGGACATCACGACGAGGAGCACAAGGGTCATCACGGAAAACACGGTCACGAGAGTCATCATGCTCATCACGAGGATTACGGAAAGAAGGGAGGCCATTCCGGTGGAAAGAAGCATGGCTTTTCTAGTGGCGGAGGCGGCGGTGGTGGTGGTGGTGGCCATCACTAAAGCGAAATCATTGCGGAAGGATTAATTTGTTGCAGTTGTTTGATAATTTGCAAGAATTGAGGCACTACCGCAGCCAAAGATCTGTTGTTGACTAGTTTTTAAATACTGTTGTAATCGTCATTGCATTTGTTTATTACATTAAACAACAATTGTTAAGAAAAATTTCTCCATTATTTACTTGAAAAACTACCCCTCATCCTTATACGCATCGTTGCCGGGTAGAATTCTTATAGTTTCGAAAATACTAAATCGGTATAATTCTCTAGACTTTCAAATTAACGATATCTATAATCGATTGCACAAAAATATCCTTCGAAACAGACATCAAATAATTTTCAATTACATGAAAGAGCATGAATCATAGATTTCGTATCGCAAATTTGTTCCAATATCTGCAAAATTTGCAATATTTGAGTAATAAGCTCTACCATCAAAAATATAGAAAATTAGATATTATCGCGATTGTTACGGATTTTATTGCAATAATGCTATTGGTATAATTATATTTATCATTTGAGATGTAATACGTATGTATCTAAATTCTTTTTTGTCTATATAATCTCAAATTTGTTTGAAATTAGCTAGAAATTTGATGCGTTGACTGTATAACACCAAATACTAGGAAATCACTGCACAAAAAATGATTAGAGTCAATGCGAGGCGATAATTTGATGAAAATAAAACGTGACGTTATAGAGAAATAAATATGCAATCTGAGTTGAAATTGGCATGACGGTCTGACAGGTAGAGAAAACTTATGAAATAATCTAATCTAATACAGTGACCAGGCGAAAATTGATAATTTCATTCGATTGTTTTTACTGATTATTTAATTTAATCCGTATAATGAAGCAGCATCCATTTCCTTTTACAAAATAAAATCCTGTGTTTCTACCCGGTTAATTTATTTCCGTATTTATTTTTTGCCAAGATTCTGAAGCTAGCAGTAAAAGTATCAATCATTTTATCCCAGCTGGAATTACGTGATCGATTTTCTCAGATTGTTTGTTTTTCAACGGAATTCCAAGGAATGCTATCGATGCGTATAAATTTAACTGCTAAAAATAATTTAAAATGATTTCTGAAGAAATTTTTACGTCTGTAGCAAGAAATACATACGTCCGTTTTTACTGCGTACCATCTCGCAATACTCTGTGGTAAAAATAGTTACGAGAATCTATTCATAACAGACTTCAATAAAATTTCAACAGCGTAGAAATTCGATATTACTATTTGAATAAACATTTACCTCGTTTTCGTTATACATTTGATATTAATAAAGCAGACAATCGTGCGATAAGACCTGAATAATAATTACCCTGAATAGCTAATATAAGCTGGTCCGAATTAGATGTTTATAATATTCACGGTTGTACCCAGAAACATAGTAATTCTGAGGCTAATAGTAATTTGAATTAAAGGAACTGTTGGAAGAGTTGTTCAACGATCATTAAGGCTAAAGTAATTGTTTTATTATTCTATAAATTGGTCAACAATAACAATTAATTACAATCAACAATAACTGCTCAACAAACCACGCTCTTCGCAAGAGAGAATGGATGACGCATGACGGCGTCATAACCAGCTGGTGGTATCTTGAAATCGTGATGATCGTTCATCGTTTAATGTCCTTTCTTGAAGGCCCATTTCTTGTGATCTTCGTGACCACCCTTCTTTCCATAACCGGAATGATGGCTGTGATGTTCATCGTGGCCTCCGGCTCCTTTGTGACCCTTATGATCATGGTAATGGGATCCCTTCTCGTGATGTCCCTTCTTTCCGTAGTGATCTTCATGATGTCCGCTCTTGTGGTGGCCTCCCTTGTGATGACCTCCCTTCTTATGTCCATGCTCGTGATGATGTCCTCCATGTTTCTCGTGGTGACCAGAGTCGTGGTGTTCGTCATGGAACTCCTTGTCCTTCTTGTACTCGTCTAGTTTCTTCACCTCGTGATGACCCTTGGTACTGTGTCCCTTGCCATAGCTACCTTTCTCGCCGTACTTATGAGCCTTCTCGCCCTTCTCGCCCTTGTGATGTTCACCGTGGTATCCGTCGTCGTGATGATGACTTTTCTTGTGACCACCATGGTCACTGTAGTGACCGGAGTGTCCCTCCTTGTCGTGATGACCCTTGGACCCTTTCTCGTGGCCGTGATGTCCCTTGTAACCTTTGTCACCTTTGTCACCGTGTTTCGAGAAGTGGTCAGAGTGATGTTCCTCACCACCACCCTTCTCGAAGTGATGCTTAGACTCAGCTGTCTCAAGGTCACGACGATCTCTGATATCCCTGCATGAAACAAAGGCCACGCAGAATAGCAGTGCTATGCACAGCGGCAAAGTGCCGCGTAAAGAAACCATGCTTTACCTGGTTACTTTCGCTATTTATAATTTCACTGCAATTGTTAATGTTCTTTATCCACTGTCGGAAGAGATGTGGCTTTTGCGCAGCTCAGCTGTATTATTTATACGATTGACTTGATGACGGATCACAAATATTGAGAAGGTGGTGGTGGTCATGGAAATTTGGGCGAAGAGGCCTGGCTAAACGGTATATCGGTATATAGGTGTCACTGGGTGGGGGTCGGTTTCCCCAGGTGTTGCATTAGGCGGCTAATGCTTTTTATTCGTACACATCGTGCTGTCTCACTTTCCTATTCTTTGGTAAGCCAAGAAACGCCACCGCAACGCGACACACCGATTCAACATGAGTCGCGCTCTCTGAGATAATATGCTTTCACAGTTTCCGCAGGATTGTGGCAGGGTTTTATTGAGCAAAGTGTTTTGTAAGCGATTATTTTTATCTTGAAAAATTATATAAATCTAATTGCGCAATTCAATTATCTCTTTGGCCAGAGATTTGTGTGAAAGTAATAAAGGGACGTTATTAATAAAATTCCAACGATATCGTACATCAATTTTTTTCAGCATCACCTGTATACTCGTCATTTTTTAGCAGTTTTTCTGTATAGGGGTACCGATAACGTCAAACAAGGCTCAAATTTGAATTCATTTCTGATTCAGTTTGAATTTCTCCACATGACATATTGTATAATTATTCTTTCATTAAGACAAATATTATCCCTGTGAAATAATATATGGGGAACTCTATTGTATCGAATGTGAAACATCTCACTTTCCGCTATTCTTTGAATCGAGCTACTCAAACGATGAGAGTAAGTACGTGTTGAATATTGATTCAGATTGAACGATTTGTCAAAGAGAACATTTTCACAAATGACATTAGATCAAAGTTATTCTCAACATCAGAGGCTCCTCTGTTCTTTCATCCGATAAGTACACCCTTTCGAATTCTGTCAAGCATAAACTTCAAAGGGTAGTTCACTTGTCGTAGGTAATTACCTGTTGAGTGGTAGATTTACTAGATGTAAACATAGGCAGATTCAAAATTACGATTAATCCCCCAAGTTCAAAAGATGCGCTGAATAACAAGCTGAACTTTTGAAACTCATACTCGTACCAGCTGCTGGATTATAATGCTCGTAGATATAGTTCACCATTGAATATGCAATACAATCCAGTTCTATGAAGTACAAATACGACGTTAAAGTAACCGCAAATAGAATCCATTTGCATGCTGAACTTGCCCGGGACAAATTAATGACGTATTTGTTTTTCATTGCGATTGGAGACCATTATTGTAACAGATTTCACCTGCTTGTTCAATTTTCGTGGCCTGTATGGCAGCATTTCATTGACATAATAAGGCTTTCGATAATTACTTATTCTCGCCAACTGGGATTCAATAATATAGGACTTAAGCTTCCCGCATAAATTATTCGTTAAGTAAAAAGATTGTACGCCAGCAACTTTATGGAAAGGCTTAATAGTTATTATTACGACCGGGATAATGAATTTAACGAGAATCCTTGCGCACTGAGCGATCTAAGGAAACCGCCAGTCTCGTTAAGAACTTAAGACCGTATAGCCTGTGTTCTTAATTTGTTGAGGAGAAATAGTCTCGCCTGCGTCAAAACTTAGATCTTACTTTTGAGGCAACTTCGAGCTACCTCACCTACCGAAACATTTTAAGGTTTCGAGTTTTAAGCTTTGCTACATTAAGTATATGTATATTTGTTGCCATAGATTTCAACGATATTACGGTTCGAATCAATAACGACTCGTACCGCTATCGGAGAGAATTGGGAGCAGCGCACTCTAATTTAATAAAAACGTTTGATTTCAGTCGTGTCCAAATAGACCTAGCTTTTCAATTCGTACCAAATATAGCGTTGATGAATATCACTGTCATATCTCTTTACTTATTTTCGATATGATAAAATATCATTTTTGGTACCGTAAATTTTAAGAGAAACTTATACTTATTATACGTTTTTTGGGATCTCTGTACCTTGAACTTTCGAGTAGAGTAAAGTCTTTTGTTTATTTTAATTTCTTTATTTTCATACAGTCAATTTATTTTCACTTACAAAACTTTTCAATGGTGAAACTGTTAAGCGTTACAGTGTCAAGCTCTGGGTACGAGATGACAATTAGGGATTGTATAAAATATATAGATCGAATTTGTTTATATTTTTGTAATTAATTTATGTTTCTTACACAAGTAAATCAACAAGAACAATTTGGTTAACAGAGTTTTGCCTAGCATTAGTTAACACGATAATAAAGATCAACAAGTAATAACAATTAACATTATACTGTGAGTCAACTATAGCATCAGTGACCGTGTCCGCTCGAGAAACCGTGCTTCTTTCCACCGGAGTGACCGCCCTTCTTCGCAAAGTCTTCGTAGTGCGAATGGTGCTCATCATGTCCGTGTTTTCCATGGTATCCCTTGTGGTCCTCATCGTAGTGTCCCTTGTCGTGGTGTCCCTTTTTGCCATAGTGATCATCATGGTAGCCGGAATGATGGCTACCACCCTTCTTGTGGTGACCTTCTTTAGATCCGTGATGTCCGTGATGATGTCCGTGTTTCTCATGGTGGCCACCCTTGTGATGATCATCGTAGAATTTGTGTTCCTTATGGTACTCGTCCTTATGAGCCTTCTTGTGATATCCATGGCTTTTTTCACCCTTCTTATGTCCCTTTTTCTCACCAAATTTAGCACCCTTGTGACCGTGTCCGCTCTCGTGATGTTCACCGTATTTTCCGCCTTCATCGTGATGTCCTTTCTTGTGGCCTCCCTTCTCAGCGTGATGTCCAGCGTGATGTTCCTTGCCATGGTGTCCGTGGTCACCTTCATGGTGATGATGGTGCTTCTTGTAGCCTTTGTCCCCCTTTTCACCGTGACTTTCGTGGTGGTCAGAGTGATGCTTATGGCCTCCGCCAGACTCGGAGTGATGCCCATGCCCAGAGGCTGCAGCCACCAGATCCCTTTTCTCTCTTACATTTCTGGCAGAAGAGGCAGCTATCACCGCACAAAGCACTGCCAGCGCTAGGCAGGACTTGATCGGAAACCCTCTGCCCATGCTGGTGCTATGAGGACTGAACATAGAAATTGACTGACACTCCATCATAGAGTCAAAGCTTATATAGTTGGAACCGGTTGCGCTTATACGTAATCGCTTTCGATCGAGTTAACCTAAGCGCTTACTGGCTCATTCACAATCCGAGGTACATATTTCGCAAACGCATGATCGCCATCCATCTAGAAATTACTGCAGCGTTGCTGAGAATAGGATTAGAGCCATTGAAGTGTCTGTCCGACCATGCTGAACCGATGTTTGTACTATACTTGCGATATAGCCTACTCACGTTTCGGAATACCACCAGCAATCCCCGTTTGTTAAAAGTTAGAAATAAAATACTGAATTTTGTTGAAAATCGTCACACAGTATCTTCCCTCACCTTCGACTCATCGGTAATTGGACTGTGCAATAAAATTAACATTAAGTTGTGTGTAGACTCTTAAAGTTGAGTGGTAGCTAGTTGCATGGAAAATATCGTCAGGATTTTGCAGGAGTGGGAATAATATTTCACGTCATTTATCAAGTGAATTATTAAAATTTTTGGAGCGGGAGGCTTTTAGGCGATAGCTTTGTTTCTCACGTTCCAAGTGCCCGGCTTTCCGTCGTCCCCACGCATGGAAGGAAAGCTTATTCTCACGGAATCGTCGTAGGACGTTAGTCACGGAGTAGTGTTTGAGCAAGCAGTCATGATTTCAAGGTGTTACATAACGCTTTTGGTAACCAGTCTGCTTGTTGGTTGACTGGTTGTTTGGTTTACTGTAACCTGCATTTCCATTACGTTTCAAAGAGGTGAAGGAGACACTACTTTCGTAATACACTAACGAGCCAAGGAAAGAACTACCGCTTCCCAAATATCTCCGATTATTCTCCGTTCGATATAAAATCGTGGCAAACACGACGGTTTACCATACTAGAGACAGCAGTGAAATCAACAACTTATCTCGCGCTAGGAAAAACCCACGTAACTATGAAGTGCCTAGTGGTGGTGTGTCTGTTGGCTGTTTCTTTAGGATACAGTCTAACAAGCGCTCGTCAGATCGACCCGAGGAATCGGCGTGATCTAGAGGCGGCCGCATCGCATCATCACTTCGAAAAAGGCGGTGGCGAAGAACACCACGCCGATCATTATTCAAAACATGGTGAAAAGGGTGACAAGGGTTACAAAGGTCACCACGATCACGAGAAGGGGTCGAAGGGACACCACGACAAAGCAGGTCACTCCGGTCACCACAGCGAGCATGGTGGTCACAAGAAAGGTCACCATCACACGGACGGATATCATGCGGAACATCACAAAGGAGAGAAAGGTGAAAAGGGTCATAAATACGGGGAGAAGGGACACTATCAGAAGGGCCATAGTACCAAGGGACATCACGAAGTCCATAAGCTCGACGAATATAAGAAAGACAAGGAATTTTATGACGAACATCACGATTCCGGACACCACGAAAAACACGGAGGACATCACCACGAGCATGGTCACAAAAAAGGCGGTCATCACAAAGCAGGTCATCATAAAAGCGGACACCACGAAGACCACTATGGAAAGAAGGGCTCCCACGAGAAAGGATCCCATTACAAGGATCACAAGGGACACAAGGATGCCGGAGGTCATGAAAGTCATCACAGCCATCATGCGGGATATGGCAAGAAGGATGGTCATGAGGACCACAAAAAATGGGCCTTTAAAAAGGGGCACTAAATACCCTGCACTTGTTATCGAAGAAAAATCCATAATTTACACGTTCATCATACAGAAGCTGTTACTCGTTATGTTTGTTTACCCGTATGTTGTGTTTTTCATTGTATTTATTTACTCTCACGAAAAAAATAAATTATTCAATACGATATCACATTAATCGTATAAGCTATGTTGTATCTCAATTGAATCACCAGCCTCAGCCATTTATCTTCTTTTTTTTTCTACCCAGAACGATAAAGGTATATTCATTCAACGATTTACTCGACGCTTCAGGTCAATACTAACGTGTATATAGGGGAGACTGGAGCGAAATGGGGTACATACTTGAGGAAAAAAACAGTAATCATAATAAATTTAACAACGTTTTCCTGTTGCTTTTTGCTTTTAATTAATTTTAATACCAATAACATTTACCACATTTCATTGCCTCAGTTTATTTTTATAAATTACTTTATACCGATGTGTAAATTCAATTCGACATCCATTAATTAAGCTCATATATTTTATGAGATTTTTCTATACTGTATTTTGTAGGTATCTCATTTTTGCACATTCTAACCCTCACTTTATATCCAATCCGAAAAAAATGGAACTTCTAGAAAATTCAACACACAAGATCTCCGCATTTTTACACTAATAGTGCAATCAAGACTAAGACTGTTTAGTATGCAATTTTTGTGATTGAACCCAGAGGCAGAATCTATTGAATCGAATTTTGCAGTAGATTTTTTTCACCATCGTGTGATTACGAGCGCAGTTTAGCTGAAGGTACTTAAGCGCGAGAGATTAAGCGTGGGAATTAGCAATTGACTCATTATTTTATTTGCATCAAAAAGAATGATTGCGTTTCTGGTTCGACTATATAACTCAGTTTGATAAAACGTTTGTACAGCTCGAAGCAGTATTCGATTAGAAATTTAGCATTTCTTTTTTCAACAAACACGATTGTATAGTTCTGTAATTAAGTAGTTGCACATAGTTACTGTTTTACAATTTGGTCTAGTCACGATAGTGTACTTCTACACCTGTTAAAAATAAGGTCAATTTTCATCATACCTGCTTGTTGCTATTCAATAAAGTAAAAAACGTTCTCCACTCAATTGTAACTCCTACTTATGCAATTATTTATTCACAATTTGTCACTCGATGTGATAGAATTCCGTAACCATAATGTTAATTAATTAATTTTGGTTAGAATTTTGTAAAAACGAGAGTTTACTATGGATTAAAGAAATCTTAATAAAAATCTCATTCTGCCTATTGTACTCAGTATAATAGTATCGAAACTTCTGAATAAAGCACGAATTATCCTCAACCGTGAAATCATCACGGCTGTTGTGGGTCGATCGAGATTGATTCTTATGTGACACGTATATATTTACCTGTGACTGCGGTATAAGCGATAAAAATTCTGTATCGATGTGGTGTATATCACATTATTCAATATCGCGAAAGTAGCCGGCTGTTTGTCGTTCAGTGACCGCGATGAATTGCTATCGTAATTACATCGCACCGTCTAATCTTAGGTAATAGGATGGTATTGTCGGTTACGTCAATAACGCTTTTACACTATCCAATATGCATTTGTAAAAAGTTTTCTCGGATCGTTACTCATTCTCAGTAGGTACAACGTGAATTGATTTACCAGACTCACCAAAGTCTCACGATACGCCGGCATATAAATATCATGCACTGATCTAGTTTCTGGTTAGTTTTAGCTAGTCACTTGTTAATGACGGTTACTATTTAATAGCTATTCAACAATGCGATTAACAAATATTTTCTCAATTGTACTGGCATTCGCTTTGCCTTGCATACAAACCCACCCAGGTGTAACAGACTCTGTGGATATTATTAAAAAGTTTACTCAAGATCTTCAGTCATCGCCATCTGGATATATTTTTCATCATCATAGCGACAGTGTCCATCCTGGAGGATATGGTACAGATATTAATCACGTCGGAGCAAAGATTGCAGGACAACTTGGCATGGAGAAATTTGCGGAAATGAATGGGCATGGAAAAAGTGGGAGTTACAGGGTTGCCGGAGGATATGGGTTCATGATATCGCATGATTATGGGAGTCAAAAAAGTCATACTGAAGTTCCACATACAGCTGATACCAATTTTGGTGAGGATAATAGCTTGTCATTATTTTTAAACGCTTTAGTTTGTGGTTTAGTAAATTAGTTGTATCCGATTTTAATTCCATAATGAATTATCTTAGGAGCGAGTAATGCTGATCTTGCAAGTATCGCGGTGTTGCAGTTTGGCAGCAAGGATCCTGATGATCCAATCGCAAATGCAGTTGATGAAAAAAGTGAAGATATTGGGACCGGAGAAGATGAGGGAGCTAATAGTTACATTGGAAAAGAAATATACGGATCGTACATGGAATATGACAAACTTGTCAAGGATGGTAAAAAAGGACCATCTGTCTACCCAGGGGAATATTATGAATCCGATGTCTACGGTGGGAAAGAAAAATACAATTCGGACGATGGAAACGGGGAATCTAATAACGGCAGAGATAAGGGGAGATATCTTGAATCTGAAAAATATTACGGATCTGAAGACTATAACGAAGGCAAACATTATGGACCGCGCAGGGGTCACGATGATTATATCGATGATGGAGAAACAGAAAGATATATTATTCAAGGAAATTACGATCAGCTTGACGATTATAATGCCAACGATCGAGGTGAATTATATGAGAGATACGGTGACAGCGAATATAATAATGAAGAGTATAAGCCGTTTAAAACTAATGAAAAACTCACAAATTATAACAGAAACTATGGAGCACCGTCAACGTCTAGTGAATACGATGATTACAATAGGGAGCCGACATATGAAGATATACGTAACTCTTTCCTGGATGATTTCTTCAAAGAGTACAACGAGTTTTCTAAAGGTGCTAATATCCAGGCTGGCTACAAAAACGATTTCAAATACGACGATGATTATCACGGTGATCATGGGGTCGATGATGAACACAGTCTGTATGCTGAAAATGGTGAAAACGAAGAAAATTTCTTCGACAATGCAGATTCTCATGGGGACCACCACGAAGAGGAGGATGGTGAGCAAAATAGTAATTTTGGTGAGAAAAAGGGTCATAAAAAAGGGTCGAAGACAACAGGCTTTCGAAATGTATTGCACAAAGATGAATATACCAAAGATCACACATTTTATGAACACGCTAAGAACAATGGACATTTCAACAAAGACGGTGACTATGAAGAGCATGATTATCATGACGAAGGGAGTCATGAAAAGTCACGACATCATGATTCCAGTTCGCACGATGACCATCATGGAAAAAAGGACAGTGAAGATAAAGGATATTCTTTCCACGATGATTTATCTAACCACAATGAACACGGTTATAAAACTTACTTTGACGATAATTCTGATTATAGTAATGGAGGTGATAGTCGATATGGGTCAGAGTATGAGCACAGCTATGACTGACGTCTCAAACTCTAAGTTTAGTCATTTAAAGTAGAATATAGCAGTTAAACTTTGAGTGTAACCATTTGATACCTAATAAACTTAGATTTTACACCTTAAATATACTTTTCGACCCCATTTTACGACATTAGGTAAACAGGTGTCAGGTAGGTACGAATACTTGATGTTTTTCTTTTATAAGTACAGGTAGATAATATTATTTTCAAACTGAACGTAAAATATTTGAATATAACATACGTGATTGATTGAATAATTATGTAATGTAATAACAGATAGTGTCATGATTAACAACGCCATATTATACCTGTATAAATAACTAATAAGATATAACGTCAAAGTGTTGATACAATTGCCATGAATAAAAGTATAAGTACATTATGTCATTTTATATCTAATAAATTTTTTTAATTACATTTTCAGCCGACTGGCCATATTCCTTTCCTCCTTTATGACCTTGTTGTTTTGCATATTCTATCTCGTTGTCGAAGTGCTCTTTTTCTCCTTCTTCTCGGTCATGGCCTTGAACAGCACCGTATTGATGTCCGTTGGTGAAAGATCCTTTCTTTGCTTGGTTATCCTCGTGGTGAGCAGCATCCAACTTTTCTCCTTTCTCGTAGGCTCCCTCGGCCGCATTGTGATGTGCATCTTCGGAACCGTAAGATTCTTGATGACCACTCTTGTGGTCACTATCGTAGAACGAGGTATCCTTTTTGAATTCATCTTTGTGATAGACGTTGTGGAATCCAGACGTCTTGTGCCCCTTTTTGTGGCCTCCGCTTTTGCTGAAACTTTCTCCCTTCTCACCTTTGGCTGCTGCGGCGGATTCGGCATATTTTGCCTCTTCTTCAGCTTGACCCTTTTTTTCACCACCAGCACTGTTGTACGCGCCAGCTTGTTGCTCTGCGTCTATCTTGCCCTTTTCACCTTTGTCAAAACCTTCGGCGACTTTGTAACCCTTCGAACCCTTCTCACCTCCAGCTGCTTCTTGACCTGAGTGAAAATCCGCTGCTCCTCCCTTTTGGAATGATGCTTCGTTAGCGGCTCCACCAATGCTTCCGTGTCCCAGTCCCCCAAGTGATGCCGTTATTGGAACGTATTGTCCATGACCGAGACCAACCCCCCCGGTTATTCCTGCGTATCCTAGGCCACTCTGACCGCCCAGACCACCCTGAAGTCCACCGTTCTGGATTATTCCACCCCCCAAACTGTGCAGACCGGCCCCAGCTCCCCCCAGACCACCGCCCAGTCCAGCTAGGCCAATTCCGTTTTTTGAAATCCCGTAACCAGTATTGCCTTGTGAGAAACTACCGACTCCCAAATTCCCCGAACCTCCACCATAACCCAGTCCGCCAATTCCTAGACCGATATCATCGTATCCACCAAGGTTGTACTCGCCCGATCCTAAATTACCTGTATAAAGTTGCATTTTAGTATAGCGCAATCGTGTTTATTATGAAATAAATCTTAATAAAAAGTTAAATCGATCGAATTGTGTGTAAAAGTCCTTGGTAAGTAGATCTAAAGTGAAATCGATTTGAATTGAAATGATAATTGCAGTTGCGAGACAAATGTACAGAAATTTAGCGACCTTGTTATAAAGAAATCAGATACAAATTGACGTGACGTACCTCCACCGATGTTTCCAATACTGTATTTAGTTGGGAAATAAAGTCCAGAACCGCTGGAATATTGTCCTAGTCCTCTAGAACCACCACCGAAATCTCCACCTCCGAAGGATCCGATACCATGTAAGGGTGAACCGTAGTTATAACCGCTGGAAAGTCCGGAACTAAGTCCTCCAGCATTAAAAAGCTGTCCTTGACCGTTGCCGTTTCTCCTGAATAGGTATCCGGTGGCTGAAGTTTCCAAATCCTCGGATTCGGAGCCTGTGGCGTACACCTTTTCGCCAGAGTCATCTGCCATTGAAACTAAATTTTCGGCACTAACGGTAACCCCTAAAAGGCACACTACGGTAACACTAGCAAATAACTTCATTTTCCTTTCAATTTTATTTACACTTTAATTAGCTTCTTGATAGTAAAACGAAGTAAGTTGTTTTGATGTTAAGAATGAAGTCGCGACTCCTTTTATATGAAGAATCTTTGGCAATTAACGACTGACTATTGCTACATTTTAAACGAAATGTGGATTACAAGCAAATTAAAGAATGCCTACTTCCTTTGTGGAACACCCAACGTGCAAATTAAACGTATATCCGTTCTCAATTTAATGTTGCAGATCTGTCCCACATATCGGAGTGTACAGTATATTTAGTGGGATAATGACTAACGCTTACACGTAGAGTTTGCACAGCAGACATCCGGAAAATAAGCTCTAATAATTTAAGATGTCAATGTGTACACGATTCCATAGAATTGGTCATCCGGAAATAGCTTGTATCTGTTCTAAAATTCATTCATAAGATACCTCTCTCTCCTTCTGTATCATTCAATGAAATATTTCTAACGAGTGTAGTGTAACGCTTTGATAAATAATATTAACTCAGGATAAACTTTAATTTTTTTTATTTATTCATTCCCTAATTATACTAAACTTAACTTCAGAAACAAACAAAACAGATATAACTTGGCAGATTAAGATTAAATTCTTGTTCATATGGCAGAAACAGTGGTTTACGAAGTGTATTTGCTTGGTTGATGATCTCCTTTGCTATATCCATGTGCCTTGGCCTCACTGGCCGCATCTTTAGCCGCGTAATCCGCATAATTTTCATGGTAGGTTTCCCGGCCCTCAGCACTCTTGTGCCCTTTCGAGTCTTTGTAGTCGTGTCCTTTGTCGAACGCGCCATCTTTACCGGCTTCATTTTTAGCGTATCCTGAATTGTGATGACCTCCCTTCTTGAATCCACCCTCGGCAGACGCGTGATGTTCTCCGGATGCACCGTGTTTTTCGAAATGACCGCTCTTATGAGCATCGTCGTAAAAGTCTGTGTCCTTCTTGTACTCGTCCTTGTGGTAGACGTTGTGGAAGCCAGACGTCTTATGGCCCTTTTTGTGCGAAGCAGCCGTTCCGTAGTTGGCGCCACTTTCACCCTTTGATCCTTCTTCGTGTCCTCCGTAGTGACCGGCAGTGTTGCTATGAGATTTTTTATGCCCACCATCTTCGCTGTATTGACCTAAAGGAAATGCGTTTTGAAAAATGGTTAATGATCTAATAGCGTGAAAATTTTTTCCTCTCTTTTGGATCTTCAGTCCTTACCTTTATGATTTTCACTGTCATGTTCACCCTTCTCGCCATTATCGAAGGCATGATGTTTTTTGTAGGCTTTATCTCCCTTTTCTCCATGGGCAGAATGTTTCTCAGCATTGTGAGCAGCTCCATTTCCTTGCTCGTGGCTTGACCCGACGAACCCATGACCGATGGGTGTGTGCGGGATATCAAAGCCTCTGTGTTCCGGTCCTACGCCATGCCCATCGTCGTCATCATCCTCGTCTTCGTCATCCTGATCGTGATCATCATCCTCATCATCGTCGTCCTTTTCGTCATCGATAATTTCAACCTTCTGAGGAACCTGTTCAATCTTTATAGGTACCGTATAATAAGGCGCCAATGGTTCTTTGCGTGGTAAAAGAGGGACGATATATCCGGCTGGTAAACCAGTTTCATAATTTTCTGGTACTTGTTTAGCGTATTGAACTGGAACTGGTTCCAATTGTAACACAGTTTTAGGAGCTCCGTAGGCCAGAGGGGCAGGAACAGGCTCGATTCCAGGTGCAGAAGCGACATAACGTACGGGAGCTGGCGCGTTGTAGTAATGACCACTACCCTGATTGTTGAATTGAACATAAGAAGCCGGGACTCCATGTTGCTGATGATAGGAGTATCCAGTAGCCGATGTTTCCAGGTCAGCCATTTCCATTCGCGAGACAGTCATGCTTTTAACATTGGATGGTAGTGCAGTGACACATACCTGCAAAGCGAACAAGCACAAAATCATTCGGATCACTAAGTCCGCGTTCCCCATTGTCAGAGTAATTGACAACTGAAATACACTAGTCTGCAAAGGGTGGAGTGTTTACTGGTTGACTCGTGGTGCTAGCACGAGCCTTTATATACCAGCTTTCTGAGACCGTGAATAGATTATCATTATACCACAAGCATTCCACGGCCGCTAATAATTCATGAACAACGTGTTATTGACAATGTTGTTGAATAGCCGTTCTCTGTTAGCTATAAAGATTTTGCGTAATTCGGTGGTACACAGAGCTCCTCAATGCCGATTTAATATTCTTTATCGCAACAAGCGGAGGTTTAGTCACGGTCATTCAATGGACAACGAAACCAATTAATTCAGGGGTTCTGCTCAATCAAAGGAAACGGAAAATGAAATATTCCATCGCTGTATAGTTGTAGTCATGAGCGTTATAATTGTTTGTTTTAAAGTCCATCTGACGCACTTATAAGTAGACGCACAAATCATTCAGTCTTTCAAATTAACAGAGTTCAGGTTTCTATTATTTACATTTTTAATAGCTGAATAGGTGTAACATTGAGCAGACGTGGTTGAGCGATTTGCGGTTTAACGTTTGCACCATCAGCTAAATCTAGACAGCTAACCTTGAGTGCGCAATACTGTTCGACCGCGTGAAATCTGACCGCTTGTTGAAATACCTGACAAATTGTCCTTCCAAGTGCATTCTCGTTGAACACGGTAGCCAATCCGGTACGTTAGTCAGCCGATTGGCGCAAGGTATAAAAGAGACGGATCTGTATTGGGGTAACAGTTTGTATTGACACCGTTTGTCGAATAGTTTACAGATCTTATTGTTAAGTAAAATATATTGGCCTGCCTCTTCAACGGCGAGTAATTATTACGAGAAAACGTATACGAAGAAGATAAAAAAGAGATATGAGGGTCACGTGGAGGTTTTTTTTGGTAGCCTGTCTACTCGAAATCAGTTTATCTCACCCAGCAAAAGAACAAGCTGGTAAAATGTACGTGTCTAAGACGAAAATGTCCGATCTAGAGTCGTCAGCAAGTGGATACGTTTACCAGAATCTTCCCGCTTCCAAGTACGCTGAAATTGTAAACGCAGAACTCGCGGAATTCGAAGCTGTACCGATAGTTCCTATAAAGAAACAAACTCCCAAAAAAGAGTTCGATCTTTTGCCTCTCGCCATTGAACCAGACGCTGAAATGTTGCCGGCTCACTACACCCGCGTTGAACCACCAGGCGTCGATCACATGGAGATATCTTACCTGGAGCCAAACGCCTTAGGTTCTTACAGAAGTTCGCTGATCGAAGGTACACCAGAAGCTGACGCTGCACCAGCACGTATTGAAAAGACTAGTGAGTTTGAGGAAGGTGGTGGTAAGAAATTTGCTGCTGAAAAACACGCTGAAAACGGAAAGAAGGGTGAGGAAGGCTTCAAGAAGGCAGAGGCCTTCGAAGAGGCGGTTAAGGGCGAGCACGACAATGAGAATCACAAGGGTAGCTACAGCGAGGCTGCTGGTAAGAAAAAGGTGCGGGGTGAAACCGAGAAACATTATGCAGGGCACAAGGATTCTGCAGAGGCAAACAAGGGCGCGAGCTACGAGCTTGAAGGAAAACATGAAAAAGGACACAACAACGCCGGGTTCCACAACGTCTACCACAAGGACGAGTACAAGAAGGATTCTGACTTTTACGACAACGACCACAAGGGCGGAAAGTTTAAGAAGCACGGGCACTACGGTGAGAAACATGCCTCCGCTGAGGGCGCGTACAAGAAGGGAGGAAGCCACGATTCCGGGTATGCCGAGGCCGAAGAAGCCAAGGAAGGCGATTTCGCAAAAGGACACGAAAGCGAGGAAAAGAAAGGCCACGCCGCAAAGCAGGGATACGACGGATTCTTTGGAAACTTTGAAGAGTTTGCGAAAAAAGGTGGCGCCGCAGAAGGCAAAAAGTATGGGTTTAGGAGCGGCGACAGCGCGGAAGAGTCACGCTGAAATGAATCAGCCTAATAATTCATGTACAGTAGATATAGTCGTAAGAATACAGTAGGATTTTCTACACGAGTGACACTAAATGTTTATATTTATTATATTTAAAACGTTCGTGTAACGGGTTATAATTATTAGCTAATAAATAATTAATACAAATAAAGAATCCCGATAGATTTTTACGGTTCGTTTTTTAGCGTGGTTGATCTTTAAATCGAATAATTTTTCCTCTCGTTGTTATTAAAATCAGAATTTGTAAATCCAGGAAACAGATGAAATAAAATTGAAAACGAAATGACGAAAAGGAAAAAAAAAAAGGAACGAAAAGAAAAGAACCATATGTATTGCGTGGGATAAAATAAATTAAATAGTACCTATTATAGTACCTACATACTTTTAAATATTCGACAGTTTGCAATTTGGTCGGAAACAGTTTGTACCTCTAATTCCTTTCATAATTTAACCCATTGCTGTCATTTTGGGAAGCACCTGTTTCGGATTTGTCACAAAAGTCCGCGACTGATTAATGGGTATTAATAGTGCCCGCCTCGTAACGGCAACAAATTGCAATGAATTGTAGTCGGAACCACTCAAATGAGAATAAAGGCATAATTGATGCAACTATATGGCCAGTGGTTGTGATATATGTTTGTTTGCATGAGCCGGATTGGATTCGTACGCAACGCATATATGCAGTTCGCTGCAGAACCACAGTTTCCGTGCATTCATCAACAATAAGCCGCAGTAGATACTGCTGGGAGACTGTTGAGGGAGGATGGAGCACCCCGAGAATGCATAAATCAGCCATTCTGCGTGCCGCCATCCATATCACGTCACAGAATAGCGTTGAATGAATAGAGTTGCTGAATTGTTATCGTCTGCAAACCTGATATCTTTGGATATCTGAATCGGGTTTGGAACGCGTGCGAGTGTTTACAGATTATCGATAATAATTTATATCTCAAATATTTTAGCAAAAGAGTGTGGCTATTCTTTTACAATGTAGTATCATACGTTGGTATTAAACAAATTTTATTACACGTCCATTGGCACAATTATATTCCTTGGCGTTCTTCCCTCAACGTATCCCAAAATTCTCAGCCAAATTTTTTCCACGTAAAAAAAAAAAAAAAAAAAAATAGAAAGTAATTGGGACAGTTTTTCAGTCTGGCGAAGTTCCCGTATTGCGGGTTCGATAAACTCTGTAAATCTATAATTTTACTGTTCATTAAAATAGTCCAGACAGTATCAATGAGATATACTGTGTGAACGTATTTCAGTGAAAGGAGTAAAAGTTTTTAAAAAATAAAATTTATTCAAGTGGTAAAGGCTGGCCGAGACGAATGACTGACAAACAAAAAAAAAAAAAAGAGGAAGAAAGCAAATCTTATTCTTATATACCTAGTACATTGAATTATTTATATTCCTGCTCGTTGCATTATATTTTCCTTTCTATTTCCAGCACGCACTTTATCATTCCGTATACAGAACATTGAAAGAACTTATCCTTGATTCAAAGGGTTGGCTTCGACATATCTTAGCCGTCACGTAAGGTAGCTCGCTTTCTTAAATAAATTTTACGCTTCATTGGATTATACGTCAGTTCCACTATCTAGCTACTTTCATACATTTTATTTTTTCAGACTTGTTCGATGTTCGAATACAAGTATAAGAATTCGAAATATCCTTGTTCAATAATGTAATGGGTACAATAGCCAAGAATCTATCATAAATTAATGTGATTATAATTGTGAGATTCCCTATACCTTAAAAAACAAAAAACAAAAAAAAAAATTCTTCACAATACGGGATAAAATTTTGTATAGCTAGTAACTTGCACGATCGATCGATATTACGAGATATTAGGAGAATGAACAAATGAAATTTGACATTAATTCGGTGTTGACGTTTCCGCGGACATGTGGAAAATAATGTTATATAAAATTTTTTAACCTAAATAAACCTATCTGATAAAAAAAAATAATGTCTCTGAATATATTACCAAGAATTTTGAAAGATTCTTTCATCAAAGTCGCTAGATACACTCTGCACCGTAATCAGGCTTTAAAATTACACGGTTCTGGTTATAAGCTGAGAATCTACTGTCAGGTATTTCGTAAAATAAAAAATTTCAAACTCTTGTAAATTGTCACCGTGAGATCCCTCCCGGTTTAAGCAATTTAGTCACAGCTGTTCACTAATCGTCGAGAGAATAATACTCTCATACAAATGATTATGCCAGTTTGAAAGTGCCTCAAACTGCATAGGCTAGCGTGTCGGAGGAGTTTTTATCCGCAAGAGTTTACGAAATCTGATAAATAAGAACGATAAAATCATAATAATCACATTTCGTTTAGAATTATACTTCGACTTTAATTTTCTCAAATGAAAACTAATGATCACCAGGGGACAGATCAGTATTACACAAGACTGGCCTGTCCAAAAGATCACGAGGCCATAATGTGCGTGATGTCTGATACTTATTTGAAGTCTGAGCCTTCCATTGTGAACCTGGGACTTTCTGGTCGAGATATTCCTGCCCTGAACGAGATAATACGTCAATCAATGAAGGAAGGTATGACCATAGTAGCCGTTCGTCACGAGGACGATGCTGTCGTTGGTGCTGCAATAAATACCGGTTCATGTCCTTGGGGTCCTGAGAAACTTTTTCATTTTGCTAACTGTTGCCAATGCGGTCCCATCCAGGATCTCCTAAAGTTTTATGCATATATTAGCGCAAAACCTCAACTTTGGGAGAAGTATTGTGTCCTTAAAATTTTTGAATGCACTTACGTTACCGTTGCTAACGAATGTCAGGGTCAAGGATTGGCAAAACGTCTTATTCGAGACAGTTGGTATTTGGCAAGAGATTGTGGCTACAGATTATTTCGAATCGATTGCACGAGCAGGTAGACAAATACATTCTATCACTACTCGATAAGAAATTGTATCAATTTTCGTACCTTCAATACGTTTAAATTATTTGTTTGTTTGCTGATTTGAAAGATACACGGCCAAAATAGCAAAGGGTTTTGGATGGGAATGTGTCTGCAGTCTTCCGTATTCCGAATACACGGCCAACGGTGAGCAAGTATTCAAGCATGTGCAGGACCCACATACGACGATAGACGTTTTCGTGGACCAGGTAAGATTCTGTAAGGACTATTGCAGTCCGTATCCAAGGTGCAAAAAGCAGAAGAAGAAATCCACAATTCCTTGAAGGTGATCCTGTTTGAAATATAAAAATGATGATCTTGTGACAAGTTATTTTTATTTTAAAATTAAAGATTCAATTTTGTTTTTTTTTTTTTTTTGAATGATTGTTACGAATTAGAGAACATCGTTTCAGGATATAAGATTTCATATTCTTGAATAAAATTCTCATTTTTGGGTGAAATAATTATTCGTGCATCTTGTGCATCAGCTGCTGTGTACGTATAGTCGGAAATTTTCGGTAATACTAAGGCGTTCGCGCATGGTAATTAAACTTTGCGACATCTTGGTTTACTTCAATCTCTGGTCGCAATTACACCGACCAGCTGTTGACATAATGCTAACATAGTGTAACCATGTGTTACCAAACAAGTAAGGATGAAGGAAGACATTGCGAATGAGAAAAGGGAGGTGAAAAGATGACACAAGGTGTGTATTGGTACATTGCTTGTACCAAACTCTGTACATTTATTCGTATATCACGTGAGATGAACAAGATTCTCCTAAAAAGAGCTTTGAGTTTGTCGTTCATTTGAACGAATGGATCGTATCAAAGTAAAGTTGGACAAGCGTAACTGCATGGTATATACGTTCGAAAGGTCGGTAAAAAATATCGTTACAAAATAAGAGCTGGTCCGTGATAGTATATCCTAGAACCGTTAAAGTACAAACTCGTTGTACAGCGAAAAGAGTATTTCTAGTTGAAGGTTCATGACTTTGAACGATCCTTAGTAGTACATAAAAGGAAAGCCCAGAGTTTTCCTAAAAGTGGACGACGAACACGACGCTTTGCTGTTCACCAGCCAAAATAATCAATGAATCAAGCCCCCGTGACATATACCTACCTACTCACCTAATACTATGGCAACTATCTGGTGGGAATTACAGTTGATAAACTTTGCAATTACTTCGGTGCTCAGCGAAGGTGTCAGGAGTTTGTCTTGTCTACGCAGTTCTTACCAACACTCTCTCTCTCTCTCTCACATTCGTTGGCTGTATCGTCGTCGCTCAATCGGATTTCGATGTATGATGATTTATTTTCACCATGACAACACATATACCTATATATGTATGTATACGTGAATATATACGAAATTTTTTGTTTAATGCTAGAAGGTAGCATATTTACGATCCTATGTTACGTACGAATAAAAATAATACAAACACATGGGGGTAAAACAGTAACGGGGTAAAACAAGATTAATTAAACAGGTACTTCTGTGGTGTCATTTAGAGCTTCCCACATGGGTTGTAGTGGTAGCAAAATAGGTGGTATGAAGTAACACACGTTGGTCGTTAGTAGTGTTCCCAAAATTCCTCTAACATCGAGGATTGTTTGCCGAATTGGAATAGTTTCAGTAGACTTCAAGCTTACGAACCGTCGTCGGTTTAGGAGTGCGGTACTTGGGTGAATTAAGTCCCATTGGAATCTGGAATCGAGATTTGATTATATTAATGTACATGTTTATGGTAGTGCCTAACTACTTCCATGGATTACTGTTTCCATTTTCTACGATAATCGTATCGAATTAGTATATGGTGAGTTAACTTCGGTACCAAAGTTATAGTTTGCACTATGCATGTATATCATATACTGGATAGTAATATGTAAGCTCCGTAGAGAGACGCTAGATCAAGGTACAAATTTTCTTAAAAAAAAAAAACTATAAAAACTCCTACCAGGAGGCATTCTCCTGCAGATGTCTAGGGTGAGATATACAGGGAAAGATCTTTCTATACTTAGAATAGTACAGCTACATTTGAATGAAATAGAGTACACCGTTTCGCTTATTATTGTTAGCAATAGTTACGCAACTTGAAAGATTACTGCTCTTGAATTAATATACTATACGTATACGAGCCGAGGATTTCATCCCCTCATTTTAACAGAATTGTAAAATAATTGTGTATGTATGTACATACATACCTTGCTTTTATGGTATTAGAAAATTTATATTTCTTTCCACAGTAAAAATTCTTGTCCCACTGTATACGTATGCAAGTTTCAATTATTAACTTGCAGTTATTATCATGATTACGATTCTTGAAGTTACAGGACGTTGAGGGACCCCAGTCGAGGGAAGATGGACAATGGTTGACCCTCTGGTGCGCGCAAACGTTTCTGGGTCGGTGAACATTCTCTGAACGTTGTACTCATTACTGGCTCCCTTTGGTCTGGTGCCTCCAGCAATATGCGAGGCCATTGTAGCATATATGTATGTATGTATGTACGTGTTGTATCTCCACTGTACATATCGGTTGACTATTATTGATGATAGATGCCATCATCGCTTCTACGTCGTTCATACCGCTTGTGTCGCAGTATCGACGTCGCTTCCGTTAGTCAAAGGGTCGCTAATGAGCGCATTGATTAAAGTCACAGTGAGAAGAATCGTTCTTTATGCATATGTGTTTGTGTGTTTGAGTGTGTGTGTGTGTGTGTGTGTGTGGGTGAACCCTATGTTTGCACACCCTTGTATGCTATTTCTTGGCACATATAACCGTGTAATTTTCCCCACAATTGAGTAAACATCAGCCTTGTTCATTAACGTGGTTCAATTGTATCGCTTTATAGGGATAATGACTAATTTTGATATGTTTGTACACGTCTAACTATACCCGAATAAAAACTTTTAAACTGAATAATTTTGGTATTTAGAAAAGTCCGAATTGATTTGATGATAGAAAAGTGATACCGATTTAAGTTTAGTCAACTATATGTATATGCTTCTTGTTTGAAATAATTAAATTAACCGATTACAGTCAATGTACGTAGCTATATTATAGCCCGTGGTGGATAAGAAGACGCGGTTTTATTCATTGCTGGATAAAATGAGTTAATTAGTTTGTTGATAAGTTGATATGTTTATTCGCGGTACCAGCAAGTCATTAACTCAGGTCGAGCCAAGAATTTCTCTCGTTAGCCAAAGCTCTTCGAGCAATAACTCGATTAAAAACTATCCTCGGTCCACAACGATCGTGATAGTTAATTAACAAAAGTGCTTTCCTAGTTTTCACGAATGCTTGGAGAATTCCGTGAGCGTAGTACTAGAGTTGAATTTAGCTGCACGAGTAGGTATCCAGAACGCATTTGTTATCTTAGAAATGAGAAATGATTCTTCTTATATCGTCGGTGAAATTTAGAAGAAAATTTTACGACATTTTTCACAATTACATATGGGGATGTGAGATGTGAAAAATATTTTTAAGGATCTTCATATCAGGTTTGGTAAAAATGGTGAAGAATTTTATAAGCGACACAGTATGGTTTCTATTTAACTAGTGGTTTGAGGATAAAACGAAGACACGTAGTTGCATATCGATTTGTTTGCCAACCTCGTTGCCTCGCTCGATTCAAAATCTCTCTCAATTCCTACTCTTTCATTCTTTATGTCACTTGAACCGTGTGAAATTCGCCCCATGTGCAGTGCAAAAATCCTGCTCGAGACTCCAGGGCCTCGAACCGAACAACGATTCTACACTGCAGATCTGAAGATTGAAGAACTATAAGAACTACACTCATTCCTTTCACCATCCGATACTCACCCCTCGCTATTCACCTATTGGAATCTTTCAGACTCTTGCGAATGGCGATACTGGTGAATATTTTTTGCTACCAACGTCGAAGGTTTTTTGCAAAAATATTTATCAAAAATTTCACAGTCCTGAAACACGTAAAGACAAAAAAAAAAAAAAAAAATGTAATTAATTGTGATATTTGTGATGACTTGTATATGTATATGATTTGTCTGATTATCGTGTAAATTATTATTGTATATAAATTCCTCCTCACATATCTACGGGCTAACGAATCACGTTGTAGTAATTGAGATTGACATTATTGTCAGTGATACGGGTAACCCTGATTTCTGTGATAGTTACAATGCAGTTAACGAAAATCAGGGAATGGGACTTACGCTCACCGACGGGACGTGACGCTGAGTACTGCACGCTCATCCTCCAAATAGTTTGACAATCGAATAATTAACTAGGTTATAATTGCGCTAACGTACACTGGCGCAACCCGGACCTACCAATTAATTATACATTCCTGTCAGCTCAGAGTCGTCATACGCAAAGGATCTCATTCCATCCAGGACAGCCTGGGCTCGGCTAGTTTGGAACGCAACTTCTGGGACGTACCTATACCTATCTACCTTTCTACCTCCGTCTCCTGAAGCTTCGCGCATCTTCACCCTGAGTTATGTCTTCTCCGTGAACTCGATCCTCCAAGGAATTTCTATTCAATTTAGCCAGACTTTGCTAGCCACCTGCTAATTTGCCCTTTGCCCCTACTCACAGAACTTATATGGAAAATTAGACAAATCGGTCTTCAGTAGTTTCGATTAAGATCTAATTTTTTTCTGCACAAATGAAAATTAATAATTTTCATTTTTATGTTGCATTACTTTTTTTTTTTTCTTTTGTGGAATTTTTGGAAATGAGATTTTTAAGTAAACGAATAGATATATATGATAAGGTATTTTCTCAAGACAATTAAAGATTTGTGTGCATAAATTAAATACTGTACAAACGGTAGTCGGTTGTTTGAGTAAAATTCACGTGCAATTATTCATGTCTTGATTGAAATCCTGTGGTAGTAGTTGAAAAGTAATTAACTTTTAATCGAGAAAGTTTAGTAGTTCTAGGCTGCCTTCCCTCTTTATCCAACGTAGAGCGCACATGCCATTCACCGTTTGTAAACCCTCAGACGAAAATTCTACCCGTTTTTCAAATATTTGCGAATTCCTCTCCACATTCGAACTGCAAAAGCTTTGATTTTGAATTGCAATGAAGAGTTTTACCAAACCACTGGAGCTCACAGAAAGTAGTAAAAACAAAATTTGGGAAAAAAAAATTCTACTATAAACTCCTACGATTCTCACTTTTCGGTAAATTAGAACAACGATAAAATGGAATAAAATATATATAAATAAAAATCGAATGAATGAAATCAGAATATCATCACTTTGAAAAGATTTAACTCGTAATCTTCTCAAATCACACTTGCGAAGTATGTGACACTAGTGAAATACGACGAGCATGGTATCGAGGGAATTTCAATTATTTTCAATCCGGGCCCTCTGCGAGCTCGATTTCCCGGGTGTCGTGACGTCGATCAACATCGACCCTGGTCCTTGCTTGCTCTTTATTCTTCGTCTTAAGAAAACGCAGAACTTAGAAAGGTCCAGATAAAGGTCTGCGATAATTGTGTACCTGATACCCCTAACGTTAAGGATAGAATTTTTTTTCACCAAAGGTATGAAAAATTTTCAACGAAGATGAAAAATCCTGTTTAATTAAAAGCGATTTGTAATTCCTATAAATTTTGTATCAGATGCAATTTTTGAATGCATTATTTTAACTTTGAAAAATAATTTTCGTGACAAAATATATCGTGCATGGAACATTTCTGCGGTTAAAATTAGTTTCAATTTTTCTCCCTTTAATACTTCTCGGGTGTATAAAACCCCTGCAAGCCCCAAAATTTCGGCATATCGATTAACACCTGATCCATAAGTATAGAACGTGACTTTCCCTTTCGTTGAAAATACGCAGAGAACCATCGTTCATGGTCTTGAGACTTTGTTCAGTGACTAATTTCACTTCCTCGCTCCTGTCATTGTCAGGGGGAAACGTTAATGCCCTGAATCTTTGCTAGATACCACTTTACGTGGCGTTATTTCACCCTGTTTCCGTTCATAGTATCTATACTCGTACACCTACCTTCATATAGCCAAGTCAAGTAATAACGATCTGTAGGAAAAAAAAAACAGAAAGAAAATAAAAACAAATAGGTAAATAATTGTGCAATGGCATCGTATTCATACTTGGTACTGCAGTACTTCATTTGAAAGGGCTCTGATTGCAATCAGTATCTCGTCAATTTCAATTACTACTCGTCGCTGTGAACGGATGCATACTTGGGTATGTAAATCCTGTGTAACAAGTAAAAGTATGAGTATATGCTTAGAAATGAGAAATAGGAAGTTATATGTGTAGTTAGGTTTTTAATTATAGAACAATAATTGGTCGATTCTTTTTTTTGAAACTTTATTAAAAGCAAGTGAATTAAAAGCTGTGTGAATAAATGTAGTAATATAGCAATGCCGACGACTCAAGGGTAGAGGAAAATAGAAAAAAATTAAAAAATTGCTCAATACTAATTAAATTCGAGTTCTTCGCCGGTATTGTTTAGTCGTAAAAAATAGAAGAAAAAGAAAAAAAAAAAACCAAAGAAAAAAAATTGCAACAAATATAAAAATGATAATAAAAATAAAAATCGCTGAGTGTTAGCCTAGAGGTATATATATATATATATATATATATATATATATATATATATATATATATATATATATATATATATATATATATATATATATATATATATATATATATATATATATATATATATATATATATATATATATATATATATATATATATATATATATATATATATATATATATATATATATATATATATATATATGTATATATGTATATATAAGGGAGATGGTGCAAAGCTGAGCCAGAGAGGGGTTTTAATTAAAACACTCAGACACTGAGAAAGAGTATAAATATCCTTTGACAAATATCCCTGAAGCTGCAGCTCCCTTTCCATTTACCTCGACCCCGGCTCTTCTTTGTCCTACTCTTTACCGTGCCAGAGCACGAACTACCACCGTTGTTTCTTGCTGTGCGTATTATACCTATATCCGATTTCGCAGGTTGGGTAAATATTTGCCTCTACATTAGCGAGATATAAATAAATTCGCTGATTATATCCACGAGAAAGAATAGGAGAAAATCAGAAGTCAGTTTGCAGTGGACGAAAAAGAGTTGAAAAAAAGAAATAAAAATACCTAAAACAAAAAGAGAGAAAGAAAGACGAAGAAAGAAATGAAAATAATAATTACAATATAATACCTACATTGAGCTTTTTTAATTTTAATAAAATTATAACTGGCTGTTATAATTATCATGCGTTTTAAAAATGTGTACTTATGCTATCCCTACATTCTGATGAAATTGGTCTGTATGTATATACATATATATATTTTTTTTTTTTTGAGACCGAGATTTACGTGGTCCTGTGTGCCTGGCGGAATGAAACGCCAAGGAAAAAGTTAATTTTCTTTATTTGTTGCGGAGCGCGTCGGTGCCTTTATATACGACTTCGGATAGAGTAATACTCGCGTTAACAGCCGTGTGAAATATATATCCGGAGGGGTAGTACTTTCGCGAGAGAAGGAAGAAAAATTTAGGGTCACAATTTTCCTCGTTCCAGTTGAAAGAAAAAAAAAAAACACACACACACACACAAAAAAAAACACACAAAAAAAAAAAGTCCAGTAGTCTCCGGGAGCAAGATCTTTCGATATTGTTCTCAGTTTCGGTCGTATCAGAGCTGAACTTTTCAATTGAATTTCTTGGTCGTAACAGAAAGACGTATTTATGGAACGTTTACCAAAGCTATATATAGTAGAGGTAAAAGCACACTGTAGCCTCATTCGCTCTCTGAGTAACGAGAGAATGGAAGAGGACTAGACCTCCTCAGACCGTTTTTGCGTCCCCCTGAAGCCACGCAGCTCCTGGCAGAGAAGATATCAAAATAATTGAAAAAGTTTAAATAGACTTCAATGTTATTTATTTATTTTACGTACAGTGGTCTCTCCTTTTATTTTGTTCACTGCTTTATCCTCCCCCCCTCCCCCTCTCCCTTTTTCTTTTTTTTTCTCACCCCAGGTTGACTTCGTTCAAAGTTAAACTGTTTTTTCAACCGCTTATTCAGGACATTTATTCTCTTTATAAATAATATATAAAAATGCTTTTAATTATAGTGTCAGTCAATCTACTTAAGAAGATAAAAATTCGGATTAAACTATCAAATTATATCTCATTATTAATAATTTTTTTTATAAAAACGACATTAAGTATGAAGATTATTTTAACCTTATATTCTTATCGGGATTCAATTTAGTTTACAATTTGAGAATCATACCTGGACATGTTGAAGAAATACATACTCCAAGAACTAGACGATAAAGTGGGGTGATAATATCCCCAGTTGTAAACCTCGTTTTATTAATAATGCCTTCAGCTATTGTATATTATCAACTTACGGTTCGAAAACACCAATTCGTAAGTTTCCTCGACGCACGAAGGCGCCATTAAACAACCTTATACATACCTATATATATTTATATATATATATATATATATATATATATATATATATATATATATATATATATATATATATATATATATATATATATATATATATATATATATATATATATATATATATACAGCAATGTATATACCTATAGCCACGGTATTTCTTCAATAAATCACTTAAATTGAGTAGCGAATTTACCTTCTATTGATCCGAGTTCGATGACGTTAATCAATCGGCTTGTGCTCCCTTTAATCAAGAGTTATTCATCGGCAATCACAGCTGCTGATATTATACTGAATAAAATCAAATTACCGATCTATGGCGGACAATTTTCTTAGCCAAATCAGATCGGGGTGACGAATCGATTAGCCTAGATAAATGAATTTGAATGAAATCATGATATGAAAAAGTAGAGAGAAAAAAATAGAAGAATAAATAAATAAATAAATAAATAAATAAAATGAAAATATCGATCGGATAGAGTAAAAGTTAGTTTTATTGTCTTCAGCGAACATGTGCAGAGCGCGCTTTCGTGGCGGACGTTACATATACAACGAATTGGCGCGGGTTCTTTTGCATTTTATAGTTTACAGCTTTGCCAAAGAACCGTAGCAGTTCTCGAAGGGGTAGGTTGGTAGGTATATGGAGAAATCAGGACACGATTGTACCTGGAACGGAGGGAAATTCTGAACCAGCTGTTCGTCGAAGCGAGTCGCGAAACGCTATGCTATACCCGGAGCTAGTCGATTATTCTTTTCGTGCTGTAGCGTCTTTTTAGTAGTGCATTAAAACCAGGCTGCTCTTTATATCTCCTTCTTTTATGGACGATAATGTTAGGCAATCTCGCCTAACGCCCTCTTCCTCTTTTCACCGATTTTTCCAAGCTTTGAGGGTAGTAAGAACGGCGATATTTTTTGCATTCGTTTAATACTCCTACGGAATTACTGTATATAAGTCCAGTCCTTGTAAGTCACTCAAGTTTATTGTAAAAGTGTGTTTACCCTTAACTCGAAGGGTTGATTAATCCTTTAGAAATTATTACCCCTGGATTTAAAACCAACTTTCGAACCAACTGATTTTATACTTTATTAACTCCTTCAGGGGTATAAATCGCGGTGAATTGTGTAAAGTCGAAGCAGAACCAGAACCGAATGAAAATAAATTATAATATAAAATCTCTTATTATATCAAATGTACTCTTTGTTATTCAAGAATTATTATCTATACGTCGACAGAATGACTGAACTAAGTTAGTACCTACCTATACTCGGCCCAATGAACCTCAAGACTCGTTTCAAACTTTTCTACGATTTCATTTGACGATTTAAACTTTCGTCTTTTGTTCCTAAAAATTTATTTACGAGTTAGGTAGTCACGCTCCGATCTTTAATCAACGGCATTTCTCTTTGGACAAAAAAAAAACAAAAAAACATAAATAAAATTTCTAAATCTCGATCAATTGATCAGAATTTTTATTTTCAAACCTTACAATCAGATTATCAAATGTTAGTAATTATAAAAACGCAATGCAGATGAATTGATTGTAAAATTTAAACGAAATAGTTTTACCCTAAAGCGTAGGTGTAATTTGAATTTAAACGTAGCTATAATGTACGAGCGAGCAAATGAACGACCAGGAATAGTAAATTTGTTTCTAACTCATTTAACAGAGAAACTTTTAACAAGCTGCATTAAAAGTACATATGTTCTTTTTCCTTTGGTGTTAACAGTCTGCGTTTGTCTCTGTCCCTCTTCGTACCTATACATGCCAGAGTGTGAGTGGGTGGCTGACTGGCTACTCCCGAGGGTAGAGACTGAGGTCAGAAGCTCGCGTTTCTAGTGAGGTCAGTACAACACCCTAGAGGCGGTTAAACTTGGTACCCGACAACCGGCAGTCTCATGGGTCTCAAGGCGCATTAGCTTTAGTTATATTATAAATGTACCACCAACCTATGTTCTGTTGTACCCAAGTTTTCCGGCTTATATATAAGCTCGCGAAGATACGTGGAGGACTCCAAAATTGATTGCAAAATTTCCAATTTAAATCCAAGTGATCGAAAAATAATTCCACACAGTATTGAATTCGAGCATTTTTAGATTTTTAATTATTATTTGGACACTTCTATATTACAATAGAGTGGCCCCATTACATATTGGTGATAAGAATCGAATGTTCGCGTTTCTATTTGCACAGAGGGATCCAAATCCTTCGATAATGGCCAATCGGATAAAACGTCGTTCTATATATATCGATGTGGTTATATATAGGTATGTAACTAACCAGAATTTTGCCCTCCGAATTTCTAAACCGGAATAAAGTGAGCCATTATTTTTCTGTTATATAAAAGGGTAATGATAATATTTCTTGTTAGCAGGAAATGAAAAATCCACTCGAGCGACATGGTCAGCCACAACTGCTGAATCGTTGTGGAGGAAATTAATAGCCGTTGGCAATTCGATTCGAATAAGGGTGGTCTGTAGAGGTAGTAGGGGGCGAAGGGTGGTTGAGAGTCAGCTGGTATATCTGGTATAATATTTCCTAGTGTTAGGTCAGCCGAGGTAGGCGGTTTAACACGAACGTGCAGAAACGCGCCGTGGAACTTATAATTAAAAGCCCGATAAAAGCTCCATTACATTCCGCCAGATCGGTTTCATAAAATCTTTAATTACTCCCTTTTCTGCGGTCGTTCAACAACGCCTGCACCACTGTGCTCCAAGAGTTCTCTAAGGAACGAGGGCAGGAGGAGAAGAGAGCTTGTAGACTTGCGGCTCCCTTAGCGAGGAAGAGGCGGGAGCTAAATACCGATTAATTATCGCCAACCGAAGAGGTTTGATCTCCGATGGATACGGAGCTGAAAAATAATAAAAAAAAAAAAAAAAATAAAAAAAAAAATTGAGGACTTTTCCTAATTTATTTGCTGGAAAATTCTCAAGTCTCCTTTGCGACGTTATTGTAACTTGATTAATATACGAGACCCTTGCGTGGTACCAAACTCCCGGGATTACGGCTAACCCGATTCGAATTTGGAATTTGAAAAAAAAAAAATTAATTGATTAATCAGGGTGATGAGTAGCTAATTCTTGAAGCGAATAATATTATAATTCCAAGATCTTGGTCTAAGATGGAAATTTTTTTCCCGCTTCAAGGTTCAAGTTGCTCCTAATCAATAATCGTATAATTAAAACGGGATAATGATGTGAGACATTTTATCTCTCATCATAAATTTAGATTGTGATTTTTTTACCTTAATCAACCGCAACACGTACGTACGATCAGATTTTAAATTAAAATCTATCGGGTAACGAGGCTAAATCCAGGGGTGGATGTGTATGGTGTAGCGAAAGGTTGATATAGAAATTTTCCTATCCAGATTAAACACAGAATTTCAAAGGACGGAGTGAAATTCCGCGGTTATCAAATAATCCTTCATTATGTGACATCGTTGGTTTACGCAAAATTGACTCAAAGCTCTATGTGACAATATAAAAAATTAATTTGATAATTAACGTTCGTATGCAATTAACGGATTTTAAACCAGACTCACTGGCCAGGTCACGTATAAAAGAAAAAAAAAAAAATACACTAACCATATTTTCACTCATTTAGTTATACTTGGACGCGGACTATTGCGTGACAATTACCCGCATACCGAAAATTGCAGTGGTTGTTAACTCTGGTCTAAAAATTTTGTTGGAATTAGTGTGCATAAGAACAGCATGCGATATCTGTGTCAAAGATGGTTACTCGTTCGCGTGATGGACTGCTGTTCTATTTGAACAGTCAGCTGAAATGAGTAAATTACGTTATTGGAAATGATTTGAAATCGTTAAATAATTTCTTGCCACATTATACAGTTAGATGTAATTAAATTGAAAGACTTTCGGAGGTACACGATGCATAGAAATAGACTGTAACTTGTAATTTCACTTTATTACTGTGCTTACCTTTGACCCATACCAGTCTTATGCAAAAGGCATCCCCATCTTTCTCGTTTAAGTCTTTCGAGCGCTAACCTTTATCGTTAAAATGAACAAGCTCGCTCCATGGAGGGTCTTGTAATGCCGTGATAAAAATGATACGAAATTTTCATGAAGTTCGCGTTCAGTAGGCCCGGCTTCTGCAGCTCTATGGAATATGCTAATTTTATAAGTCACCCTTTTGCTCCGGTTCAAAGGTTCCTGTGAATGAACAATCTTACAAATTTATTAGTTCAAACATTCATTTCATCGATTGAAATAGTTTCTGTCTTAACGATATCATCTCATCCTTAAAAAATCAGCACATTTATAATCACCCGCCTTCGCGTATTAATTCGATTATCCAATTACCATGTCGGGGAAAGTAATACACGAAATCCTAATTATTATATTGAAGGGGAATTAACGCTGTAATTGGCTCGATAAATCTGACGATATACACCAGAGTTAAATCGAAAAAAAAATTTTTTGTTCATTTGATATACCACGGGAAAGGTTTCCTTGTTCCTCCCTTCAATTAACCATCAAATTATTATTATTTTATTTTATTTTATTATTTATTTATTTTTCTTTTACGATCATTTCGCTCAGGTACAGTAATAAAGTCAGCATGGGGCGACGAGCTTGCGGCTACTATGACCTATTTTCTAGAATCTAGCTGGAAAATAAGACGTTGTACGTGGGTGGTCGGGCTATAGATCTAAATAAGTTACAAGCTCCCAAGAATATACCGGAAGATGGTTTTAGAAACGAAGTTCCAGGGCGCACGTGACCTCGGTAACGTGGCTTTGTATTAACCGAGTTCAAAGTAGAGAAAATTCTCCTCTTTTAAAAGTCTCTACGGTGCTTTTGCTAACCGCATAACGCATTTGCAGAAACCGAAGACAGAAAAAAAAAAAAAAACTTTATAAAAATGTGTCATCTCTTAGACGGTGGAGATTTTCTTCTCTCATTGGTCGGGGATTAATTAATGGCTAAAAATGAACTCAAACAATTTTTCTTAACTAAGGAAAAATTTCATTTATAACCACAATTTCGGTTAGAAACTTTTGCGAAAATGTAGTGTAAAGGTTTGATAGTATAAAGTTGATCCTTATACCGCTGAGGACGAAAATACCTCGGCGTTTACGAGATTCTTAAACAGGCTAAAAGTTTTTATTGCAAGTCATTAAGGAATGACGCGTCCTGCGAGGTGAGGCGAAGAGGTAAGAGGTAAGAGGCCGAAAGGCGAAGCATTGATTCGCTATTTAAGCATAAACCAAGCTCCTTGAGTCTCGTCATTTTGGCAAGATAATAAGGGTGGCCTCTTGCGAATATTCATCAAAGAAATCCCCCAGCTTGATTTTAATTCTGGGGAAATACTTTTTAGAATTAAAAATATTTCTAGACATTTTATTTCTTTTTTTTTTTTTTTTGCCCTCCGTAATAATAAAGATTCCAAGGTTAACTAAAATTACTATTGTCTTTGACCTGCGAAATTCCTTGCATACATTTACTATGATATAGGTAGATGATCCTTAATTTATTCACGAAGGAAATTTCCCAGAGACTAGAGACTCTTCATGGATGTCTTTTGTCATCTATTTCAAAGTAAGCCATTTATCGTTCAAGCTTCGACTAAATCATGGTGATTCCTTTACTACGAATGACTACTTTTCTTATCTCTTATATCTTTCACCTTTTACTACTGTAGATCTGTGCAGATTTTACACCGTACTTCTTTGACTAGCTGCAGAAGTATAGGTGGGTGTAGGTACGCGAAGCCAAAGCGGGCTAAGAAACGGGACGTTTTATTCCTTCATTAGTCACATCGACAAGAAAGATTGAATTCTGCAATTGCAATCTGCGTAAGGTAAAGCCGGGGGTTAAAGTTAAAATGAAATCAATTTTTCTGAGAATTTTCATTAGTTAACCGACGGAGGTTGGCGCCGGGACTTACGTGAGCTTCGAGTATTTTACTCTAAAATTACTAAAGTGAGAAAAAGGGAGATGTATGAGGGCTTTAGATATAAAGAAAATATATACCAATCCTGATCAATAATTCATTTCGTTTACGCCCTACGAAGTTGATGGGTGTTATTGAAATTCTAATTCGAATGTCCATCTTGTCCACTTATCGGTTTGTTTGTCTGTAGCCTGCAGATTGACAACTAAGTGATTTATTGCCATTTATAACGATAAAATTATTATATTTTTATGTTTCAATTACATATACCTACGTTCTTCTCTGCGATTGACAGAGTTGTCGTGTAGGGGTTTTCGGTTTGACTAACTGAATAAAAATTGTCATAGTGCAGATAAAAAATTTAGTAAAAATAAAAATACGTGTACTTCTAGACCGAAGATTTATCGTCATATTTATTCATTGAATCGGTTCGATTTATTTGTCAAATAATTCAATAAGCGATAAAAAGTAAGAGTCTCATTCAATTCAGAGGCTGATTTCCTGATGTGTAATTCGTTTTTATAAATAAATAAAAAACAAAAAAAAATTGAAAACGATCTCTTCTTCCATTTAAAAATTTTTGAACTTGGAAATTATGCGGCAGAGATTTCTTTCCACTTCATTAAAGGCTGTTTCACTTCGCACAAAACGATCAAAGGACTCATTTATACCATAAAATCTGATTTTCTTGGAAAACCACCCTCACGTGCCTGCGAGTGTGTTAAGACGTACATTGACACGTTGTTTGGAGCAGGTGGATGAAATCATTTTCGTAAATTTTGCTTCGCGTCGAGGGGCCTGTCGACACGTTGTGATATTCGAGCGTTTTAGGAGTACATACCTCGATCAGTTTTATCAGCGTTTTTTATTTTTTTATTATTTTTATTCGCGTCTGCCAGAGCCTGAAGATATATTTTTTTTCTCATTTTCTTTTTCACCTTTTCTTTTTTTTTTGTACTGGGGTCTTTCTTGCGAAATTAATCTCCGTCTTTCAGTACCGTACCGTACTGTTCACCCTTCGTCTGTTCATTATCACTCCGCTTTGGTCCATGGCTCTTTCTATACGGCGTTGATTTTGGCAACAAACTCAGGCGTCATAAATCCACGAGATAATTCATTGTACCACTGGTTGCCATTACACATTTTGTCCATTCGCCAAGAGTCAGTACTGCAACATTACTATCTTTTCAGTCTTTTATATTATATGCGTTAAACATAAGGAGCAATAAGGCACGTTACGTCAACTAACTAATAACTAATATCATGAAAAATATTACGGATATGGGAAAAGTTGAGTGACGGTTTAGAATATCACCTCAATTTATACCAAGAATTGATAAAATTCACCCAGTATAAGTTGGCGTCTTACATCGATAGATCGACTTTCAAGAACTTGTTGTAAATAAGTGAATTTGTAATTTAAATCCGAGGAAAGAGGTGACGAAGTACCTACCAGTTGATGTAATTATATTGACGTTCATCATGTTACATTTTATATTACCTACAAATACATACATTTTTATTATCATTTAATAAGCTCGTATCCATTTCGTTTTATTGCATTTTCTATTCAGGCGATATGATACCTATACGGCAATTGAGAAGACGTGAGTTATCTCATCTAGATCTGCAACGTTGCATAGCTTGTGCTATAATCTTGTAGAGAGGAAAATTCAACATCAAACAAGAGATTATCTCTGTGCATACGTACGCTGTATACTCGTAGTCAGAAATCTTGAGTAAAAACAGTTAATCCTCATTCCTAAATCTGTTAGCAAACAGAAATATGTTGAAAACGTGATCTCGGACTAATACGACGCTGCTATAGTTTTATTCAGATGTATTTCAAGCTTTAGACTATTGACTTAATTCAGATGAAATTTTGGTGTGCTAACGAATGATTAAAATAAAATAAAATAGGAAAGAAAAGGAATCAGAAAAAAATACGGACATTGTGTCTCTATGCGGTTTGTCCACTCACTAGGTAGCTGAGGGCGTGTACGTGAAGAACAAGAGACAAGGGACGGACATGGGTCTCGTTTCGGTAATCCGGTTTGAGATGCAAATGAGGATTTGATGGCACGTCTCTCATTAGCCGAGTTGTCCCTTTGAAGAATTCTTCGGACGACCTTTCGGTAGAATATGCGGGTAGCTTTACCCAAAACTTGGAATATTTTTACGCACTCTCATTTCATTGTCACTTTAGCTGTGACGAGAATGACAAATGGGCTGGGAATTGGCCGGTTCACGATGGAATTTTGATTATGTTTCAACAGCGGGTTGAATGAGCAAAAAGGGTCGCTAGCTGGTAGCCAGAGTTTCTTATGAGCACACAAATTCACTGTAAAAAAACAAAAAAAAAAAATATTCGATCAAATAGTCAGTAAATAACGCAACCAAAAAATTGAATAACCATTTTCACTTTGTGTTGAAAAAAAAGGGGTTGGTCAAGAAATAACGGCTGTGTACCATACCTCAAACGAATTTTTAGTTTCAGCCAAAAATGTTGATGGATGAAGAATTTTGCCAGTGCAAAGCAACCAAATAAAAATAAATATATAATAATAAAAAAAAAAAAAAAAAACTCTGGTTGATTGCGAAATGGTTTTGAATATTTCATAAAAATTTATACACGCTGTGAGCGAGACGCTTCGTTACCTCTGTCCAAATAAGGTGCAAACAGTGAGCGCTGGCATTTTTGCGGTTCCAATGAAACCTGATTACTTCAGGAGACCAGAACAAATAAATGGGAAATGAGTGAGCCTGGCCTGTGTACACTAGATATACAGTAAAAATATTTTCATATCCATAAATTTTCGACGATCGGTATATATATACCTATACGGGCGTTAAATTTTTAGCCAATTTTTCATATCGCTTTTGGCAAGTTGACACACATTGATTATTCGTTTAACGAATGAACGAGTTAACATGATCGCAATAAAAGTATAAATACAAGTCTAGAAATTCTGCAAGTGACATAATTCCGAATTTCATATGAAATAATCAAAAATTTTCAACCCTGAAGTATCCGCGGTCTGATAAGTTGTTTCAAAAGCATCCGACAATTTTAATGAAAGGTGTCAGTTATGTGCTCAGGTATTTCCGTGGTGTCCGAAAAGCCTGAATTTTTAACGCGAGCTAAATCTAATCAATTGAAGTGATCTCTAGAGGGAGCCTTTCTGAATTATGAACCCCAGGCTTATTAATTATTTCTGGAAGTTATTAAATTGGCGAAACACCCCGGGTGAAGTGGGTACATGGAATTTTAATTTCTGAGTTTTGATTTAATTTTTCATCAAGTAGCTGTAGGTATATGTTTGATCTCGAAAATGAACGAATCGAATAATAAACCGAGCTTAATCTGCTTTGCTGCGATTGCCTCACGTAGCCCCTCCGATATTCGATGTGGACTATTTCATTAAATGAAATGTACACAGGTATATGTATAGTGTTTTTAGATCCATACCCTAAAATTACTTACGGACGTAGAAGTCTGTTGAAAACAGATTTTCCATCATTGTATTATAGTTTTATTATACAAAGCAGACGGTTCAGGGATTTTGAAATCGTCGTCTATTATGAGACTGGATCTGTTCGTATATACGAGCTTAATCACTTTGAATTATGAATAGTCTGGCAAACTTTCATTGCCAGGAATTCACGTTATGCTAGATTCACACAACCTATTCAGACCGAAAACTTGGCAGATCTATCTCGCAGTTTAAAACGTAGAATTTCATCCGGCATATCTTTAAACAGAAAATTATCTGCCTATAAATATAGAGCTAGGGGGGTAAAACTTAGTTCGAAATTCGAGCTAGAAAATTGAAATATGAATAATAATCGCGTGACTATATTATAGGTTGCCTATTTGTCTGCAAGCTTTATTTTTTTCGAGATTTTAAATGCTATTTCACGTTTATTCGGATTCAAATTCAAAAACTATTATTAGCTTCCAGACGGCAAGTTCCCTCCTATAAATGTACCCAATGCATTTACCATGTTCGCAGGATTACCATGCGTTTAAGCCACCGAGCTTTATCGAACCAAAGTATTTGATTTTGAAAAAAATAAAACAAAAAAGAATCGATAAAATAGAAAGAAAAAAAAAAGAAAAAAACATAGTATTGGAAAATGTAAAGGTCATTTAAAGATTTTTTCTTTCAAAAGCTCAACGGTTTTTCTTGTTCGTTTAAATGAACGTTGAAGGTATATACAAGGTAATTCTTTTTCCAAATATATTATTCTTTCTTTCCATGAGAGGATAAAAGAAATTCTGTATGTATGTACTTTCATTTTTATTTTTATTTTCTTTAATTTTTAACTACTGAGCTTTTCGCCTTTCGTTTTAAATCGGACTACGTGTATTGTTATTTGGCTTATAATACGTACACATACATACATATACATATATATAGGTATATACCTCCTGTCGTAAATGGGGCGGTTTTAGCCAGAAACCACCGTCGTCTCTCGAATTCGCTTAAACTTTTCCTTGTACCCTATTTTCTCTGCTGCCCTTTATAAGTCTATTTATAAACAGAGAGACCACTAAATGTAAAATGGGGTTGGAATAAATGGTGGCTAATGACGACCCATAGACCGTGGACGACCCCAAGAGCGACGCCTTAACGTCGGAGGAATTCGCTCTTTGGTAATACGGGAACGGAGTTAGCGAGAGAAGAACTAGCGATTTCCATTCCTACGAAAGTTTAATTACAGGCTTTAATTAAACTTCGTTAACGAAAACAAAAACCGCCCTATAATGCACATTATTCATCAGGGGGTGCGAAGCTACAAGACCTAGCGCTTATTATTACGAGGCTATAATAAGAGTTAGAGTACCTTATATTCCAAGGTTAATCTTATATATATCTACTTTGAGATGAATTATATGATTTCGAAGAGACGTCACGCCAAAATTTAATCAACGAAAACTTTTAAGTTATTCAAAATTTGATGTACAGAATATATTTTTGAATATCTACTTCACGTCTCTATCTCGATTTCGTTTTCAGACAATTTCACTGTCCACTGCAACTGCACGTGAATTTAATTGCAATTAATACACTAAAATTGTATGAAATAATTTGTAATTAACTTTGTGTTTATCTCATCACTATATAGTATCGATTTATATTCAGCTACGATGCCCAACGTGTGAAACTGTACATATAGAATGAAGCTACGTTTGCAGTGAAATGGTCGAATATAAAAAATTATCACCTAGATAGGTATATAACGTAAAAGAAATTTCTTTATGAGAATATGCGCAAATGTGAATTTAAAATTGAGCGAGTACCGTAGTAAAAAGTGCGGATAGTAATATTGAATGAAATTGGCGCTTCGCGCAATATCGTTGTCGGATAGCCTGGGTCAGGCGGGGTCAAATCTTCCTGATTGGTAAAAGAGTCGACGCAGTACCTACCTACCCCCAGTGAATATGCAATGCGATATCGTGTTACTTTTTTAACGAACAAAAGTCGAACCAACCTATAAACACTTTTCTCTTTTCTTTACCCTTAGTTTTTATTTATAAAATTATATGCGAATAATGAAATTGAAATTATTCCGTGCACATCAATTGCTTTAAAGGGGCAATTCCTGCATTAATTATTATATCCAATTTTGTTCGAATTGAAAAACAAAAAAAAAAATGCATTTAGGTCAACTAAAAACTGCTCGAAATTTTTTCTTTGGCACAGGCATATTTTTCCTGAATAACGGAAGGGTCTTAGAAAAAAAGTGGAATACACCGAAACATGACTTGCTGGACATCGTAGCTTTATCCAGCTAGGTTATTGTGTGAGGTATAGTAGGATCGGGGAACAAATTCGCCTGGAGAATAAGTGGTCCAGAATGGAATGCGTCTGACGTCTCGATAATGGCGGAACAGAACTTCATCGATGAGAAAGGCTATATAGTAGGTACGTTGCCTGGATCACCTATGGCGTTCATTGAACCTCGAAGCTTTTTGACTGGAGCTGATGTTTAGACGTGAGTTATGATGGGCCAGAAACAGCCTTTTCCTCGGCGATTCTTTATCGGGATTTACTTCCAAGATCCCTGCCACACACACACACACACACACACACACACACGTACACATATGCACTTTATATAGCTCTCCGAAAGCACAGATCGGAAGAGTATAATACTCCACTGTTATAGGTATACATATGTATACCCATAACATGTTACAGTCGATTCTTTCGCACAGGATATAATTTTTGCAATGTCTTTAGGTGCACCAGCTTGAAATACCAAATTTGTGTTTAGAAATCTAAAATTTGATTTTAGCAGATGATTTTCTGTAAGAAATAGAAATTTCTTCGTCAAAGACATTGGCCTTGTTAAAATTATTTGCAAATAACATAAGAAATTAATGTTTCAGCATTAATTTTATGGGTCTGAATAGTTTTTTTTTTCCTTTTAGAATCTGCAAATATAGGAATTGGCTTGGTTTTGTCAAAGTCACGATTTCGTTTAAAAGAAGAATTTAAAGTCATATTTAATTCCTGAAGTTATTTAATAATGAAGATTGTTCTTGGAATAATATTTCGTCGATGAAATCACGTACTTGTTTAAAAGAATTTCTTTTTTTTTTTTAATTCTTTTCCTATACTATGTAGATATTTGTAAAAGTATCAGAATTTACAGTACCTATCGTAGAGCCCATATAACCCTCCAAGTCTCCGTACCAGGATGAATTTTTTATTTCCTTCGTCCCCCGCGGTAGTACCTATATATGTACAGTCATAACTATTTAAATTTATTATCAACTCCGTACTAGTTCGCATATTTTTTCCCAACGAGTAAAATGCGAGGAATATGACGAGGAACGTTAATTTCCTTAGAAAGGATATATAAATATATTTTTGCATCTATATTTGTATATCACTGCAACATTTACAACTCACAGTTGAATGTAGGATAATATACAGAGAAATAATTCCGGACTTTTTTAAATCGTATCATTGTCAGTTAAGCTCAAAGCTTATGCCATTATTTTTTTTTTATTTTCTTTTTTTTTTTTTACTTTTCATTCTGCGCTTTTTGAGGCCTTTATAATTCGACACCTAAATATCTGTCTCTTTGAGGATAGTTTCGTACAGTTATCTCATCCAGCCTATGGCGTTTGCCAATCTTGTCGCTATCCACCTAATGTATTCGTTGACGCGGAGTTGAACACCAGAAGCAGAATAGGTTATCTATGGGTTAACACCCTGCGGGAATCCTGTCCGAAGGACCAAAGGCTTCCTCAGCTGGTTAGCCGGCTGCCCGGGTCGTCCTGAGGCGACTTTTCCAGGGGTTTGGGGTCGCGCGTTGGCTGACTGAGAAAGGATAAGGATTTAGTTGGCGTGGTATGGTTAGCATGTTTCTCTGGGTTAGCCAAGGGACATGTTTATTCAGTAGATGTCGGAAAGAGGGAGAATTACGTATAACACGAGGAATATCTCATCGAGTAAATCATTATAATTGTAATTTATATCACGCATCATCCTATGTTAATTATTACAGACCCACCGTGCAAACACCGGCACCAATCCGCGCCCGTAACCATCAGGGATTTATGAGATTTACGAGATCAGTACAGGGTTCGGTCGTGTCACCATTTTTTACGTTATTTCACGATGTGATGGGTCATTCATAACGAGTAATGGTGTGACATGATTGTTATAAATTACCTTTAGCATTTTTACAAGTGATCGGATCTACCATCGAAATCAATACCAGTTGTGGGTATTCTTTTTATTTTATTAATTTTTTTAAATTAATTAATTATTTCATTCTTTGCTTTAATCGTCGCAGATTGACCATTTTTTTCGTTTCTTTCTCATCCAAATATTCCTATCTCATCTCAATATAAATTAAAACAAAAAAACTAATTTATAGTAGGTGTAGTTCATCGCTATAACCAATTGGATTTGTCAGATAATTCATTCAATTAGTCTTTTTGTTCCTTTGAATGGGAAAATTTCTATGATTCTCCAGCAATTTCATTGATTTTTATTATTCGGTGAAATATAGTATCGTGGAAATGTTAAGATCACATCGATAGCTGCTATATCTGTTTGAAAAAAGAAAAAAAATCAATAATGTCGTCGAAAGCCAGCCTGAACAATTATGCTAATTATTTTGGGGTGAAATTTAGGTCAACGCCTGAAGCGACACTCTCGAAATTTTATTACTACAGAGGGTTTGGGTATAAGCTGCCATTTTTTTCTCTTTAGGATCACCTTTCAATCCAAAGGCTTACAGACGCAAAGCTATACGACGCAGGTATGGTAAAAAACAGCTTTTTTTTTCTTTATTTTAGTACAACCCCAAGAGCTACGCTTCTCCTTCCATGTCTTACCCTATAATATAGAAACAAATTGCAAATAGAAAAAAAAAAAAAAAAAAAAAAACAAGAGGTAAGTAATAGCGGTTGCTAAAATAATCCATACCGTTGCAAAATAATAAAAAGAACGAAACATTCCGAAAATAAGAATGCTAAAATCCATTCCCGATTTTTTCTTCATACATTTTATAATAGCGATACAATATAAATGTACCTGACAAATGGTTTTCGTGCCTTTCCTCAAATTCTAGTTATTTTCTTTCCAAGAGCCATATAACTGCTAGTATAAACTGATTTAAATCTACGGATCACATGTCTCATCGCTATGGAATATATACCTATACATTTTGTTGAGAATTGTTGGTATATCGGTCTGGGGTAATTTAGGGAACGATAATTCAGGGAATCGTAAGTTGCTTGCGACGAATCGTCCGCTTGGTCCTGGCGGGGTACGCCACGGTAACAGTTTGCATGTCTAAGGATGTACCAGGCTGTACCGACCGCCCTAAACGAGTCGGCTAAGCGGGTCCTCTTAATTATACACATGTACATATACATAGATAGGTATACGTATACGATACATGTACAAACGTCGTTGATTGTACACATAATTGTTATAAGTCTGTGCCGGGGCGCATAAAGACACATAGAAAACGGAGAACAGATTGTGTAATTAATTTCATAAGTACCGAACGAATTTAGAGACTGTAATAATGTAAAGTATAATTTATAGATAAATAAGCGTATTAATAGATAGGCACAAATCAATACTCGAATGAATAAATAAATAAATCAAAAACGAAAGGTAGGCTTCAGGTATGGATCGAAGCAAAGATATGATTCGTGTAACCGCGGATCGACGAAGAACTAAAATAAAGTGGATGCCAGACCCTCGGGATTGTCGAAAAAAAAGTTTCAAAGTAAAATGCTTCCCTGGTTTTGAGGTATAAGGGTAGGCGGGTAGGTCTCCCGGTAATGGCACGGAGGTAGGTAGGCTCCCCTATTTACTTCTATACCTACCTACCTATACCTACATACCATCTGCTTTTGTAAACGTGCGACGGTCACGCAGCTCGTAATACGACGAGCAATTTTACTTCTTATTCTAAAGTAGACTGTCGGCAATTTGGCGAGGCTCGTTGGGGGCCTAGCGAGACGGAGAGTGTATTAGTTGAGATAATTTTCGTGAATCTTTTCACCTCATTAAAGGCAACGAGTCTTGAATCAAGTGGGTTTTAATATCACGTGCTAAGATTTTTTAGCAACTCATCAATTGCTGTGCAATTACTTTTTGAGATATCATTCGTCATGCATACTATATACATATGAAGCAATAAGATTAGGTAACCATCGTATAAATTTATCAAAGAACCGGACACTGCACTGGACGATGGTTGATCGCATGTCTAATTCCGAAAATTTATTACTTATTTTACGAAATGAACAATCTCGTTTCTATAACCTTTTGAATTATCACTGCTTTTAGGTATAATTCTGTTTTCAGACGAGTGGTTGAATATACGTATAATATATAAGCCTCCTTAGTCTTGATATAATCTATCTACAAACTATATGGATATCTTGAGAATTTGGTATTAATACCGGAGGAGTCTGCAGGGACGACACGATACTATTACGAGATATTTCGATCAGTTGAGTAATAAGGAAGAGAATGGTTGGTAAAAGGAGAATTCAATTCTCTAATCTGGCAGCTCATAGAGTTCGGAGGTTTGGCTTGGCACCGAGGACAACCAGACGATTTGTATGCGAATGCGGGTTCATTCCTCCACCCATCTGCAAGCAGTAGCAAGACGAAATGGAAAGAGGGGCTTGATGGTACGGGGTATGAGAAAGAGGAAAATAGGGAATGGAGGATCCAAGGACAGAGGGATCTCTGAGACCGGCACATGTCTGCCTGCAATTATACCGGTTGCATTCAACGGGATTCTGCGGTTGCATTTTCAGAAGGAATTCCCTGCCGAGCGGTAGAACTGGAGAAACGCAATTTGGCATTACGGTGCTAATCTCATATGCGCGACACAGCACCGTCCTCTCCTTTCTGCTTCTCCGTCTTTCCACCCTCTTCACTTTTTATCTATGAGCAAAAAATACACTAAAGTCAATGCAAAATGGGTCATGCTATATTCGTTTGATACCACTAACGATAAGCACCGAAAATACGTCTCAGCTATAATGTTGTTATTAAATCACACGCAATGAAATAATCAAATATCATCATGTTAGATGAATTTTTTTTTTTTTTTTTCCCGACTGATAATGCCCGGTTAGAGTAATGATGATGATACTTTTATACTGCTCGCAGCTAATTTTTCAATATTGGCACGGTTACGCAACCGCATCATATGACTCAACGCGTGTGCAATTTCTTCCATCAAATGTAAGGATCGATAACAACTTGGCATCCTACCAGCCGATCCTGGTCACAGATGTAAGGAAGATAGATAGAATATGTATGCTCAGCGTATCTAGGCATCCAGAAACTGAGGCAGCATCTGTTTACACAGCAAGATCGAAAGAGCCGAGTCACTGACTGCGTAATCGTCTGTGTCATTGCTCACCTCTCTAATGTCCGAACCAACCTACAGCTACTGTACCTACCAGCTGTGCGAATATATTTACATATATTAAGATAGGAATTTTATGAATCCGCAACATCGTCATTCCAGATATTCGCATCGATCGTATTTCCGGTTTTTGCATCCTCCGATATCTTGCGTTGCTCTATCGTATTGTTAATTTAACAGCAAATGTAATTTATCGATAAATTTCGTACGGTTAAATGAACGATAAATTACACTTTTATCAACTTATTCAAACAGCCAGTAATTACCTTGTCAGAATTGACCGTGCTCAATAATAATAGTCATTTCTTTATCTCTTTATTAGAGTTTTAAAGATTTTTCAGTCCGCAGAGAAATATCTTTGATCGTAATTTATTTGAAAATTTTTTTTACCCACATAAAATATATTTCAGAGATGGCAGCACGTCGCTTTTATGCTTATTTTGCAATGTTGGCAAGATTTTTGAAACCTGCGGTGCTATTGCCACACAGATATCTTTCCGGCTGTGTGGTTTTTTTTTTTTTTTTTTTTATTGTCTCGTTTTTTTCGCTTCTTTTTCATTATTCCCTTTACTCTGTCTCTCCACACTCGACTAGTCGCTTTTACTTTCAAGTGAATTTCACTTTTTTAAACGAAAACGGGGTTTCACTTCCACCGTTTGCATATTTAGTTTAAATTGACCGTGACCCGCGCTAATCACGTGAAATCAATTTTCACGCCGGGGAATTAGCCAGAAACTATCAAACGAGTAGTAGGTGCAGTAAAATACAACGCGAGATTTTCGGATATCATAAAAATATAATTCCGTATCAGTCTGGTCTGGTATTTCACACTATTAAGTAAATGTATAAGAATAAGATTATGTTCAAGCATGAATAACGTTCGTTCACGATGAACTTGCTTGATGAACGTTCATACGATTGATGAATGGAGTGCACATCACTCAATTGCGGTCAGTCATAATTTTTTATTTATTTTTTTTGTTGAAACAATTACCCTACTGATTTCTGCGATATGTACCTATATGCAAAGTTATCACGTTGCAGGAAATTGAAAGTATAAAAAAATATAACAAGTTCCACTCTAAAGATTCTCACTCTTCATTAATCATTTTCGACCTTTCACGAATATACGAATTTACGATTTTACGATACAAAGCGAATCCTTCCATCAATTAAATTGTATAAGAGCAGGTTACCTTCCTTGAAAATGTTCAGTAAGTTAAGTTTTCGAATTTCTATTATTCGGATAATTTTTGAAGAAATTTCATCAAAGTTAAAGAGTCAGATTCTAAAAATGGGAATCTACACATTAAGACATACTTGTTTATACTTCAAATTATCAATGTCATGATATTTCAAATATAATAGCAATTAATAAGCAAATATCAAAAAGAGAATAGTCATCCTACCACGTTACGATAACGTGGCGTAGACACGAAGACCATAAATAACGTTGTTGCACGATGAGCTGGCGTTTAAAGTAATGATAAGTGTGCTGGTCATTTAATGGTCTGTTTACGTCGTAAGCTGTAGGCTATATTCTTCAAAATTAGTTTCATACATACAGACAATATGTTATCATCAACAGAAATTACGAATATATTTAAATATAATTATTCCCCCGATGAATCTACTTGTCATTCAATCAACCATGCGACTATCATGCAAATAATTAACGGTGAAGGATCCTACACATGATATTCAAAGGCTAATGGCACGTGCGTCAATTTCGACACTTGGTCTGGGCATGCTTAAACTTATCTCTAATGATAACATGTATCTCTATAGTCTATAATGTTTGTGTGAATAATTTGAAGATTAGTGCTCGGTATTCAACACCGAGTGATGTAAGTATATTCAAAAGTAAATCCAGAGTAACTGCAGTCGCACAAAGAATGACTTTTTATATAAGAATTATGGATATGAGTATACTACAGCGAAATCAGTGTAAATGAAGGATTATGTAATAGAAGAAGGGTTGTATGTTCGGTAAGAAATCTTATCAATTATTTACGGTTCATTAGCGTTCGAATTTACCTACCGATCTTGTCTGTCTCTATAAGATTGAAGAATTTTGGTAAAATGTTTAAGAAATTCCACTGCAAATACCAAGCAGGCCTTTCATGTTCCTCTATAATTTAGATCATATATTTATAACGCTATGCTATGGATTCACGTTAATTCAGGGAGATGGGTTGGAAGGTTGATGGTGCCAAGGTTGTGGAGGGATATCCTGGAGATTTTGATAGATCGAACATTCAAGATAATTCGTTTTACACTTCGCTTGAAATCCAATCTATCCCCAAAAAGAACGCGTGACGATGGGAAATTACAACCCCCTTTTCAACCTTCGACCTATTCCATAGACAGGCTGAATACCGCTTCAATAGAATTATTGGCAAATTCATGTCTAGACCTCAGTACCTACCCCATTTACACATACTTGAAAAAGTTAGGAATTGAGATGAAATTTCATTGTTGGTGTGTCTCTTTTTATTATCTTTGACGCTGTAAAAGTCATGTGATATTATATAATCACGTGGCTTTTATAAAATAATCACAACCTTTGTAGTTTGTTCAATCGTAATATCTTTAACGAGTCAGTTTTCAGACACATAGTAATAAAGTTTTACGATCATCTGTAAAAAGTAAGGATTATTAATTTTCTCATTCACATTCTACGATAGTTTATCAAAAATCTATGAATTATGCTTGTGAATTGAGCAATGTTTTAATATCGTGATACGTCTAGACGATCATGCGGTGCGAGACAGGAATTTCCAGATACCATACCTTCGTCACTTGCCAAATCATGATTTGCACTGCGTGATCGCCTTAATTATGACTAGATGGCAATTAGAGCGTTATCGTAAATCACGCATCGCGGAATGGCGAAAACGTGCGGTACTTTAAAGTCAAGTCTTAACTTAGATACCATCTAGGTCTGCGGCTTGTGTTGAGATTATGTGATGCAAAGATTGGTATAAACGTGAAGATTGCCAATCTATACCTAATCAATTGTGATTAGTTTCTTTTTCTTCGGCTGTTATTGATAATCAAATCTGACATGAAAATTAGGCTGCAGTAAAAGATCTGTATTTTGTTAGATTTGATTTGTAAAATAGGATTTGGTAGTCGTTGAGTTATACTGTTGAATATTAACAGCCAATACTCAGTTGGGTGACGTTACTTATGTGGTAACTCTTGAAAAAGGGGACTCGCAATGAAGTTAAATACGATTTTTATCCCTGGCTAAGACTTTGAAACTTTGTTGAAAAGTGGTAACACCTGTTTCGCTGTATAATGACACGTCGTATATACTCACGTATATACCTTATATACATCGATAAAAGTGATCAGAATTCAGTATCGATGTTAAGAAAAATGTCAACTTCTTTTTTTTCAGCCGTACTGTTCCCAAACTCATGGACATCATGGAAAATTTCGAAGAACTAAACATAGGAGGGCAGGGCCACAGGTAATTCCAAATTGGGATTTAGCCAATTATTGACTATCAAAATTCTTCAATTACTGGAATTGTGGATAGTGACGTGGATTAAGAGATTTTTAGACAAATTGACTTGCTTATGGCTCATCGATGCTGTATTTCCCACACCATCGATTAGTCATCAAGAAGTTTTTCGAGCCCTAACACTGGCGTTAAATCAGCAAGGTCATGAGCTCCAATCTTTATAACCTTGTGTGATTTAATTTCATTAAATAAAGTAACGTCTTCTGTTTTTCCCAGCACATCCAAACCTGAAGGTGATCTTCACATATCAAAGAGGTCTTCAGAACACGGAAGAGGCTGTAGCTCATGCTGTACGTCTGGTTGGATTCCCATGTTTTAGCTACAAGTCGAAAATGCTGAACTTACGCTCGCTGATCCAGGGCAAGCCTTACGATTCACTGGAGAACGCGGTTTAGTGGACTGAGTATGTGGTACGTCATAAAGGTGCTTCTCATCTGTACTCCAGCACAACTGACGAACCCTAAACATAGTTGCCTTTATTTCTGCTGAATTTGTGATAGTCTTACAGTTAATATTACTAATTTTGTATCAAATATTTAAGATTCAATTACCACAATCTTCTATTTCTAATTTCTTACGAGTTAGAATTCTTTAACGATAGTATCAAACAATCAGCGTGGATCAGTTACGGAAGATGAGATATTTTTGAAGGATTTAATTTATTAATAGTTTACGAAGACACAACATTGAGGCATTAAACGCTGGGCGGTAGATAAGTCGATCGGCATAAGAATCTCCACCAATCGGTCGTCACTGTAGAAAGATATATTCATTTCTTGTAAACACTGAGTATAAAAGCGTGATTAGGCCGCAAGACATTCATGCCGTATTTGAATCTCAATAAAATAAGACGTCGTCTATATGACAACTGGACAACGGCTATCAGTATGATTTGATAATTAAACGTGTCACTTCGGTATAGTTTGGTGGTTGTTCGGTGCAGTTGCTTCAAAAGTGGAGGGTTCAGATTCGAAACAAAAAACGTTGGCAGTACCTATATCCAAGTAGAGAACAAAAAAGAAAAGAGGAATCTTGTGATTCGGGGGAACGTATAGCGTAGTTTCAAGTGTACAATGATGTGTCCGCATTTAAAAATTTCTTGGGCAATCTGCTACGTGAGTCTAGTACAACTGGTGAATAGCTACAGAATCCTTGGTGTATTTCCCACACCATCCATAAGTCATCAAGTAGTTTTTCGTGCCTTGACATTGGCGTTAAATAAACGTGGTCATGAGCTCGTCGTTGCAACTACAGACCCCATCAATGATCCAACTCTGAAGAACTACACGGAAATTGACATGAGTTCTCTTTACGTTATAACCGATGGCTTTAATCATGTAGATAATCGCGGAAAGGTATCTATATTAGAATTTATGGAACAAATTTCGGATCGCTTTTATGATATGTTGGACTCTTTCCTCAAAAATTCAGAACTGAGAAAGTTGTACGCACCTCACAGTAATGAAAAATTTGATCTTTTAATCGTGGAGCTGTTTTTCGCGCCCGGAGTTCTCCCTTTGGCTACAAGATTCAACGTTCCTGTAATAGGTAAGCTAATTGTAATTGTTGTTCTTGTTATCTCGTACAGTTTGAATTAACTGAATCTGATTATTTCGATAAAAGTCAATACTCCAGCATTTGATATTCGTTTAGGGTTGTTTGAGTTATGATTAAATTTATCCCAATCACACGTCACAAAAATGATGAATCGATAATTAAATGAGTAATAAAATTATGAAAATAGTTTATGCCTCTTATCTCTGATGAAGAGTCGTTGCAGTGTGTTAGCTTAAAATAGATGAGTCCCATATTTCGTGGTTTATTGATTAATCCAATTCAAGAATTAATGTATGATGTGAAAAAGTTTTGAACATTTTGATGTTGCATAATATATGTATAGTGGATCAATAGTTGGAGAATTCAGTGAATAACTGCATCACAAGAGTAACATTATCACACGAGAATTCGATTGTATGTCTGATTGAACGAAATTTAACAACACATTACGAAAATAATTTGTGATTACAACACATTTCAGAATGTAAATGTGTTGTATTATTACATGAGAGGCTGATTTGAAAAAATAATTAACGGCCTTCAACTTTGTATAAATGATAAATAGTTTTAATCCAAGATAATGGTAGAATTCATAAGTACGTTTTTCGTAGGTATGGCGTCTTTGGGATTGACAGTTCACAATCATTATGCGATCGGAAATCCTACAATGCCGTCTCATCCCGCTACTTGGGAAATCGAAGTCAAAACATCCAAAAAGTTGTCCTTCTGGCAGAGGTTGGAAAATTTTGTCATGATTTGGAAACATCTGTACTGGCACCACACAACGTTTATGGCTCATCAGACGGCTATAGCAAGAAAATATTTCGGGAATGACATTCCCGATCTCGCTGATTTGGAGAAGAATGTCAGTTTGATTTTCGTCAATCAACAAGCACATCTTTCCTTTGCCAGACCGAGTATTCCGAAAATCATTGACATTGGTGGATTCCACGTTTCGAATCGAATCAGTGCTTTACCTCAGGTATTTGTTTAGAAAGATTGTTAAGATTGTTGACTTCCGTTGAATTTCGTGCACATCAACGTTTCCTGATCCTATTGCCACCGGCCAGAATTATTTTTCCGTTTCAAAATTATTTGAAAATAAATCTTTACAGTCGGTATACAGGTTCGGTTTTTTATTCTATTCATAGGACCTTCAAGAAATATTGGATGGAGCAACGGAGGGTTTCGTTTATATGAGCCTTGGAACAAATGTCAAAAGCACGATGTTGTCCAATAAAACGATGGACGAGTTTATTGCTACGTTTTCAAGGCTACCCTACAAAGTGCTCTGGAAATTTGAGAATGACATTCTCCCGGGCAAACCAGAGAACGTCCACATCATGAAGTGGGTCCCACAACAGGCTGTTTTAGGTATGGTTCCGCACAAGCAATGAATACACAGCAACTCAAATTTTATAATAAATGCTGCGGCCTTTAGTTGATGAAATTGAATAACGTTTTTTTTTTATTTGCACAGCGCATCGCAATCTGAAGGTCTTCGTTTATCAAGGAGGTCTTCAGAGCACGGAAGAGGCTGTGGCTCATGCTGTACCTCTGATTGGATTTCCAGTCTTTGCTGATCAAGAGATGCAAGTTACAAAAATGGTTTCTCTTGGAGTTGCATTAAAACTGGAAATCACTGCGGTAGATAGAGACAAATTATACGAAGCCATTCGCACTGTCGCAACCGACAGCAGGTATTTTGTCGATTCAAATTATGCCGCAGATTAGCCGAACCAATTTTATAAATCGCGACGTTTTCATTCGTCTTCTCTCATGTTTTAGTTACAAATCGAGGATGCTGAACTTACGCTCACTGATTGAGGACAAGCCGTACGACCCACTGGAGAACGCGGTTTGGTGGACGGAGTTCGTGATACGTCATAAAGGTGCTCCTCATCTGCAATCCAGCACCGCTGATGAACCGTGGTACAGTCGGCAGGATATGGACATCATTACATTTATTGTCACCGGATTTGTCATAGTATTACACATAACGTTGGTAATTTTATATCGAATATTCAAGAATATTTATGGCTGCAATGGAATATCACAAGATGCAACGAAGAAAATAAATTGATTTCGCACCAGAGAAAGCTGCTTCCGTATGACGTCTACCTAGATTCAGATATGAATTATATTGTCGATTCGAGATATTCACATTCCTCTCCCTAAGTTATATCTATTTTTAATGGTATGAAGTGAAGAGTGAAAGTGAAGAGTGCTGGCGATAAATGGGGCAATTCAAGAAAATCTTATCACGCAATCGTCCCCAATCGTCAAAAGATCGTCACTATCAAAGCGACGTCCGCTGTGGCTCTAAACCTATAAACGCTGATCCAATGCAGATTCTCACTGGAATATTACTCCTACCCGGAGGATTATTGTTGGATTAAAACCAAGACGATGGCATCGTCAGAAAAAAATTGTATCACAAAAGGTATCTCGTATTCGAAACTGTCTAAAAGAACGTTCAATATTCTATTGGAAATCTCATATTGCCGTCTTATCATGCGAATCGGGAACTTGGGTTGAGAATTTCTGGACCATTATCTTTGAGACACGGGATAAAAAATTTCAGACCTTACCAATAGTCAACCTGATTCCTAGAGGAACGGTGAACACAGTCTCGTCAGAAGGATCATCAAACTCACGTGTCCACCTAGGTTTCTCATTTACACCTTATACATGCAAAAATAAAGATTTAGACGAAATTATATTTTACGTGGGTCTCATATTCTTCTGTTTGAAGATGTAAAAGTCAAGCTTTGTGTAAATACGTGGTTATCACTAAATCACCGTATTATAAGCGTACGTGAAGCATTGAATCATCCAGATTCTGTGTTATATAATTCGTAGGTAATTGGTATAATTATTATATCCGTGACGAGATCGCTGTCAGACATTGTACATATACATACATACATACAATAAGTCACGGTCATTTGTAGAAAGAAAAGTTCGTAAATCTCCTTATGCACAACATTACTCGATAAATAATGCTTTGGAGTTAGGTAATACTCTCGTATCTAATTGAGACGATCACACGACCATTTAAGGCAGAGCAAAAACTTCCTAACAGCATGAATTCGTTATTTCGCGATGAGCGAGTCCCTGCGTATCACGTTTCGCGACATGAGAAACACGCGCTGCTCAGAAATCAGCTCATAACTTTGATACCATCTGCGACTAAAGTTAATATTCTTTGATGCAAAGATTAGGATACACGTGTATTATAGTGGCAGTAAACGACAAATTGAAATGAGTTTTATTTTTCAGTTATCATTAATACGTATACTGAGACAAAGTTTGATAGCCCTTTACTCGTACTGTTGAACATTGTCAATAGATAATTGGGTATCATTACTTCTGGGGTGAATCGTGGAAAAAGGGACTCGTAATAAAAACTGATAAGATTTTCATGCCCTGCTGAGACTGCGATACTTTTTATTGATGAATTTTGCGTAATGAAACATGCTTCCGGTATTCATTCATTCTCTATAACATCTCCGATCTATCTTTGAACAAATTATAGCGTCAAACTCATCAGTCATACGCCATAGCGGCCAGCCATCACCTAATTATTCTGTAATCGTTTCAAACTGTATTGCTATGAAACATTTTACTCGTTATGAATTCAAAAATCTGTTCTCACTATACCTGGAGTAATAGAATTCTAGAAAAGTCCAAGTCATCTTCGACAACTACTTACTTGCAAAATTCCCACTCTACGGTTTATTATTCACTTAGTATAATGTACCTACTCATTATCCGTAAGCCAACGCTAATGACTTGGTTGTGAGATCACAAACCATTAACCAAATGACAATTCTTATTTTCAGCCATCGACAAATTTTAACCAACGAACATGATCCGAAACATTCCAGACCAGCTCCGTTAACCTTATATTTTCTATACATTCTCCTCCTATAGCTGCGTACAGTTCTATAACAAAATCAGTCGAGTTATATCAGCTTGATTAACAAAAATCTTTTGGTCCGGATCGTTACAAGTCAGAATCTCTTGACAGTAGTTTCGAAAAATCAGTGCGGATCAGTTACGAAAGATCAGAAATATTCAGCGGATTATTTACTTATCAATGATTTACAAGGGCACGACATTCAGGCAGTAAACAATGGCGGTGGATAAGTCCCTCCGCGTACGAGCCTCCACCAATTCTTCGTAATCATCAACCGATAAAATCAGTTTCTATTAAAGCTGAGTATAAAAGCGTAAGTCAGCCGCGAGGCATTCATGCCGTATTTGAATCTCAGACAGAATAAGACATCGTCTACATAACAACCATACGTGTCACCTCAGTATAGTTCAGTGGTTGTTTGGTGCAGTCGCTTAAGAAGTATAAGGCTAAGATTCTGTACAAAAAACATCAGCATTACCTGGATTTAAGTGAAAAATAAAGAATAATTCGGGGGATCGTGTAGTGTAGTTTCGAGTGTGCAATTATGTTTTTGCATTCCGTGATTGCTTCAGCACTCTGCTTCGTGAGTATAGTGCAATTGGGACATAGCTATAGAATACTTGGAGTATTCCCAACACCGTCCATAAGTCATCAAGTAGTCTTTCGTGCCCTAACACTGGCGTTGAATAAGCGAGGTCACGAGCTCGTCGTTGCAACTACAGACCCCATCAATGATCCAACTTTGAAGAACTACACGGAAATCGACATGAGTTCTCTTTACACTACGTTCGATGGCCACAATTATATAGATAATCGAGGAAAGATATCTATGTTGGATTTTATGGAGCTAAATACTGATGGCCTCCATGATATATTGGACTCTCTACTCAAAAATTCAGAACTGAGAAAGTTGTACGCACCTCACAGTAATGAAAAATTTGATCTTATGATTATGGAGACACTTTTCGCGCCCGGCGTTCTCCCTTTGGCTACAAGATTCAACGTCCCTATCATAGGTAAGCTAATCGAAATAGTAAGTGTTGGTTATCGTCTACGGCTTGGACTAAATAAATCTGAATATTTCGACCAAAGTTTTAACAGTTCTGCAGTATTCGTTCAGGGCTAAGTAAATTGAAATTGAATTTATTTCAATCAGGTCACAAAAATAACAGATAAATAATTGCATGAGTAATAAAATGACAAAAATAGTTGACGCCTCCCATCTGTAAAGGCAAGTGCACTGTGCACTGTGATAGCTATAGACACACATAAGTTGTGTGGACACATCTCATTTTTCGTGGATCATTCATAAATTCGAATCGAAGATTAAATAGAGAATTCGGTTAATAATCACATGACAAGAGTACATTGATCATCCGACAATTTTATTGCATACCTGAAATTCAAATATAATCCCGGAAGTAATTTCTAGATACAATACATTGAGGAATACAAATGCATTGTGCTGCCATACATATAAGTAGTTGATTCACAAACGTAAACGAGAACTTACATCTCTGTATCCATCATAAATAATTTTAATTCAGAATGACGGTAAACGCGATAATTGAGTCGATTTTTCACAGGTATGGCGTCCTTGGGATTGACAGTTCACAATCATTACGTAATCGGAAATCCCACAATGCCGTCTCATCACTCTACTTGGGAACTCGAATCTGAAGTATCTGAAAAGTTGTCCTTTTGGCAGAGGTTGAAAAATTTCATCAAAGTTTGGCGACATCTGTACTGGTATCAAACAACATTCATGGCTCGACAGAAGGCAATCGCAAGAAAATATTTTGGTGATGATGTTCATGATCTCGCTGATTTGGAGAAGAATGTCAGTTTGATTTTCGTCAATCAACAAGGACCAATATCCTATGCCAGACCAAGCATTCCGAAAGTCATTCAAATCGGTGGATTCCATGTTTCGAAGACAATCAGCACTTTACCTAAGGTATTTCGTTAGTCAGACCGTCGAGATTTTTGACTCACGTTGGATGTTGTACACATCAAGACTTCTTAAAAAAGATCTGTTACAGTGGGTGAACAACTATGGTTTCCATTTTGATTATAGGATCTTCAAAAATTTTTGGATGAAGCTACGGAGGGATTTGTTTACATGAGTCTTGGAACAAATGCCAAGAGCACTATGTTGTCTAATAAAACGATGAACGAGTTTATAACTGCGTTCTCAAGACTACCCTACAAAGTGCTCTGGAAATTTGAAAATGACATTCTCCCGAACAAACCAGACAACGTCCGTATCATGAAGTGGGTCCCACAGCAGGCTGTTTTAGGTATAATTTAGCCAGATGAATACGCATAAAGCAACTCTTGGACTAAAAACATGCCGTGATTACCAATTTGATGAAATTGATTAATGTTTCCTTCTTTGCCCAGCGCATCCTAACCTGAAGGTCTTCATTTATCAAGGAGGTCTTCAAAGCACGGAAGAGGCCGTGGCTCATGCGATACCTCTGGTAGGATTTCCCATCTTGGGCGATCAAGAGATGCAAGTGACGAAAATGGCGTCACTTGGAGTTGCAATAAAACTGGAAATCACTGCGGTAGATGGAGACAAACTATACGATGCCATTTGCACTGTCGCAATTGACAGCAGGTATCTTGTCAATTAAAATTATGCCTAAGATTATTAATACTAATTTTTTAAATCGTGTCGTTCACACTCACTCTCTTCCGTGCTCAAGGTACAAATCGAGGATGCTGAACTTACGCTCGCTAATGGAGGACAAGCCTTACGATCCACTGGAGAACGCGGTATGGTGGACAGAGTTCGTGATACGTCATAAAGGTGCACCTCATCTGCACTCCAGCACCGCTGACGAACCGTGGTACAGTCGACAGGATATGGACATTCTTACATTTATTGTTACCGGATTTGTCATAGTATTACATCTAACGTTGATGATTTTATATCGAATATTCAAGAATATCCATGGCTGCAATGAAATATCACTAGATGCAGTAAAGAAAATAAATTGATTTGACACCAATCTGACAATGTCAGACTTCTCAGAATTTTTCACTTCAAAATGTTCTCCATATCGAGAGAGAAAACACAGAAAGAGAAACATTTATAAGAATAATTTTTGTTACGTATTATTTTAACGAAAAATCCAACACTTACCACTCCCACTAACGCCAACGACCAAAAAATGACTCCAACTTTCAGTTAGTCTAAGTCAAACTCTTAACTAAATCATACATTAAAATTAAGTCTAGTCTCAAATCTTCAACCTCTAACATAAACTAATCTACTCTAACTCTGTCGCTAATCCGGTAAAATCATTTAATTCATATATTACCTTTCTTATTCATTTTCGTTTTGTTGTAACTAACGTTAAGTTTGTCTTGTGAAATACATTTCAATTTTGTTGTTAATATCAATCCTCAATAACTCATTACACCTAAGCAACCTATACTCCTAATCAAGAACCAGCCACACAAAGACGGTGTCGGCGTGTGACACGACACAATTTATTAATAGTTTACGAGGACACAACATTGAGTCATCAAACGCTGGCGGTAGATCACTCGATTAGTACAAGAATCTCCGCTAATCGGTCGTTCCCGTCAACAGATATATTCATTTCTTGTAAACACTGAGTATAAAAGCGTGATTAGGCCGCAAGGCATTCATGACGTAGTTGAATCTCGACAGAATAAGACGTCGTCTACATGACAACTAGATAACGGCTACCAGTACGATTTGGTACTTTAACGTGTCACTTCGATATAGTTCAGTAGTTGTTCGGTGCAGTTGCTTCAGAAGTGGAGGGTTCAGATTCGAAATAAAAGACGTTGGCAGTACCTAAATCCAAGTGGAGAATAGAAAAGAAAAGAGGAATCTTGTGATTCGGGGGAACGTATAGCGTAGTTTCAAGTGTCCAATGATGTTTTCGCATTTCGTAATTTCTTGGGCAATCTGCTACGTGAGTCTAGTACAACTGGTGAATAGCTACAGAATCCTTGGTGTATTTCCCACACCATCCATAAGTCATCAAGTAGTTTTTCGTGCTTTGACATTGGCGTTGAATAAACGAGGTCATGAGCTCGTCGTTGCAACTACAGACCCCATCAATGATCCAACTCTGAAGAACTACACGGAAATCGACATGAGTTCTCTTTACGTTATAACCGATGGCTTTAATCATATAGATAATCGAGGAAAGGTATCTATATTCGATTTCATGGAACTATATTCTGATCGCCTCTATGATATGTTGGACTCTTTCCTCAAAAATTCAGAACTGAGAAAGTTGTACGCACCTCACAGTAATGAAAAATTTGATCTTTTGATCGTGGAGACGTTTGCCGCTCCCGGTGTTCTCCCTCTGGCTACAAGATTCAACGTCCCAATAATAGGTGAGCTAATTGTAATTGTTATTTTGTTATCTTGCACAGTTTGAATTAACTGCATCTGATTATTTCGATAAAAGTTTCAATACTTCAGTATTTAATATTGGCTCAGGGTTGTGTAAGTTATGATCAAATTTATCCCAATCACACGTCACAAAAATGATGAATCGATAATTAAATGAGTAATGAGATTATAAAAATAGTTCATGCCTCTTATCTCTAATGGAAATTCGTTGCAGTGTATCAGCTTGAGATAGATGATCCGCGTGGCAATGTCTCATTTTTCGTGGTTTATTGATTAATCCAATTCAAGAATTAATGTATAATGTGAAAAAGTTTTGAACATTTTGATTTTGAATCCTATATAGTCGATCAATAGTTGGAGAATTTAGTGAATAACTAAATTATAAGAGTAACATTATAACACGAGAATTCGATTTGTATCTCATTGAATGAAATTGAACTACACATTACGAAAGTAATTTGTGATTACAACACATCTCAGAATGCGAAAGTGTTGTATTATTACATGGGTGGCTAATTTGAAAAAGTAATCGAAGGTCTTCAACTTTGTATAAATTATGAATAGTTTTAATCCAAGATAATAGTAGAACCTATAAGTACGTGTTTCGTAGGTATGGCGTCTTTGGGATTGACAGTTGACAATAATTACGCAATCGGAAATCCTACAATGCCGTCTCATCCCTCTACTTGGGAAATCGAAGTCAAAACATCCAAAAAGTTGTCCTTCTGGCAGAGATTGGAAAATTTTGTCATAATTTGGAAACATCTGTACTGGCACCACACAACGTTTATGGCTCATCAGACGGCTATAGCAAGAAAATATTTCGGGAATGACATTCCGGATCTCAAGGATTTGGAGAAGAATGTCAGTTTGATTTTCGTCAATCAACAAGCACAACTTTCCTTTGCCAGACCAAGTATTCCGAAAGTCATTGACATTGGTGGATTCCACATTTCGAATCGAATCAGCGCTTTAGCTCAGGTATTTGTTTAGTAAGATTGTTAAAATTGGTGACCCACGTTGAATTTTGTGCACATCAACGTTTCCTGATCCTATTGCCACCGGCCAAAATTATTTTTCCGTTTCAAAATTATTTGATAATAAATATTTTCAGTCGATGAACAGGTTTGGTTTTTTATTCTGTTCATAGGACCTTCAAGAAATATTGGATGGAGCAACGGAGGGTTTCGTTTACATGAGCCTTGGAACAAATGTCAAAAGCACGATGTTGTCCAATAAAACGATGGACGAGTTTATTGCTACGTTTTCAAGGCTACCCTACAAAGTGCTCTGGAAATTTGAGAATGACATTCTCCCGGGCAAACCAGAGAACGTCCACATCATGAAGTGGGTCCCACAACAGGCTGTTTTAGGTATGATTGCGCACAAGCAATGAATACACAGCAACTCAAATTTTATAATAAATGCTGCGGCCTTTAGTTGATGAAATTGAATAATGTTTTTTTTTTTATTTGTACAGCGCATCCCAATCTGAAGGTCTTCGTTTATCAAGGAGGTCTTCAGAGCACGGAAGAGGCTGTGGCTCATGCTGTACCTCTGATTGGATTTCCAGTCTTTGCTGATCAAGAGATGCAAGTTACAAAAATGGTTTCTCTTGGAGTTGCATTAAAACTAGAAATCACTGCGGTAGATAGAGACAAATTATACGAAGCCATTCGCACTGTGGCAACCGACAGCAGGTATCTTGTCGATTCAAATTATGCCGCAGATTAGCCGAACCAATTTTATAAATCGCGACGTTTTCATTCGTCTTCTCTCATGTTTTAGTTACAAATCGAGGATGCTAAACTTACGCTCGCTGATTGAGGATAAGCCGTACGACCCACTGGAGAACGCGGTTTGGTGGACGGAGTTCGTGATACGTCATAAAGGTGCTCCTCATCTGCAATCCAGCACCGCTGATGAACCGTGGTACAGTCGGCAGGATATGGACATCATTACATTTATTGTCACCGGATTTGTCATAGTATCTCATCTAACGTTGGTAATTTTATATCGAATATTTAAGAATATTTATGGCTGCAATGGAATATCACAAGATGTAACGAAGAAAATAAATTGATTTGAAATTTGAAATTGATTGAACAGAAAGCTGTTTTCATATGACGTCTGAATTCAGACATTTATTAAATTGTCGATTCGATATATTTCCATTTCTCTTTCTATAGCTTATATGTATTCTTAATGAGATAACGATATTACAAAACTGTAGACAAACGGTAGTGTTAAAGTAAAGAGTGCGGGCGATTATGAGGCGATTGAAAAAAAGCTTAATACTCAATCATCCGTGATCATCAAAAAATCATCAGTGTCAAAGCGATGACCGTCGTGACTCTAAGCCTATAATCGCTGATTTACGACAGATTTTCACTGAAATGTTAATCCTTCTTCAAGGATTATTGTGAGCTGAAAATCAAAACGATGCCAACATCAGAAAAAAATCGCATCACAGAAGGCATCTCGGATTTGCAACTCTCTAAGAACGTCAGATAACCGATTAGAAATCTCATATTGCCATCTTATCATGTGAATTGGGAACGTAGGTTGATAATTTTCAAACCATATCATGCTTGAGCCAGGAGATAAAAAATTTCATAACTCCCCAACAGTTAAGAATCGATTGCAGGACCGAGTTACGCAGATATTTCTTACATATCTTGTTTTCGGCTAGTACCAAGTTTATATAACATATCACGTTAGTACTATCAACCAAATCCCAACTCCCACTCATGACCATCGACAAATTTCAACCAATGAAACTTAACATATAACCATTCCAAACCAGACCCGTAGTTCTTCTATTTTCTATACATTCTTCATCCAGCGGAGGCCAGTTCTCGTAGAACATCGGCCCAGCTACATCAGTTTGAATTCACAAATCTTCTGGTTTCAGTGTGTTACGTGTTATAATTTCCTAAAAATAATTCTGAACAATCAATGTGAATCAGTTATGCAAGCTCAGTGATTATCAGTAGATTTCATTTACCAATTATTTACGAAGACACAATACATTTGCCAATCTTTCGTGATCATGAACCAATAAATCAATCCTTGGCGGCGCTGAGTATAAAAGTGTAATTCGGCCGCAGGACCTTTGTGCCGTGTTCGAATCTTAGACGGAATAGACGTCACCTGGGTAAGAACTAGTCAACAGCGGACAGTACGATTTGATACTTTGACGTGTCGCTTCAGTATAGTTCAGCAGTTGTTCGGTGCAGTGATTTCAAAAGTGAAGGGATCAGATACAATAAGAAAAGTCCCAACACTACCTGCGTAAAGGATAAAGAAGAAAAGGGAAGTCTCATAGTTCGGCGGATTGTACAGAATAGTCTTAAGTGTGAAATTATGTTTTCGCATTTGGTGATTGCCTCGGCAATCTGTTTCGTGAGTTTAGTACACCTAGGAAATAGCTATAGGATACTTGGTGTATTTCCCTTCCCATCCATAAGTCATCAGGTAGTCTTTCGTACCCTGACATTGGCGTTGAATAAACGAGGTCATGAGCTCGTCGTTGCAACTACAGACCCCATCAATGATCCAACTCTGAAGAACTACACGGAAATCGACATAAGTTTTCTTTACAGTGCGTTCGAGAGCTTCAATCATATAGAAAATCGAGGAAAAATATCTATGTTTGAATTTATGGAGCAAAATGGCGATCGTTTTAATGGATTGTTGGAGTCATGCCTCAACAATCCAACATTGCAGAAGTTGTACGCGCCTGACAGTAATGAAAAGTTTGACCTCCTCATCGCGGAGACGCTTTACTTGCCTGGCGTTTTCGTTTTGGCTACGAGATTCAACGTTCCTATGATAGGTAATCTGATTGTGATTATTATTATTGTTATCTTGTACAGTTTGAACTAACTAAATTTGACTATCTCGACTATATAAGGATTCAACTTATCTCAAACATACGCCACAAGATTAATACATAGATTATTGAATGAGGACTTAAATTACGAAAACAGTTGATGCCTCTTAATTATCTCCGATGGCCAGTTGCGGCAGTGTGATCGGTAGAGATAAATCAGTCTAGAGACAACGATATTATTTATTCAAGATTATTTATCAATTTAGTTCAAGGATTATTTGGAGAGTTCAGTTAATAACGGAATTACAAGAGTAACCTGAAAACCTGAGAAATCCATTGCATATTTATTTGAACGAAATTTAAATATAATAACGGAAGCAATTTGAGATCACAACACACATTTATGAATACAAATGTATTGCGTTATCATATAGGTGATCAATAATTTACAAAAATAATTAATCTCCGCCATCTATATATCCATTATAGATAATTTTAATCTAAAATTATGGTAAACGCGATAAAGGAGTCCATTCTTCGTAGGTATAGGGAGTTTGGGACTGTCAATTCCGAATCATTACGTAATTGGAAATCCTGTATTGCCGTCTCATCGCTCTACATGGGAATTTGGAGCGATCACATCTGAAGACTTGTCTTTTTGGTCGAGGTTGAAGAATTTCATCATAGCTTGGAGATATCTGTACTGGTACCGGACAACGTACGTGGCTAATCAGATGGCAATAGTAAAGAAATATTTTGGAAATAATATTCCTGAGCTTCAAGAGTTGGAAAAGAATGTCAGTGTGATATTCGTCAATCAACAAGGACCAATATCTTTTGCTAGACCAAGGATTCCGAAGGTCATTGAAACTGGTGGATTTCACGTTTCGAAGCAAATCGACGCTTTACCTAAGGTACTTCGTAAATGAGACCATCGAGGTTTTTAAATATAAAGAAGTTTTTTTAAGAGTAAATAAAAAAGTATGAGTAATGAGTTTAAAACAAAAGATGTGGTAGCTGCTACAATTCAGCTCAGTAACGATTATACCGAAATAAAATTATTTGCAATAAGACCTCTTATAGTGGATGAACAGCTGTGGTTTCTATTCTGTCTAGGACCTTCAAACAATGTTGGATGAATCTACGGAAGGTTTTGTTTATATGAGCCTTGGTTCAAATGCCAAAAGTAGCATGTTGCCTGATAAGACAATGAATGAGTTTATAAATGCGTTTTCAAGGCTGCCCTACAAAGTACTTTGGAAATTTGAGAATGACATTCTCCCGGGTAAACCAGACAATGTCCACATCATGAAGTGGGTCCCACAGCATGCTGTTTTAGGTATAATTTAGCCAAACGGATACGCATAAAGCTTCAAGACTAAAAATTTACGTATAGTCATCAATTTGATTGCATCGAGTAAAATTTCTGTATTTGCCCAGCACATCCAAACTTGAAGGTCTTCATTTATCAAGGAGGTCTTCAAAGCACCGAAGAGGCTGTAGCTCATGCGGTACCTCTGATTGGATTTCCAGTCTTTGCTGATCAAGACACGCAAGTTGCGAAAATGGTTTCTCTTGGAGTTGCATTAAAACTGGAGATCACTGCAGTGGATGGAGACGAATTATACGAAGCTATTCGCACTGTCGCATCTGACAGCAGGTATTTTGTCGATCCAAATTGTGCCTCAGATTATTTATACCAATTTTATAAATCGTGACATTTTCATTAATCCTCTTCCATGCTTTAGTTACAAATCAAGAATGCTAAATTTACGCTCGCTGATCGAAGAGAAGCCGCACGATCCACTGGAGACCGCGGTTTGGTGGACAGAGTTCGTAATACGTCATAAAGGTGCTCCTCATCTGCACTCCAGCACAGCTGACGAGCCTTGGTATAGCCGACAAGATATGGACATCATTGCATTCATTTCTGCCGGAATTGTGATAGTCTTACAGATAACATTAGTAATTTTATATCGATCAATCAAACAAATCTATGACTATAATGCAAGATCACTAGATACTGCTAAGAAAATAAAGTAATATTACACTATACAATCTGGTTTCAATGTAACGCACAGATTCTAACATCCAGCTTTTGTCGATAATTAGTAAAATTGTAACATCCATAGCCAGCTGATTGTCAGACGCGATAGTATAAGAAACGCTAGCATAAATATTTAGGCTAAACCCGGTCATAAAACGGCTCACAAGTTTATAACAACATCGATGAACTACGATTCAGAGTTAATCTCTTGAAAGTATTAGTAGAAAATTTCAAAAACCACACCTTTGTCATTTTGCGATGAATAATTTGCTAATTTGTGATCGCCCTAATACAGACTAAATGGCAATTCGCTTGCTATCGGACTTGAAACGTTGCGAATTTACGAATACGTGAGACTTAGAAGTCAGGCCTCATGTCTTGATGTCGTCTATAATTCCTCCTAAGATTGGGCAATGCAAAGATTGAAACACGCGTCGAGACTGACATTTTATAGTTAATCATAATTAGTTTTATCATTCAGCTAACATTAATAAATACGAGTACTGATGCCTTGAGCACACTTCACCACTCCACCACACAACACTTAGCTCAAGATAAGTTTAGAGTAACGAGAATGAACCGTGACTACAAACAATAACATCCCGTTGTTGGATTGTCTAATCCAAATATAAGAGGACCACATTCATTATTTGTTCTTCACACACCAAAATTGGAATCCTCGCTTCTGACGCAAGTCGTTATCTCTATTAATACAGAAAAGAATCATATACAGAGTGGTCTTTTTCAATCGCACTTGGCCAATATGTCGGAAACTGAAAGAGATACGAAAAAAAATTTGATACTAAACTTGAAGGCTTCCAAGGAGGACATTTTATATTACTCGTGTATTTCCCGTATTTCTTTTATTTTTACTGTTGAATTTTTTATTAGTGATTCCTTCTTTTTACTTTTTTGACATTCTTATTAGCGTTTGTGGATACTGTGTAGCTCAAATTGACTTATTTTTTACTTGTAAAAAAATGTGTTTTTCAATAAATGGCCTCTGATGAGGGTAGCACATAACTGACGAAACGTCAGGCGACATACGTAAACCCTGAAAGCTTAATTTGAGAAAAAGATGAAGAGCAAAGTTGACAAGTAACGTCCATAATACATATTTCCCCTCAATTGATTATTATCGTCAACAAATAAGTTCATTACTTGTGGATCCTAAGTATACAAGTGTCATTATTAGGCAGCGAGACATCCGTGTCACATTTGAAATTGAATCTCAACGGAATCAGACGTAGTGGACATAACAGCCAGTCGATCGTTGCCGGTATGAATTGATATTTTAAAACATGGCATTTTAGTACAGCTGAGTCGTTGTTCGGAACGATATTATAACAGAGTCCCGAGGTTCCTAGTGGCTAGAGCAGTCGCTCAAGAAATGAAGAACTCAAATTTGATACATAAAGAGCCATTTTTCACCTAAATCTAAGTAAAGGATATTGAAGAAAATAAAATTGTTATAGTTCTATCATAAACGTAATCGTTACGCGTGGTTCTGATAGTGTGATGATGTTTTCGCTGGTCGTAATCGCTGCAGTAATCTGCCTTGTGAATTTAGTGCAACTGGGAAATGGCTATAGAATACTGGGTTTATTTCCCACACCATCCGTCAGTCATCAGGTAGTTTTCCGTGGCTTGACACTGGCGTTGAATGAGCGAGGCCATGAACTCGTCGTTGCAACTACAGATCCCATCAATGATCCAACTCTGAAGAACTATACAGAAATTGATATGAGTTTTTTTTACACCATGCGAGAAGAATTCAATTATATAAACGATCGAGGAAAGATATGCATGCTTGAATTTATGGAGAAGAATGCTAATATCCTTGATATTATGTTGGACTTATTCCTCAATAATTCAGAACTGCGAAAGTTGTACGCGCCTGAGAGTAATGAAAAATTTGACCTCGTGATGGTGGAGATGCTTTGGGCACCCGGCCTTTTCCCAATGGCTACACGATTTAGTGTTCCTATAATAGGTAAGATTCTAATTGTCATTATCATTGTTGTTATCTTGTACAATTTGGATTACAACTGTATCAACCAAATTTTAATAGAACAGGTTCCGTTTCGGGACGAAACATGAAACCCAAAAGTATTGTGAATTCAAGGTATTGACCGGTTCCTTAGAATCAAACGTAACGAGCAATAAAACAGTTTCGTTCCATGCTGAGTCAAAAGAGGTTACGAGTTTGGTATCGTATCTACGTCAATGATTCATCTTTAAAAGAACTATGAGGAGATTGATATAGATTTTCCCCACAACAGAAAGTGTGGTGGCAATTTCATAGAACTTCATGGGATATTTGGAAAGTTTATATTGTTCTTAGAAAATGCAGTCCCCTGAGAGATCCTTGGCTAGAATTTAGCAGGTTCGACCGCACCAAACAGTAACGGGTTTAAAATACTCGGTTTTTGAATTGTGAGACGTTTACAGTTTCGCGGGCTTCTTTCAAATTTTGCAATAACAATCTTATTGCGAGGTGTCCATGAACGGATTTTAAATTTCGTTACATCAATTGATGCAATTTCGTGTAACTATTAGAACTGATAATATTAAGAATATATTAAGAATAATTATTTTAGCACTTGAGTTTCAAGCGATTATATCGATTATCTCGAGTCTATACCAGATAATAAATCATTTAATTCCAGAGTTTGAGGTATCGGATATCTTCACTCGATATGTAGCACTGGCTACACAAAATAATATATATTCGTTCAAGTACAGGTTTTATGAGAATTATTTGCCATCGGTTGCTTAATTAGTGATTCTGAAGTTCAAGATCGGTGCAGATCTATGACAACTTACCTCCGTAGAATTGATCTTGACAGGGTGAAATTTTAAAATTTTTTTAATTTTCAACTCCTAACCAAAACTAATAATATTTAAGAAATAAATTTTGGCAGTGAGTGTGCAAGTACAATCGTTATCAGACAATTTATGTGTCGCGGACACTGACTATATAAGAGAGTGATTATCAGGCCATGCACGGGCATCCGCACGGTATCCAAATCTCAGACGGTATTAGAATAAATGGTCGTTTATATAACAGCCAGTCGACGATGGACAGTCGAGTCTGATACTTTAACGTAATATTTTATTACAGCTGAGTCTTTTTTCGGTGCGGTAATAATCTGGAGCCTTTCGCATCCTATTGGTTACAACAGTCGCTTAAGAAGTGAACGACTCAAATTCGATACACGAAGTGCCATAATTTATACCTGAATCCACGTGAAGCTTGAAGAAGAAGAGTCGCGTGTCATAATTCAGGGTATTGTATTTCGTAATTCCAAGTGTAGTGCAATGATGTTTTCACACGTCGTGATTGCTGTAGCGATCTGTTTAGCGAGTGTAGTGGAACTGGGTAATGGCTATAGAATACTTGGTATATTCACCACACCATGCTTTAGTCATCAGATGTTTTTTCGAGGGTTGACATTGGCGTTGAATAAGCGAGGCCATGAACTGATCGTTGTGACCTCAGACCCAATGAATGATTCAACCCTGACTAACTACACGGAAATTGACATTAGTTTTGGTTACGACCGAATAGCTGGTATGAATTTCTTCGGAGGAATGGGAACCACAGGGTTTGAATTCTTTGAGCACCTTCAACATTTCTGGTTACATTTGTCGGACGAAATCCTCAACTTACCAGATATGCGGAAATTGTATGCACCTGACAGTAATGAAAAATTTGACCTGCTGATGGTAGAGATGCTGTATGAGCCCGTCTTTCTCGCTTTGGCGCAACGATTCGATGTTCCTGTAATAGGTAAACCTGTAGTTATTATATTGTATGGCTTAGGTGGCGAAGATCTAACCATATTGATCGAAGTATCGATCATTCAGCAAGGATTTTAATTCAGGATAAAAAAAATATGTCGAACGAGTAAATTGTTTTTCTGTAGGTATTACGTCTTTGGGACTGGCTACAAATATTGAATATTCGATTGGAGATTACATAATGCCGTCCTACGATGGGAAATGGGAGATTGAGCCAAGAGGTTCTGAACAGATTACCTTCTGGCAGCGGCTAAAAAATTTCATACATGTATGGGAACACATCTATTCGTACAACACCATTTACATGTCTAAACAGCAGGCGATTGCCAGGAAATATTTTGGTAACGATGTCCCCCATCTTAGTGATCTGCAGAAGAATGTCAGTTTGATTTTCGTCAGTAAACAAGCACCGATTTCTTATCTCAAACCGATAATTCCTAAGATCATTCCAGTTGGTGGATTCCACGTTTCGAAGAAAATCCCTAGCCTGCCAAAGGTATTTTTTGAGTAAATTTTCATAGATTAAGGTACTTTGAAAAATAGTGAATTCTCAGCACAGTAATCTACTGTATCAAAGCCATGACTGGAATACATTTACTGGTACATCCAGTTTGAGATTTGTTTGATTGATTATTAGGTCGCAAATGTCTACCGAATTGCATTCAACAGGATTATAAAGATAGCTCTGGTCTTCGACACATTAAGATGTGATGCAAATCCTAATAAAACTTACTGCTATTTGTTCAGTGATTAGTAGCCTGTATAAAAATGTTGCAGGATCATCCAAAAAAATATTTTTCACAGTAGATGAACAGCTGCTGTTTTAATTCTGTTCGTAGGAACTTCAAAATATCTTCGACGAAGCTACAGAAGGTTTCGTTTACATGAGCCTCGGTTCCACCGGTAAGAGCACGACATTGCCAAATAAAACGATAAATCAGTTTGTAGCTGGGTTTGCAAAACTGCCTTACAAAGTGCTCTGGAAATTTGAAGATGATGTCCTACCAGGCAAACCAGACAACGTTCATATTATGAAGTGGGTTCCACAGCAAGCTGTTTTAGGTATTCAATGATCCAAACAAATTGGACCGAAACTATTTTATATAACAAAAAAAATCTGACCTCGATTCATTCGATTAAATTGACTCAAAACGACTCCTTATTTGTTCAGCGCATCCCAATTTGAAGGTCTTCGTTTATCAAGGAGGTCTCCAGAGCACGGAAGAAGCCATAGCCAATGCTGTACCTTTAGTCGGAATTCCAGGTTTCTGTGATCAACTGATGCAGGTTAACAAATTGGTGTCTCTTGGGGTTGCATTACAATTAGAGTTGACTACATTAGACGACGAAAAATTCTCCAAAGCGATTACCACTGTTGCAAGTGACAGCAGGTAATTTTTACCGATCTCAACTATGCTGTTATTTAATTATAAACGTTTTATAATTTGCATGATTTATCTTCTTCCTCTCTTATATTTTAGTTATAAAGAGAATATGCTGAACTTACGCTCGCTGATTAATGACAAACCACAAGATCTCCTCGAGGACGCAATTTGGTGGACCGAATTTGTAATACGTCACAGAGGTGCACCACATCTGCATTCTACCACAGCTGACCAGCCATGGTACAGTCGACAGGACATGGACGTTGTTGCATTCATTTCTGCCACATCTGTAATAGTCTTAGGTATTACACTTGTAATTTCATACAAATTAGCTAAAAACATCTACGTCTGTTCTGTAGGCTCAATGGATGTGCAAAAGAAGATTAATTAAAATAAATCACGTACTGATGCTGTATCAGTTAACACATCTTGTGAAAGTTATAGACTCAGTGTATCGAAGATATTATTGGCACAATATTGAGTTGTATGCTTGTTGTCGATGAATTTCTTACAAGCAATAAAATAGTACCGTTCCATGCTGAATTGTATCATAACGATATCATCTACAGAAATGTGAACAGTATTGTTGAAATCGACGTTATACGAGTGGTTTCAGGGCATAATATCGGTCAGTGAACCACTCGTCGTTCCTAAGAGCTCACGACGATGTTATAGTATTTCCTTATTTTTGCAGTATTCTTATTTGAGGGTACCTTGATATGCAGTAGTCGCTCAATAGTACTGAGCAATTTATATCTTCCTTTGCCGAACAACCGTGACATTGCATAAAATACGTTACAAAATCGTTGTTGTATCTACAGACCCATCGATGATTTATCTTTACTGAACTGTAAGGCGATTGATATCAGTTTCCTCTGCAACAGAAAATGTTGAACTTCATATAATGGTTTAATAGGTTGAATTTTTGTTTTTCGAAGATGTGAAATTATTGCACTCTCTTCAGAGATCCTCAGGTAAAATTAAACAGGTAGCCTGCACCAAACGGTATTGCTTTTCCTTTATCGATCCAAAATTCTTTTAGGCCAATTACGAAAAGTTTTTCATAAATGTATAAATATTATATATTTATTATAAAATAAGACACGCAAAGACTGAAACCGAATCTTAGATTCGGTAGGTACTACTTGAAATTCCCTTGCGTAAAAAAAAAAAAAAAAATAATATATTCCCAAGCCAATAGTTTAATAGTAACTATTGAAGTCCTGCAGTGGTTACAAATACTGCATGCTATTAAGGATACTAGTATAAATATCAGTCCAATAGTCTTTGGGAGTGTATATTATTGCATTCAATAGCATAGCTCGTAGAATTCAATATTTGTTAGTAGTATAGGTATGTACTGCAGTTCATAGTGTAACTGCTGTGTACCAATTATATTCTGCAACGGAGCATACTGTGGCTATGAATTTACACTATCGGGAAATTTTTGCAAACATTTACCGACATCAAATATATATGAAAATATTTGCATCAGAAATAGGAAAAGAAAACATTGCGTGAAAATGGAATTTCATAGTTCATTGATTTTGAAAATGGTGAGATCCAATCCTGCAGGTTAAAATTGTGGAAAATCTTGGATCATTTTTCCCACAATGATATCCATATCCATGACTAAAAAAATTTACATCAGAAGATTGGGTTGGTAATGAACGCAGACTATGATATTGCAATCATTTCACGTGCTCGATTAGTCTTTTACACGACACGTCATACGACATGGAGGTGCTTCGCAATAGCCGACGAGCCATGGTAGAGTCGACAGGACATGGACGTTGTTGCATTCATCTCTGCCACCTCAGTAATAGCCTTAGGTTTTACAATTTTTATTTCATATCGGTTAGTTAAAAGCATTCTTACCTCTACTGTTAGCTCACTCAATACAGAGAAGAAGAATAATTAAAATGAGTCACTTCAGTACACAAGTATTTGTATTAATTGTACAAGTAATTGTATATCGGTCATTACAATTCAGTCCAAGTTAAATTAGTAACTTAAGTCAATATATTGATTGAAGGAAGTACATTCTTAAACGATTTGGAATCCCGTCGACTAACAACAAAAAATGCAAATGTTCAGTACGACATACACTCCGGCTACATTATTCTTATCGTCGTTGAATCGCCTTATAATCAAAAGAATCCTAATCAGACTTTTTACCCGTAACCTCATTAAAACGTACATGTATGGAAAAATACAACCTTGAGTCAGGTCTTTCGCTCAATGTATTCGATTTATAAAGTAGACTCATCGTTATATGTATATTAATGACCAAGATAATCTGCATATCAGTTACGCGCGCAGACATTTTGATAATTTCCGATTTGGACTGATTGTGAGTTACACAACAATAATGGCACCTACCTACCGGTTGTTAGTTAATTTTTCGGTGTTCCTGATTGATATCGGCTTTATCTACAAAAAAAAGTGTCGTCTTTGACATGGGGCTATTTTATAAATTTGTTAGGAATGGTACAATTATGGTTTTAACACATTTTGAATGATGTAGTACTGCTACACCCCTCGGAGATATATTCAGCTAGAATTAAGAAGTCTGTCCACCCTGGACACTAACGACACTAACGTTTGACTTTGTAACAATTTTTTACTATTACGTTTTTTAATGCTATAGAATAAATGATGAGTTATAAATATCAGGTCATTTATGTGCTGCTTTTTTTTATCGGTACACAATCCTTTTAGACCAATGAAAATTTAAACATTATACTTTCATGTGATTTGCATTTAACCTTTTACCTCATCAATGGCTAGCACGAGACTTCACTGATTCTTCAAGGTTTATTAAAAGAGGCGAAACGCAAATGATAAGATTTTGAGCCATCCAGAATTACGGAAACTGTATTCACAAAATAGTGATGACAAATTTGGCTTGATATTAGTGAAAATGCTTTGGTAGCCCACTTTTATACCTCTGGCGAAAAGATTTGACTTTCACATTTCAAAGCGAATCAAGTCTTTTGACAAGGTATTATTGAATTACATTTAAGTTATGAACCTCTGAACCAACTGTGCAACAAAAAAGAACAAATTTTTCACCGTGAAGTAAACAGCTGTCTTATTTTTCGGAATATAGGATCTTCAGAAAATCTTAGACGAAGTTACGTAAGTTTTTTATACATGAATCTTGGAAGTAACATCCGAAGCAACAGGCTGACTGATGAAGCGGGGCGTGAGTAAGGGACAAAACTCCCTTACAAAGTGATTTGGAAGTTTGAGAATGACGTATTTCTAGGAAAGTCAGATAGTGTTTTAATCATTGAATGGGCCCAAAAGCAGGTTATTTAAGGTAACTCAACATCCTATAGCATAAAGATGACTAAAAATGTATTACAATCAACAGAATTCAATTTTTTTTTTCTTCTATTATTACTTACCTCGGATTAGCACATTCGAATTTGCAGACCTTCATACATCAAGGAGGACTTCTGAGCACAGAAAAAGCCCATTCATGACGCTGTTCCTCTAATTGAATTACCAGTTTCTTTTGATCAGAAAATACAGATTAGTAAATTAATGTCTTTAGGCGTTGCAAAGAAACTTGAGATCTTGAGAAGTGGGAATTATCTATTGGAAGTGATATAAGCTGTTACACTAGACAACAGCCTGAACTTTATTTTCACAGCCATTTTATTAATGTAACTAAAATAATTATGCAAACCTACTCATCATCCTCATTTACATTATTTCAGCTATAATCAGAGAATGCTAATCATACGATCGCTACTCAAAGACAAGTCACACGATACGCTGGTGGACAGAGAACGTGATATGTCACAAAGGTAATCCACGCATGCGATCCTCCACAATCAATGATACAGACGGCAAGACATGGACATAATTGCTTCATTTTCAGCTAGATTTTTCATAGTTACAATTTCAACATTATTTATATTATACCAATGTTTAGTTAACGGTATTCGTGCATCAACCAACGTTTCAGTCGATAACAAGCAGACAGAAAATTAATTCGGCATCATAATGAGGCAGCAATAATTATTAATGACAGTCTGAATGGACTGGCAAATTTATTGGACAGGGCCGAGAATACTAGTTCAATAATTTTTAGTTAAATTAAGTATCCGTTGATTCATTTGTTATATCATTTTCAAAGCTATCAATGATGGCTTAAAGTTAGAATGGAATTGTAATTTCATAGTTGGACGATAGTGCCGTTGGTGTTGAAGCTTACGTACCTATATCTGTCACAGAGGTGGCGAATTCAATTGGCACAAGTGATGATACTATAAATAAAATAAAACACCGATTTATTGAAAATAAGTAAATTTATACTTGTATTCGTGTACGAGACTATTGATTCATATATTTGATACAGATGAATTTACTTTTATGTACAAACATATTTTATCCATTTGTTCACCTATTCGTTTTGTTCCGAGTTTGAACGAAGCGATCCCCTCCAATTTCTTTCTACTTCGGCTGAATAGAACCAGGACGGAACGAACTCAAGGTTCCGAATTCCTTATATTTACAAAACTTCTTTTGTTTGTGAAATTCTTTAAATTTATCGTATTTTTTAAGAAGTAAAGAGATCCCGGCTGTAGCTTTGAAACGTTACAACTCACCTTAATTCGCATGTTACAGCACTGTTACATTTCTAATGCAAAAAATATTCGAGTGCGAATGTATTACATTTATTTACACGGACATGTTACTCCGAATATTTCCCAATTTTATTCATACAATTCTACAGCCTTTCAATATGCCAGCGACCTTCGTTACCCGATAACGAAACAGTATTAGTCGTGGTATTATAGCAGCAAGATCGTAGTGGTCGAACTCGCGTTTAAATTCAAACCATAAGAGATAATCTCGCAGACAGTCATACAATTTAGGAGATAGCGGTTCATTTTATCAGTAGAACGGCTCAAGTCAGTTGCCCCTAAGGCGTAGTATAAGCTGCACCATGTTCTGGCGGTACGCGATAACGGTCGTAATTTTTTCTACGATTTTTTTAAAATTTGGGAATTGTTCTAGAATACTAGCCATATGTCCCAGAGCTTCGATAAGTCATCAAATTGTGTTTCGCGGATTGACCTTAGCCTTGAACAAACGAGGCCATGAGGTTGTCATTGTTACAACAGATCCCATCAATGATCCAACGTTAAAGAATTATACTGAAATAAACATCGATATTCTCTACGATTCTAATTTGAAGAAACCTCCAGACACGACCCATTGGCTAAAATTTTTCCCAACGTTAGCTATCATGACAAATATTCAAACGGAGGAAGTCCTGGAACATCCAGAATTGAAGAAGCTATATGCTCCAGATAGTAATGAAAAATTTGACTTGATATTGCTAGAATTTTTGTACTGGCCCGCCCTTCTGCCTCTGGGTAAACGGTTCGATGCACCAGTCATAGGTAAGCAAACAAGATAAATCGTTATTCGAGGGTTCATTTCGTATCTATTTATTTATTGTATTTATCTTATTTTTTCTTTTTTCTTTACAATATTTGAAACGTCAATAAGGGTCAAAGTGATTCGTGACTTGGATAACGATATTAGATACTTTTTATTTCTAAGGGTTGTCGCCGATGGGGCTCTGCGTGAATGTTCAATACGCGCTTGGCAATCCAATAATGACGTCACATCCTTCGAATTGGGATCTCTATACAAATTCGGAATCAATGTCATTTTTTCAGAGATTAGATAACTTTATAACATTTTGGAAATTTATGTACTTTTACAAGAACGTATTTACACCTGCACAAGCGGAAATAGCACGGAAATATTTTGGAGAAGACATTCCAGATCTTAGTGAATTGGAAAAAAACATCAGTTTAGTTTTTGCTAATCAACAAACAGCGATTTCCTTCGTCAGGCCAAATGTTCCAAAAGTTATTGAAATAAACGGCTTTCACTTGGCAAAGCAGATCAACCCTCTACCTGAGGTAATTTCAAATTAAGATCCTTTTAATGTCAAATTAGATTAAGATTGCCAAACATCCAGACGAAATTTATATTGGTATGATCAACTATCACACTGCACACCATTATAAGATTCTTCAATAGGTTTTTTTGGACGATGACAAAGCTCCGTCGATAATATTAATGAAGAGATAAATGTATTTTGGGTAAAATTTTTCTCAGGAAATGATCAAGCCCGGACGATAACATTAAAGTGATAAATTTGTTTACTTTATATCCTTCTATTCTAGCTATAATAGGTAGTTTGTGAGTTCTGATTGAAAGTTCCTTCAATATTCGATAATCTAATACTTCGAATTCATTAATAGAATCTTCGTGAAATCTTGGACGAAGCTACGCAAGGTTTTGTGTATATGAGTCTTGGATCAAATATGAAAAGCAGCATGTTACCAAATGAAACGCGGGATGAAATCACGGCTGCATTTTCAAGACTACCATACAAAGTCCTCTGGAAATTTGAAAACGATGTTCTTCCTGGCAAACCAGACAATGTCCACATAATGAAATGGCTCCCTCAGCAGGACGTGTTAGGTACTTAAATACAAAAACCATTATTTTATCAAACTAACTGATTGCACTTATCGAGCATTGAAATTCCTTAAAAAAAAATTTAAAAATACTTGTTATCTTTTACTCAGCGCATCCCAATCTGAAAGTTTTCATATACCAAGGAGGTCTTCAGAGTACAGAAGAGGCCGTATCTAACGCCATTCCGGTTGTTGGGATTCCAACTTGGGCCGACCAGAGAATGCAGATTGATAAATTGGTTTCTGTTGGTGTAGGAAAAAAATTATCTATGTCTACGATAAATAGAAACAATTTAGAAGAAGCGATCCTCACTGTCGCGACTGATAGCAGGTGAAATTATTGAAACCGAGTAACTATTCCGTACGACAATTGCAGTTATTATAATTTTTTCATTGCTTGTATTTTAGCTACAAGGAAAACATGCTGTACTTGCGCAACTTACTCAAAGATAACTCCCACGATCTACTAGATAATGCAATTTGGTGGTTGGAACATGTGATCCGTCATAAGGGTGCTTCACACTTGCATTCTAGCACAGCCGACGAGCCTTGGTACCGTCGACAGGATATGGATCTGATAGCTTTTATATCCGCTATATCTACCATAATTTTATGTATAATGTTGTTCATTTTTTACAGATTTTTAATCAGTATCATTAATGCATACAAAAGACTATTAGATATTAAAAAAAAAAAGAACATTTAACTTTAAACATTTATTAAAATTTTGACCTCATTTATTTATATTCGAACATTCTTTCAAGCAAGTAGATAACAGCTGTCTGCCTAATAAGAGAAGCAAAAGTATGTTTTAAAAATTTTCCACAATCGTGTAATTATGTTAAATTAGTCTTGGTGCTTTTTATATGGACACACTTGTATTACTGAGTGTATTTATCAGTTACTCGGTTGTTTAATTTAAGCAAGAGATAAGATATTGTCACAATTCGAATAGTATAAGCAGCAAACAGCTGTAATGATATTGTGAATATAAATTACGTAACTACGATTATTAGTAGAAAATTACTTCGACTTACGAACTGTAAGAATTATAACGTTTTTACGCATCGCGAGATTGGTTCAGTGTTCCGTTGATTCGTTAGATTTTTTTTTACCGATAATATACGTGTTACAGCGTCTGGAATATTTCTTTGGCAGATTAGATAACCCAAAATGTACATACTTGAAAAATAAATAAATAAGCAAGTATAAATATAATAAATTCTGTAACGTAGGGGTAAAGTGTATATATATAAATGAATAATATTTAAGAAATGAAAATAAGAATCGGATAAATTTTTTTAAAACCTAGGATATAAAATTATTTAATTTTTTTTTTTTTTGTTACTTTACCTCTTTTTTTGCGAATAGCACATGAGTTATATTTTTTTATTATAGATCATATAACTTGTGTCGTATAATATGCTACATAAGTTACACAACATATGTGATACAAAGACCGAATGGCTGTTGGGCTATACGGCATTTAGAGGTTCACCCTAACGCTGCAACGCTAGGGTTCGCTAGGGCGTAGAGAAATATATTTGATTTCCGATATCATTTCTTATTGGACCGCGAAATCTGTAAATAATACTTGCATTGTTTCGGACGTAAACGATTGCGATATCTTATAATTGCCATCGAAATATTTCCCCTCGATTTGGCGTTTCGCGGTTATAACGCACAGCTGTAATTATAACGAAGGCTATAATAATCATTCAACGTCGAGATATAGGTATATTTATATGTTGGGCTTTTCTTTTCTAGTTTTTTTTTTTTTTTTTTTTTTTCAATCTATGGCATACCGATCAGCACTTATATTTCCTGCCACGGCGTTATGAACTTATAAATTCCCAAAGAATTTACCGGTTCAACAATTTTTTTTAAGTATTAAACTTATCTCATCTCATCTCGATCGTTAGATCGATATTCTTTCACTTATATCCCAATTTGCTGCAAGTATATTTGTTTTACAATGAAATCAATCGTGTCTAAAATATATTCAATTGACGGTAAATAATTTTGGTAATCTGGGAAATTGTTTGCACAGCGAAATAAGCTATTCGTGGAATTTCGCAAATAATTTCTGTAAGGGTGGGTCGCATTGCTGTGCCTCGAAAGACAAGAAGGTTATAGGTGTGTAGTATGAAAGCGATGCACGCGGATAGACGCCGACACGGAATGCTGGAACAGAGGTCCAAGGTAAATTCTCTGAATCCCGGTGCATTAGTCGTCGGAAAAGCGACGAGGAGGATATTGGGACAATCGCATGGGTTGATCGGAAGAGTTGAAATTCTATAGTAATATGGTAGAGCGCGCTAATGCGGTACTTTTCCAATCGAGAAGTTTCCATCGAAAATTCCAAACGTTTGCCAAACAGACGGAGCAAAAAGTAAAGGAATGCGACGAAATTGGACAAGGTGAGGTACTAAAACGAAGCCGAAACGTATTAAAGGTTTCATTTCGACGTCTATCGCAATGTAGACACTCGTGTCACACCTGTGAATCGTTATTTAAATTAGAAATGTCATCGAACGAGTCGAGAGGCGAGAGACGAGAGGCGAGATATATTCCAAACCTTGAGGTATTAGTACGCGCGAGAGCTTCCCGAGGGTTGTTTAAAAAGAGGGATGCCTGCAAGGGATGGGAGAAGAGAAAGAAACGGAAAAGGAGATGGAGGAGGAGGACCATGATATACGTAAGGCGCCGAAGAAGACTGCGGCGAGACCAAGTAATAGGTAGATATTGCGAAGCCCGCGGAGAGTGATAAAAGTAAATCCCATCCCGTTTTTCGTAGGTTCGCTAAAATTTGCGGGCAAATTGCTTACTAGACCCGTGAGAGAGAAAAAAATAATGAAGTTCGTGCAATAAATCAGGAAGAAGTAAGCCTCGATCTTTTATCTGTCCGTATACGAAGGGGAGACATTGTTAGTACACCTGCGTATACGTCTTACGAATCACAGAATTTTACCCTGCGAATTTATATCGTCGTTTGATAAACTGTCAGCCATTATTTAATATTTTTTTTTTTTAAATCAAAACCCATTCTTAAATCTGTTATTTTTACACATATTCATTTTATATTAACGCACAATTTCAACATTTTGTCAAAGCTTTAACCTGCATTTCGAATTTTCACACGATCCGTAAGAACAGCTTTCCGACCTTTTGCACTTTATACGTCACAGTATTATGCATAGACAAAACGCTCCTCTGCTTCAGAACATTTCGTATCGATATTCCACGTAGCTTCACGTGTATTTGAACCCGTAGTTGCTGCACAGAGTTCAGTTTGATTTATACAAGAATCTCTTTGCCGTCTGTTTGGAGTTCTCTATGCGAATAATGCATACATATACGATAGTTATCCTCTTAGAAATAAAAAGTGATGTAAAAAGAACGAAGGTGTGTCACTTATGCGTCTTTCACAGCACGATTTCTTGTCACTGAGTTACAAACGATGTTCCACCGGGATAGATGTCTAAACAGATTTTTATCTCAGCTTATAAAATAGTGCGACAAAATCATTTTATTCAAAGTACCGGAATCTGAAATCGGTAAAATTTCTTAACACAATACTTAATTCAATTCTATGCGGGTATAGATTTTGGTTCACATATACCAAAGTCTTTATATATCTACTTGATCAGAATTGGATACGTATGCTCTAACTTTTAAACCAATATAGAAAAATATAGATAAATTGAATGAAAAGTTTTGCACAGTTCGTTGACTCTTCTGAGTCGAAGAAAGTCCTTCGCGTCGGAGTAACTCTTTGCTTTCGTTTGGATGGACACGGTAATCACTTTACCGGAGGACGGCTGCTAATGACGTTACTGGGTGCCTACCCTTTTCTTTTGTATTCCGAACGACCGTAACGAACTTCGGACAAGACGGAGAATTGAATTAGGCTGAAGCTAACTACTCGCGGAAATTTTTACCGATACACACACCGATCCATGGTAAAATTCCTAAACTTTTTCCTAATTCCGTATAGGATCAATGGACAGGGATCATGCAATTTATTTTCTCACTATCCATGGCACCAAACGCCAAACTGAGAAGTGTCGATTTCAGTATCATTCTTTCAAGTGTATCACATCTTTTTTGTTGTTAAAACTGTCGGAAAGTGGTGAGGATAAGTTAAAAGCCATAAAATGAAGAGCTTAATCCCATTTCAATGATCCTGCACCTCAAATACATTGCATAATCAGTAAGCCTTTGCGTAAAGATTAAACACAAATATCTTGAGTATATTTCCAGCCATTTCTTATATCTATTCTACCGGTATACAGAATAGTGGCAAACCACGTCTTTCTGGATGCCGATTGTACTTCGGTGCGTATCGCTTGTCGCTTGTGAAGAGTTCTTCGTTGATATTGTCCGGCAGTCTACGTTTCGATGTCAGTTCGCGAAAGTATTCTCCTGATGATTTTAACGTACGTGGTCTAGCTGGATCTTCGAAATCCACGTAATACAATCCGAACCTTGTCCTATATAAAAAAGATAAGTTTCTTGAATAAGGGTAATAATGATTTCAGTAGAGTCACTATCTGATTGAGTACGACATATCTTAGCACATTTTTATCAAATGATCATAATCGAAAAAAAAATCCTTGATCCTTCCAACAAAATGACACTTCCATTACCTATTATTGTCATAATATGATTGTAGAATAAAAATTGAACTCACGCGTATCCGTCAGTCCATTCGAAGTTATCCATAAGACTCCAGTAAGCGTAGCCAGTTATGTTTATCTTGTCTTCGTGAATTGCCTTGAGCAATTCGCGCAGGTAACGATGAACATACCGTACTCGTTCTGGGTCATCTGTCTTTTGCGAATTATCATCGGCCCAACCATTCTCCGTTATTACGATCTCGTGATCACCATATTCGTTTTTTATCCACCGAAATAATTTTCCAAATTCAGTTGAATTTTCCTGAATAAAAAACAAGTGGTATTACGATTTCATTTTGTTAAGTTGAGAGAGTCTGTAAAATGTACTTAAAATTTTTGACTTACATGACTTTTGAACAAATGAACAAATACTTGATTAAACAATTATTCTAATTACCTTCAACCAATGACACCCAGATTCAGGCCAACCTAACTCGTCGTTCGACGTTCTCATGCCAATATCGTTTTCCCATGAGGGCTTCGTGGTATCTGGATTAGGAGTGACGACCATCGATGTATACGTGTTTACTGCAATGAAATCAGCAGATCCCCTGATCAAATCTACCCAATATTTGCTCAGCTTGGGAAGTCGAGATCTTGGAAATCCCTGCTGAGCACTCTTCTCTGCTATGGCATCCTTCATTATCTGAGGATAGTCACCCTCCTTGCTAAATATCGGATGAGCAAACCATCCGAACTTGAATTGTTTTGCTTTCTCAGCGAGATCTGCATCTTCAGGGGAATTCGGATGAGGAGTATATGCGAACCAGTGGATAACTATTGTTATACGACCTAGTCAATAATCGCAAATATTAGCTATGAGTAAACCATCCTAAGTATGAGCGCCGAACAAAGTGAATCCTTCAGATATTATTTTTGGGGTAAAACTGATAATGATGAGATTTTATTTTAATGTGATGGTCCGAAGTATTGTACACCGTATAGTTAGATATTTATACCTTTTTGCTTGCTTCGGTAGCTCTCGTTGTACAAGTGATAAGTCTTTGCATGAGCCTTGAGGATTGTTTGAGCACATAGGTAAGGCACAATGCCAGGAGAGTTGACACGTGGTGCTAAACCGTTTCCACCGTATCCTAGTTCGGTAATAACCCAGGGCTCGTTGAAGGTGAACCAAATTTTCACCTAAGAATTACATTCAGGAATCAAACATTCATTGATTTTCGTGAAAATTTTTTTAATCATGGAAACTAGCTTAGGTTTGTACTTACCCTGTCACCAAAATGCTCAAACAATACTCTGGCGTAATCCACGAAGTAGTCGATCAAAACTTCGTTTTGAAAGCCTCCCAGTTCTTGCAGAGGTTGCGGTAGGTCCCAATGGAACATCGTTACCCAAGGCTCAATACCCCGAGCAATCAGTCCGTCAATTAGATTATTATAATATCGAATTCCATCTGGATTAATTTCATTCGCAAATCCTGTCGGCAAAATACGTGACCAAGAGATGGAGAAACGATAGAAATCCACCTACATCAAAGCACGGTGATAATTAATGATAAAATTTTATTCAAAGACTTGTACGGAATATTGTTAAATCATATTTGGTAGCTCATTTTCACGAGGATTCATCTTGAGTTTATTTTTAGAGATACTACGTTGTACGTACTCCGAGTTTCGTCAACATGTTGATGTCTTCCTCATATTTGTGATACGAGTCACAAGCAATGTCGCCGTTATCCCGATTGGCAATACCCTCTGGATAATTATGGGTTAGATGATCCCAAATATTTTCTCCTTTTCCTAGAATTCAAGATTTTCTATTACACAAACCATACAGTTTTATAACATTAGGGTCAAGCTTCTTCAGCCTGTGCTTTTCTCAGCCAACGATTAGCAGAATTCAATATTGATTTCCGCAAGATTTCATGATCGCTAAATGGTATACAAGTAAATAAATCTCAACAGTTTCAATTTCAACTACCTGAAATAATCCAGAATTCATCACAGGGTGGTGGATGGTAACGGCGATTAACTGAACGTTTCTGACAATCTAGTTTAATTGATCACTTTGGTGGACGTATACATCTAAGTTTTCGAAAATTTGCGCAAGATCGAGTTTGTACAGTACAACGATAGTCTGGAGTAAGACTATTTGAATATACAAGCGTTTATTTGATTTTTAGAATTTATTTTTTGTAAATTCAATATCACAGCTCTTTTCATGAATATTGTGATATTTGTATGTCATGTACATATGTTCCATCAGGTAAAAGTTGCACAAAGTTTACAGAGTTATTCGTGTCTCGTTTGGTATGGAATAACTCATATCTTGTATTCGGCGAAGCGATCATAAAAGAGAATAATTAATTTATTCAGCTAATAATACAGCTGTACACTTTGTCGTCCCTCGTTCTGTAAAATGATATCTTTGAAAAATCAAGTCACTAACGCTTGTCGACGTATCTAGTATAATAACGTAAGTATGTTCCCATTGAAATGCGCCTTACGTAAGACTGTTATCAGAAGTGTTTAAGCGATTACCGTCACTAGCCACTTCAGTGTGGTGAATTTTTCGTTATTTCAAGTACAATAAAGACAAAAAGTATACTTTAAATAAACGAAGAACTGTATAGCAGTTCTAATCTAAGAAACTTTATTATTGTAATTAATGGATGAGTTATAATCGTTCCAATTAATGTTGCAAATGAAACGTTCAAATCAACAATATGGTATCATTTGATAACAATTCAACAGCGCCATTTGGTTGCAAATCGAAACAAGATCGCTTTCAGGGATTGGGATGATGTTCTATGATTTATCACCTCTCGATTTTTCTTGGTGTCATGATCGAGTTAGAGATTTTACTTAATTATTGAATTTTCTTACTCACCCCCTGCATTCCAACCACCTTCTATCTGATACGAAGCTGTCCCAACGCCCAATTTAAAACCTTCAGGAAACACCATATGTTTCGGATTTGCCATGTTTCCAGCCTAGATAAATCGAACGGAATGGATTGTAATGTATCAAGACTGTTTCTACCAAGATATCGTGCGTAGTATTCAACGGAGTAGGGAGAGCGACGTACAACGACAAAGAGGGTGTAAGTAAAAACGACATTATCGCGCTGCTCGACAGTATTTAGACACCTGTACTGGTCGAATGGTTCGTTAGCTAACTACTACCGCTATCCGGCTAACTCTTTTGGTAAATCATTCCTTCCGTCTTAGAAGAATAATTATTTAGAATCACTTTTACTTTAGCATCAAAGAAATGAGATATGAATTTTAGATATAGAGATCGGGATTTTAACTTGCTTTAAAAACATATCGCGAGAAAAACAATCTGACACATAAAAATTTAACTTCAAAAGCTCACGTCCTTGTTAAGGACAGGAAACTGCCAGCTTTAAACAAATTACGGTTTAGCACTGGGTAATATTAGTCCGTGTCTGAATTAGTAACAAGTTTTAAGTCTGGAAAACAGTTTCGACTTTAAAAGTCCAGTTCTGTTTAGTAAAGCAAAACTCAGGGAGATAAGCTTGATTTTCCAATTCAGCTCCATCATTCAAGTAGCAGGCTTGATTATACTCAGTTGAGTACTTTTAGGCTTAGGCGAGGCCAAAAGCAAGTAAAAAGAAAATAAATGCAACATCCACGCACCTCTGTTCTATTTTTAATTAATTAACAATTAATAGAAAAATCACAAAGTTTCAGGATATTAAATTTACATAAAGTTTTTCAAGCACGTCCTAACACATTACAGTTTGAAAACGGATTCACACTTCATGTTACATGCAACGATTTTCAATGCGCTATCGTGGTCGTGGGTATTGGTGGGAGATAATCGACCGTAGGTAAATAATACCTGTACTTTTACCAAAGTTGATAAAAATTTTTTAAAACGTGTAGGCAGTGCCAATTTTGTGAAACACGCTATTCAATATCTCGATATTTTAATGTTGTTAGATCACTCACCTTGTTTATATGAAATTAGGCTTTCTCTGTTTCAATGATATCAAATTATTGTTCATACGCTCAGAGGGCAAGTGATACCTGCTCACAAAGTGAACAACTTGTAAATAAAAGTCATCGTCACGTGTTATCTGGTATATAAATCAACTAAACTCATAGATAATCTAATCTATTTCCACACGCCCGAATTACCTTATCTGAACGGTGTCCGAAAAATTACGAAACGTATCGCTCCTCATTGATTGTGTTTCCAGACCCAGTATCTCCGTACCTATAATGGACTTTGCAAAAATGTCTCTGCGGGTTTGGAACACATCGTATATAGAATAGTTTATGATAACGAAGGTAAGGTAGGTACGGTATGGATAAGTCTAGTTAATGATCATCCGTGTAAAAAATACCTAAAACTTGCAATCGATCTCCTTGTTTATTACATGACATCTGACTAATCATTCCAAAACTCAAAATATCAGAGGACTTATGAAATATAGTGTATGGCCTTAGCATACCCCGTTATTTCTTGTGCTGAAAATATCACGCCGAATATTCTAGGATCAGTGAAGCTGGAATCTATATCCATCAATCATTTGCTTATCCATTCCTCAGATAGAAGCGCATAATACTCCTTGATGCACGTTGCTCGATCACCTATTGACATATCTTACGATTTGTTATCATATGAAATTTGTTATTCACTGACAATCATTATTTATTTTTTTATTTTTTTTTTCCTCCTTCGTTGAAAACCGGCTACGAACAACGAAGCAAGATTGGAGGATGTCATGTCGTCAGTGATGTCAACCTTGTCGTAAAGAATTCCTATAAGCAAATTATCAAAATATACAGACATAGATGAACATATCAACCGCTCCATTTTATTTTTCCTATCCTACTGGAACGCCGATATCAACTAAATTTTTGTAAAAATATGTAAAATTAAGTAAATTCTGTATCCGAATTAGTACATGAAGATTGTTACATGGCTCTATCGGTATTCCAATCATTAGTATCAATGTGCACCTATGATATACCTAATTGTCGCGTACCTGTCCAACTGCCAACGCTATCTGTATCATAAAAATTGAACAAGCTGTGCGTGAGCTACGTACACATGTGGTAACTAGTCTCTACTTCAGCTGAGATAGGATTATAGCATACTTGTACACATATATATGTTTTACGAATAGATCAACGACAAAAATTATTTTTAAGCTTTGTTATAGGTTGTACGAATGTGATACAGTCGATTACCCTGCAATCTCACTAGTTGCATAAACTGATTCCGAAAACAGTAGTTTATAATAGTTTGTAATAGCGATAAAAATGTATAAATATCGTTGTGCGATGACATACAATTTTGTACGATTAACAAAATATGCGTTGTTCTGTTTCTGCAAGGTGCGGTTGATTTGACTGACATGTGAATTAATAAGACGATGATTGGAAAGATACAAAAATCGCAAGGAATCAGATACATATAGGTGAAATAATTTACTCAATTTCCAGAGAGTGAGTTTCTTTAGAGTATCATACACATGAACCTATGCGAGTGTAGCGAGTTATGGAAGAAAATGAAGAATGGTAAAACGAAACGATTGAAAAGAATCAGAAAATACTTTTGCTTTGTGTTGATAAAACGATTCCTTTATTTTTGCTATACATTCGGGCCAAAGCTAATTAAGCAATGATAAAACCGGAAGTATGAAGGTTCGAAACTAATTACTACTTCAAGATTACTGTCTTCGGCATACACGCGTTATCTAAACAACCGAGTAATTGCCTGAAAGGATTGAAATACTAGGCTGAAGTTTTCGAGTTCGAATGACTTTCTTCCACCACTCGACGGACAATTTAGGAGTCCTCGTTCTGGCTGGATCCTCAAAGTCGACGTGTAAGAGTCCAAATCGTTCTCTGTAAAATAATTTTTAATCATTACAGCCATTCTCCATCGAAAGGATTGTGTCATTTTGCTCACCCGTATCCACGACTCCATTCGAAGTTGTCAAGTAGACTCCACAACGTGTAAGACGATACGTTACACCCATCTCGTTTGATTGCTATAATAAGTTCCTTCAAATACGCGTAAAAGTAATCAATTCGCTGATGATCGGTGAGTGTACCCACATCAGACACGCCATTTTCCAGTACGTAGACAAGAGGGTTGTTGTATTCATCCTTGATCTTTCTAAGGAGATCCCCAAAACCGAACGGTGTTACCTGAAATCGACGGACAAAATTTGGTCAAGGATAAACTTACGGAAATTTTTATTAAACCTTTCCACAGAAAGATTGAAAATTTTTTTGATAATAACCCTGAGCCAATCACTACCCGTATGAGGCCAACTTGGATCCTTACTGTCGACTAATCCACTGTCTAAAAACCAAATGCCTGCCTTATCCGGTACACCAGGTTCTACAAGCACAGTGGTGTAGTGATTCAGTCCAAAGTAATCGGAAGTTCCTCTGCCAAACGGAAACAATATTTGAAATTTAAGTACACGAAAAAATGTTAAGAGTTTGTTGAAGTTTATCGATGCTTACTTGATGTAATTGATCCACTTTCGAGAGAATGTGGGTAACCGTGATCTAGGATAACCTTGGGCTTTGCTATTACGGGCAACATTGAATTTGATAATTTCAGGATAATCACCGTCTGTAGAGAAAATTGGGTGTGCCATCCATCCACATGAGAATTGAAAACTTGTTTCAACTGATACTTTGTCGCCAGGTATCTTGGCTTTTTGTCCGCTGCAGGGTATCGCCATCCCAATTTTTCCGTTTTGTGTGGGCCGGAATTCCCTGTCATAAATATGATACGCTCTAGCATGAGCTTTCAATACATTGTGTCCACAAAGCCAACCTCCAACAGGGCTCAGCATTTTACCTAAACGATTCATAGACGAGCTTAGAAACTTTGTTATTAATGATAATGTGAAATAAAAGGAATAATGTCAGGAAGATGATTTCAAAAGGCTTAATTCTTGGTATACCTGGAGCTTTATATGCAGCATCATACCCTTCTCTACAAAATGAAGCTGGCTCGTTTACTGTCGTAAATATTTTTACTTTAGGTCCAAGCTCTCTGAAGACAACCCTAGCGTAGTCCCCAAACCACTTAACAATCATGCTGTTGGTCCAGCCGCCTAGATCTTCGATGACCTGAGGATGGTCCCAGTGATAAATAGTAACAATTGGTTCAATGTTGTAACGGCGTAGTTCATCGATAAGATTTTTATAGTAACGAATTCCATCTTCACTGATTTTGTTCGCAAATCCGGTTGGTAAGATTCGAGACCAGCTCAACGAGAATCGATAGTGATCGAGCTGAATGAGAGATTTGTTTGACGATTAGTAAAAATAGTAATTCGGAGTATAATGTACAGAAATATCCACATCTGAATAAACTTACTCCAAGTTTTTTCACCCATGCAACATCTTCCTGGTATTTATGGTACGAATCGCAAGCAACGTCACCGTTGCTGTGGTCTTTAATACGCGATGGCATAGTGTGCGTGTACCGATCCCAACAATTCTCACTTTTGTCTACAAAATTCAGTTGAAGATATATTCACTTTCATTATACTTAATGTATCTTAAGTTATATAAATTGACAGTTGCAATTGACAATGACCTTTATGACCAACTGAGTTCATAGGGCACTGTACCGTATTCTATATAATGAGCCATTTAACCATCATTACCACTGACATTCCAGGCACCTTCAATTTGATACGATGCTCCACCAGCACCGAAACGAAATCCTTCAGGAAATGTAAGGTAGTCGTCATCAGCATCACAGATGACACTGATGAAAATATCGAAAACTTTAATTAACGTTCTATTTATTAGCATATCTAGTCTCAATATCTTCAATTAAAATCAATACTCACTATGAAATCAACAAAGAATACAGCATAAGTTTCCAACTTGTTGTAAAGGTCATGATGAAGCTTTTTCCTTACTTATCTGTGATTTTTTTTTTATTTCAATTATCAAATCTTGGGTTTAATACACATAAGTATTTAAAATCTATGTATTTGTAATAATCGAGAGATCTCTATTTTTTCGGTTGGCATTGAAAACGTTTTTTTTTTGTTAAATTGTGGAACGCGAATTTCACCCGCTATCACTTACGAAGCGCTCTGAGCAACTGAATGTATCTGACTCGATCACTAGCAGTTGAATTCATCTAGTCTTTATATCTTTTGTAAAGGAGAATATCTAACAAGCAAAGGTTATATCAATTATCACAGGCCAAGTTGCAATAAGAGGACAAAAATGTTTGAGTTATGGTATTATTGACTTTAATACAGTAGCGCATAACAAGATAATGAATAGCCAGACGAGGTGGAGAGTGTATTAATTGTACTGATTCTTTATATCAATAAGATATGACTGTCAAACCTCTTTTAAGTGCGTATTAATAATTGCACGTGGTAAATTCCTTATTTATAATTTATAAATAATATAATTTATAATATTTCTTATTATAACTTATTTCTGTATAGTTTTTACTACATTTATACATCCATCTATTTATCCCATTTCAGATACATAGAAAATATTTGTTAAATACTTTATATAAAAATGATCCAGGGTACATACAGTAAATTTGCATAGTTTCTATATTACTCATATAATTCAAAGTTCGTCTTCCTATATGTATATCGATTTTTCTCTTTGTCATTGTCTTAACATGCTAGACATCTCGCTGTCACTGAAGCAGTTAACGTCAATGGTCATTTGTGGGAAAATCTTGAAGTGTACGCGTACAGAGGACTTCCTAGCATCAACCTAGGTAAGAATTACGATTAGCAATTACATACATTGTTGGTAATGAGTGTTTACTTTAACGAGAGCGTAATACACATAAACCGCGTAGTTTCTCTAAAAATTATCAATAAGCTTGAATATAGATTATATAAATGTAATACTGCGTATTACCCCGCGATTCCGCAATTTACGTAAGCTGGTTCCGAAAATTTAGTTTATCATAGTAATAAAAATTCATAAACATCATTCGAGAATAATAAACAACTTAAGTCCGATTAGCAAGATATGCATTATTCTATTTGTCCAAAGTGATGTTGATTCAGCCTACACGTGAATTATTATAGTGTCGATTACTGGAAAGGTACACACATCGCAAGAAATCAGATACATAGATGAAATGATTTATTCAATTTGTAGGAAGTGAGTCTCTCTAAAGCATTATACACATGGTGGTGAGTTACGGAAGAAAATGAAAAATAGCGAGATGGAATGCTTAAAAAGAACAAGCAAATACTTTTGCTATATTTTTATAAAACAATGCTTTTATTTTTGCTGTACATACATTGGGCTCTTGAAGTCGTTCAAGAAAGGTATAAGGTAGTTGTCATCCGGATCATAAATGACATTAATGAAAGACCGAAAAACTATGATTAACTTTCTGTTAATTAGCAAGTCGAGTATAAATTTCTTCGATTAAACGTATTACGTACTCTGAAATCATTAAAGAATACAGCAGAAGTTTCCAACCCCTTCGTGAAGCTCCATGATAAAGATCTCTACCTCACTTTTTTCTTGTCTCAAGTAACAAATCTTGGGTTTAATATACGTACTGGAAATCTACGTATTTCAGATAGTCTAAAGATCTCTGTTTTTAGCTGGCACTGAAGGCTATTAGATTATTGTCAAATTGTGAAATGTGAATTTCATCTTTTATCACTTACAAAGCGGTCACCCACCAGAGCAGATAATATCTCGTTTTCATTTTCTTTATAAATTACGATATTCTACCACCAAAAATCACGTCAATCATCACAGGTCAAATGTCAAACTATAATTAGGGGTCAAAAATATTCGAGTCCTGCTATTATTGATACTGGTACAGCGGAGCTCAATAATTTATTGATTCACTATACGAAGTGCAGCGAATTATTTCTTCTGATTCTCTCCATCAGCTAGACATGACCTCCGAATCTCTTCCAATAATTAATCATTGCAACAACATGCGTCAGTTAACTGAACAGTGCATTGACATTTGCAAGAGTAATTATTATTTCCACACGTAGGGAGAAGATTGAATTAAAGTTTTATCGAGTCTCATGAGCACACATGGAATGATAAGTGCTTCCACAATATTTACATATTCTAACCAATAAATCAATGCAATCAAATCGATATTGAAAAATAACAATGGCTAAAGATATCTATTCTTCCAGAATGATGAATGTGGAAAACCCATGACGTAGATTTGAGTGTAAGCCCGTGCAAATATACAATGAAAAGCACATCATTATAACAATTCCCTATGGTGTAATCATTTAACCGTATTTGCACGAGTAACTTGTTAATTGTTAAACTTTTTTCATTAAATTTATACATTCATCTATTTGTCCCCTTTTCAGGTATATGAAAAATATTTGATAATAGTTCATACAAAAATGAGCCTGGATACATACAGTAGATTTGCATAATTTTCATGTTACTAATATGGTTCGTAGTTCGTCTTAGTACATCGATTATTATCTTCGTTATTGCCTGAACACGTTGGATATCTTGTTGTCGTTAAATCAGTTGACGTTTGATATTATAGTTTCGGAACATCTTGAAGTGTACGCGTACGAAGAACTTCTTCCCACCAGGCTGTAGATAGCTTAGCCGTTCTTGTTCTATTTGGACTGTTGAAGTCTACGCTTATGATTCCGAATTTTTCTCTATAAGTTTAAAATATGGAAATTTTACATTTAGAATTTCGTCCAGAAAAGAAACTGTGATGAAAATCTACTCACGAATAGCCCTCTTCCCATTCAAAATTGTCTAAAAATGACCAAATGGTGTATTTTTGAACGTTGCAACCCTCCTTATTTACGACTGTGATTAACTCTTTTAGGTATTCATAAAAATATTTAATTCGTTCATAATCCTCGATTTCACCACCATCGGAATATCCATTTTCAAAAACATATAATGGTGGGTTGTTATACTTGTCCCTTATCATTCGTAGTACATTGCCAAATCCAGCAGGAACAACCTGTAAATGAAAAATATTTAGACAAATTGGAATCTGAAGTATCTGAAAATTCCTGGTAGTAAAAAACGTTTGAATGATAATTACGTATAACCAGCTCGAACCGCCTACCGACCAGCTAGCATTTATAGCATCAATTATACCACTATCGATAGTGTATATGCCTAGTTCTTCATCGGGATCGAAAGTAGGCATACCGGACGTGTAGTGATTTAGACCAAAGAAATCAGACGTTCCTCTGCAAAACGATTTCGAGAATGTTTAATTCTTGTCTGGCGTGTTGGGCCAAGCCAATTTGGTGTATTTTAGCGAATTGAATGATTAACTATATACGAACTTTATGTACTCTATCCATTCTTCGGAAAATTCTGGAAGACGTGAGAACGGCCAACCTTCAAGTTTGCTGATCATGGCTATTCTTGATTTCATGATTTCCGGATAATCTCCGATATAAATTGGATGCATTATCCAACCACAATCGAATTGGAAAGCTCGTTCGATCGAATCAGTAGTTGTGTTTTCTCCTGTGACCCATCCACGACAAGGTGTCAGAAGACCTATTTCACCCTGCTGTGTTTGGCGGAATTCTTCATCGTAGATGTGATAAGCTGTCGCGTGAGCTTTCAAAGCGTTATGTGCGCAAATATAATGTCCCATATTTTCTAATGACTTACCTATAATGTAAGAGTTTCATTGTTTAAGGATTTTGTTTGAGTTATTTTTTATCTGTCATATAAATTCTGCACATTTTATTACCTGGAGCTTTGAGAGTAAGGTTGTAGCCGTGTTCGCACAAAATTTTTGGCTCGTTAATAGTGATAAAAGTTTTAACCATGGGTCCTAATTCTGTGAAAATAACTCTCGCGTAGTCTGCGAACCAGTCTACCATAAGTTCGTTCGTCCATCCTCCCATCTCTTCAAGAATCTGAGGATGATCCCAATGATACAGAGTCACTATGGGGGTAATATTTTTAGCCAAAAGTTCTTCGATCAAATTTTTGTAATATTGAATTCCATCCTTGCTAATTTCATTTGCCAAACCATTTGGTAAGATTCGTGACCAGCTTAATGAAAACCGATAGAAATCAACCTGAAAAATAAATTAAGATATAAAAGATTTCACTTAATCGATATTATCGAGCTTCTAAACTGACCCCTAGATCAGAAAGCCATTCGACATCTTCTTTGTATTTATTATAAGAGTCGCAGGCAATGTCACCGGTACTTCCATCTGATATGGACTCTCGCCTGTTGTGCGTGAACCAATCCCAAACGCTTTCTCCTTTGTCTACGAAAATTCGAAAGAAAAAATCGTGGCTAGTAAAATAATCGTAGTTGTACTTCGGACAGGGAAGCAGTGTAGCTAATTACCGCTGGTATTCCAGGCCCCTTCAATTTGATAAGATGCAGTCGCAGCTCCTATGGTGAAATTCTCAGGAAAACTAAGACTCGAGTCTTGAGATTGACAAGCTCTACAAAAATTTTCAAATTATGATATTATACCCGAGTTTTAGAATGTTAAAACGACTTACTTTGTAAAGATTATACAGCAGATCGCAGTTATCCAGATGTGTTTCATGACGAAATTATTATATTCTTTTGCAATGCTTCGTCACTCTGAATTGAGCAATCGAATCGTGTGCTGGAAATCTTAACAGAGAAAGCGGAATCCTTTATGGATACTCGATGGACAGTAGTCTGTTGCTAATACCGAGATGTTCTTACGATGACCACCTGGATTATACATGTTGATTGATTGCTTCACTAGTACGATATCTGCGATAAGATAAAATTTTCCAACTCAATAAAATCCAGTGGACAGTGATGGCTCTCAGAGAAATTTAATCCAGAGCAGAGTCTGCTGTTGATGCCTAAAAATATTTTCACGGTCACTACCTTGATTGTAGATCTCGATTTGTGATTTCACTAGTTATTACCGCCGTGATTTTAATGTATATTATATAGCATCATACCTAACCTTTGCCATGGGCAAAGCTTCCATCGTTGGGAGTTGCAGTTATCTAGCACTTACCTTGTCTTAACGTTGTTTTACCACATTGGTGTTATTCAATCAACAAATATTATCCAGAAGTATGTGGATTGTATTATTCGCGGTGTTTTTCCGTGAGTGAGATATGGTATCACAATATCGGTCAAGTAGTTACTTATGAAAACAATAACATGTAACATTTATATTCTTAACGAAAGGTGTACTATATTGCAATAAATGCAACAGATTTATATACTAAGCTCTTTTTTCATAAAAATTTAACGGGTACCTTGTACTGACAATAAGACCACGTTCCAATTATGGAGATCTTTATCATTTCAATGTATCATATTTTTGGTTTTTAGTCTGAGGTCTAAGATTGAAAGCAAACGGAGTTTATTTGAAATATAGAAATGAAGAATAACGCATTCTGGGTCAACGAGCCGGTATTTTTAAGATGTTGTTAATGTCGAAACGGTATTTATTTACTATATGGTTGCACGTGAGAATATCATTTTATTAATCGTGGATGATGAGCTAATGTGTGTTTATGTGGAAGAGATGTAACATTCTGCCTCGTGATTGGAGATTTGCATACGCCAGTGTGAAGATCAATCAGTGGAGCTATTTACAGAAAACATATTTCAAGCTCATCGTTACCTCACATCTCCATAAAAATCTCTGTAATAGTAATTAGTTCAACGCCGTGAACATTTTGTCGTGATTATAACGGGCTAACTCTAATTATTATTTGTGGGGATGTCTTGAAGTTCACGCGTACGAAGGACTTCTTGCCACCACCACGTAGATAACTTGGCTGTTCTTGTTCTGTTCGGACTGCTGAAGTCTACGCTTATGATTCCGTATTTTTCTCTATGAGTTTGAAATATTGAAGTCTTAGATTGCGAATTTTATCCAGAATAAAGACGATGATAATATACTCACGTATAACCAGCTTGCCATTCAAAGTTGTCTATGAGTGACCAAATCGTGTATCCTATAATGTTGCAGTCATCTTCAATAGCTGTGAGCATCGACTCCAAGTACTGATAATAATAGCTGATTCGATCATAATCTTCCAATTCACCAGCGTCGGGATATCCATTTTCAAGAACAAACAATGGTGGATTGTTGTACTGGTCTCTAATCATACGCAATAGATTGCCGAACCCTTCAGGTACAACCTGAAATCAATTGACTACGTTCAGTATCACGATTCGAAATGTTCAAGGTGTCATTTCCCAGTACGGATTTGATGATAATTACGTAGACGAAGGTTGAAAAGCCACTTGTCCAACTCGAATCTGTCATTTCAATTATCCCGCTGTCAATAGTGTATGTGCCAAGTTCTTCAGCTGGATCGAACACGGGTATACGGGATGTGTAATGATTGAGGCCAAAGAAATCGGATGTTCCCCTGCAAGATGATTACGAAAGTGATTTATTCTTATTTAGTGTGATGTGATATTTCAGATGACTGACTGTATACGAACTTTATGTACTCTATCCATTCGTCCGAAAATGTTGGAAGGCGTGAGAAAGGCCAACCTTCGAGTTCACTGATCATGGCTATTCTAGTCTTCATGATATCCGGATAGTCTCCAATGTAGATAGGATGCATAGTCCAACCACAATTAAATTGAAAGAATTGTTCAATGGAAGCTTCAGTTGTATTTTCATTTTCTACCCATCCGCTACAAGGTGTTAGTAATCCTATTTGACCTCCTTGAGTAGAACGAAATTCATCATCGTAGATGTGATACGCTGTCGCATGAGCTTTCAAATTGTTATGCAGACAGAGATAATGCCCCATATTTTCTAGTATCTTGCCTATATAAAAATGTTACCGTTAGAAGAATTCGTATTTTCATATAACCTTATTGTTTCGACATAAAACTTGCATATTCAATACCTGGAGCTTTGCTGGTGCCGTTATATCCAGTGCAATGTATTCTAGGTTCATTAATAGTGATGAAAGTTTTGACCAAGGGTCCTAATTCCCGAAATACGATTCTCGCATAGTCAGCGTACCACGTCACCATCATCTCGTTGGTCCATCCTCCCAGCTCCTCGAGAATCTGAGGGTGATCCCAATGATATATAGTCACTATGGGGGTGATATTTTTGGCCACAAGCGCTTCAATCAAATTTTTGTAATACTGAATCCCATCTTCGCTAACTCGATCCGCGAAGCCAGTTGGTAGAATGCGCGACCAGCTGAGTGAAAATCGATAGAAATCAACCTGAAAAGTGAACAATGTAAATAAATTCAGTTGATCGATATTATCGAGTCTGCGAACTCACCCCTAGATCTGAAAGCCACTGTACATCTTCTTCGTACTTATTGTAAGAGTCACAGGCAATGTCCCCGTTGGAACCATCGGTTATATATTGAGGCGTGTTGTGTGTGAAATAATCCCAACTGTTTTCTTCTTTGTCTGTAACATCAGCATCACGTAATAGTTTGTAAAATATTTATTATTGTGGCTAGGACATGGAAGCAAGAGTGGATAATTACCGCTAGCATTCCAGCCCCCTTCTATTTGGTAAGACGCTGTCGCACTTCCTATGATCAAATTCTCCGGAAAAGTAAGATTCGCGGCTTGACATCGAGAAACTCTATAAAATTTACCAAATTATAATAATATACTCTTGTTATTTGACATTGTTACAACTTACTCTGTGTAGATTATACAGCAGATCGCGATCACACCAAAGTGTTTCATGATAAGATTAAATTCTTTTCTTCGTTAGTTCTTCCGAATCCTGGTGTTAAAATTCGGCTGCATGCGGAAAGATCTCGATAACCAGGCGAATTATCGACGAATAGCGACAGTTTTATGACGTACGAAGCTTTTATAACTGCCACTTTGACCACATATCGCTTTTTATAATTTTATCGGTATAATATCAACGATTTTTAATCATTGTTCGACCTGTTGTTTGAGTAGAAATTAGATGGCTATCAGATATGTTCATGAATTGGACTACTGTCCAATTTGATTGGGAATCATTTTGAATTGATATGGTAGTGTAGTTAACCTGTCAATCTCTAGGTTCATTACTTCCAACAAGGTGGGCATCGATATAAAGTCCTACGTTGGAAAGTGCAAATAATATACTGTTGCCACCGAACATCGCATGTTATTGAACCTGATGAGTGTGACTGACAATGAGAAGTCATCAATTGCCGTATCACCGCATCAGAAGCCTCTGTACGGTGATCATTAAATAATTAAAATGGCTCTACCTGAAAACACCTATGTGTATGACCAATAGCCCATTAAAACTCGTCAAAAGAACTCTAGTAAGGAATCATCATAATGTCATAATGAATCAAATATAATTTGCTAGAAACAAAGGATATATAGATATAATACAATAACCTGATTGCTACACAGCACAAAATTGAAAAAATATTCAGAAATTGAAGTACGTGCACTCAATGGATGTAAAAGTAACTTGAAAGTCATTTTGTAATACGAATCGTTTTTTTTTTTTTACTTCTCGAATGATCTTTTGCAAATTAGTTCAAGATCACATTCACGAATCACTGCCCATGCTGAAGCATTGGAAATATAGTGTCATGACCAGCGCACAATTTTTCGGTAACTGTTGTGTGTTAAGGGACTTTCTGAAGCTTCCGAGTACGAAGCACTTCTTTCCACCAACTTGCGGAAAGTTTAGATGTCCTGTTTCTCTCGGGACTGTCAAAGTCGACGTTAAGGATTCCAAATTTCTTCCTATACAAATGAATATGGAAATAATGTGATAGGTTCAAATGGTAACAAGTGAAATTGCAATAATGTACATACGTGTAGCCGACACTCCATTCAAAGTTATCCATTATACTCCATATTGAGTATCGTTGAACGTTGCAGCCATCACGTTTAACAGCTATGAGCATTTCTTTCAGGTAAGAATGATGGTATTTAATTCTATTATAATCGTTGAATTCGCCTTCATCGGAGTATCCATTTTCAAGTACGTATACCGGAGGGTTGCCGTAATCATTTTTTATTTTACGAAGTACGTTTCCAAATCCGACGGGTACAACCTGAAATGATAAAAACTTCGAGTCTTTAACGATTATATTAATTTCAATTTCGTTTAATAATTACCCATAGCCAATCAGTTGCTGATATAGCCCAGCTAGGATCTGAGCTGTGTATCAAACCCTCATCGCTGTTGTATATTCCGAGTTCCTCGGCGGTATCGGGAGCGATAACGTTACTGGTGTAATGATTTAGTCCAAAGTAGTCAGCTGTTCCGCTATAAATTGACGAATTAGATCGTTGTCATTTTTAAAATAATCAGAAACGTGTGAGACTTTAAATTGAAGGAGGAACATACTTGATATACGATATCCACTCGGGAGAGAATTCAGGCAATCGCGACGAAGCAAAGCCTTGGAGTTTGCTGATCTTCGCAATTCGGGTTTTCATGATTTCCGGATAGTCACCAATAAAAATTGGATGCATGAACCAACCACACTCAAACTGAAAGGCTGTTTCCGGAGAAATATTGTCACTGGAATTAACAGGGAAATATGAACTCCCCGAAAGTACCATTCCAATTTGACCCTGCTGAGTGGGGCGAAACTCTTCATCGTACATATGATAGACCTTGGCATGAGCCTTCAGAACGTTATGTCCACACAAATATATCCCCACATTGTATGATTCCTTGCCTGAAGTAAATTACCTCTATTAAAAAAGCTTTTTGGGATCGTTTTTTTCATTCATAACGTTTTAACAAAATGTCATAAATGGATTATTTAATGACCTGGGGCTTTCGATGTGCCGTTGTAGCCTTGCCCGCAAAAAACTTTAGGCTCGTTAATAGTTGAGAATATTTTAACGCTGGGTCCCAATTCTCGAAAAACAATTCTTGCGTAGTCTACAAACCAGTCTACCATTAACTCATTTGTCCACCCGCCCATATCCTCGATTACTTGCGGGTGATCCCAGTGATATAGTGTTACAATGGGTTGTATATCTTTTGCCAATAATTCAGAGATCAAATTCTTATAATACTGTATCCCATCCTGGCTGATTACGTTGCCAAATCCAGTCGGTAAAACCCGTGACCAACTGATCGAAAAACGATAAAAATCAAACTGAAAATTTAATAACGTTGTAAGAATTAGGGTCCCGATACATCGTAATCTCTAGCTTACCCCCAAATCTTTGATCAATTGTACGTCCTCTTGATATTTGTAATAAGAATTACAGGCAACGTCTCCGTTGCTCTCATCTGCTATAAACCATGGATAATTATGTGTCCAATAATCCCAAACATTCACTCCCTTGTCTAAAAAGAAATCAATAAAAATCCTGGATCTGCATTAAATCATGTGAGCTTAGCGTGTTGTTATCATAGATTTTGACAAAAGGGTATCGTTACCACTGACGTTCCAGGCACCTTCCGTTTGATAAGATGCAGTAGAGACTCCGATTTTTATATTTTCGGGGAAAGTCAAGCTGACAATTTCACAACTTGAGACGCTGAAGAGATACAGTTATTTATAAGAAAATAGGATTAAGGATTATGCGATGTGAGACTGATCTCCAGTATTCTGGAAAGGATAAACAGTCTGAATGGATTATAGATCAATTTTTTCATAGCCATGCATTTCAACTTTAATATTATAAACTTTGTCGAAATAAGTGATTTATTGTAGACGATGCACGCGTGATATGGATACTCGATGGACATTGGTCTGTTGCCAATGCTGAGATGTTCTTATGATGACCGCTTTGATTATACATCTTGATTGATTACTTCACCAGTACAACATCTGCGATAAGATAAAAACTTCCAACTTAGAAAAATCCGGTAGTCAGCGATCGCTCTCGAAATAATTGAATCAAGAACAGAACCGGCTATTGATGCCTTAAAACGTTTTCACAGTCATTACCTCGATCGTAGATCTCGATTTGTAGCTTCACTGGTTACCGCCAGCATTTAAATGTTTGTATAACATTTACCTAGCTTTCGTCATGGGCATAGCTTCCATCGCTGGTAGTTGCAATTATCTAGCACTTACCTAGTCTTAACGTTGTTCTACCATATTGGTGTAGTTCAATTAACAAATTTTATCAAAAAGTATGTGATTTGGATTGTTTGCTTTGAGTTTTCCCATCATTGAGATGTGGTATCACAATATCGGTCAAGTAGCTACGTATTAACGTTACAACATGTACCATTCATATTTTCAACGGTGTGCCTATAAGTACTGTCGCAATAAATGCAGCAGATTTACTAGGCAGTTTTTTCTATCGAAATTTCACGGGTACCTTATACTGACAATAAGACCACGTTCTGATTATGAAATTCTTTATCATTTTGATTTGTGATATTTTTGGATATTAATCTGAGCGAGCCTAAAATTAGAACCAAGCGGCGTTTATTTATGGCAAGGGAATAAAGGGTATCGCATAGTGACTCAATGAGCCAGTATTTTTCGAATGTTGTAAATGTCAAAACGGTATTTATTTACTATATGGTTGCACATGAGAATATCATTTTATTAATCGTGGATGATGAGCTAATGTGTGTTTATGTGAAAGAGATGTAACATTCTGCCTCGTGCTTGGAGATTTGCATACGCCAGTGTGAAGATCAATCAGTAGAGCTATTTACAGAAAACATCTTTCAAGCTCATCGTTACCTCACATCTCCATAAAAATCTCTGTGATGATAATTAATTCAACTCCGTGAATGTTTTGTCGTGATCATAACGGGCTAACTCTAATTGTTATTTGTGGGGATGTCTTGAAGTTCACGCGTACGAAGGACATCTTGCCACCACGTCGTAGATAACTTGGCTGTTCTTGTTCTGTTCGGACTGCTGAAGTCTACGCTTATGATTCCGTATTTTCTTCTACAAGTTGAAAATATTGAAGTCTCAGATTGCCAATTTTGTCGAAAATAAAAGCAATGATAATATACTCACGTATAACCAGCTTGCCATTCAAAGTTGTCTATGAGTGACCAAATCGTGTATCCTAAAATATCACAGCCATCTTCAATAGCTGTGAGCATCGACTCCAAATATTGATAATAATAGCTGATTCGATCGTAATCTTCCAATTCACCATCGTCGGAATATCCATTTTCAAAAATATACAATGGTGGATTGTCGTACTGGTCTCTAATCATACGCAATAGATTGCCGAATCCTTCAGGTACAACCTGAAATCAATTGACTACGTTCAGCATCACGATTCGAAATATTCGAGGTGTCATTTCGCAGAACGTGTTTAATGATAATTACGTAGAGGAAGCCAGCAGAATTAACTGTCCAATTTGAACTTGTCATTTCAATTATCCCGCTGTCGATAGTGTATGTGCCAAGTTCTTCAACGGGGTCAAGCACGGGTATAATGGATGAGTAGTGATTGAGGCCAAAGAAATCGGATGTTCCCCTGCAAGATGATTACGAAAGTGATTTATTTGTATTTAGTGTGATGTGATGATTCGGATGATTGCCTGTATACGAACTTTATGTACTCTATCCATTCGTCCGAAAATGTTGGAAGGCGTGAGAAAGGCCAACCTTCGAGTTCACTGATCATGGCTATTCTAGTCTTCATGACTTCCGGATAGTCTCCAATGTAGATAGGATGCATATTCCAACCACAGTTAAATTGAAAGTATTGTTCAATAGAAGCTTCACTTGTATCTTCATTTTCGACCCATCCCGTACAAGCTGCTAGCATACCTACTTGACCTCCTTGAGCAGAACGGAATTCATCATCGTAGATGTGATACGCTGTCGCATGAGCTTTCAAATTGTTGTGCAGACAGAGATAATGCCCCATATTTTCTAATATCTTGCCTATATAAAAATGTTACCGTTAGAAGAATTCGTATTTTCATAAGGCCTTATTGTTTCGACATAAAACTTGCATAGGCAATACCTGGAGCTTTGCCGGTGCCGTTATATCCAGCGCAATGTATTCTAGGTTCGTTAATAGTGATGAAAGTTTTGACCAAGGGTCCTAATTCCCGAAATACGATTCTTGCATAGTCAGCGTACCACGTCACCATCATCTCGTTGGTCCATCCTCCCAGCTCTTCGAGAATCTGAGGGTGATCCCAATGATATATAGTCACAATGGGTGTGATATTCTTGGCCACAAGCGCTTCAATCAAATTTTTGTAATACTGAATCCCATCTTCGCTAACTCGATCCGCGAAGCCAGTTGGCAGGATGCGCGACCAGCTGAGTGAAAATCGATAGAAATCAACCTGAAAAGTGAACAATGTAAATAAATTCAGTTCATCGATATTATCGAGTCTGCGAACTCACCCCTAGATCTGAAAGCCACTGTACATCTTCTTCGTACTTATTGTAAGAGTCACAGGCAATGTCCCCGTTGGAACCATCGGTTATATATTGAGGCGTGTTGTGTGTGAAATAATCCCAACTGTTTTCTCCTTTGTCTGTAACATCAGCATCACGTAATAGTTTGTAAAATATTTATTATTGTGGCTAGGACATGGAAGCAAGAGTGGATAATTACCGCTAGCATTCCAGCCCCCTTCTATTTGGTAAGACGCTGTCGCACTTCCTATGATGAAATTCTCCGGAAAAGTAAGATTCACGGCTTGACATCGAGAAACTCTATGAAATTTGCCAAATTATAATAATATCCTCGTGTTGTTTGACATTATTACAACTTACTCTGTGAAGATTACACAGCAGATCGCAATTACCCAGAAATGTTTCATGATAAAATTAAATTCTATTCTTCGTTATATTTTTCCGAGCCTAATCTTAACATTCGGCTGCATGTGGAAGGCTCTCGATGACCAGGTCAATTATCGAAAAACAACCACAATTTTATGGCATATGAGGCTTTTATACTCGCCACTTCGACTATATATCGCTTTTTAAATTTTATCGGTATAATATCAACGATTTTTAATCATTATTCAAGTTGTTGTTCGAGTGGAAATTAGATGGCTATCAGATATGTCGATAAATTGGACAACTATCCAATTTGATCACAAATCATTTTGAATTGATATGGTAGTGCCATTAACCTGTCAATCTCCAGGTTCATTACTTCCAAAAATGTGGCCGTTGGTATAAAGTCATATACATTAGAAAACTCAAATTTGCTGTTGCTGCTGAAAATCGCATGTTATTGAACCTGCTGATCGTGACTGATAATTAGAAATTATCAATTATGCAGTTTTTGAGTTGTAAAAATTGAAATGGGTTACCAGAATATTTCCCACATATGTTTTGAATGAAAAATAAAAATACCGACGAGCGATCTTTAAATAATAATATTCAGGTCTCATATCGTCGACTTGGGACTTTCAATGTGCCGTTGTAGTGACGCTCGTAACAAACTTTAAGCTCGTAAATTGTTGAGAATACTTCATCGCTGGGTCCTAATTCTTGAAAAATAATTTTCGCGTAGTCTACAAACCAGTCTACCATTGACTCAATCGTCTACCCACACATATCCTCGATTACTTTCGGATCATCCCAATGATGTATCGTTACAACGGGTTGTATATTTTTTGCCAGTAATTCAGAGATCAAACTCTTACAATACCGTATCCCATTTTGGCTGATTACGTCCCGAAATCCAATCGGTAAAACCTGCGACCAGCTGATCGAGAAACGATGAAAATCGAACTGAAAATTTAATAACGTTGTAAAAATTAAAATCCTGATACATTGTCATCTCTGGTCTACTCCCAATTCTTTAATCCATCACCATTACCGTTGACGTTTCAGGCACCTTTCGTTTGATGAGACACAGTAGAGACACCGATTGTTATACTTCCAGGGAAAGTCAAGCTGACAATTTCACAACTCGAGACGCTGAAGAGATACGGTTGTTTATGAGATTATAGGATAAGAGATCATGTGACATGAGATTGATAAGACTTGCCTTGTGATAATTATACAGTTGCTGAAAAAAAATGTCCCAAAAATTCTTCATGGTGTAGAACTACGATGAACCGTTTTCTCGTTGCTAGTACAGAATAATTGACTCGTTACTACGGAGATAAAATTTTCAAACATATATCACAGGCAAACAGTTGTTAGAACACTGTTCAATCATATTTATTTCAAACGTTTAATTACCAACGTATATGATTGCTCGTTACGTTTCCCACGAATTTCATAATCATGTGAGTTTTGCGATCTACAATATCAAGGTTGAACTTAACTTATCCATAGTTATGAAGATTATTTGAATAATTATACATAATGAATCGCAGTTTCATTGGACAAAATCTATCTCGATAGCAATTTGGCAGGATCAAAAATAATTAATTCGTCTATGGTCTTCGATCCATGACACTAATCTCACGCTAAGAGAGCTCATCTCCAGCATTCTGGAAAGGATAAAGAATTTGAACGGATCATAGATCTATTTTTGCGTACCCATCTATTTCAACTTCAATATAGACTTGATTGAAATATGAGTGATTTATTGCAGACGATGCAAACGTGATATGACACGAGTAATTTATAACTTCAGAAACCAAACAATGGCTGTATTATACTCTATAACACGTTCAGTTATCGGTATATCTTGTTCGTGATGCTGATTTCAACTCAATCAGATCTACTCCTGTTTGTAAGGATGGAAAATTTCAAGTTCGGCTTTGTAAAAAACAATCAATCTGTTATCTAAGATTTAAATTTGAGTTATAGCCTTCATGATTGATTGATAACGTAATCATATTTTATGACATCAGTAATCGACACACAGCTTAGGATTTTCATTTGAAGTTTCTTATTAGAAACCTTAATCTTATTGATGAAGATTTAGAATCGGATGAAATTCTTTTGGAATAATAATTACAATGATAACCAAATCCCTGATAAAAATCGGGTAAAACCAGATGTGATTGAATCAATGTTATGTCGCTATAACTTATCAAGAGGTATGTTCTGACGTACAACAAGCCGCAGGGTATCTAGAATTGCTTGTTGTTGGTCGAACTTATCGAATTGAACTGACAAGCCTGCCTTCTTATCTTCTCGAATTATCTTGTTTGTTTCAAACCTCGTGCTACGTTATTTCTAATCACTTCGATTCTTCCATGGCTAATAATACATACCTAGAATTTGATAATAGTTGATTATCACAATTGTTAACTCTTATGAGTCGACTCTGATCTATCGATATCAAGTTATTACTTCATTTAATAATTGAACCGACATAACTTATCATTAAGGTATCAACAGTCATGATCAATCATAAATTTTCATTCAATTGCCACTTTGCATTAAAATCTGTCCATGAATTTATACACGAAAATTTATTAGTTCGTTTCGATTTATTTACTGCACGAATATATATTCGCTTAATTAATTAATGAAACTGCAACTGAATAAATACTTTCAATAGATAGCGAATAATTTTACGCAACATATATTGATAAGATACATGAGGCTGTGAATTGATGCTTTTTTGTAATTACGGAAAATTGTTGTAAAGATTTTACGATATGTATTAATATAAAAATTATTTTCCTCGTTCATGAAACTAGCCGAAAAATGATTGAACAAAATAATATTATTTACATATCGCACTTGATAAAAAATGAGCACGAGTATGCATGATGTAGGAACTAGTAAAGTACTCACATTTTAGTGTTCAAATTGAAATTAATTATTGCTTTTACAACGGATCGTTTGACCAAGGATCAATAATAACAATAGGCCAAGTCATAGATCAATTATCGAAATTTTGTTTATTTTCGTTTTTTTTTTTTTTTTACATTTTCAATAAAAAGCCGAATCTTGTATGGAAGTGTAATGGTAAATCGTAACCTCATAACATCATGGACAACTCTGATTCTTAATGGTTGATTTATGCAAAAGGTAGATGATCTGGGTTCGTAATTTGCTCAGATTATTAATTTTAATGAAAATGATGAATACAGTTACTTGTAAATTATTATTTAAAATTATCGTCGTTGCCAAGGTAGAGTTACTGTACGAGTAACACTGTTCGATGGGACAGACTGAAGCTTGCGTGCTGCAATGACACTCGCCCACCAGGACGTTGATGCTTTAGCGGCCCTTGGCGTTTCGTTGTCGTCAAACTCCACGTGAATGATTCCAAATCTTGATCTAAAGAATTCAGTCCAGAAAATTGATGAATTGATTGAAAAATCTCTGAAGGTAATTATTTTGTTGGAAAAAGACGGAAATCTGTATGCTCACGTGTAACCAGCATCCCATTCGAAATTATCCAGAATACTCCAAATAGCGTAGCCTTCGACGTTACATCCGTCCCGTTTAACGGCTATCAGTAATTCCCTTAAATATTCATAATAATAACTGATTCGGTTGTAATCTTCTAGTTCGCCAGAGTCCGAGTAACCATTTTCCATAACCCATACTGGTGGGTTACCATACTCATCTCGAATCTTACGAAGAAGAATGCCGAATCCTGGAGGATACACCTGTACAATAATTGTGGTTAGTATTAGGCCCTAAAACTCATAACATTTTTACAAGGGTGGTTCGATCGAACTTTAATCATCATGATTACATAAAACCAAGCAGAAGTGGTGGCAGGCCAGCTCGGATCAACGGTTGTTAACAAACCATTGTCTTCAGTGTATATTCCCAACTCTTCGTCGGGATCTGGTGCAACAAGTTTTGATGTGTAATGGTTGACGCCGAAATAATCGTGAGTTCCACTGTGAAAGAAAAGTTGAACTATTTATATCCATGAGATAATCTAAGGTTTGGTATATACTGAGTACGCATGTAATTGCATATTGTATGGGTACACGGTTCGGAACTGACTTGATAGTAGCTATCCATTCTTCCGAAAATTCGGGAAGACGTGATCTTGGATAACCTTGATATTCGCTGACCAGTGCTACTCTTGTCTTCATGATTTCTGGATAATCTCCAAAGTAGATCGGGTGAGCCATCCATCCGGCGGTAAATTGAAATGCGGTTTCCGCAGACACCGTGTCACTGGCGTTTGCTGATATGTATGAAACTAATGGATACACTATTCCAACTTTACCCTGCTGGGTTTCACGGAACTCGTTGTCGTACATGCGATAAGTCATGGCATGAGCCTTTAAAACATTGTGTCCACAAAGATACTTTCCAATATTGTCCGGTATTCGTTTACCTAATAATTAATGTATAATTAGGAGATTTTGATTCATCTATTTGCAGTTCAACTTCTTTCATAGGACATTGTTGAATACCTGGTGCCCTTGGATTAGCGGACGCGTCTGAGTAACCATCAACGCAGAAGGAATCAGGTTCGTTAATGGTTATCCATCTCTTGACATCATCCCCCAGTGCTTCGAATATTACTCTAGCATAATCCACGAACCAGTCTACAATCAGTTCGTTCGTCCATCCGCCCATGTCTTCGATAATTTGTGGATGATCCCAGTGATACAGAGTCACGATGGGCTCGATGCCATTCGCCACTAATTCCGCGGTCAGATTTTTGTAATATTGCAGCCCATCTTCGCTAATTACATTTGCAAATCCAGTTGGAAGGACGCGTGACCAGCTGATAGAAAATCGATAAAAATCCAACTGAAAAATTCGTAATGTTTGAGTAATTGTTCATATAGTACTTGCTGAAAAGTGAACGTACTCCTAACGATTTTATCCACTGCACGTCTTCTTTGTACTTATGATATGAATCACAGGCAACGTCTCCGTTCCTTCCATCTGTCATATACTCCGGATGCTCATGCGTCCACACATCCCAAACATTTTCTCCTTTATCTAGACGAGGTAAGATCATCGTGTGTAATAAAATGGTAATATTTTTGCTTCATTAAAATCGAGAATGAGTTATTACCGCTGACGTTCCAGGCTCCTTCTACTTGGTACGAGGCACTGGCGGTTCCTATACGGAATCCACTTGGAAAAGTGAGGCTTACCACATCGCAGCAAGATATCCTGAAGAAAATTCACGTTGAACGATATTAAACTACAGTCAATTAGCACATCGGAAGCGTTTGAAAATACTTACGCTCCTAAAACCGTACAGGCAATCGTAGCAATCAAGTAACGCTTCATTGTTGAACTGTAGTCACTTCGAAGATCGACGATTGGCTTTATATCTGACTTTATATTGGCTTTATATATGAGAGCTAATATATTTGCTATCGACAAGATCTTAAGCTGTAAGAGATTGCTATCTTCATAATATACCGGCATATTTGTGATTGATATAAGTAGCTGTTACTGGCGTCCAAGAACCAAAGGCTATTATTATTAGCAATCTAAAGTCCTCACTTTCATTCACATTAGGAGGGTAAAAAATCACTCTCCTTAAAAAAACTTCAAGTAATCATTTACATATTCACACATAATTTGTTCAGACATTCAAGTAGCATATTTACTCTACTTTGAAGAGGAAACTGTGAATTCTTGGACAAATTTGAAACGAAAAAAAATTGCTCAAATACCTGTAATTCAAATGATCGAATAAAATGAAAAATGACCTCCCAGCGAATGTGTGTTGCACGTATGAACTTGAAAATTTCTTGTAGATCATCAACTACGTCCTACACTATCAGAAATATTCTTTCTGTTGATTAAACTGCTCTAACGACAATTAACTAGAAAAATATCACGTGCCAGATAAATGAGTTTGAAAAAGGAAATGGGTATGAACCGGTAACTTATTTTATTGTTACCAAAACATGTTTACAGCATATGGTTTTATATTGCACAAACTTAGTCGCGACGGATCGTATAGCTAATCATAACCAATAACAGACATACAAGGCACAGTCAAAGGTCGGTTATAGGAATTTGTTGGTTCACGACTCGTTCACATTGAGGTTGGATAAGCCAGTCAACCTTGGATAAAAAGTTGATGGTGGATTAAAAATTCATATACAATGCAAACGTATGAAAGAAGTAAATGACTTAGGTGCTACGTTGGATAAAAATGACGATTGCAATAGCTGATGGATGATTATTTAAAATTATCGTCGTTGCCACGGTAGGCTTATAGTACGAGTTACACTGTTCGTTGGTACAGATTGAAGCTTACGGGCTGCAACGACACTCGCCCACCAGGACGTTGACGATTTGGCGGATCTGGGTGTTTCATCGTCGTCAAACTCCACATGGACGATCCCAAATCTTGACCTTGAGAATTTAGCCGAGAAATTAGACAAATTCATTTTGGAATCGATAAAGACCATCATTTGGTTCGAAATAGACGAAGTTCCGTATACTTACACATAACCATCTTGCCACTCGAAATTGTCTAGAATACTCCAAATAGCGTAGCCTTCGACGTTACATCCGTCTCGTTTAACGGCTATTAGTAATTCTCTTAAGTATTCATAATAATAACTGATTCGGTTATAATCATCCAATTCACCGGTGTCCGAGTAACCGTTTTCCATAACCCATACTGGTGGATTACCATACTCATCTCGAATTTTTCGAAGCAGATAACTGAATCCCGATGGATTCACCTGTACAATAATTATATCCAGTTTAAATCCCCAAATTTCTAATATTCCTTTCAAGATGATTAAATAATACTTTCGGCACTATAATTACATAAAACCAGTTTGAACCAGTGGCAGGCCAGCTTGGATCGTAGCTCGTTATCAAACCCATATCACTGTTGTATATTCCGAGCTCTTCGTCGGGGTCGGGCGAAACGAGATTTGATGTGTAATGGTTGACGCCAAAATAGTCGTGAGTTCCACTGTTAAATAAGAACAACATTACTTGCATCCGTGAATGCGCGTTATTATATATTGTAGGGGTACACGGTTGAGAACTAACTTGATAATAGCTATCCATTCATCTGAAAATTCGGGAAGACGCGATCTTGGGTAACCTTGATATTCGCTGACCAGTGCTACTCTTGTCTTTAAAATTTCCGGGTAATCTCCAAAGTAGATCGGATGAGCCATCCATCCGCAGGTGAATTGAAATGCGGTTTCTGCGGATGCGGTGTCACTAGCGTTCGCTGATAGGTACGTAATTAATGGATATACAATTGAAACCTTGCCTTGCTGCGACGCGCGGAATTCTTCATCGTACATACGATAAGTCTTGGCATGAGCCTTCAAAACATTGTGTCCACAAAGGAACTTTCCAATATTGTCTGGTATCACTTTACCTGAAAACCAATGCGTACACTTTCGTGATGTTTTTTTTCCGAATTTTAATCTGAGTTGTTCAGTTTTTTGGTGTATTTTCTGACGTTCAGAACTTATCACTGAACGTGTTAATACCTGGCGCTTTTCGAACGCCTGCGTAACCACCGTCGCAAAAAGAGTTTGGTTCGTTAATGGTTATCCATCTCTTGACATCATTTCCCAGTGCTTCGAATATTACTCTAGCGTAATCCACGAACCAGTCTACGATAAGTTCGTTCGTCCATCCGCCCATGTCTTCGATAACTTGCGGATGATCCCAGTGATACAGAGTCACGATGGGCTCGATGCCATTCGCCACTAATTCCGCGGTCAAATTTTTGTAATATTGAACGCCATCTTCGCTAATTACGTTGGCGAATCCAGTTGGAAGGACGCGTGACCAGCTGATCGAGAACCGATAAAAGTCCAACTGAAAAGTTCGTAATATAGACGTTATTCTTTATCTGGTTTCGTGGAGAATTAAACATACTCCTATGGATTTTATCCACTGCACGTCTTCTTTGTACTTGTAGTATGAATTGCAGGCAACGTCTCCGTTTCTTCCATCGACTATGTACTCTGGATGATCGTGCGACCAGACATCCCAAACATTTTCCCCTTTATCTAGACCAATTAAAATCATCATTTACAGAGTTTTCGAAATATTCTCCGGTAATTAATGCGAAGGAGGAGTTATTACCGCTAACATTCCAAGCTCCTTCTACTTGGTACGAGGCGCTAGCTGTTCCAATACGAAATCCACTTGGGAAAGTGAGGCTCACGACATCGCAGCAAGATATCCTTAAGAAATTCATCATTGAATGATACTATCCTATGTACATATATACACACAAGTTGCATATCAGAAATTTCTCAAATTACTTACGCTCCAAAAATCGTGCAGGCAATTGTAGCAATCAGGTAACGCTCCATTTTAGAACCAAACTGGCTCCGACAATCGGCAATTGGCTGTATAAACGCGAATTTATCTCTTATCGACAAGATCTTGAGATTCCAGAGATCAGAATCTGCATAATGTACAAACAGAAACGTTGGTGCCGCATGAGAGGGGCCCCTATCTGTTGCCACCTGAACCTGGATATACGATCCCCACTATTATTTGGAACATTCGGTCAAATAATTCGCTCTCCCAACACGTACCTATTTAAAATGTTTATTTATTTAATCACAGATGATTTTTTCAGACATATATCTAATATACTTACCCTAAGAGTAGAAAGGTCTGACAAGTAGAGGGTCAGGTTAGTGTTTCATCGAATTCGTTCAAAATTGGAGAACTGGCAAAAGTAGTTCATCATAAAAACGTCCCTAAATCATTCAGCATGACGATTTTTAACTGTATACTTTAAGAAATATATTTTTTTTTATCAAGAAAATTTTTTTCACCATGTAATACTTCTTTTGGGACGATAGTCTGGTAGGTTTGCTACTCTTCTTACAATCTCCGCATACGAAAGCAATTTCGTATATAAATTTTTGAAAATTTCTGAATTTGAAATTGAGGAATTCTTATAATTCGTTGAACATATCTTACAGTATCAGAATTAATTACTTTGTTGATAAAACTGGTTTGAAGACAATTAACTAGACAATATAACATGCCACATACGTTTCGTTATGAAACGATTATCTAATCATATTGTAAGAAGGATTATAATATATACAGAATAAATTTGAAGATGAAGAATTGACAGTTCCAATTAGTGTTCACAATTTTATATTTGCTCAAAATTGGTTACAACGGATAGTTGGCAAATAATAAGCAATAAAAAACACATATGGGACAGTCATAGGGTTATCGGACTTTTTGCTTTAATTCATTTTCACAATTCCAATGAGCCCCTAAACCTTGTACAAAAGTCTGATGGTATGTTATAGTTTCATATTTCGGGATAACTGATTCCGCATGCAAAAGAATACAACAAATGAATGATTTTAGGTGCGTTATTTACTTGTATTCATCACGTTGAATCAAATTTGTAATTACAATCACTTATGAACTATTATTCAAAGTTATCATCGTTCCCAGGGTAGACGAATAATGCTAGTAATACTGTTGGTCCGTACAGACTGAAGCTTGCGCGCAGCAATGCCACTCGTCCACCAAGAAGTTGACGATTTGGCGGATTTCGGTGCTTTATTATCATCGAACTTTACAGGTATGATCCCGAATCTTTCACTATAAGATTGAGTCCAGGAAATCGACAGATTCGTTTTGGAATCAAGGAAGATCATTATTTTATTGAAAATAGATAAAGAATATTCTTTCTGTTGATGAAACTGCTATAACGACAATAAACTAGAACAATATCACATGCTAGATGAATGAAGTTGAAAACGAAAATAGGTATGAACCGGTAACTTATTTCATTGTTACCAAAACAAGTTCACATCATATGATTTTATATTGCACGAACTTAGTCACGACGGATCGTATAGCTAATCATAACCAAATAACAGACATACATGGCACAGTCAAAGATCGGTTATAGGAATTTGTTGGTTCACGACTCGTTCACATTGAGGTTGGATAAGCCAGTCAACTTTGGATAAAAAGTTGATCGTTAATTGAAAATTCATATTCAATGCAAACACGTGAAACGAGTAAATGGTTTAGGTGCTACGTTGAATGAAAATGACAATCGTAATCGCTGAAGGATGATTATTTGAAGTTATCGTCGTTGCCAGGGTAGACTCATAGTACGAGTAACACTGTTTGTCGGTACAGATTGAAGCTTACGGGCTGCAAGGACACTCGCCCACCAGGACGTTGACGATTTGGTGGATCTGGCTGTTTCGTCGTCGTCAAACTCCACGTGGACGATCCCAAATCGTTCCCTTTAGAATTTAACCAAGAAATTAGATGAATTTCTTTTGGAATCGAGTGAGATCATTATTTAGTTCGACGTAGCGGAAGTCACGTATACTTACGTATAACCAGCTTGCCATTCGTAATTGTCTAGAATACTCCAAATAGCGTAGCCTTCGACGTTGCATCCGTCTCGCTTAACGGCTATTAGTAATTCTCTTAAGTATTCATAATAATAACTGATTCGATTATAATCATCTACTTCACCGCTGTCGGAGTAACCGTTTTCCATAACCCACACTGGTGGGTTACCATATTCATCTCGAATTTTTCGAAGCAGATAGCTGAATCCCGATGGATTCACCTGTACAATAATTATATCCAGTTTAAATCCCCAAATTTCTAATATTCCTTTCAAGATGATTAAATAATACTTTCGGCACTATAATTACATGAAACCAGTCTGAAGCGGTGGCAGGCCAGCTTGGATCAAAGCTTGTTATCAAACCCATATCACTGTTGTATATTCCGAGCTCTTCGTCGGGGTCGGGCGAAACGAGATTTGATGTGTAATGGTTGACGCCAAAATAGTCGTGAGTTCCACTGTCGAATGAAAACAACATTATTCGTATCCGTAAGATGATCTAATGTTTGTTCCATATTCAGAATGCAAGCAATTGTATATTGTAGGGGTACAGGGTTGGAAACTAACTTGATAATAGCTATCCATTCGTCTGAAAATTCGGGAAGACGCGATCTTGGGTAACCTTGATATTCGCTGACCAGTGCTACTCTTGTCTTTAAAATTTCCGGGTAATCTCCAAAGTAGATCGGATGAGCCATCCATCCGCAGGTGAATTGAAATGCTGTTTCTGCGGATGCGGTGTCACTGGCGTTCGCTGATAGGTACGTAATTAATGGATATACAATTGAAACCTTGCCTTGCTGCGACGCGCGGAATTCTTCATCGTACATACGATAAGTCTTGGCATGAGCCTTCAAAACATTGTGTCCACAAAGGAACTTTCCAATATTGTCTGGTATCACTTTACCTGAAAACCAATGCGTACACTTTCGTGATGTTTTTTTCCGAATTTTAATCTGAGTTGCTTAGTTTTTTGGTGTATTTTTTAACATTCAGAACTTATCACTGAACGTGTTAATACCTGGGGCTTTCAGAACTCCTGCGTAACCACCGTCGCAAAAGGAGTTTGGTTCGTTAATGGTTATCCATCTCTTGACATCATTTCCCAGTGCTTCGAATATTACTCTAGCGTAATCCACGAACCAGTCTACGATAAGTTCGTTCGTCCATCCGCCCATGTCTTCGATAACTTGCGGATGATCCCAGTGATACAGAGTCACGATAGGCTCGATGCCATTCGCCACTAATTCCGCGGTCAAGTTTTTGTAATATTGAACCCCATCTTCGCTAATTACGTTGGCGAATCCAGTTGGAAGGACGCGTGACCAGCTGATCGAGAACCGATAAAAGTCCAACTGAAAAGTTCGTAACACAGACGTTATTCTCTATTTGGTTCTCGCCGAGAATCAAACATACTCCAAGGGATTTTATCCACTGCACGTCTTCTTTGTACTTGTAGTATGAGTTACAGGCAACGTCTCCGTTTCTTCGATCTGTTATGTACTCTGGATGATCGTGCGACCAGACATCCCAAACATTTTCCCCTTTATCTAGACCAATCAAAATCATCATCTATAGAGTTTTCGAAATATTTTCCGGTAAATTATGCGAAGGGGGAGTTATTACCGCTAACGTTCCAGGCTCCTTCTACTTGGTACGAGGCGCTAGCTGTTCCAATACGAAATCCACTTGGGAAAGTGAGGCTCACGACATCGCAGCAAGATATCCTTAAAAAATTTGTCAATCAACGATATTGTCCTATGTGCATACATACACACAAGTTGCATATCGGAAGCTTTTCGAATTACTTACGCTCCAAAAATCGTACAGGCAATCAAACCAATCAAGTAACGCTCCATTTTAGAACCAAACTGGCTCCAAATATCGGCGATTGGTTATATAGACGCAATTTATCTCTTATCGACAAGATCTTGAGATTCCAGAGATCAGGATCTACATGACGTTGTACAGCGATCCTTACCCGTGATTGTTCCAAACAGCAACGTTGATGTCGTATAAGAGGGGTCCCTATCTGTTGCCACCTGACTTAGATATACAATCCCCACTATCATTTCCAATATTCGGTCAAATAATTCCCTCTCTCATAATGTACCCACTTCAAATGTTCTTTTATATAATCACAGATAGTTTCTTCAGACATTTACCTAATATATTTACTTCAAGAGTAAAAAGTTCTTACCACGAGAGGATCAGGTTAGTGTTACACCGAATTCGATAAAAATTGGAGAGCTAGCAAAGGTAGCAACTTTCCTAAAGCATTTAGCGCGACGATTTTCAACTATACATTTTAAGAAATATCATTTTTTTTTTTTAATCAACAAAATTTTTCCACCTCACAATACCTCTTTTACGACGAAAGCCTGGTAAGTTTGCTATCCTTTTCACGGTTTCCGCATATGAGAGCAATTTATTGTATTGATTTTTGAAAATTGTTGTATTCGAAAACGAGAAATTCTTTTAATTCTTCGATCATATCTTGCGGTATCAGAATTACTTAAGTACTATGTTGATAAAACTGGTTTGAAGACAATTAATCAGAACAATATGGCATGCCATATACGTTTCATTATGAAACGATTACCTAATCGTATTGTAAGAAAGATTTTAATACACACAAAATAAATTTGAAGATGAAAAATTAACAATTTCAAATAGTGTTCAAGATTTAATATTTGCCTAAAACTAGTTACGACGGATAGTTGGCCAATCATAAGCAATACTAAACACATATGGGACAGTCATAGGGTTATCGGATTTCTTGCTTTAATTCATTTTCACAATTCCAATGAGTCCCTAAACCTTACAAAAGTCTGATATAGTGTGTTATAATTTCCTATTCCGTGATAACTGATTCCGTATGTAAACGGATATAACAAATGAATGATTTCAGGTGCGGTATTTACTTGTATTCATCACATTGAATAAAAATGGTAATTACAACCACTTGTGAACTATTATTCAAAGTTATCGTCGTTGCCAGGGTATAGTGCGAGTAACGCTGTTCGTTGGTACAGACTGAAGCTTGCGCGCAGAAATGACACTGGCCCACCAGGACGTTGACGATTTGGCAGATCTAGGCGTTTCATCGTCATCAAACTCAACGGATATGATCCCGAATCTTTCGCTATAAAATTGAGTTCAAGAAATTGACAGATCCATTTTGGAATCGAGGAAGATCATTATTTTGTTTAAAATATACAAAGTTTTGTATACTTACGTGTAACCAGCCCACCACTCAAAATTGTCTAGAATACTCCAAATAGCATAGCCTTCGACGTTACATCCGTCTCGTTTAACGGCTATTAGTAATTCTCTCAAGTATTCATAATAATAACTAATACGATTATAATCGTCCAATTCACCGGTGTCCGAGTAACCGTTTTCCATAACCCACACGGGGGGATTACCATACGCATCTCGAATTTTTCGAAGCAGATAGCTGAATCCTGAAGGATTTACCTGTACCATAATAATACCTAGTTTAAATCCTGGAATTTTTTAATATTTTGCTAATGCTAATTCGATCAAGCTTCAGTCATTATAATTACGCGAAGCCAAGATGAAGCGGCGGTAGTCCAGCTTGGATCGTAACTTGTTATCAAACCCATGTCACTGTTGTATATTCCTAGTTCTTCGTCAGGGTCAGGCGAAACGAGGCTCGATGTGTAATGATTAAAACCAAAATAATCATGAGTTCCACTGTGAAACAAAAGCTGAACTATTCATATCTACGAGATAATCTTAGGTTTGATTGATATTGAGTACGTATGCAATCGCATATTGTACGGGTACAAGGCTTGGAACTGACTTGATAATAGCTTTCCATTCTTCCGAAAATTCGGGAAGACGTGATCTTGGATAACCTTGATATTCGCTGACCGTTGCTACTCTTGTCTTCATGATTTCTGGATAATCTCCGAAGTAGATCGGATGAGCCATCCATCCGCAGGTGAATTGAAATCCAGTTTCCGCAGAGGTAGTGTCACTAGAGTTCGCTGATAAATATGCGTTTACAGGCAATACTATTGAAATCAGACCTTGCTGTGTTTCCCTGAACTCTTCATCGTACATACGATAAGTCTTGGCATGAGCCTTCAAAACGTTGTGTCCACAAAGGTACTTTCCAATATAGTTTGGTATCACTTTTCCTGAAAATCGATGTACACTTTGGTGATTTTTTTTTTTTTTTCTTCTAATTACAATCTCATTTCTGTATCCCTTGTCATATCCTCGGAAATTCATAACGTTTAGGAATCTACTAAATACCTGGTGCAGCGGTGATACCAGCATAACCACCTTGACAAAAGGAATCAGGTTCGTTGATAGTTATCCATCTCTTGACATCATCTCCCAGTGCTTCAAACATCACCCTGGCGTAAGCCACGAACCAGTCTACGATCAATTCATTTGTCCATCCTCCCATGTCTTCTATAATTTGCGGATGATCCCAATGATACAGAGTCACGATAGGCTCGATGCCATTTGCCACTAGTTCTGCGGTTAAATTTTTATAATATTGAACCCCATCTTCGCTGATTACGTTTGCGAAGCCAGTTGGGAGGACGCGTGACCAACTAATCGAGAATCGATAAAAATCCAACTGAAAAGTTCGTAACGTAGAATATACTGTTTATCTGGTATTTATTGACAAGTAGACATACCCCTAACGATTTTATCCACTGCACGTCTTCTTTGTACTTGTAGTATGAATTACAGGCAACGTCTCCATTTCTTCCATCTCTTATGTTCTCTGGGTGATTGTGTGACCATATATCCCAAACATTTTCCCCTTTATCTAGACCAATCAAAATCATCATCTATAGAGTTTTCGAAATATTTTCCGGTAATTAATGCGAAGGAGGAGTTATTACCGCTAACGTTCCAAGCTCCTTCTACTTGGTACGAGGCGCTAGCTGTTCCTATACGAAATCCACTTGGGAAAGTGAGGCTTACGACATCGCAGCAAGATATACTTAACAAAAAAAAAAAATGACAACGAATAATAATAAACTACATTTAAGTTGAACATTGGAAGCTTCTCAAAATACTTACGCTCCAAAAATCGTACAGGCAATTGCAGCTGCAATCAAGAAACGCTTCATTATAAAACTGAGCTAACATAGAACAGTGACGATTATTTTTATAGGTGGTAATATAATTATTATTGATAAATAATTAAGCCACAGAGGATCACTATCTCATCACAATATCGAACAAGGTTTATACGGGTTCTGACAGCTGGTAAGATCTTCATAAAGTGGAACGTCTAGATTAGCGAGAAATCATCTGATATACGTTTTTATTTATTATTATATTTTTCATTTAACCTATAGAGATTTCTCCCTCCTGACGAATTCGATACCTACCTAATTATAAAATTCTTTTTCAGATAGTGAAACTATATGGAGCATTCAAAATGCAACTTACACGATCACGGCGCGGCGTGAAACCCACAGGATAAAGTCCTAAACTGCACATTCAAAATCTTATTTCTGTCATAATTTTAATTAGACAGATGACAATTTTTTTTCCACTTTTGCAAACATTTTCCTAATAAATAGACCCTGCGTATTGACATTCTCTCAAAAGAAAAGAGAAAAAAAAAAAAAAAAAACTAATACTTAGAATTATTCGCATAGATTAACACAAAAAATTATGAATTATCGGAAAAAATTATCCAGTTATAAGAAAAACCATTTATGTTGTTCTCTAAACGAGTTTCACGAATCAGCAAGAAGAGTCTGCACCAAAAAAACTTAATATTTAAAAATATATATAGGTATACCATATACATATATATTTTTTTGTTAAATAATTTATTCATCTTTAGTATTCATGATAGTAATTACAAATGCATTATCTGGTCAGTAGGAGGGATAATCGGTGGTTGAAGTTGTCGAGTTCGCAACACATCCTTCAGCCATGAAACCGACAATTTTGGTACTCTTTCTCGATTGGGGCTTGAGAAGTTTACATGAATAAGCCCAAATACTTCCCTGAAAATAGAATAGTCAATTTGTGTAACTTGCAAACGAATAGTGATGTATCTATAGCTTCATAGTTTTTATTCCGTGTGTTAACTCACTTATTATAGCCAGTTGTCCATTCCAAATTGTCCATCAAACTCCAAAATGTGTACTTCTGTACGTTGCAGCCATCACGGTGGACGGCTGCCAGGAGTTCTTTCAGGTATAGATAATGGTATCTAATGCGATCATAGTCGTACATTGTTCCATCATCCGCCAATCCATTTTCCATCATGAAGACTGGAGGGTTATTGTACTCCTTTTTGATTTTTCGCAGCAATTCACCAAGACCCTCTGGTACAATCTGAAATTAGATATTACATTCTGATCAATAAGTTATACGTCAATATATTACTTAACTATAGTTAAAAATTTCAGTGTTAAAAAGAGTTTTTATTAATTATTACATGTAACCAATTGTCCGACCCTCGGGTTTCCCAACTCTGGTCATAGCTTGTCGTTACGCCCACATCCTGTAGGAAGAGATTCGATCTGTCGATGCCAGTGAGAGGACCAAATTCTACCAGTAATGACGTGTAATGATTTAAACCAAAATAATCAGACGTTCCGCTGAAAATTAAACATTAATAATTGATGAGAGATATAATTAATTGACAATTTGAAATCGAAACTCTCATAAGATTACCTACGTGACGACTTGAATTTTTGATATTACATATCGACTGATGAGCAAAACAGCATCCTATCTCAAAATTGGGTTCAACGAAATCGTATCTCTGTGTAGGTATAAGACATAGCAGATTCGATGTTGTTGAACCAAATGCTGTGCAAATTATATGAAATATTCGTAAAATAATCTGTTTCGTAAACTTACTTAATGTATTCTATCCATTCTTGTGAAAGCTCTGGAAGAATTGATTTTGAAAAACCGGCAGCTTTACTCACTTCTGCGAGTTTAGTTTTAACTATTTCTGGATAATCGCCTTTAAACACGGGATGAGATATCCATCCACAATCGAACTGGAAGGCAATTTCTGTAGCTAACATGTCACTGGGGGTCTTCGGGTAATATGAAGCACACACTGTCACGATACCAATCTTTCCATTTTGAGTCGGACGATATGTCTGATCGTATAAATGGTACGCTCGTGCGTGAGCTTTCAAAACGTTATCTCCGCAAATGTAAGCTGCACTTGTATTCGACGTTTTACCTAACCAGAATAAAAATCATGAAAATTTGGAAATGTTATAATCAAATTTAACGTTTCTGTGTATAAATACCTGGTGCATGCAAACCATAGACGTACGAGAGGAAGCAGAAGACTTTTGGTTCGTTAATTGTTGTGAAAACCTTAACTTTTGGTCCCAATTCACGGAAAATTATATTCGCATAATCCGCGAACCACTCGATCATCGACTCGTTTTGCCACCCTCCAAGATCTTCAAGAGCTTGGGGATGATCCCAATGGTACAACAATACGCTAGGTTCGATGTCATTGGCTAGTAGTTCGTCGATCAAATTGTGATAATAACGGAGCCCCTCTTTGTTAATTGAATTCGCAAATCCATTCGGAAGTATGCGAGACCAGCTAATTGAAAACCGGTAATGATCAAGCTGAAAAAATTAACGTAATTTCGAATCGGATTAAATTCAACTCGTATACTTGTGAAATTCTTGCGGAATTTATGTGAAATGCCCAAAAAAAAAAAAAAATTTTACTTCTTCAGATGAATCAATCCAAATTCCCAGAAAATATTAAAGATGAAATTTCGAATTGGACAAAGCAGCAAATGCATATGGGGCTGTCCATGTCAAAACGACACGTCTCCAGACTTCGAAAATTTCGATTTGATTTTCGATTTCCTATGTTATCATTCTATGTCTGGAGAATCTGTCAAAGGTTTTTTGTATTTTTTCAATCAACCATTTCGGAGCTATGAATTCTTTCAGTCTTAAAAAAACGACCTTTTTTAAAAATCTGAAAAAAAAATCACAAAAATTCTGTGGCTGATATAGAACAACATGCCACTTCCAGAAACGTGGGCAGAATTTTTTTTTATATTTTTTGTTTCAATTTTTCAAAAATTTTATTCAAAAAAATGCTGCACCAATGAGTTTTATGAAATCGGCTGCTAACTCCCTTTTCAACACAACATAATATAAAATCAAGATCTTCAAAAAATCTGAATAGTGCAAATTTGAAAGATTTCTGGTAGGATAAAAGTCATTAGTGAAGCGTTTTTTTTTTTTTAGTTTTTTTTTTTTTTTTGAACAAAATCTTTCACAAATTGAAAAATAGAATGTAAGAAAAATCCTGCCCACGTTTCTGGAAGTGAGAGGTTATTCTATATCATCAACAGAATTTTTGTGATTTTTTTCCTTCAGATTTTTAAAAAACGCTGAAAAAATTCATAGCTCTGAGAGGGTTGATTGAAAAAATTCGAAAAAAATTTGACAGGTTCTCCAGACATAGAATGATAACATATGAAATCGAAAATCAAATCGAGAACTTTGAGGTCTGGATCCGTGTCGTTTTGACGTGGACAGACCCATATATAGAAACTGTATGAATTTTCCTTTCATCTAATAAAACCAAAACAATGGATCAAATGTAAAAAGCTCACTCCTAGTTCTTTGACCCACTGCACGTCTTCTGCGTATTTGTGATAAGAATCACAAGCGATGTCACCGTTACTTTCTTCTGCAATTTTCGATGGTTGAGCATGCGTGAATCGATCCCAGATGCTCTCACCTTTGCCTGATGAAAATCAATGAAAATATAATTACCCGTAACCTGACTTACCGTGGACGTATGTCATCCCGAAGGAATTATCCTCTGGAAAGATACTGAGGCTTAAAATAAGTACCACTTGTGTTCCAGCCTCCTTCGATTTGATATGCTGATCCACCAGCACCAACCGTAAATCCTTCAGGTATTCTCAGGTATCCATCTTCCGCTTGCCATGATCTGTAGAATTTGTAAAACGCCGATATAACATACTAATTGCCAGTATGGCCTATAGAGAACTTGAACACTTACCGTCCCGGAAAAACCAGACAGATCATAAACGTAACGTACAATCGCATGTTGAACATACTACTTCTTCATCCGAATGGGCCACGCAAGAGTATATATACTGGATGAACAGTGTGTGTCATATGTATAATATTTATCGGTCACGTGATTTTATTTCATATATGTACCACAAAGAAGTTCGCGCTGAGAACAGTGTGGGTCAAAGTTAAACAGTTTGCGTTTACTTACATGGTATGTGGTAATCGACCATGTGCTATCGTCGTGATATTTGAAAATGCTATAGAGACTACAATAGTAAATGTAGATAAAGATGTTTGTCCCTCATGGGGGCTGTATCCATTAGACTATATCCATCTAAGATATAGACTCTTATTATTCTTATTACCAATTAGTTGACATTTAGTGAACGTGTCTGATCCCTGTTCTAGGAAACCTCCGAGCTATGTTTGAAAACTTGACGCTAACGCGTCTATAACAAGATGTGGTATTTTGTCCAATACTAATTCACTGTAAGATATTAATCGATTAATATTCTTTCGTTAAAAAATATTCGAAACGAGATTACTGATATTATTAGTTCTGATCAAAGCTGATCGGGTACACAAAGCGTTAAGAAAAAAAGAATTTTTTTGATTTCGTATATCAACCAATTTCATGGAAGCTTGATATAAAAAACTGCTGACATTCATATACTCGATAAAAACAGAATTAATTGATAGTCAGCGCGCCACTTTATTCGAAAATCAAAAGTGATTACTTCGGTATTAAAAATAATTTGACATGATTTGGAATAACAAGTAAGGCAGATATCCAGCTGTTGACTTTATATTATAAGCTATCATATTCTGCAATTACGATATCGAAGAAATTATTTATTTTTTATCTTAAAATAATTGCGGTGTATGCAAGGTCTTGCTGAAAGTCATCAGTCAGATACGAAAATCCATTTACGTTACATAAATATTCAATATGATTTATCTTAATGCTTTAAGACCACGTGAAGGCAATGATGATTGTGGGAGATGTAAATGCAAAGTCGATAAAGTTCAAAAATTACAACCATATAACGAGCATGAACAGATAGATAACTACGTCAATAAAAGAATTTGTCTTATTTTTCAAAACTATTTATTTTCCTTATTTAGAATTTGAAATACATCTAGAAACTTACTTTAGAATTTTTCATTACTCTACAGAGTATCGATGATTCATATCTATTGATCGACGGTGCGTTGCACGAAACGATGCAGGTTCTGATGAATGAGTACGTAGGTAGTTACAGTTTCCGATATGGAATATCTCGAGAACCAGAAAAGAGAAAAATATGTTCTTGAAAGTTTATAGGTAACTAGTTTTCTTCATATCTCATTCGGTTGTAGAAATATTATCAGAATTTTTATCGCTTCTTCATTTGTCGACATTCAGTATAATCCTAAGTGCACATCAGACGTTGCGGGTTATAGAGTCAGCATTATCTAGAAGCCAAGATAAACGTGCTGGAAACTATTGACACGGTTATTTTTTGAGACCAGAAAATATCATATTCATGAATTTGTCCCAGAAGCATTTGAAAACTTTGACTTCCATTTAATTTTATTTTCTGATCCTTTTCATTTTTTCCTCATACGTAGAATCGTTAAAATATCTGTAAACGATATCATCGCCCGAAGCGATACTTCAGTGATCGTTAGGCTCCTGAGGCGTAATTTTTATAAATTTATTAATTACTTTTTATTTTTGTACCATCCGGATTTCTATTTTAATGGTCGACCGATACAATTTAGACGGACGGAGCGATACAAGTGATCAATTATTAATTACCACTCATCTACATGGTCAAACTTTGAAGTAGAACAGGAAAACAAGTTTTTTTTTTTGTCTAATTTCTTTATCTCTGGTGGGTATACTTATGGGTCATTCTTTTTATTCCGAACTCACGATCGTATATCTTTGGTTCTCCGATTTGGCTCAATTTTCAGGACTGGTTGTTTACACGAGGAGAAGAATAAATACATACCACATCAGTCTTCAAGATAACTCCATCCAAATTTTGAAAAATCAAAATTATAGATTTTTATTTGTGTTACAATTTGGTAAAAAAAAAATTCTTCAAATACATATTCCCTGACAAAAAATCTTCAGCCTTTCAATAGAAATATTTTCAAATTCCAGGAATGTAATTTAAGGTACAAAGGTAGGTACGGAATAAAAGAATGACCCTTAAAGGTACTGTTTTAACTGATGTTCGAGGCAAGTACCACAAAGTTTTCATTTATAGTTACTAGGGCTAATCTATTTTTGCCTGTGCATTTTCTAGACATAGTTATTTATAATAACTCGCGAATACAGAACTTTTTTACCTTGACTTGTCTCCGGAAGTTAATTCGCGAGTTCGTTAGATTGTGTAATACTCTCAGATTACGAAGGGGCTCTGAGTGGCTGCCAAAACTTTCTCAGTTACTAATTTCTAAAACTTTGTTTGCCATTTCATACCTAGCTGCGAACAAAGACTAATAAACGAGAAACTAAATGTCGACAAGTACTGCTGCATGTAAGACAGTGTAAAAAGGTATACTTGCATTCAATTGCACGTTGCAAATTTGATGAAATAAGAAGGTAATCCACGGTCATCGTATCCCACAATCACTTTACCCATAATTAATGCAAAGATGGTATGTTTTATTCCTAAAAATATTAGATGCGTATTGTATTGATTATGATAATAAAATAATGAGAGAATTTGATAAATGGTCTTAGAGATAAGATTATCCTCAAGCTACATTGCATTATAATTTATATTAATGCATACGAAATATCAATAAACCAGATCCTATCATGACGCAACGTTTTCCTTAATGTTTCATCGATCCAGCAACGTGCTTGAACAGTTTATGGTTTGTTGAGCAAAGACTTCGATAGCAGAAGAGATGGAGAACGTAATTGGGGATAGAAAAATGCCCACGTACTGGATTGGCAGAAAGATCAAGAGCGAAATTATTTGGTTTCATGACAGTCCCTTCGACTTTGAGCAAAGAGTGTATAACGATAGCCATACTCATCAAGGATCGAAGACTTATAATTATAATCTTGACTCAAAGAAATTTGGAAACAAGTTTTGTACGAATATTTCGTTTTTCATTTTCTCGATACAGAAAACGATGAGATTGGTCGGATGCAGAAACACGTAGGGCACCTGGAAGATGGGCGAAGTGATTACGCGATGATAAAGATCCATTACTTCGTATCCCTTGAGTTGGAACAGAGCCGAAGACCGAAGATTTCGACTCGTTCTTATATTAAGGGGAGAAAAATACAAGATCTGAAAATTGCTTTCTCGCAAATGGAGTGGCTCGTGTATTCCCGTTATAATTTATGAAAACTCCAGAGTGTAGCGACGCGTAAAAATTTATGATCCCATATTAAAAAACAAACAGCACGGAACATTAGGGATTACCAAGAGTATAAAATAATACTGCAGTGTCTTCTTTTTCACAGACGAAGGGACAAAAACAATTTAATAAAGAAACGGAAAATTAGTATATATATAGGTATACGTATACCAGTTGAACGGATAAACAGGTATTTCATTAATTCCGAAAATCCAACAATTATATAAAAAAGATAACAAGAAGAAAATCGAATCTTCGTTATTTTCGAATACGAGCATTACGATTTATGAGTACCTCAAAAGTACTTACTCTTCGAATTGAAAGGGTCAATATCGAGGTACACAACTTGCTGAATCTCGTAAAACGATTCATTTGTTTTTTTTTTATTACCCTCTTCCCACCGTCCATTTTCAAAACAGATGTATTGATGTATACGGATAAGACGTCGTTTTCTTCGGCAGGCACTTTTCGATGTTCCGGCCAGTTGTGCGACTCCCTTTATATTCCATCTCTTTTTGTTCTCGAACCTTATAACAAATGTTTGTAGGAAAGAAGCCATTACATGAACAAGGGCTGAAGATATAAGATTTTTTGGCTTCATCCCAGACGTAAAAGGGAACTGTCCAATCCGACGTGCGGTTCACGCTTACGTATTAATCATAGCTGGGGGAGCAATGGTAGTCCATGTGCATATGGGACCCGCGTTTAATGTCGGCTTACGTTTATAAATGACTGCTCTACGGACCGTATTAAGCTTGAAAGTATCCCTGGAATTTCTGATCAAAAAGCCTGAACGTATTTTATGCTGATACTCAACTTTATCACCGCGCTACGTAAACCTTAGAGAATAAAGATTTGACTAACTAACTTATGCGGGGAACGTGAGCAAAATTGTGGTCACTTGATGTGCACAAAACACATAAATTATTCGCAACCACATTAATAACCGTATACCACGTCCCCAACATTCTAAAGAGTTAAACCACCCCAGTGTTACTAATAGTAACAAGCAAACGGCTCACAATGGCTTTGTGAATTGTAAATATGTGGAGTACTTTACCTTTTTTATCTTATATACTTTATATACACTCTTTAATAGATGAGATCTAAAGTTTCGGTGTTGTTTGAGAGAAAAACTCCAACCCTGAGGACCTAGCCCGGCTTGCCATATAGTCCGGAAACCAATAACGAACTGAGTCTTGTGGTCATCGCTTTTACTCGCTGTACAAATATACACTGCCGAGTTGAGGTTTGTTTGGCAGACTATAGACCAACAATACCAACATGGGACTTGAATTGGTTCTTGAAATTAGGTCTGGACGATTTGATGTAACAAGAAGATTTTGGTATTAGGATAAATAAAAGAGAGAAAAAACAAAAACTACTCGTATTCGTTGACATCTTGCGTTAATTTCCAGCGCATGTCTAGCAAATAAAAAATGATTATAAATATTTCGTACCACTTTGAACTTTTGGTTAAATCTTTGGGTCCAACTTAAATAAAGATTGCGTGAAGGTAGTTTGTTAACGAATTTTGAATTTTTTATAAGCTAAGAATCTGGGGTGACGTTTAATGCAGGAAAACCAAAGTAGCGCTTGTGTCTCTGACGTTAGGTATAAAGTACACGCCACTTTTTTCTTCTTCTTCTTTTTTCTTTTTCTTTTTTCTCCATTATACAAGTTACTCTTAGGTCCATCCTAAATTATTCACGTCTAAACTAATACTCTAGGTCCAACTTAAATTTCTCAAGCTACGGTATAGTTAAATATTCAACAAAAACTTTACCCACTCTCACCGATCCAGAAGATTAAATCTTTGACATTGCTGTTCAAATATTCGGGTGTGTCTTATATTTCCATCCGCCTAAAGCGATAGTTTTTTTTCTTTCCCCGCCTTACTCGAAAAGACCTAAATCAAATTTTTGAAAGAATTTATTTGAAATCTCACTGAAACCATTCATAAGATAGACTTGCTACAAGCTCTCTTCTAATCTCATCACACTACGTGAATCTATGATTGTGTCCTCAACACATCTCAACGATAATTCAAAAATTGACGAGTCAAAAATTTAACCGATTTTTCCCATGAATTTCCTGCCTTTCTGACTGAGATCTCTAACCCGAAGATGCTCGATAAGATAAATGCTGGAAAACCTTGTCCACTTACTACGAAAAGTACACGGTTGTAGTTCGGTGCAAATTCTGCCCTATATCTACTCTCTAATTTAAGAACCAAATCAGAGTACACACTTGTACCGCGTGTAATTAGCTTGCTAAGCTCGCGACGTATAGACACAGGTATACTTTGCAGCGCGCATGGTGGTTATGAGAAAATAAAGGGGTATATGTACAGTATAAGGGTAGAAAAGGTAAGAAAAAAGTTTGATCAAATATTCTGGCACCTTGCCACGCTATGGCGCATAATTAAGCAGCACGTTGTACTTTAACTGTAGTGCTATGCGGACACTCTACACCCGATTTTGTCGACCTTGATGCCAAAGCAACGAACGATCGTGGTTTTCTATGCGGGTAATAGTTTATTGTAAATAAGACAATAGTTCAGTGTGAGAAGTAATACGTAATAAGGTGAAAATCGTACTGAGATTTTATTTGAAGTTGGTGACGTGTATATAAGAGACAGTAATTGATGCAGGTTTAATTTTAGGTGTGCAATATGTGATTTGAATAAAACGGTATAACGTTTATTTTATAACTCGTATAAAAAATAAAAAAAATAAAAAATAAAAAAAAGTTGCTCATATTTGCAGCTGAATACATCTCCGCTACCGCAACGAATGACATTTCCAAGGCCAAAATTTCCCGTGATTTCCATATGGAAATTCTGGAGATTTACAAACAACTGCTTAGCGTTTTAAACTTTTATCAAAATCCACCGCGTATCAGACGGACAAACATTTTTGGGACTTCCAAGAGCTGAATAATTATCTAACATTCATACCACAAGGTCGATCTACTTATAGGACTTTTATCGCTGGTTAATAAATCGTTGTGAAATTCAAACACAAGATTAAAGTAATAAAAAAAGATAATTTACGGATGAGATGAACCAGTAAAAAAAGTAACGATAACTGCAACCAGTTTTTTTTTTTTTTTTTTTTACCGACTGTCGAAACAGTCTGATTACACTTGCGAAACGATCTGAAAGTTCAAATATAGTTCATCTCTATCTGGAAGAGATTGTTTTTTCGAAATATATGTATATGTATAACACGTTAAAGCCACAAGCTTGCATTCCATGCTGTACATGTTGCTGCACGTTGTGTAATACACCAGAAAAATGATCCGATATAAATATACCGAGTTTCGGTAAATTTAATCACTATATGGTTACATTGATCTATGCGGGGATATGTATTTTATGCCGATGTTCTATAGTTTTTTTTATATCGAGACACTGTCACGTGTTAAATTCTTAAATAATCGATAAAAAAAATACAGTCGAAAATGGGTAAAGATTGTGCATATTTACGGTTGGGAATTCCACCGTATAGTCTGGTAACTGAACTGCCTATATACTAGTCCTGTATGTACATTGGACAACCACTAATTTGAATTGACCGCCAGGACCGTACATTGGAGTACATGTGGCCCGAGTCTATACCATATACCGTTACCATACGTGCCCTATAACACTTCTCCATGAGGTATGCAGTGCCTACGTGTGAGCTCATTATGCAAATTGCCGCAATTAGTGTTAACCGGAAATTAAATCAGCCATTTAATTAGCGCCGGAATAATCTGTTTGACTCATCGTAAGTGGTTTTAATCATTTGACAAATCCATACAGCACTTTATATTTTTAGGGATCTATAAAAAGTGAACAAAATAAATTCAATCAGGAATCAGAGATAAATCTCCGACAATATTTATCGAACGATAGAGAGATTAAATCAAATTCAATAAGACGGGTTAACACCTTATATTGCTCTTATAGTCAGCTATACAAGATGTAGATAATTCAATAAACAAAAACAATTATATAACAAAGTTTTATCATGATACGATCAATAACCGGAATATACATAATACCTAATGAAAAAATACTAATCAATCAGCTGTCAATCAACCGCGTACGCCTTGGTAATATAAAAATTAAAAATATAATCTGACCCACAAATAGTTCAATTACGATAACCAATTCATGACATAAGTCTTACTGATATGCATGCGGGATATTGGGATAGATTGATTATCCGTCTAGTGAATTCCCTCTCGATCTGAGAGCAAGGATATCAAGACATCAGGCAGATAGATATGCTTACTAAAAAACGAGACGCTGGACTGGACTTGGGACTCTGTATATTCCGAAACAGTTTATTAATATCTATTTATTTTTCTCAGAATTGTTTATTGTATTCAGAAAGGGCTGATACAGATCATTCGTCTGATTAAGGATAATAAAAAATTGAAAATGACAGTAAAAATTTGAGCTAAAGCTTGCGTTGTAATACCACGTATATAATATGCTTGAATGGAAAGTTAGTTGAGTCTGAAACGGAAACGGAAACGGAGAAAAGCTTAGCCTTTTTTTGTGTAGTACCCTGCTTTCTACTTCTTTGCCTGCAAAACCGGGATCATCGCTTCCTTCATTTTCCACCTCATTCTCCTTCACTGTGCACCAAAAAAAGCAAAAAAATAAAAAAAGATTTTTTGACGGGATTTCGACGTGGCTTTAAAAACGGTATGAAAATTGGCATTGAGCAAATTCAGATGCGTTTAAAGTGCATAAGTAAATCTTAATAACATCTAGGTAGACAAACTATTCGAGGTAACTTCTATGAACTTTGAGAAAACATTAGCCGCATACAGATTCTGTGATTAGATTTGAATCTGGAGATACCTACTAAACCATTGAACGGTATATATGTACCTACATACTTATATGTATGTATATTCGCTGACATTTGACTAGCGTCAATAAAGCTCTAATGTTAGCTGCAGCAGACGTGCTCGAAAATTCCATTTAACAGTTACTGCTCTCGTATCATTATACGGCAGTCGGTATTATTCCCAGACACAAACTACTAGAAGAGTCATTAAATTACGTGGATTGTAAACGGAGTTTTAATTCGTGCCAACACATTGGAAACGTCGCCGTCGGCTAATAAAACGTGAATGTTTTCGTAGTTTAAAATTTAATGGTTTGTCACTTCCGTGTTGATTTATGATTCATTCTACTGTTCTAAAATTGACACGATTCTCCAGCAGTGAAACTCCGGTTAAATAAAACTGAAAATTTTTACTTTAACATGTAGATGAATGCAGCTAGCTGAGTAAACTTTATGCCTAATGCTGCTGGGTACAAAGTTGAGGAGTTCGATCATATTTGACACGTTGAATGTGTGCTGTAACTCGACTTGGTTAACTCGATAAAGTTTAGTTTAGTACACTAGTAAAACCGGAGAGGTAATTCAATTTTGAATATAACTGGTACTCCCTTACTTGGATCATGTATTTTCTATGTATACAGGGTGAGAAAACCCGCAAGAAAATGTGCAGATAGAAATAAGCTATGCACGAGGAACGTACAGAGAGAGAATAAGAGTAATAAAAGCAGCAAGAGATCAAACAGCATCGCTGAATCCCTAGAATCAACGAAATCATCTTATACTTAAAGTTCTGTAGGATAAAGAGATAAGTAACGGTAAAGGTACCATGCGCAAATCCAAAATTTTATTGTAGTGCTTCCAAGGAAGACTCGTGACTACCAGAATTCGATAACAAATTCACATTAAAATTTGTGTATTGAAAATGAGTTGAAAATAATAAGAGATTCTTTCTGCACATGCTAGTTCGATGGTAAATTGTACAAAGTGTCACCTAGCTGGGACCTTATGTGTACATTAATTATCGAAGCATGTGTTTCCAAAGGAAAAGTCAAGAAATCATTTCGTCACAACAAACGAAAAAATATTGCAATCAGGTTGCTAGTTGTCTATCCGTCTATTAGCTTTGATCTGGTCATTAGTAAAAATGAGAGACCTCATCTGCAGGAAATAAGTTTACTAGTTCTTCATTGTGAACAAGCATTGTGAGCAGCAGCTTCTCAACTTCTGGTGAATTTATTGTCATTGATTTTATCAATATTGTGTATCTGTAATTATTTTCCACCCCAAAAAGTTTTTTAACATCGATCTATTATGGTCATGGAGTATTTTTTGTTTTTGTCGTCCTTGGAGTAGACAGTTATTTGGTAACTGAGCCCAGAGTTTTTATCGAAAGATACACCCACCATGCAGAGTATCATGCAGGTTTCATTTTGGACATCCAGTATAAAAAGAAAGAAGAGAAGGGAAAAAGAAAAAGAATAAAAGGGACAAAGAAGAAGATATTAGGTGTGGCTTCTCCTTTGAGTTTGTGGCACGTGGTGCCACGCGCAGCACATACGAAGACGACCTTCACGAAGAGAACTAGCAAAAGGAGTAGCTTGATAGGAGGTAGAGGAGGATGGTCGAAAAGGAAAACCAAGGAGGATCGTTTTAATCTAAGAACGGAGCAGCAACTGGCGCGTTATTGCCTTACCTATATTGAGTGTTCATTCTATCGTGGCCAAGTTGGCCATATCCTAGACAGACCTAGAAGAAAAGGAGACCCGAACGAGAGAGGAAAGCGACGAGAAGAAAAGAGAAGAGAAACGAAGAGACGAGGTGAAAGGATAGAAAGACGTGAAAGGATGAGGGTCAACCCCACCGCGAGCTGGGTCACCTTTGTTCATTCGAGTCTATAGTTCAAACGATCATATTTTCTGGTCATCCGATCAGGATCTTCCGCTACGTCGTCAAACGTTCAAGGGCGACCTCGTATTCCGTGTTTTTCGCCTTGACAGGTTTCCGCCCCTGGATGTTATATTCGTCTGCTTGCATACGCACACATCTTGAGATTAGCTTCATGGAGTATAAGTCCATCATCTTGAACTGCATTTCATTCTATCCAACTCTTCAATCAAAAAAAAAAAAAAATATATATATATATATATATATATATATATATATATATATATATATATATATATATATATATATATATATATATATATATATATATATATATATATATATATATATATATATATACCGTGAGGTTATGAGGAAAGGAAACACAGGATGCAGGCAACCCAATAGTCAAAGTCCCAGAGATTTCCGAAGTCATTGTATTCGCAAATAATAACATGGGACGAAAATCCCCACCATGCGGTTGAAATGACAAATACAATGTCTTCGGAAATCTTCGGGAATTTGACTATTGGGTTGCCTGCATCCTGTGTTTCCTTTCCTCATGACCTCATGGTATATATATATATATATATATATATATATATATATATATATATATATATATATATATATATATATATATATATATATATATATATATATATATATATATATATATATATATATATATATATATATATATATATATTATATAAGCCGTGTGTCTGGATTTTTAAAGTTTATTAGAAATGGCAGTACCCCTCTCTTTCATTTCCAGAAATAGTTCATCGCTAATTTTAATTAGTATCGGCTCATTAGAGAGAGAGAAGATATGAAGTATCTAGTTGAAACACGTATATTGATAAAGTAAAATATGAACCCGTAATATATGGTTTAAAATCTTGTGATTCTGGGTAACATTTAACATTTTACCGTTCAGTGTTCGGCATTCGGAGTTCCCAGAGCTACGTCTCCCCTCGTACAGTTCTTTGCATAATTACAATTCAGTGCAGAGTCAACTGTAGGGGTGCTCTGTGTACCGCGCGCATTACCGGAATATGTAAACCTTATTTACATCTAGTTCTACCCAAGTTTTGTCGTACCTGCCCGAGTCGGCGTCTACCTCGCTCCTTACCTATAATAATTCGTCGAGACTTAACTTTGGTTGTTCCTGGATTATGCGACTTAGGTGAAGTGCATAGGTCCTCCTTCACACTCGTAATATACAATATACGTGTGAATAATACGTTATAACGGCACGAATACCAACTCGGAAAACTTTACGATTTATCTACACTATAGGGACGAAGAAGAATATTTCATCAAATAATCATCCATATAACTATTATACAAATCATAATTTGACCATTGATCTTTTGATTAAAACTTTCGAAAGCCTGGTTCTAATTATTCCGATTTGAAAACAGTGAAATTAAAAGAAGGGTCGAGCTCTGTTTTGATAAAGAATCATCTATTATCGATATAGAAGCAACATAGAATCGGTCAAAGGTCAAGTCAGATATTATAAGTGGTTATATGGTAGTCAAATGTGGGATAAATCACGAAATATAAACCGGCGATTCGTCACGGCGAAGAATTCAGTCTAAACTCTGATAATTTTTATCAATCACGATCCAAGTTCATGCTCAATGAGACACAAAGTTTGATAAATCTTCTGGGGCTTGATTGAAGTTCCGAATTTTAAATATGCTGAACTGTTAAAATCCGAAATTTTAATGACCTGAACTTTAACATTTCTGAAAATTCCAAATTGTCCTCGATGAATTCTAGAAAAACTTCAACTACTTCGTTGGATAATGAAATATTTCGCCAAATATGTATCTATAATGTACGTAGTCATTCGAACGAATACGGACAGGTTAGCTTTAGCGAAAGTGGGTCACGTTGCATAGCCATAGGGGATGATGACGAGAAGGCTAACATCGCCAGCGTGGTTAACTGGACTGTACCAAGTGTGAGGTAATTACTCGACTGTCTGGGGACTGCTCGCTTGCGATAATGCACAATGCAAATCTCATTACACAAACGGACCATTTCTGAAGTGACCTGACGCCAGGACGCGAACTATCGTCGGGAGAAACGTCACCGAGTATAATAGGTAGATACGGAGTTGGAGATGAGAAGACACCCTATGTATGTCTGTTTCAATGAATTTCTCTACATTCCTGACTTTCGTCAAAACGTGATAAGTACTATTTAAATTTGATAAAGATCAAACGTACAATTTATAAAAAGATGCATCTTTTCCCGTCATGTTATCTTAATCCTGTTGCAATCTTCTAAGAAATTCTTTGTCATTATACGACAAAATTTGCAAATATAGGACCATCAAATTTCTAATACTGTTTCCCAGACTTTTCCAGTTCCAAAACTGAAAGATAAAAAAATTGTACTTTGCAATTAAACTTTCGTCCAACTTTCAAAGGATGGATTTAGATGGACTCTGAATGCTTTCGATTGAAATTTCAAAACTCGTCAAGTATGCCGAACTCTATAACTTCGGTTGAAAGTGTCGAAACTATCTACTCAATCATGTCGACTTCAAGGCCCCACCGAACGTAGATATAATGTGTAAAATTTCGTAATATTTCATTGACTATATATATCTTTCAATAATTTGCATGATCGACTTTCAGAACTGGTCCATATTCATCGCTCGCTCTATATGCTTAACATACAACGATGTGTGACCTTATGTACATACATCGGTATATATTTGTTTTTGAAAAATTGTGTGCGTTCCTAGATTAGTTCATCGCAGTTATTGTAGCCAGCTTTGAATATCAGATATCATACCCTAGGCTGGGCAGCTGAAAGCTTGATTCGCGTTGTTTGGATTTCACTGGGTATCTCGATAATGGATTTTGCGAATACCAACGAGATTAGCGCTGCTGTTTTACTCTGTTATCTTGTAAATTGTTTTTTTTTTTTTTTTTATCTTCGATTTAAAAACTGACCATATATTATCGAACGAGTAATTGCAGAGTATACGGATGTACAATATCTGATGTACTAATTTTAATACTGTTATTAAACTTGTTATTATTTTTTAATTTTGTTTCCATATTTTGTACCCTATTTAAAAGTACAATATTTGCACTCTCTGCAGCGTAACGTCAAAGCTCTTGGCACATGAATTTAATTTTCAATGTTCTTTCTAATCAGAGGAAAATTCCTTCAAAGGGGCAAATATTTGTGTTTGAAGAAATATGAAATTATAAGACGAGTAGGGCGTGTTGGGCATAAATATTTGTATAGTTGTAACGTTTGGCGCGGTTGTGAACGAGGGTGATGTTATAGGGTGGCTTTTGCTAAGGGTGAGCGAAACGGAGGTCTGGGGGTGCGACACGAGCGATATTTTGTGTTTACATGACGCAACCAGCCTACGTGGTTAGACTCCACGCTGCATCGGCTCAAGAATAAAGAAACGAAGAGGGGAAGAAAGGAAAGAGAACAAAACTTTTTCAAACCACTTTGCATAAAAAATGGAAAATTCGGTTTAACTCGCTGCTATGTATCAAAAGAATATCTAATTTATATACTAAGAAAATTTTCTTCTAACGAATAGCGGCGAGATACTCTCGTTTTAATTCCCGACGATGGCTGGACCTTTTATCCTAAAAAGTTATTCGAACCACTCAAAGAATCAGCGTTCTCTGAATCGAGTCCAATTTTCGTGTTCCGATATCGTAGATTTTCTTACCCCCTTAAAAACAAAAAAAAATTAAAAAAAAAAAAAAAATGATAAAAAAATAAACAGAAGAAATCCAAGAAAACTTTGGTCTCAGACGTCGCGTCGGCTTACGTGGGACGGAAATCGCGTGTCAAATAATTATGGTCAGCGATTGTTACAACCCACAGTTTCAAAGAAATACGAAAAATCAATTCTCGTAGTCAAGTATTTCAGCTCTGGTCCCGGGCGAACAAGCCTACCCTTATACCAGCAACTACATGTTTGACTTGCAATTAGAAATCCTGAGATTTCCATCTAAGGCATGAATAATTGTATAATTACAGTCAATTTTCCTCCAGCTACTACATAGTGACTATTTTCCAGGAAACACCGAATGGCAATATCCAAAGTAAACTGTGTTCTTTGAAATGTTCTGGTAATGGGCGAGTGCTACGTGCGTGGGAAAACACGACTCGTAACAAAGGTGAGTTCGGTCTTCTGGGCAACAGTAAATATTCTCTTCATGCATTATTTAACAATAAGACAAAAAATAAAGAAAAAGAAATGTATCGTTTTGTGCGTTGTACAGTGCACGTTGGGGAATCAACGATTTTTTATCGCGTGGCTTACTCGTCTGCAATGTTTTCCATTGACTCTCTTCCTCGTGCAAAACTTGAAAAAATATGTCTTCTACTTAACGTGGAGGTGGTCCTTGACCCCGATGAATAATCACAATTCTTTATAAGTTAAACAACGTTTTACTACTCTAAATAAACGATCCTCGACTCGCATACCTCATCTATAAAAATTTCTTATATTATTATCAGTGGTACCTCAATCAGTCCTGAAAAAGAAAACTAAGACATTGAAATAAGGATATGGATTAAATATTAACATCCTGAATATTACAGTATACATACAAAGTTGAACGACTCTTACGCCTTTACTGTCACGTTGTTCCGTCAACAGTAATCTCCTCGAATCGGTAAGCAGTTATCATTTGTCACGCGATTCTTTGCGTGCCAATTGTCTCGGGAACCAGCTAATAGGAATTTAGCAATCACGTTAGTCCAGAGCGTGTTTACCGATGGGTAATAAAAGCTGGGACATATACCGACTCAAGAATCCTAAAGGGCAAGAAAATTGTAACCATTATGTGTCTATATCTTTATTTGAGGTAATGGCACTATTCTACTCCTTCGTAAGCGATTCGCATGCGACGCCTGTACCGGTCCGTATAATATCAGTCATAAAAGTAGCATGTATGAAACCTGAAATGTATATGAGTTACGAAAATCATGGTGAGCTTCCTCCACGAGCATACAAACCTAGTCGTACGCAGGCTGCATCGAGATGTACCTATATTTCAGTTGAAAAAATTCATTCCAAGTATAATATGTCTGAGAGAATAGAGATTATTATTTTTTTTTTTTTTTATTAAAGAGACAAAGAAATTAAAGGAGCTTCTTCGGTTTTCAAATGAGAAGAAAAATCATTCGGAGCATAATTTTGTACTTGACAATTATTTAGACTACCCCCATTTTGGTCATATTATTCCGGGAAATTTCTTTTCAATTTAACACTACAGAGTTTATATAATTTTTTATTTCTTTTTTTTTTTTATATATTTTGGGTTCAGTTTATTACCCGTTAGGAATTTTTCCGCCTTAGTTCGATCTTATAGAAACCGCGACGAAGCGCGTATTGCGAAAATTACTTTCAGAGTGGTTGGCCTTCGCTGCTCAAATTTTTTGTCATACTTTTTCTTCGCGCCCTAGTAATATCTATTGATTGTTATTAGCCCCAAAGAAATCGGTGGCCAATTTTCTACCGTTTTCACCCTGCCACGAGGCTTTGAGTGATGTCCACACAAAAAGCTTACCTACCCAACTAAGTATAAGTCTGGTGGATATCTTTGGAGAAAGCACTTTTACCGTTAAAGGCAGCCGCAAGATTATACTTTTCATTCAAAAGGCTACACCTTTTCAAATAAAGTCTAAACTAACATTTCAACCGAATCCTGAGCTCGAAATACGCAAATAAGTGGATCGGAGAGTGAGTGTTTTTGAGGCAACCCATTAGGGTTCACGTTTTACTGCACGATTTGATATCGCGCTCAGTTTATGATCCCCTGTCGTTCCAGTAGCAAAGGGGAACTGTTACTACATACAGGTATATAAGATCCGAAGGAATTGACCATCCTTGTATGTACAAGCTACTGATATATATGTATTTTTTTATGAGTGGCCCATACTGATAAGTCGAACCGTTATATGGTTTATTGACACAATAAAATTGTATCGATAGATTGAACGTAATTGTCCAGATAGTCTATAAAGGAGATATAGATAGAATACACAGTTGTTAATGGACTTAGTCTTATCTTTTTACGATAAATTACTGATAAAATTTAACTCACGATTAGCAGATTAGAAAGAACCATGCCAAGACATTGCTTGACGTGTTCAAGAAATATTATTTTATTATTTTATTTTTATTTTTTTGGTCCATCAAAGCTTTCAAGAAAATGAGTAAACTCAAAATCCCTCTTCTTCATGATCAGTCCATCGGAAGAAAAAGCATTGGATATCATCGAAACGCTCGCACGTTGATTCCAACGAGCTATGAAAACCGAGAAGACATATTTTGAACAACTACTACTTTCGCGATGAGATTTTCAGCGAATAGAAAAAAGGCGAGCTTTACATCAGAAAAAAAAAATTCTGAATATCGATTTTCCTGTTTAAAAGAAAATTTTGGTTTTTTCCGTCTGGTCGAACCTCGAGATCACTTTATATAGGATGTAAGTTCAGAGTATGTTTCTAACTTCTCAGACATTGGAATAACGTATTCTGGCGTCAGTGTATCGCGGCGTCATTACTTAATCAGTGTTCTACTTGCCACAGGGTTTGGTGCACCATCCGCCTAGACATAAATGCAACTTTAATGCAGCTTGACGCCAAGCAATTTCCAACTACGACTAAACAATTCGTTGTCCGCAAAGCCTTCCGATTTCGTTAATGTTCAACGAACTTTTGCATGACCGAAGCTTTCGCCTCAATGTATTTTCAATAAATATAATCTTTCGGTCCAGCTGATTGAAAATACTTGCAAAGTTTAAATAGAAAGACTTAAGGTAAAACCTGCAGATAATAATTGAGATATTTTTTTTTTTTTTCTCCTTGTTATCATAACAATTATAACTTTTTGATTGCTAAATAATTTTAATGCAAAAAATAATAGGTAAAAGTTTTCTTGCAACAATTTTACATCTGAAGAAATTTCGATTAGATTATTTACTTTACTTGTCAGCCTATGTATAACCCATTACCTATGTATGCGGTTAAGCTTTATATTGTCAAAGAGCTTTGGTGGGTGACCGGAATCGCTATACACAATATATATAGATTATACATACAGGCAGCTCGTTTGAGGACAAATAAAATTTGAGTCTTGCGTGTCTCTCGACGTGTAGTAGGTACGTGTACGTATAAAGGAAAAAAAAAAAATTCACCTCATTATATCCGACTTGTATTCAGTCTGGATTATCCGACTCTTTGTAGCCACGTAGTGGCGTCACGATGGTGGTTTCGTGCCTTGAAGGGCGGACAGTAAGCGACCTGCAGACATCGTAATGTATGCGGCGCCTTCACTATCGACGTCATATGACACAATTACTATCCGCCATATTCTACCTGAACAAAATCACGTAGATATCCAAGCTAGACCGTGGGTGTTTCATTTTAGGCTATTCTTTAACGAATACGATTGTACAAAGCTTTGTAGAAGGTCTCCGTTATAAAGAGCCAAGCCAAGAAATTTTTCAATTTATATGTTGCTAATTAAGTTGATAAAAATTGCAAGATGGTTATGGCGTCTAAGTTTAGTCATAAAGTGGGACCAATATTGGTAGAAACAATTCTAAAATGAAATACCTAAAGCTTTGAATCTAGTTTAGAAATTGGTCTTTGAAAGTCTGTCCGACTCGTTCTCGACTAGTTAAAGAATGAACTCTCTGTCGTTGAGAGGAAGAAACCAGGGCCAAAATTCCTCCGATAGGTATCCAAGCTCAGGGTACGAATCACTCGAGGTTCGATACGAAGGTAGAATTTTGATCTTCTCTCAGAGCCTTTGTACCCCGTGTGCCTGTACTGATACTCACGTTCTCGGGGCTAAGGTCGTACCTTAAAGTCTGCTGGGGACAATCGAGTTAGCAATAGCAAAGGGCAGAGGTCAAGAAACGGAGGGGGTCGAGAGAAGCACATCGAAGTAAGGAAAGCGCAGCATATCTACACCATCCGCTGTAGTTTCCGACCGGGAGCTTTTGCGATATATAGGTAGGAGTTTGGTCGAAGTATTCCCTTCTGGCAAGTGGGACAGTGCGATTTCCGGTTCGCCTAACCGGAAGTCAAGTTACACCGGCCGGAATTAGTCTGGTTGTTAATTCCGCGTTAATCTTTGATCACGGAGTCCAACAATCCGGTTGAACTTACATTAACTGAAGTAAAAATGGTAAACGGATATGCAAAGTGAATTAGTAATCATAACAACAACGGAAAAAAACAATTTTTTGAACTCTTTACATCCTCTGTCACAACTAGAACTATATTTATATCCCATTCTTCAACACCTTTCTCGAGTTAAACGAGCTCTAACGGCGATTTTTATATCCGAAATTTAACGCCCTTGTATACGATGTGTAGGTACATACATACATGTCTTATACTCTGTCAAATAATATATCAAGTTTTTTTTTTACCGTCATTATTTTTCAACAATACGTGGAGAGGAGGTGAGTGGAAGCCGATACAACGCCGAGGGATTAGATATCTGTATGTATAAAAGGTGTGCAAGAGATACTGACAGGGTAGATAGACAACGAGATCATCACTAAGGAAGTATAATTCTAGATATTACACTTGAGCATCGCATATACGACTGTTTGCAGCCAATTTACGATCCTATTGGTACAGACTCTTTGGTAATTTCAATTATTTGTAAAAGAACTCTTGTTTCTATTTTTCATGTCATAGATCTTTGAACTTTGTACTTGAATTCACAGTATAAGCTCGAGTCCCGATTATTGAGCTAATATAAGAGCACGAGTCTGAACGATATTGACCCTCTGAATTTCACCAGAATTTATCAAGATATCATTTACATTTTTCTATGCTGTTTCCCGAGTGTAGCTTTTCGATTTATTCGATGGTTTGTTGAGGTGAGTAATTTTCTTCCCCTTAGTTTATATACACATCAAAATATTTGATAGAAAATTGCTGATCAATGATTAATAAAAAAAAAGATTCAACCGCATCGGGAACTGAACGTTAGGATAGTAAGGAGGTCAAAGGTATTCGAAATCATGACGAAAGGGTAGAGAAGTTTGCGAATCGGACTTGCCGGACTGTGGACGAAGATCGATGGGATCCTCTTGAATCCCAGTAACCTCAACGAGAATCTCGTGCAACCGCGTTGTCCACCCTTCGGCAAACCCACTGCCGACAATCGTCAATACGAGAATCCCACGAATCCGGTCTCCAGAATGCCATAAAATATTTATATCTTCACCCGTCCCACTCACCAGCAGTTTCTCCCTCCATATTTTCCCTTCTCGACTACCGCTGTCACCCGCCCACCCGACTCATCCCTTGTTAAGCTCAAACCTTTCTTACTATGTAGGTATACATAATAATCAAAAAAAGCTTTCGAAGCTTCGTAGTACTCTTGAAATGCCGTCTATACCATTCTTGAATATTTCTTTCTTTTTTTTTTTGTTTTTTTCTTTACTGTCATTTTCCTCTTACCTTATTTTATTCTGCAGAAATCACTCTGACACTTTCATGAATTGATTTGAGAATACGGCTTTGTATTAAAAGTCAAGATTAATTTATCCTGATTTTCTATTTCGATTAAATTTCCTAAAGGCTATGCGAACAGTAGGATTTTCAGTAGAAATTTAATTCAATATGTATGTGTACGGCCTTCCTATCCCGTCGACAAGCGGAACAGTTTTATCGTCGACGTTCTTACCGCGCGCGGTGGATGTCGTGGCAACAAGAGGCGGTTCGTCATCACCACGCTTCGAGAGGCAATAAATAATTTACCTTACTCTTCCATGCCACCCTCGGCCCCGCAAGTTTCCGATAACAAGCGGGTGATGGGTTATTCAACGGGGTGGCCCGCACCAGCCACAATTTCTATCACGTATTAGAATTATGCATGAGACGTCTATATCTTTAACAGCATCATTCGTTTCGTCCGTAGTTACAAAGAGAAGAATCAAAAAATGGGTAAAAGAAGTACCTAAGATAGACGTGCTTAATATCCACCTTTTTATTTTCTGTTTTCAAAAATATATACATATTTTTTTTTCCCCCCCTACATTTTCTTTCAGTTTTTTTCACTGATCTCTCTCGCTGCAAGATATTCTCATTCATGTTATCGCTCTAAATGAGGTTGGCTTTTCTCCAGAGCATTACGACTGCAGGTGCAGCCTCAGACCACATCTTTAGTTGAGCTTCTTCTTTATCTTAAACCTCCGTTCTGGAACTTTGCTACACTGCGCTTTAGGAAACACTATGCTACCAGCCATGTGATAAGGAAGAAAACTGGATGGTACGTAGGTATACGTACAGTACACCACCTGGGCGACATGAAGCACTTGGAAAATTTCTGTACCTATAATACGACTGGGTATATGTGTATATCATATACCTATAATAATACAAGTTGATATCTGCGTGTATAATTTAATGTCACGTACGTATTACTTACGCTAGTTTTTATTTTCCGTACCCGTCTCTACGAGATTGCCTTGAAACGATTTAATCGGAGAATTTGCAATATTTTGCTACCCGTAAGCTGCAACTTCATGTTTTTCTATGTACAGAATTAATTTGTTTACAGTATACCGGAAATTGGGACAATTTTTTATGGATATGATAAGCCGATATTAAAATCGGATATCAATTATCGTAAGATTAATTTCTAACGGCGAATAATGTAGTTTGAGTTTGGGTTTTCTAAAACATTTTTTTTTTTTTTTTTTACCGTTCGTTGATCATTTTCTTTTACTCTAAACGCGTGAAAAGATACTGTTTCAGAAACTTACGACCCGTTTACCACTTGGTCTCCGGTAATTACTGTTTTATTCGGGTAGATTATTTGTTTCGTGATGAAACGACTCCTTTTACGAGCCACGTTCTACTTCGGGCTAAGACCGAACTGAAGCCTCGCTAAATAATGGGAAAACCGAGGATTTTATTCACCTGTAGGAAAAGAGCAATGTGGTTGTTGTTATTAGTACAGATTTCATATAACTGAAAATTCTGATTACAGTATAAGATCATTTTTTTTGGTGTTTTTTTTTTCAGTTAGCTTAAGAAGATTATCAGCCCTGAGTGAAGGCAGCGAACAAAGGTATCAGAAGTGCTCGAAAACGAGAGAATTACGTTATTAATAAAAGAGGAAACGTATGTATCAAGGAGAGTAATATGTATTTGTACGATGAATTAAATGACAGATGAAGGAAAACTTCTCTTTCAATTATTACTCTCCGTATTCGCACAAACCCTCTTAAAGTCTTGCCCTCTCTCCGTTGTTGACACGACGCGGTAATTACTTCCGTGACTTTAGCCATGTTCCCACGGCTGACTAACTCGGTAGCTGAAAAGTTACAGGAGTGTCAAAGTCGACGTGGGCATTAGATATTTTGTCTGTATAAGTTTAAGTCTCAGTTTCATGTGACATACGTACAGCATCAATTAATCCATAAACAAAACTAGCTTTGAAGATAATTTTACGAAATTATATTCTTAACCGAAGAAAATTCGTGTCCTTAATACCTCTGTATAATAAAACGTCTGAATTTTGATTATCTTGTTAATAAGATTCTTCATCCCAACTCGATGTCGACAATGTGACAAATTGTTTTTTCCAAGAAAAGGGGCTGATTTTAGGTATAAAAATGAGTTGAAAAAAAAATAAAAAAAATATCAAGAGTAAAATTGTCACCCACTCTTCTTTATTTTCAAAGAGAAAAAAAAATATCACAGTAAAAATTTTCCCTTCTATACGCTCCAGGGCTGAAAGTAAAATCTTAAGTTATTTTTCAAAGATGTGAGAAGAATTTCATTCATCATTTTCACAGTCTCAATGTCTTATGTATGTGTAGGTTAATTTTTTAATTTTACTTTCCTACAATTTTCAAATCATATATATATATATATATATATATATATATATATATATATATATATATATATATATATATATATATATATATATATATATATATATATATATATATATATATATATACGGGATGAATTATTTATCTGAAAAGCAAATGCCGAGGCGCTATAAATCTTCGAAAATTTACGATAATTGATAGTTTGAATAAACATATTTGACATAAGGAAAGATCAAGCGAGTACGCGTTGCGTTGTTGAATAAAAGCCAGCTTAAGACTGTGCAGGAATATGGAAGATCTTTAGTCGACGGTATGAATAGCCAGGCTTCCATATAAATATCGGTATTGTACGAGGGCTCAGAACCCGCAGGCTAATATACATATTTCATGGGAAACGACTCGCTAATGTTCGCGGCTCTTTTTATTGCGTGTATTCAAATACGCAGGAGACGAATAGCCTTTTCAAGCCCAGTATTTACCGTTTACTTAACGGCATAAGGTTGGTTTCTCTGATGGTTTCTTTTTGTGGATACCTGCCAAGCATGAAGATCAATTTTAATAGGCCTACGTATACTTCGGTCCCTTTTTTTATTCTAAAAAGATCTCATCGCAGACAAGCGTTTCCTAAAATACATTAGCAATTTAATATATGTATATATAGTATCTATATACAGTACATAAAGAAACAGAGTTATGGCTCCTGCCCAATGCAGCAAAGCGACCGACAAAACCCTCCAAGTTACCGGCGAAGGTAGGTAATATTTCTTCGCGAAATGTCTTAATAAAAATATGAATAATTATCCAACACGATATATATCGCGGAGGCGAAGACAAATTACAAAGTCGAATATTTCCCGTAATATTATTATACCATGGCATGGTTATATGTATAAAGCGTAATGTAGAATGAAATTTTGAATAAAATAGGTAAAAAGTTACGTTAAACAATTTTCGTAAATCATTCATGAACGTGCCACTCCACGCGTGATATTATTCGGTGATTATTACCTGCACCCTTCGTAAGTAATCACCGAGTAGATAATTTCTTCTGTTAATTTACATAATGAACGTAAACAAGACCAACGGTGTTAAACTTTTAGAGACAAGAAAATTTTGTAGAGTAAACAACTCCGAAAATTCAGTAAAATGTATAAAGAAAAATGCGAGGGGTGTGTAATTATTTTCTTCGCCAAGGTTGAGACTTTATATCGCAGGCTTGGCTAGGCGTATGTCGCTCATTAAATTAATAGCCGAACGTTGATCCGCAGGTAAAAGCTTTCGTGTAAGGGTGCTTTTGAGATTAATCTATATTATACATTAAAATTATACGACCTTCGCCACGCCTTCGTTCTCCATCCATCCACAGCTGCCTTCTTGCGTAGATTAAGTAAATTATTTTTTTCAACACTTTACCGAGCTTCGAGTACTGAAGGAGTTTTGAAAAGTGAGTGGGAAATAATACGAGAAATATGAATAAAGGAATGAAATAAAATAAAGCAAAAAAATTAATGGTATTAGAAAATTTTTCAAAGAATCAGAATTCCGACGATTTATATTCAGATTTATTCTACCTACCGAGTATAGAATTCGAGCTGTTGATTCGTTCAGTGATCATACTCTCGCTCGAGTTACATGATCGAACCCTTTTGCCGTTCGCGTCAGATCGTGAAACAAAAATGAAAACGAAAATGAAAACGAAAATGAAAATGAAAATGAAAATGAAAATGAAAATGAAAATGAAAGTGAAAATGAAAATGAAAATGAAAATTGTCGTTGTGGCGATTTTAAAGAGACGGTCTTGACAGGATTTCACATCAAACCGGAGTGGTGGTGCCAAGCGAAGCCGCGCGATGCCGCACTTCGTTACGCAAACCTCGCGAAAAAATTACCCATTCCTACTTCTTCGGTTTGAACGAAGTAGGTAGGTACGAGGAGGAAATAAACTTTCCTCCTTCTCCTGTCGACTCTTACAATTAGAGAACGCGTCAGATAAAGAGTCTCAAGATCGACCCTTCGGCTCGAAGATTCTTTTCAAGAAACCCATTAATCCTGTCGAATCGCAGATCAGGACCGTAAAATGAACCTTCACTGTAATTCGACATGTACCTTGGATAACAAATCGTCTATCATTTAGCACGATGCATGCAACCCGAACCAGTACGCTACCACTACAAAGAAGTTTAAATTTTTAACACATCCACCTCTGCAGCTAGAACCATCATTTACTAATTATTTATTTTTCGCAACATCGTTATCTATCGGAAGGAACTCCTTTCCGCAGCTATATACCAACCTTTCTTTATTTCTCCTAAGTTGTATCGATTTCAGGGTCTGCCGTCTCTGCTGCCAGTATGAGTCTGATTCTAAATATGCTAAATGAAAAAAAGAAAATTATTTTCAACGTAGACATACAAGAGAAGTCACGATCTAGTCATAAAGCATTTCATTCTGTTCCTTCTTCTCCTGGTTTTATGAATGTCAAAGATTCATAACCCCGATTGTGTACCTCGTTAATCGTTTAGTCTTTACGAAGTGTGAAAGCGCTTGATGAACTCCGTTAGCCCCAGACGGTTGCAGTATCTGGTAAATGAAGCTGCATTCCAGCTCTAAACCGTTCTGCACGTGATCAATATGTTCGATAAGATCTCATTTAAATTTTTGTCCCCAGTACTCTCGACGAGTCCTCTCATCTCATTTCTCCCCTTTTTCCGAACTCCATTTGGAAAAGCGAGGAGCCCTCCTTCCACTCGCATTAGGTTAAGCTCAGTTGGATGAACGGAGGCGCAGGTAGCCCCGTATCAGATCTGGCTACTTAATACTCTATTACTGAGACAAAGCGGCCGCCACACCTAGAGCTTTTAATGAATCAACAAGAAGAACTCTACGGGACGAATAACCGTTCTTTTTCTTTACTTTCCTTTCCTCTTCTCTCTATCTCTTCTTAGCTCTTCCTTATTCCTTACCTTCCTTCATCTTTCTCCCTCGTGAAACGGAGCAATTTAAAGTTCTGAATATTCAATGAACTTAAGGTTGGTGCAGTCAACTTCAACTGCCTTTTTCCGTGTAAAGAAAGGGTCAAATTATAACTTCCATGATCGAGCACAGCTTAGAGGAGTTCAAAAGGACAGGTATCTTCAGTCTTCTGGGACAGACGACAACTTACACAGATAATTATCTTACAATATTTTTCATATAAAATATCACAGGAATCTTTCGAACCTTAATGATAACGCACAGCTGTATAACGAGTCACAAGATTTTCTTAAAAAAAAAAGGG